>CM054057.1:272803958-273403958 GCA_028641055.1 Alopecurus myosuroides | reverse complement strand
TCAAGTTATTGTGTCATCAACCTATTACTAGTCAAGTTATTAATCATTAGGTGTAACAGGTTTGATCATTATGTTTAAGTTGTCCTGAGTACTTGTTAGCCAGTACTTTCACCAAGTAATCCATAACCGCGGAAAACACGGCTTCTCGAGAAGATTATCCCTGCAGGGTTGCACCAATTTGGCCGTACACGCAAGAATAACCCGCCAGATGGGAAGCTAACCCACCAAGCGAGGTACTCTACACAACCAACCATTCTTCGCATCAAGCCCAAAGAACCTTGGGCGCACGGCTAATCAAGCCCCGAAGAAAAGGGACCCTCATAGCACTCTAAGACCGTGTCCCCCTATATGCCGACTACAAAAGTTCCACCCTGGCCTGGGCTCGCAAAAACATGCATGCGGCAAATGGAAAACACGAACTAAATGAGGCGATTTGGACGAGATGCGAATCAGGTCAAGTTGAGAGGGGCGCCCATACTCGCTTCCCACATGCGGTTAGTGCGCTCATCATGGATCAGTAGACAAGACCCTTTTCCTATTAGGGTCGACACTAGCAGGCTTCAAAACCTCTCATGGGCCTCCTGCCGGTGCCTTATCATCAAATTTCTTATTAATAGCAACATTAGCATGATTGATTGATTAAACATCGAGCCCCCACAACGTAATAGAAATAGTAACAGAAAGTAACGGGTAACAGACTCGAGCAAAACAACCTAAGCATGCTAGTAAGGCACGGGCTCAAACAATGGTTATAGGTATGGAGGTGAGGCAATATCAGGGTTCAGGGTATCATGTGATAGGTTCGTAACAGAAACAACTACTACTAAGGCTAGCAGAAATAGACAACGGAAAGTATCGGTAACCAATGTTGAAAGGAACACAGTGGTTCATGTGAGTGATAACTTGCCTGCAAAACCCAGTAGCCTGGTACTGAGCTAACTCCTTAGAAGGGGTGTCGTACGTATCGTCGGTCTCAACGTCGTCGTATATCCGAGAAGAAGCAAACAAACATTGCAGAAAGATAAACAATCATTATCATGGCATAGGTGCACAAACATGGGATGATGCATGTCATGTTAATAGATGCATCAGAATAAACTACTTGACAAGATAACACAATTTAATTGGACCCATATGCAATTGGATTGCATATGGAAAAGATCCATTGAAATAAGTGGAAACAAATGATTTACAATTAATTATTATGTGAGAGTTGTTAGCATGATGCATGCATGATGATGATAACAAAATAACAACAATAGAACCAAATGGAAATAAGGCTTAGCAAGTTTAGAAATTCATTTATTAAGTTTTGGAATTTTGGTTACTTAAAGGTGTTGCTCAAGCAATTGTTGTTTTCACCAATTTTAATTGTTCAAAATAGATAACAAAGTTCATATTTGGAAAGAGGGTTTAATTTTGCATGGAAAACATATTTCATTTGTTGAAATTGGATTTAAAATGAGCAAGTTATTATTTTGGCAATTTTAAATGCAATAAACAAGAAACAGTTTTTTTCAGCAATTTAAATTATTCAAAACAGCAAACAAAATTTATATTTGGAAAGTACATGAAAAGTTGATTGGAAAACATATTTGGTTTGTGAAATTTGGAATTTTTATGAACAAGTTATGAATTTTGCAAATTTAAGTGAATTTGACAAGTTTTCAAATGTTGCACCAATTTAAAATATTCAAAACAGTAAACAAATTTTATATTTGGATAGAACATTTAATTTGGTATTGAAAACATATCAAAAATGTTGGATTTGGAGTTAGGATGATTTATTTATGCAATTTCCAAAATTGGGTGCAAATCTGCCATTTTTAGGGAACCAGGGACTAGAAAAATATTTGCAGGGGGCTAGAATTAATTTGCAAGGGCCTATCTATGATTACTGAGATTTGTGCAGTACCAAAATAAAAGGAGAAAAATATTTGGTTTTATTGTGGGGAGGGGGATTCGAACCCAGGGAGCTGTGGTTGGGGCGCAGGGGAACCAACCAGCTGGGCTGGTGCGATTTGTTGATAGAACAAGGGGGGCGAGGGGGCTTAAGGTTCAGAGATGGAACTGAATTTAATTCGGAAAAAGGCAGAAAAGGTGGGGGGTGCGGGACTTGAACTCGCGAGCTGCTGCTTGTGCGCGCAGCGAGTCCACCAGTTGGGCTGTGCGCCTGTTCTGATGCATAGCGGGCTGGGTTGGTTTTGAACGAGATCAAACGGCGTTAACTGAACTGAAAACGCACACGTACAGGTGACCTTCTCTGTCAACGAACAAGCAGCAAACGCATCCATGGCCAGCCGATTCGAGGTGCAAACAGCAAGTAAACGAGGAGGGTGAGTAGGGGAATGGATAGAGGACCTCACCCTCGTCGCCGGGGTGGCCGCGGCACGGCCGGAGAGTGGCGGAGACGGCGGCGGCGTGCTCCGGCGGCCGGCGGCCGGAGGCAGCAGGGAAGGGGCGGCGAGCTCCCCTCGATGGCGGCGGTGGTGGGGAGATAGAAGGGAGGAGTGGAGGCGGCTAGGGTTAGGGTTTTCTAGGGGCTAGGAGGTAGTTATAGGAGGGGGATGGGGGGAGCAGCACGTGCTGCAGGTCGCTGTCCACCATTGCGTTCGTCATCGTACGGAGGTGGGGGACGATAGGGAGTGGGCTGAGGGGAGTTGGGCCAGATTTTGGTGGGCTGGGTTGCTGTGCTCTCCCTCTCCCCCTCTGTTTTATTCTTTTGGTTCCATTTTTTTTTTGCTGAAAACCAATTGGAAGAAAAAGGAGGGTTTTGGGTGGGTAAAAATTTAGGAAAAAAATTAGGGTGAGTTGGTTAGCTCAACACCTACCAAGCCAACCTTGTTTTTTTGAAAAAAAAATCAAATTTAGTCGCTGTGTTGTAAATTGCTTTGAATTTGAATGAATTTTGGTTAATAATTTGTTATCTAAAACAACATTGTTAATTATGGTAATCCAATGAGTTTAATTGGAAACAAGGAGTACATTTGTTTTGGTATTTTTCACAATTTCAAAAGAGGTGTTGTTTAGTGATTTGGTTTGGATTTGAAACCAACTTGGAATTAATTAATTGAAGTAGAAACACCATGTTATTAGTGGAACATTATGGGATGATTGGAGACAATTAAGGTTTTGATTTGGAAACAACTATTTGGATGTTGGTTTGGAATTTCAAATGGAAAACAAATTGAATTTGAAAAGGGTTTGATTATTGGATGCATTTTTATAGAAATAAAACAACAGTTTTGAGATCACACTTTAATGGAAACAAATAATTGTTTTATTTTGAAATATCTTTTTAGAAATTGTAACATCACAAGGATGAAACAAAAGGTTTGAAATTTGAGTTGAAATTCAAATAGAAAACAAAGGAAAACAAATGAAAACAGTTGGAAAACAAATGAAAACAGAGGAAAACAAATGGAAAACAAACAAAACAAATGCAATCAACATGATGCCATGATGCAAAACATAAAATAACAGAGAGCAAACATTCTAAAGGCTATTTTTCAGACTTGGGATGTTACAGGTATGGTGGACAAAATGGGAAAACTTTGGTTTTTGGCTGTTGGATGCACGAGTAGAGCTCATACTCAGTACAGGTGGAGGCTAGCAAAAGACTGGGAGTGACAAATCAAGAGAGCATAAGAGCCATAATCATGCATAGAGACATAAACATCATTAATCAAAGCATAAGTGGTACCACAAGTTCAAAAACTAAATGATCATGGAGGCTATTCGTGACTAGTTCATAGTCATAAACATGGTGTGAGCATGCGCCAAGTCAACCAAATAAAACATTCAAAGGAGAACACCACAAATTTATGCTTCAATATGACAAGAACAACTCATGATTCTTTCAATGGCACATTAAACACTCTCAGCTATTTGAGGCTAATCATGCTACTAAATAACCACAAGGCTTTAGAACTAAAATAACGTCTAGCATGATATGAAAAATTCTAGCCACAGTCTATACAAGCTTCTACTTGCATCGTTAAAAATTCTACCTCAAGCAGCAGTTTCTTTTCCCAACAAGCACCATACAAAACATGATTTAACAAAAACTATCTAAATGCTATAGCAAGCAAACATGATAGGACTCACAAAACACTACTAAAACTAATAGCTATGAACAAGAGATGCAATGAAAATGAGAGCTAAACGGGAAGAATGGTAGCATAGCAAGTATTCAAATGTAAAAGCGGAGTGTGTCTCTCTCCCAAACAAAGAATGCTAGGATCCAACTATATTATTGCATCAAGAAAAAACCAGACGCTCCAAGTAAACTTCATATGACGTGACCGAATAAAAATATAGTTTCAGGAGAAGTGACCTGATAGATAGTTGATGAAGAAGGGGAAGCCTTGGGAATCATCAAGCTTAGATGCTTGAGTCTTCTAAAAATATGCTTGTATGAACCATGAGGGCATCCCCAAGCTTTGACCTTGCACTCTTCTTGATCACATATATCACCTCTTGTCTTGACCCTTGAAAACTTCCTTCACACCAAACTCAAACAGTAATTCGCATTAGAGTGTTAGTGAAACAATTAAAAATCCATTGGTTCTGTGTGGCACAAGTTCTATTGACACATTTAAAAATTAGCTCCAGACACCGATGTTTCGTGAAGCAAAGAAATCCACTTGACATCGCAAAAGAGAAAATGCAAGAAAAATGGCAGAATCTGTCAAAACCAGAACAGTCTATAAAGACAAAAAAATTTCGAGGAACTTATGTTGCTCAGATTGAAAAACTTAAAGAATGAAAAACTGGCGGAATTAGCAGAGGAATAAGAACAAGAAATTTCAGGTCATTCTGCATTTTCTATGATTTATACGGTTTTTTACGGTGGACAGCAGAAATCTGTTTCCTGCGCGGAAATCCGAAAACCAACTCCAACTCTCGTCAGAAACCTTACTTGGAACTACTAAAACATGAAAAGAAAGATGCAAAGGAGTTTCTACAGAAGTATACAACCACTTGACTCAAATTAAAATAGAAAAACAAAGCAAAAAATAAAACCATGGGTTATCTCCCAAGAAGTGCTTTTCTTTAACGCCTTTTAGCTAGGCCCAGAAAAGTGGAATCAAGTGTTTTCAAGCGGAGGGGCATTCAAATAAAGATTCAGCAATTCCTTAATAATGCATTGTATTTTATCTAAGTGAGTTTCATAGGATCATCTCTTAGAACTTTTAGGCTTACTATTCTCATCAAATAAATTCTCAGGAACAATCCAATCAAAATTCCTTTCTTGGGCTTCATGCAATGCTATCAATTTAAAGGGGATTGGTATTTTATCCTCCTTTTAATTATTAGATTCAGTTTTTTCTAGAGCACCAACAATATCTACACATGAGCCAAGCATATTGAAACGTCAAAAAAAATTCTAGCTTCTATAGCAACATCTCCAAATTCTTTAAGCATGGTTTTCTAAGATAAAGTTCCTTTTCTCAACATCTTCAATGTTATTCAAGTTGAGGAACATATGGTGTAATATGGGATGGAGGTTAACAAACCTAGCTTCTAACATGTGAACTAAAGAAGTTGCAGCAGTCTCATAATTTGGAGCAAGTTCTACTGTGGATTTCTCCTCAAAATTATCATGCTTACTAACATGATCAAAGAATTCTTTAATGGTATCCTTAGCAAGTATAGAACCACTTCCTACAGGCAAATCTTTCATGGTAAACTTAGGGGACAACATGATGAAAAATGACAACGAGGTAAAAAAAAGGTAACAACTAGAGTAAGAACTAATTTTTTTGTGTTTTTGATAAAGAGAAGCAAACAAGACAAAATAAAATAAACTAAGCAAAACAAAAACAAAGAAAAGAGATTGGAAGTGAGAGACTCCCCTTGCAGAAATTCTCTTCCTCCCCGGCAACAGCGCCAGAAAACTTGTTGGTGGCTGACGTTGGTAAACCCCAAGAGAAAGGTTGTGAAGAGTGCAGCGCCTAGTTTTCCCTCAGAAAAGAAACCAAGGTTGAATTGACCATTAGGAGGACAAGCAACCTATAAAGGCTGATGCAGCTGAGATGGCAGGGCGCACTACCGGTTCAGCAGCAACATGTAAGCTACACAACACAATCAAATCAGTTTGTCCCAGCGTAGCAGTGAGGTTGTCAATCTCACCGGTTTTGCTGAACAGTAAGAGGTTAAACGTATGGTGTGGAAAACAGTAGGAAAATAGTATGAAAGCAGTAGGTGTTTTATCAGTATGAGGAAAATGGACCGGGGTCCATAGTTCATGAGTGGTGTCTCTCTGTGAAAGATAAATAACATGTGTGGTGAACAAATTACAACTCGGAAATTGACAGAAATGAAGGCTGCACCGTAGTGCATATGCAATCCATAAAGATTACTATGTGATTCATGCGGGCATTACAACAAAATACATAGACCGTCATCCAACTGCATCTATGTCTAATAATCCACCCTCCGAATATCATCCGAACAAACATTGGGTATTAAGTTGCTAGCAACATATTATCGCCATAAGCAAAGTGTGTAATGTAAACTAGGTAAACACCGTTGTTTTCTCCCTAATGGCAACAGCACATCCTCCATCCGTCACGTTTTTGTCACTCGAGCACAGATCCAAAGGAGGCATGAACCCGTTATTGAGCATAAATACTCCCTCTTGGAGTTACTAGCATCTACTAATAACGGAGAGCATGCAAGATCATACATATGCATGAAGATAACATGATAGATTGATAATCAGAATACATAGCATTTAACATTCATCAGATCCTAGCAAACACAACATGTAGCATTACATAAAGATGATCTTGATCATGTTAGGCAGCTCACAAGATCTAAACATGAGGTATAAAGTGGAGAGAACAACCATCTAGCTACTGCTATGGGCCTGTAGTCCAGGGATGAACTACTCGTGCATCACTTCAGAGGAGGGCATGGTGTTGTAGACCCCTATGGTGATGAATTCCCCTCCCGGCAGGGTGCTGGGGAGAGCTCCAGAACCATCCTGATCTCGTGATGACGATGACGGCGGCCTCGGGTGTTTTTCGAGACGAAGTGGAATATATTTAGGGTTTACGTCTTGGGGGTATAAATAGGTGAAAGAGCAAAGGTGGTGGAGGCCGAGGGGGCCCACACCACCCCATGGCGCGGACAGGGGGCGCGCCGCCCTATGATGTGGGCCCCCTGAGGCCCCCCTCCGGGTCTCTTCGCGACTCCGTGGAACCTTCAGGAATTCTAAGACTTCTGGGCTTCGGATTTTCCAATTCCGAGAATATTTCCAGAACAACTTTTCTGAAACTAAAAACAGTGGAAAACGGGGAACTGGCTCTGTGGCATCTTGTAGATAGGTTAGTCCGAAAATCGATAAAAATGACATAAAGTGTATAGCAAACATGTGGGAAACAATAAGAAAACATCATGGAACATCGGAAATTAAGGATACATTTATGAGGAAAATGGATCGGGGTCCACAGTTCACTAGTAGTGTCTCTCCGTGAAAGATAAATAACATGTGTGGTGAACAAATTACAGTTGGGCAATTGACAGAAATGAAGGCTGCGCCGTAGTGCATATGCAAGCCATAAATATTACTATGTGATTCATGCGGGCATTACAACAAAATACATAGACCGTCATCCAACTGCATCTATGTATAGTAATCCACCCTCCGAATATCATCCGAACAAACGTTGGGTATTAAGTTGCTAGCAACAGATTATCGCTGTAAGCAAAGTGTGTAATGTAAACAATGTAAACTAGGTAAACACCATTGTTTTCTCCCTAATGGCAATTGAACATCCTCCATCCGTCATGTTTCTGTCACTCGAGCACAGATGCAAAGGAGGCATGAAACCGTTATCGAGCATAAATACTCCCTCTTGGAGTTACTAGCATCTACTTGGCCAGCGCATCTACTAATAACGGAGAGCATGCAAGATCATTCATATGCATGAAGATAACATGATAGATTGAGAATCAGAAAACATAGCATTCAACATTCATCAGATCCCAGCAAACACAACATGTAGCATTACATAAAGATGATCTTGATCATGTTAGGCAGCTCACAAGATCTAAATATGAGGTATAAAGTGGAGAGAACAACCATCTAGCTACTGCTATGGGCATGTAGTCCAGGGATGAACTACTCACGCTTCACTTCGGAGGAGGGCATCGTGTTGTAGACCCCTCCGGTGATGAATTGCCCTCCCGGCAGGGTGCCGGGGAGAGCTCTAGAACCCTCCCGATCTCGTGATGACGATGATGGCGGCCTCGGGTGTTTTTCGGGACGAAGTGGAATATATTTAGGGTTTACGTCTCGGGGGGTATAAATAGGCGAAAGAGCAAAGGCGGTGGAGGCCGGGGGGGCCACACCACTCCATGGCGCGGCTAGTGGGCGCGCCGCCCTATGGTGTGGGCCCCCTGAGGCCTCCCTCCGGGTCTCTTCGGGACTCCGTGGAACCTTCAGGAATTCTAAGACTTCTGGGCTTCGGATTTTCCGATTCCGAGAATATTTCCAGAACAACTTTTCTGAAACTAAAAACAGTGGAAAACGGGGAACTGGCTCTGTGGCATCGTGTCGATAGGTTAGTCCGGAAAATCGATAAAAATGACATAAAGTGTATAGAAAAATTCCCGAAAGTCTTAGAATTCCCGAAGGTTCCACGAAAGTCTTGGAAAATTCGAAGCCACTCTTGTGAAGTCTAGTTGGCTTGTGACGTACTGTATTTTCTTTTTACCATTCGTTGACATAAGCATACAATTCTCTAAAAAAATGCTCTCAATACCACTGTTTAATAAAATAAAAAGCTCTAGCACATGAGTGATCCCTGATTCCCTCTACGATGGGACTTTCTTTTAATTTTATGTTGAGTCTCCATCTTCTAACTTTATGCACAGTTGAGAGAGCATGGTTTCCACTCCGAGTTAAATGTGCATTTGTCCCAGAAACATTATTAATTGATTCATGATGTGTTATTGTTTGTTCTCAGATTATTTGTTCTAGTCTTCAACATGAACTTTGAAGGTGTCCGGGCATTTATGTTTTGCCCCACTCTTAGGGACAAGCGAAATATCACTTTTCCATGTTATCTCTATGCTTGAAACAAACGTATAGCTTTCGGTTGCATTATTATCCATGATCTTTTATTTGTGTTACTTCTCATAATGCAAGGTGATTGCTATGCTTTATTGTTAGAATTATATTTATCATGTTTGTGTTTAAGTTCTATGATCTTAACTATGCTTATGCTTTTACAATTTAGATGACCAAGTTCATGTTGGTAGCATGTCACTTCAGAAATTATGTGTTTTTATCGTTTGCCTACTCGAGGAAGAGTAGTAACTAAGCTTGGGGATGTTGATACGTCAAAAATGTATCTATAATTTATGACGTTCCATGTTGTTTTCATGCCATATGCTACATGTTTTCCTTACACCTTATGTCATTTTTATCGATTTCCCGGACTAACATGTTGACAAGATGCCACAGAACCAGTTCCCTGTTTTCTGTTGTTTTTTGTTTCAGAAAAGTTGTTCTAGAAATATTCTCGGAATTGGAAAATTCGAAGCCCGAAAGTCTTAGAATTCTCGAAGGTTCCACAAAGTCCCGAAGAGGCCTGGAGGGGGGCCACACCATGGGGCAGCGCCCCCTGGCCGCTCATGGGGGTTGGTGTGGGCCCCTCGGGCATCCACCGCCATCGCCCTTTCGCCTATTTATTCCCCCCCCCCCCCCCCCCCGATACATCTACCCTAAAAATATACCACTTCGTCTCGAGAAACACCCGAGGCCTCCGTCATCGTCAACCCGAGATCGGGAGGGTTCTAGAGCTCTCCCTGGCACCCTGCCGGGAAGGGAATTCATCACCGGAGGGGTCTACACCACCATGCCTGCCTCCGGAGTGATGCGTGAGTAGTTCATTCTTGTACTACGGATCCATAGCATTAGCTAGATGGTTGTACTCTCCACCTTATGCCTCATGTTTAGATCTTGTGAGCTGCCTCGCATGATCGAGATCATCTATTTATAATGCTACATGTTTGCTCGGATCCGATGATTATTGAATGTTATGTCAGTTGATTATCAATCTATCATGTTATCTTCATGTGTATGTTATTTATGATATTGCATGCTCTCCGTTGTTAGTAGATGTTTTGGCCAAGTAGATGGTAATGACTCCAAGAGGGAGTATTTATGCTCGATAGTGGGTTCATGCCTCCTTTGCATATATGCTTGAGTGACAGAAACGCAACGGATGGAGGATGTGTTGTTGCCATTAGGGAGAAAACAACGATGTTTACTTCGTTTACATTGTTTACATTACACACTGTAACATACCAAGTATGAAAACCACCCCTAGAATGTTTGTTTCTTGCTTTACTATTGTTTTGCATCATGGCATCTTAATCATTGCATTTGTTTTCATTTGGTTTGCATCTGTTTTCCTTTGTTTTCACAATTGAAATTCAAACAATATTCAAACCTTGTTTCATACTTGTTATGTTACAATTTTTCCAAATAAAAAGTTCAATCAAAACAACCATTTGTTTCCATTAAACCATAAGGTTCAAACTATTCAAAATTATGGCTTTTAATAATTCACTTAATTCAAATTTTATTCAAATTCAATTGCAAATTACAAACAGCACCCAATTTGAAATTATGAAAAGTACAAAACAATTCATTCACTTGTTTCTATAAGGCACTTATGAAAATTACTAGCATGCTTAGGGTTGTTTATGCTCGAGTCTGTTGCCCGTTACTTTCTGTTACTATATTTCTATTATGTTCTGGGGGCTCGATGTTAAACAACAACCTGTTAATTTTGAGGTAATAATAATTTGCTGATAAGGCACCGGCAGGAGGCCCGGCGTGGTTTTGAGGCCTGCTAGTGTCGACCCTAATTAGGAACAGGGTCTTGTCTACTGATCCATGATGAGCGCACTAACCGCATGTGGGAAGCGTGTATGGGCGCCCCCCCCCCCCTCAATTTTATTCGATTCGCATCTCGTCCAAACCGCCACACTTAGTTCGGGCTTTCCATTTGATGCTCTCATATGCAGGTACGAACCCGAGGCCAGGGTGGAACTTTTGTAGTCGGCATTTAGGGCGGCGTGGTCTTAGAGTGCTATGAGGGTCCCCTTTTCTTCGTGGGGCTCGATTAGCCACGCACGCACAACACGTGGTGCTTTGGGCTTGATGCGAACAAGAGTTGAGTTGTGTTGAGTGCCTCGCTTGGTGGGTTTGATTCCCGTCTGGCGGGATATTCTTACGTGTACGGCCAAATTGGTGCACCCCTGCAGGGATAAATCTTCTCGAGAAGCCGTGTTTTCCGTGGTTATGGATGACTTGGTGAAAGTACTGGCTAACAAGTACTCAGAACAACTTACACCTAACTAATGATAACTTGACTAGTAATAGTCTCATTGACACCATAACTTGATCCATCACTAATCCAACTGTGTGAGTTATCCTCGGATTGCTTCTTTGGATAAGGGGCGAGATCCAGGATGGGTTTGTTTGGAGTTAGTTATAGTTGGTTACGATACGCTATCTTATCTTCTTTCTGTTAGCCGGAAGTTGTATCATGTTCTGTAGTTGGTTAGTGCAGCCAGCTGCCGCATCTTTTGTATCACCCTTTCTTCCGTTGAACCCAAAGCATCTGTGCTTGGTGTTGACGGGTTACACTTTGGTGAACTGTGAGTCTTGCTTGCTAGTACGTTGTTGTACTGACCCCTTTGGGGCTGTGGTTTCCGCAGACTACGCTTACGAGGATCCCCGTGATGGCTACTACGTGGAGTTTGACGAGGCTGCTGACGAGTAGATAGCGGACCCGGGCAGGATCCGAGACATCGTGGATGGGCTCCGTTTTCCTTTCATTCCCGGCTTCTTAAGCCTATTTGGATTTGTATGTACTCAGACCTTTTGAATGCTTCCGTTGTGATGTAATGATGATATGTTGGGACATGTGTCCTCTGGATGATTGTATTTGCTATCTCTGCTCTAGTGAGAGCAATTTGCAACTTATTCCTATTTATTTGTGTCTTAGAGATATGTTGTGCTATCATTCTGTTAAACGCCGTTGACGTACCATGTGTGTATGGTATGAAGTACGTCAATGGTAGTATCCTGATTTCTATGGGATGGTTTACGTAGACGATGAACAGTAGGGGTTGGTTGTCACACATACGTGTGTTGGCCTACTCGTAAGAGATGCGGGTGCCAGTAAGCCCCGTAATCCAACCAACTACTGTTCAACGGAACTGCGAGTATCCTCTAGAAGTCCGGGTGCGACAAATGGTATCAGAGCCTGTCTGCCTGTAGGATCCCTTTTACTGGTCGCAGTTGAGTCTAGAAACTATTTTGTAGCTATATAGGAAAAATGAAACGTGAGAGTAGGAATTCTGCCATTTTATTTCTTTCCTGTAACATCCAAGTATGAAAACAACCCTAGTGTTTCTGTTCCTTGTTTTATTTCAAGCAATGCATCATGTCATCATTTATTGCATTTGTTTTATTTTTGTTTGCATTGTTATTATTTGTTTTCCATCTGTTTTATCCTGTTTTCATGATCAAACTCAAACAAATTTCAAATGGTTATTTTCATACTTGTCTGTTACAATCTTTTCAAACAAAGAATTGTAAAATAAAACCTTTCCTTGTTTCCAAAATAATTCATTAAGTTTCACTTATTAAATTGTTGGTTTAATCAAACCATTAACCTAATCAAATAATTCTAAAACATTTTCAAATTCAAACCAAGGATAAAAAATCAGTACCTTTTTGAATCCATGTTTTCCACCAAACATTTATAAACTAAACCCTAGGGGTAACCCTATTCAAATGCTTGTTTTCAATAAGGATATTTAATATGAAAAATCTCCCAAATTGGTTTCAAATACAAACTATCATTTTAAAACTCAATTTTTGAAATCCAAAGTTGGAATGTGGTTTCTAATTACCTAAAAGGCTTAACTAAATTTTTTCAAATTTTTCTATAAGCAAAACCCTAACTTTTTCTTCCAAAAGCAAAACTACAAAAAAATAATAACAGAAAAGAATAAAAAATAGAAAAAACGGGCGACAACTAACTAACCTAACCTAGCCCAACCCAGCTAACCTACCCGCGCGCGCAAAGCCCAGCCCGCCTAAGCCACTTACCGCTTCGCTCTGCTTCAAGATTCGCGCCGATCGCCTTTTCCCCTTCGTCTCGCGGTACGGCACGACATCGGCCGGTGCCACCGCGGCACCGCGCGCGACGCCGGCGGCCGTCCCATCGCGCCGCGCCTATAAAGCCCCCCTAGGCACCTGGCAGGTACCCTAGCTGCTAGGGTTCCTCGCTCCCCGCGCCGCGCCGCCATCTTCCTGCTCTCTCTCTCTCGATTCCTCCCTCTCTGAAGCTCTCCCCGCCGGCGAGACTCTGAACCTTGACATGGCGCCGCCCACCTGAACCTGGTCCACCACCCGTAGCCACTGAAACGGGTTCGCCACCCCTCCTTCTTCCTGTTGGACACCTGCTGGAGCCCGGAGAGGCACGGGATCCGCGACGCCGTCATCGCCACCGCCGCGGCCACCGCTCGCCGTCAACCACTGCTTCCTCGACAGCCGTGGTGAGCCTCCACCAACTCCTCCCTCTGCTTGCTCACGTTCTGCACCGCACCAGCGCACGTTCTGCCCACACCAGCACGCCAACGCATCACGGCCGTAGTTCCCTCTCCGGCGAGCTCGTTGCCGTCAGCGACAGGTTCAGTCAGCGCTCGCGCGCAATTTCAGTTAGCGAAGGGGAACACCTTAACCTGCTTCTGTTCCCCTATCTGTCGAGCAACGCAGCGCAGCGCAACTGGCAGCGCTAACTCTGAATCTCGCGCAGGTCTCGGGTTCGATCCCGCAGACGCGCACCTTTTTTTGGTTTTTCTCCCGCAGCGCGAGGCCCACCAGTCAGCCACCCCCACTGCCACGCATGCATGCAAAGCCACAGGGCCCAATGGCAGCGTGTGGGTACGCTTCCAGTGCGGTACCAAACGATTTAAAACATTTCTGTTTTTATTTCTAATTCTTTTAAATAGCAGAATAATCAATAAACTTTGAAATTCAATATCTTTTGTTTTATAATTCCAACAAATACAAACTTTATATGAATTCTGATCCAAATTTTCTAATCTTTCCAAATATTCAATTTGTGTTCTGTTTTGAATTTTCAAAATACTTTCAAATTTCAAATTTGGATAATTCAAATGCAAATTGAAATAATTCATAACTAATTCATACTGTTTTCAAATAATTCAAACAAAATATGTTTTTCACACCTTTTTGAATGTTCTATTCAAATATAAAATTTGTTTCATTGTTTGAATAATTTAAATTGCCTAAACAATTTAAATCTTGTTTAATTCAATTAAATTTGATAAAATCATAACTTGCTAAATATAAAATATTTTTGAACATGCAAATTATGTTTTCAAACCACCAAAGTGTGAACTTTTCAAATGTGAATTTGAATTTATGGTTTGCACAAATAAAATTCAATTAATATTTAAGCTTGTTTTAAATTCAATTAAAACTTGTTTAATATTGTTTAATTCATAATAAATTCATCCTAATTCAAATTTCAAAATGTGAAACATGTAATCTAACTAAAATTTGATGTTCTTTTCAAATATAAATTTTGTTAATTGTTTTGCACACTTTAATTTGGTGAAAACAATAATTGTATGTGTGGCATGTTTAAGTAACCAAATTTTTCCAAACTTAATAAATAATTTCTAAACTTGTTTTATTCCTTTTCCTTTTGCATCTATTATTGTTATTTGTTGTTATCTTGTCATCATTATCATGCATGCATCATGATAACAACTGTCACCTAATAAATAATTGTAAATCATTTGTTCCACTTATTTCAATGGATCCTTTTCCATATGCAACCCTTGCATATGGGTCCATTTAATTTGTGCTATCATGTTAGTCAGTTTATTTTATGCAACCATTAACTTGTCATGCATCATCTTGATTGTGCACAATGCCATGGCAATGATTGTTTACATTCCTGTTTTGCTTGTTTGCTTCTTCTCGGTTAGACGACGACTACGTTGAGACCGACGATCCTTACGACACCACTCTCCAGGACCTAGCTCAGTACCAGGCTGTTGAGCTTCCAGGCAAGTTATCACTCACATGAATCATCGAGTTCCTTTCCACACTTGTTGTCGATACTATCCTTTTGTCTACTATTGCTAGCCCTATGTATCGTTGCTTGTTCTCCGAACCTATCACATGGTTCCCTGAGCCAATAATATTGCCTCACCTCCATACCTACAGCCTTTGCTTGTGCATGTTCTTACCTAGCATGCTTAGGGTTGCTTTTACTCGAGTCTGTTGTCGGTTACTACTTTTACTATCTTATTATTTGTACCGGGGCTCGAATGTTAATCAATCAATCCTGTTAATTGCTAATGGTAATAATAATAATTTGATGATAAGGCACCGGCAGGAGGCCCATGAGAGGTTTTGAAGCCTGCTAGTGTCGACCCTAATAGGAAAAGGGTCTTGTCTACTGATCCATGATGAGCGCACTAACCGCATGTGGGAAGCGAGTATGGGCGCCCCCCTCAACTTGACCTGATTCGCATCTCGTCCAAATCGCCTCATTTAGTTCGTGTTTTCCATTTGCCGCATGCATGTTTTTGCGAGCCCAGCGCAGGGTGGAACTTTTGTAGTCGGCATATAGGGGGACACGGTCTTAGAGTGCTATGAGGGTCCCTTTTCTTCGGGGCTTGATTAGCCGTGCGCCCAAGGTTCTTTGGGCTTGATGCGAAGAATGGTTGGTTGTGTAGAGTACCCCGCTTGGTGGGAGGCATCCCATCTGGCGGGTTATTCTTGCGTGTACGGCCAAATTGGTGCAACCCTGCAGGGATAATCTTCTCGAGAAGCCGTGTTTTCCGCGGTTATGGATTACTTGGTGAAAGTACTGGCTAACAAGTACTCAGGACAATTTCAACTTAATGATCAATCATGTTTCACCCAATGATTAATAACTTGACTAGTAATAGGTTATTCACACAATAACTTGATTCACCTTATCACAACTGTGTGAGTTATCCTCGGATTGCTTCTTTGGATAAGGGGCGATATCCAGGATGGGTTTGGTTGAAGTTATCTTTCAGTTGGTTACAATCCTCGATCTCATCTTATTCTGTTAGCCGGAACTTGTAGTTATCTTCTGTAGTTGGTTAGAGCAGCCAGCAACAACTTTCATATCACCCCTTTCTTCCGTTGATCCCAAGCATCTATGCTTGTGTTGACGGGTAACTCTTTGATGAACTGTGAGTCTTGCTTGCCAGTACTTGGATGTACTGACCCCTTTGGGGCTGTGGTTTACGCAGAGTACGACTACGACTACGATGCTTCCCAGGATGGCTACTTCGTGGAGTTTGACGACGCTGCGGACGAGTAGATAGCTGGACCAGGGCAGGATCCAGAACCTACGTGGATGGGCTTCGTTTTCTCTATTTCCTCCGGCTTCTTAAGCCTTTGGTTTTGTCTGTACTCAGACACCTTTGATTGCTTCCGCTGATGTAATGAATGTTATGTTGGGACATGTGTCCTCTGGATGATTGTATTTGCTATCTCTGCCTTAGTGAAGGCCATTTGCAACCTTATTTCAATCTTTTGTGTCTTAGAGATATGTTGTGATCATCATTCGTTCAAAGCTGTTGACGTACAGTGCGTGATTGATATGAAGTACGTCGACGATAGTGCCTGTGACTTCTAGTGGATAGTTTACATCGACGGTGGAATAGCAGGGCTTGTGTTGTCGCGCATAAGCGCAGGCCTACCAGGAAGCTGGGACGTGGGAGCAGTTATGCCCCATAATCCAAGCACCTGCTATCCAGTTCGTACGATGAGTATCCCTTAGAAGCCAGGGTGCGACAAATGGTATCAGAGCCTGTCTGTCTGTAGGATCCCTTTTTACTGGTCGCAGTTGAGTCTAGAAACTATTTTGTAGCTATATAGGAAAAATGAAACGTGAGAGTAGGAATTCTGCCATTTTTCTTCTTTCCCCACCACCCACCCTTTTCTGGTAAGGAAGTGCAACGTTGTTTTCTGTTCTCACCTAAAACTTTCAAGTTAGGATTTCACGTGTTTTGGGTTCTCCTTAGTACCTCAGGACTTTTGGTCTCGTTTTCCCGATGTTGCTTCAATATCATGTTCTTTTCAACATCCTTATCGTCCGTTGAACCTTGTTGTTGTTTTCCACATCCTTTTTCTTCTACCGGAGTCTAATCAAAACCTTCCTCGATCATCTGCAGATGGATCTCAGGTTCTACCCGCAGGTGGTTCGGATGACTCGCTGTGAGAGCACCGACGGTTATCCGGAGATGCTGAGAGACATGGTTACCTATCTGGGGTTCCGTTGGGCACCAGAGTACCAGGTCTACGAGCACCAGCGCGAGTTCGAGCAGACTTTCTACCGAGCCATCGTCTACATTCTGTCGGATGATGGCAGGAGCTTTGTCCACCGCTACGAGGCAGTAGGTTCCACAGTGGATATGGCCGTGCAGCAGGCAGCGTACGTGAGTCTCACCGTTCTCCGTGCTGACTACTGGGGGTTTGATGATTCCATCTATCGTCACATCCCACGTGGTTACATCACGGCAGCGGGAGTTCACTTCACTGACCACCGCGACCTGGATACCTACGAGTCTGATAGCTCCAGGCTGCACACCACTGCCCAGTTCGTGAGGCACAGTGACGCAGTTGCTTCCACACTTTCTCAGGAGTTAGCCTCAGTCAGGGAGCAGCTCCACCTTGCTCTCACTCGTCTGGCGACGTACACCACAGACTTTGTTGGAGATGAGCGCTTTGCACGTTGCGTTCAGACAGCTGGGTTACCGCTGCCAGATGCTGGAGGTTACGAGCCGATCAGAGGTCCACTTCTCAACCTTGGAGCTGGTTACAGTGGTATTCCTCTCTTTGGAGCACAGGGAGAGGACGCTTTCTACTTCACCACTCCGAGGGTCCCTCTCATAGCAGTTCCTATCTACAGGGATCGTCGTGATACCTACTTCCGTGGGGTTCCTCCTCGCCGTATCTCTCGTCGTACTACTCACCGCCGTCCTGCGTGATGAGCATGGGAGTACCGATGTATCCATTCCTAGCTGTGTTTAGTTATCCTTGTCTTTCGAACCATGTATTGGTCTGTTGGATATTCTGATGTATTTGAACATGTGATGATGTACCTGTTGGTTATCTATTCATGCGTCGGAATAATCTATCTTTCGATTACCAAGCCTATCCTGTGCTATTGTTGTGCTAAAATGCATTTCTGTTCAGGATGCCTCCAACCAGGAACACCCCGCCTCCGCCACCACCAATGGGGGAACTGTTGGCTCAGATGACCCAAGTGGTGACTCAGATGGCCCAGATCCAGGCTAACCAGCACCACAACCAGAATGCTCCGCGAGTCAGCATCAAGGAGTTTCTGAGCGTGGGGCCGAGGGCTTTCGTGGCAACACGTGAGCCTCTGGATGCTGATGACTGGATCAGGGAGATCAACAGGGCTCTGGAGATTGCTCATGTTGCTGAGGAAGATAAGGTCAAGTATGCCACCTACCTACTGAAGGGTCAGGCAGCTACTTGGTGGGAGAACTACCAGACCATGAGAGCTGGCTATCCTATCACTTGGGGATGTTTCAAGGATGCCTTCCTGAAGCACCACATCCCGGATGGTCTCATGGAAAGGATGCGTGAGGAATTCTGCTCTCTCAGACAGGGCAAGCTGGACGTCCTCGGCTACCAGAACGAGTTCAATCGTCTCGCTCCGTACGCTGGTGACGAAGTGTCCACCGAAGCCAAGAAGATGGCAAGGTTCCGCCGAGGTTTTAACCCGGAACTGAAGTACGCTCTCACCAACATCAAGTGCAAGGACTTCGTGGAGCTTGTGAACACCGCGCTCAATGAGGAGAATGGGCGCAAGGCGTTCGAAGAGTCGCGCAAGCACTCGCGTGAGGGTGGTTCCTCCTCCAACATAACCACCCCTCCGCATAAGCGCCGCATCTGGGTGCCAAATGGTGCTGTCACTCGGGTTCCAAATGCCCAAGCTTCTCCAGGCTTTGGTCCCCGCCCACCCAACCCATCTCAGATGCAGGGTCAGAGGATTCCAATGGGGCAGCCAAGGCCAGGTCCTCCTCGTGTCGTCACTTGCTACAAGTGCAAGGAGACTGGGCACTACGCTGATAAGTGCACGCAGAAGCAGCTACCTCTACCTCCTCGCCCCAACAACAACCAGGCAATGGTTCGTGCTCCCCCGGCTAAAGCCTTCAACTCCAACAACAGGCCTGTCGGGAGGACCGCGAGGGTGAACCATATCAAGGCCGACAAAGCTGAGGAAGCTGCTGACGTCGTTCTCGGTATATTACCCGTAAACTCTATTCCAGCTAAAGTGTTGTTTGATACTGGAGCATCGCATTCGTTCGTGTCAAAGATCTTTGCTACAACGTACAATTTAGCTCTGGTTCCACTAAGCAATCAAATCTATGTGCACTCTCCGGGAACTAAAATGATTGCTTCCAAGATAAGCATGGACAATCAGATCCTAATTGGAGGTCGCATATTCCTTGCTTCACTCATGTTGCTGGGAAATTCTGACATTGATGTCATCCTGGGTATGGATTGGTTGAAGACCCACAAAGCTAAAATTGACTGTGCTCAAAAGTCAATAACTCTCACCCACACTTCAGGTCAGATAGTCTATTCTCCATATGGATCAAGTTCTGTTCAGCTGTTCAACCTCGATGCCAAACCCCTTCCTGCAATTGAAAATGTTCCGGTGGTTTGTGAATTCCCTGACGTCTTTCCAGAAGAGTTGCCAGGGATGCCTCCGGACAGAGCAGTTGAGTTCGTGATCGAGCTTGAGCCAGGTACTGCTCCAATCTCTAAGCATCCATACAAGATAGCTCCTCCTGAACTGAAATTGTTGAAGGAGCAAATCGATATGTACATGGAAAAAGGTTACATTCAGCCTAGATCCTCCGCTTGGGGTTGCCCAACTCTGTTTGTTGCCAAGAAGGATCAAACAAAAAGACTCGTGGTTGACTATCGTCCTCTCAACGAGAAAACCATCAAGAACAAGTATCCAATTCCTCGTATCGATGATCTTTTTTATCAACTTGCTGGAGCCTCAATATTCTCAAAGTTGGACTTGAGGATGGGGTACCATCAGATAAAGATCAGAAAGGAAGATATTCCAAAAACAGCCTTCACCACTCGTTACGGTCTATACGAATACACCGTTATGTCCTTCGGTCTCACCAATGCACCGGCAACGTTCTCAAGACTCATGAATTCTGTCTTCCATGAATACCTCGACAAGTTTGTTGTGGTATATCTCGATGATATTCTAGTCTACTCAAAATCCGAGGAAGAGCATGGAGAACACCTTCGTCTCACTCTCATGAAACTTCGCGAGCATCGTCTGTATGCCAAGTATTCCAAATGTGAGTTCTGGATTCCAGAAGTTGCATATCTTGGTCATATCATCTCTGCCAAGGGCATTGCCATTGATCCTGAAAAGGTTAAGGCAATTGTTGATTGGAAACCCCCTAAGACGGTGAAGCAAGTCAGAAGTTTTCTTGGCTTGGCTAGCTATTGCCGTCGTTTCGTCCAAAACTTTTCCAAGATTGCCAAACCTCTCACTGATCTCACAAAGAAGGACAAAAAGTTCGTTTGGACTCCACAATGTGATGAAAGTTTCAACCTCCTGAAAACTAAACTCACTTCCACCCCAGTTCTGGTTGGCCCAGATACTACCAAACCTTTCCAAATATTCTGTGATGCATCTCTCCAAGGTCTAGGTGCAGTTCTTATGCAAGAACGTCAAGTTGTCGCTTATGCTTCACGTCAGTTGAACCCACATGAGCAAAACTATCCCACACATGATCTTGAACTTGCAGCAGTTGTGTTTGCCCTCAAGAAATGGAGATAATACTTGTTGGGTAACAAAACTGAAATCTTTTCCGATCATAAGAGTCTGAAATACATCTTCACTCAGCCAGATCTGAACCTCAGGCAAAGGAGATGGATTGAGAAGATTAAAGACTTTGATCTCACCATTTCTTACACTCCAGGCAAGGCTAATGTTATGGCCGATGCTCTCAGTCGCAAATCCTATTGCAATAATCTCATGATCATGGAAAGCCAACCTCCACTTCATGAAGAATTCCAGAAGCTGAACCTTGGTCTTGTCCCTGAAGGATACCTTGCTAGTTTGACAGCCAGTTCAACTCTCGAGGACAAGATTCGTTCTGAACAACTTCGTGATAATGAAATCAAGAAGATTGTAGAGCACATCAGGGAGGGCAATGATAAATTCAAATCCTTCTCAATTGATGACAAGGGAACTGTGTTCTTCGAAGGACGCATTGCAGTTCCTCAGATTCAAAGTCTCAAGGATATCATTCTCAAGGAGGATCATGAAACTCCTCTATCCATTCACCCTGGAAGTACAAAGATGTACCAGGACCTCAAGACTCTGTATTGGTGGTCTGGCATGAAACGTGAAATTGCTCAATACGTTTCTGAATGCGACGTTTGTCAACGTGTTAAGGCAGTCCATCAGAAGACAGCAGGTCTACTCCAACCTCTGAAAATTCCTGAGTGGAAGTGGGACATGATTGAAATGGACTTCGTTACTGGGTTTCCAAAGTCCAAGAAGGGAAACGATGCAATCTTCGTTGTTATTGATCGTCTCACGAAGGTTGCTCACTTCTATGCTGTAAAGGAGACTATCTCAGCTAGCCAGTTAGCAGATCTCTACACAGCAAAGGTTGTTCCTCTTCATGGTGTTCCATTGGAAATAAGCTCAGATCGTGGAAGCATCTTCACTTCTCATTTCTGGAAAAGCTTTCAAGAAGCATTGGGCACTAAACTTCTGTTCAGCACAGCTTATCACCCTCAGTCTCAGGGGCAAGTCTAAAGAGTCAATCAGATTCTCGAGGATATGCTCAGAGCATGTGGTCTCTCCTTTGGCATGAAATGGGAGGATTGCCTTCCATATGCTGAATTCTCCTACAACAACAGCTACCAGGCAAGCCTAGGCATGGCACCTTTTGAGGCACTGTATGGTCGCAGATGCAGGAGTCCAATCAATTGGTCTGGAGCTGGTGAACGTTCACTCTTAGGCCCTGACATTGTTAAGGAAGCCGAGGAGAAAGTTCGTATCATTCGTGACAATCTCAGGATTGCTCAGTCTCCTCAGAAGAGCTATTATGATAGCAAGCACAGGGATATGATCTATGCACCTGGTGATAAGGCATATCTCCGTGTAACTCCCCTCAGAGGCACTCATCGTTTTGGTGTGAAAGGAAAGCTTGCACCAAGATACATTGGTCCTTTCAACATTCTCTCGAGGCGTGCAGAAAATGCTTATCGTCTTGAACTTCCAGAAAAACTATCCAAGGTGCACGATGTTTTCCACGTGTCCCAGCTCAAGAAGTGCTTCAAGGATCCAGATCGTGCAGTTGATCATGATTCCATTGAACTGCAAGATGATCTATCTTATGAGGAGCACCCTATTCGTATTCTCGATGAGACCGAGCGTAAGACTCGCAACAAGAGCACCAAGTTCTTGAAATTCCAATGGTCGCATCATTCCGATAAAGAGGCAACGTGGGAGACCGAAGAGGATCTTCGCAAGAAGTATCCGGACCTTTTCACTTCTCAGTAAGGAATCTCGGGGCGCGATTCCTTCAAGGGGGGGGGCGTTTTGTAACATCCAAGTATGAAAACAACCCTAGTGTTTCTGTTCCTTGTTTTATTTCAAGCAATGCATCATGTCATCATTCATTGCATTTGTTTTATTTTTGTTTGCATTGTTATTATTTGTTTTCCATCTGTTTTATCCTGTTTTCATGATCAAACTCAAACAAATTTCAAATGGTTATTTTCATACTTGTCTGTTACAATCTTTTCAAACAAAGAATTGTAAAATAAAACCTTTCCTTGTTTCCAAAATAATTCATTAAGTTTCACTTATTAAATTGTTGGTTTAATCAAACCATTAACCTAATCAAATAATTCTAAAACATTTTCAAATTCAAACCAAGGATAAAAAATCAGTACCTTTTTGAATCCATGTTTTCCACCAAACATTTATAAACTAAACCCTAGGGGTAACCCTATTCAAATGCTTGTTTTCAATAAGGATATTTAATATGAAAAATCTCCCAAATTGGTTTCAAATACAAACTATCATTTTAAAACTCAATTTTTGAAATCCAAAGTTGGAATGTGGTTTCTAATTACCTAAAAGGCTTAACTAAATTTTTTCAAATTTTTCTATAAGCAAAACCCTAACTTTTTCTTCCAAAAGCAAAACTACAAAAAAATAATAACAGAAAAGAATAAAAAATAGAAAAACGGGCGACAACTAACTAACCTAACCTAGCCCAACCCAGCTAACCTACCCGCGCGCGCAAAGCCCAGCCCGCCTAAGCCACTTACCGCTTCGCTCTGCTTCAAGATTCGCGCCGATCGCCTTTTCCCCTTCGTCTCGCGGTACGGCACGACATCGGCCGGTGCCACCGCGGCACCGCGCGCGACGCCGGCGGCCGTCCCATCGCGCCGCGCCTATAAAGCCCCCCTAGGCACCTGGCAGGTACCCTAGCTGCTAGGGTTCCTCGCTCCCCGCGCCGCGCCGCCATCTTCCTGCTCTCTCTCTCTCGATTCCTCCCTCTCTGAAGCTCTCCCCGCCGGCGAGACTCTGAACCTTGACATGGCGCCGCCCACCTGAACCTGGTCCACCACCCGTAGCCACTGAAACGGGTTCGCCACCCCTCCTTCTTCCTGTTGGACACCTGCTGGAGCCCGGAGAGGCACGGGATCCGCGACGCCGTCATCGCCACCGCCGCGGCCACCGCTCGCCGTCAACCACTGCTTCCTCGACAGCCGTGGTGAGCCTCCACCAACTCCTCCCTCTGCTTGCTCACGTTCTGCACCGCACCAGCGCACGTTCTGCCCACACCAGCACGCCAACGCATCACGACCGTAGTTCCCTCTCCGGCGAGCTCGTTGCCGTCAGCGACAGGTTCAGTCAGCGCTCGCGCGCAATTTCAGTTAGCGAAGGGGAACACCTTAACCTGCTTCTGTTCCCCTATCTGTCGAGCAACGCAGCGCAGCGCAACTGGCAGCGCTAACTCTGAATCTCGCGCAGGTCTCAGGTTCGATCCCGCAGACGCGCACCTTTTTTTGGTTTTTCTCCCGCAGCGCGAGGCCCACCAGTCAGCCACCCCCACTGCTACGCATGCACGCAAAGCCACAGGGTCCACTGGCAGCGTGTGGGTACGCTTCCAGTGCGGTACCAAACGATTTAAAACATTTCTGTTTTTATTTCTAATTCTTTTAAATAGCAGAATAATCAATAAACTTTGAAATTCAATATCTTTTGTTTTATAATTCCAACAAATACAAACTTTATATGAATTCTGATCCAAATTTTCTAATCTTTCCAAATATTCAATTTGTGTTCTGTTTTGAATTTTCAAAATACTTTCAAATTTCAAATTTGGATAATTCAAATGCAAATTGAAATAATTCATAACTAATTCATACTGTTTTCAAATAATTCAAACAAAATATGTTTTTCACACCTTTTTGAATGTTCTATTCAAATATAAAATTTGTTTCATTGTTTGAATAATTTAAATTGCCTAAACAATTTAAATCTTGTTTAATTCAATTAAATTTGATAAAATCATAACTTGCTTAATATAAAATATTTTTGAACATGCAAATTATGTTTTCAAACCACCAAAGTGTGAACTTTTCAAATGTGAATTTGAATTTATGGTTTGCACAAATAAAATTCAATTAATATTTAAGCTTTTTTTAAATTCAATTAAAACTTGTTTAATATTGTTTAATTCATAATAAATTCATCCTAATTCAAATTTCAAAATGTGAAACATGTAATCTAACTAAAATTTGATGTTCTTTTCAAATATAAATTTTGTTAATTGTTTTGCACACTTTAATTTGGTGAAAACAATAATTGTATGTGTGGCATGTTTAAGTAACCAAATTTTTCCAAACTTAATAAATAATTTCTAAACTTGTTTTATTCCTTTTCCTTTTGCATCTATTATTGTTATTTGTTGTTATCTTGTCATCATTATCATGCATGCATCATGATAACAACTGTCACCTAATAAATAATTGTAAATCATTTGTTCCACTTATTTTAATGGATCCTTTTCCATATGCAACCCTTGCATATGGGTCCATTTAATTTGTGCTATCATGTTAGTCAGTTTATTTTATGCAATCATTAACTTGTCATGCATCATCTTGATTGTGCACAATGCCATGGCAATGATTGTTTACATTCCTGTTTTGCTTGTTTGCTTCTTCTCGGTTAGACGACGACTACGTTGAGACCGACGATCCTTACGACACCACTCCCCAAGACCTAGCTCAGTACCAGGCTGTTGAGCTTCCAGGCAAGTTATCACTCACATGAATCATCGAGTTCCTTTCCACACTTGTTGTCGATACTATCCTTTTGTCTACTATTGCTAGCCCTATGTATCGTTGCTTGTTCTCCGAACCTATCACATGATTCCCTGAGCCAATAATATTGCCTCACCTCCATACCTACAGCCTTTGCTTGTGCCTGTTCTTACCTAGCATGCTTAGGGTTGCTTTTACTCGAGTCTGTTGTCGGTTACTACTTTTACTATCTTATTATTTGTACCGGGGCTCGAATGTTAATCAATCAATCCTGTTAATTGCTAATGGTAATAATAATAATTTGATGATAAGGCACCGGCAGGAGGCCCATGAGAGGTTTTGAAGCCTGCTAGTGTCGACCCTAATAGGAAAAGGGTCTTGTCTACTGATCCATGATGAGCGCACTAACCGCATGTGGGAAGCGAGTATGGGCGCCCCCCTCAACTTGACCTGATTCGCATCTCGTCCAAATCGCCTCATTTAGTTCGTGTTTTCCATTTGCCGCATGCATGTTTTTGCGAGCCCAGCGCAGGGTGGAACTTTTGTAGTCGGCATATAGGGGGACACGGTCTTAGAGTGCTATGAGGGTCCCTTTTCTTTGGGGCTTGATTAGCCGTGCGCCCAAGGTTCTTTGGGCTTGATGCGAAGAATGGTTGGTTGTGTAGAGTACCCCGCTTGGTGGGAGGCATCCCATCTGGCGGGTTATTCTTGCGTGTACGGCCAAATTGGTGCAACCCTGCAGGGATAATCTTCTCGAGAAGCCGTGTTTTCCGCGGTTATGGATTACTTGGTGAAAGTACTGGCTAACAAGTACTCAGGACAATTTCAACTTAATGATCAATCATGTTTCACCCAATGATTAATAACTTGACTAGTAATAGGTTATTCACACAATAACTTGATTCACCTTATCACAACTGTGTGAGTTATCCTCGGATTGCTTCTTTGGATAAGGGGCGATATCCAGGATGGGTTTGGTTGAAGTTATCTTTCAGTTGGTTACAATCCTCGATCTCATCTTATTCTGTTAGCCGGAACTTGTAGTTATCTTCTGTAGTTGGTTAGAGCAGCCAGCAGCAACTTTCATATCACCCCTTTCTTCTGTTGATCCCAAGCATCTATGCTTGTGTTGACGGGTAACTCTTTGATGAACTGTGAGTCTTGCTTGCCAGTACTTGGATGTACTGACCCCTTTGGGGCTGTGGTTTACGCAGAGTACGACTACGACTACGATGCTTCCCAGGATGGCTACTTCGTGGAGTTTGACGACGCTGCGGACGAGTAGATAGCTGGACCAGGGCAGGATCCAGAACCTACGTGGATGGGCTTCGTTTTCTCTATTTCCTCCGGCTTCTTAAGCCTTTGGTTTTGTCTGTACTCAGACACCTTTGATTGCTTCCGCTGATGTAATGAATGTTATGTTGGGACATGTGTCCTCTGGATGATTGTATTTGCTATCTCTGCCTTAGTGAAGGCCATTTGCAACCTTATTTCAATCTTTTGTGTCTTAGAGATATGTTGTGATCATCATTCGTTCAAAGCTGTTGACGTACAGTGCGTGATTGATATGAAGTACGTCGACGGTAGTGCCTGTGACTTCTAGTGGATAGTTTACATCGACGGTGGAATAGCAGGGCTAGTGTTGTCGCGCATAAGCGCAGGCCTACCAGGAAGCTGGGACGTGGGAGCAGTTATGCCCCATAATCCAAGCACCTGCTATCCAGTTCGTACGATGAGTATCCCTTAGAAGCCAGGGTGCGACATTTCCCCACCCACCCACCCCTTTTTTGGTAAGGAAGTGCAACGTTGTTTTCCCTTCTCATCTAAACTTTCAAGTTAGGTTTTCACGAATCCTGGTTTCTCTGGGATAGTTATATCTACTAGACCATAGGAATGGAGGTGGTTGTGACATGATTTATCATGTTGCCTACTCACGATTGAGAACGGAGGCGTGTAAGCCCCGGAAGCAGATCCTCTATTCCTTAAGCAGTAGATATTGATCCTTTAGAAGCCCGGATGGGTTTTCCGTAGTACCTCACGAGGTTTTGGTCTCGTGTTTCCCGTTGTTGCTTCGATATCCTGTTCTTCTCAACATCCTTTTCGTCCGTTGAAACCTTGTTGTTGCTTTCCACTTCAGTTCTCTACCGGCGTCTAATCAAAACTTCCCCGATCATCTGCAGATGGATCTCAGGTTCTACCCGCAGGTGGTCCGTATGACTCGTTGCGAGAGCACTGCCGGTTATCCGGAGATGCTGAGGGACATGGTCACTTATCTGGGGTTCTTTTGGGCACCAGAGTACCAGGTCTACGAGCAGCAGCGAGAGTTTGACCAGACCTACTACCAGGCTATCGTCTACATTCTGTCAGATGATGGCATGAGCGTAGTTCACAGCTACGAGGCAGTAGGTTCCACAGTGGATATGGCTGTGCAGCAGGCAGCTTATGTGAGTCTCACCGTCCTTCGTGCTGACTACTGGGGGTTTGACGATTCTATATATCGCCACATCCCCCGTGGTTACATCACTTCGGAGGGAGCTCACTTCACTCTCTACGACAACTTGGATGTTTATGAGCATGATAACTCCAGGCTGCACACCACCGCTCAGTTTGTGAGGTACAGTGACGCAGTTGCCACCACACTATCTCAGGAGTTGGCCTCGGTCAGAGAGCAGCTCCACCTTGCTTTGACTCGTCTGGCGACGTACACCACAGACTTTGTTGGAGATGAGCGCTTTGCACGTTTCGATCAGCCAGTTGGTCGTCGTCTGCCAGATGCTGGAGGTTACGAGCCGATCAGAGGTCCACTCCTCAACCTCGGTGCTGGTTACACTGGGATTCCACGCTTTGGAGCACAGGAGTCAACGCTATGTACTTCACCACACCTAGAGTCGCTCTCAGACCACGTCAGGTCTATGTGGATCGTCGTTCTACCTACTTTCATAGGCGTGCTCCTCACCGTACCTCTCGCCGTACTCCTCACCGTCGTCCTGCGTGATGAGCATGGGAGTACCGATGTATCCATTCCTAGCTATGTTTAGTTATCCTTTGGCATTCGAACCATTTGTGGTGTGTTGGATATTCTGATGTATTTGAACATGTGATGATGTACCTGTTGGTTATCTATTCATGCGTCGTAATAATCGCTCTTTCGGTTCCCAAGTCTATCCTTTTCTGTTGTTGTGCTAAAATGCATGTCTATTCAGGATGCCGCCAACAAGGAACAACCCGCCTGAGCCACCGCCAATCACGGAGCTGTTGACTCAGATGACTCAAGTCATGACGCAGATGGCCCAGTTCCCGACTAACCAGCATAACAACCAGAATGCTCCACGAGTCAGTATCAAGGAGTTTCTCAGTCTGGGGCCGAGAGCTTTCGTGGCAACACGCGAGCCTCTGGATGCTGATGACTGGATCCGTGAGATAGCTAAGGCTCTGGAGATTGCTCACGTTGCTGAGGAAGACAAGGTCAAGTTTGCCTCCTAACTCCTGAAGGGTCAGGCAGCTACTTGGTGGGAAAACTACCAGACCATGAGAGCTGGCTATCCAATCACCTGGGGTAGTTTCAAGGAAGCTTTCCTGAAGCACCACATTCCAGATGGTCTCATGGAAAGGATGCGTGAAGAGTTTTGCTCTCTCAAGCAGGGCAAGCTGGACGTCATTGGCTATCAGAGTGAGTTCAATCGCCTCGCTCGTTACGCTGGTGATGAGGTGTCCACTGAGGCTAAGAAGATGGCAAGGTTCCGCAGAGGTTTTAACCCGGAACTCAAGTACGCCCTCACCAACATCAAGGCCATCAACTTCGAGGAGCTCGTGAACACCGCGCTCAATGAAGAAAATGGGCGCAAGGCGTTCGAGGAGTCTCGCAAGCACTCGCGTGAGGGTGGTTCCTCCTCCAACATGACCACCCCTCCGCAGAAGCGCCGCATCTGGGTGCCAAATGGTGATGTCACTCGGGCTCCATATGCCCAAGCTTCTCCAGGTTTCGCTCCCCGCCCACCCAACCCAGCTCAGATGCATGGTCAGAGGTTTTCAATGGGGCAGCCAAGGCCAGATCCTCCTCGTGTCGTCACTTGCTACAAGTGCAAGCAGACGGGGCACTACGCTGACAAGTGCACGCAGAGGCAGCTACCTCCACCACCACCTCGTCCCAACACAAACCAGGCAATGGTGCACGCTCCCCCGGCTAAAGCCTTCAACTCCAACAACAGGCCTGTCGGGAGGACCGCAAGGGTGAATCATGTCAGGATCGACAAAGTTGAGGAATCTCCTGACGTCGTTCTCGGTACATTCCCCGTAAACTCTATTCCAGCTAAAGTGTTGTTTGATACCGGAGCATCACATTCTTTCGTGTCAAAGATCTTTGCGACAGCAGTGAAACTCCCCTTTGTTGGTTTGGGTTCCCCGTTAGTAGTAAACTCCCCTGGAGCAACTATGCAAACTTCCAAGATCAGTCACAAAAATCAAATTCTAATTGGAGGCCACATATTCCTTGCTTCTCTCATACTGCTTGGCAATTCCGACATTGATGTCATTCTTGGTATGGATTGGTTGAAGGCCAATAAAGCTACGATTGACTGTGCTCAAAAGTCAATAACTCTGTTCCACCCTTCTGGCCAGATAATCTATTCTCCAAATGAATCAAGTTCCTTTCAGCTGTGCACACTCGATGCAAAACCTCTACCTTCACTTGAAAATGTTCCGGTGGTTTGCGAATTCCCTGACGTCTTTCCAGAAGAGTTGCCAGGGATGCCTCCGGACAGAGCAGTTGAGTTCGTGATCGAGCTTGAACCAGGTACTGCTCCAATCTCTAAGCATCCATACAAGATAGCTCCTCCTGAACTGAAATTGTTGAAGGAGCAAATCGATATGTACATGGAAAAAGGTTACATTCAACCTAGTTCCTCCGCTTGGGGTTGCCCAACTCTGTTCGTTGCGAAGAAGGATCAAACAAAGAGACTCGTGGTTGACTATCGTCCTCTTAACGAGAAAACCATCAAAAACAAGTATCCAATTCCTCGTATCGATGATCTTTTTGATCAACTTGCTGGAGCCTCAATATTATCCAAGTTGGACTTGAGAATGGGTTACCATCAAATAAAGATCAGAAAGGAAGATATTCCAAAAAAAACCTTCACCACTCGCTACGGTCTATATGAATACACCGTCATGTCCTTTGGTCTCACCAATGCACCGGCGACATTCTCTCGACTCATGAATTCTGTTTTCCATGAATACCTCAACAAGTTCGTTGTGGTATATCTTGATGACATTATGGTCTACTCAAAATCCGAGGAAGAGCACGAAGAACACCTTCGTCTCACTCTCATGAAACTTCGCGAGCATCGTTTATATGCCAAATTCTCCAAATGTGAGTTCTGGATTCCAGAAGTTTCTTACCTTGGTCATGTCATCTCCGCCAAGGGCATAGCCATTGATCCAGAAAAGGTTAAAGCAATTGTGGATTGGAAACCTCCTAAGACGGTGAAGCAAGTAAGAAGCTTTCTTGGCTTGGCTAGCTATTGCCGTCGTTTCGTCCAAAACTTTTCCAAGATTGCCAAACCTCTCACTGATCTCACAAAGAAGGACAAGAAGTTCATTTGGTCTCCACAATGTGATGAAAGTTTCAATCTCCTGAAGACTAAACTCACTTCTACACCAGTTCTGGTTGGCCCAGATACTACCAAACCTTTCCAGATATTTTGTGATGCATCTCTCCAAGGTCTAGGTGCAGTTCTTATGCAAGAACGTCAAGTTGTGGCTTATGCTTCACGTCAGTTGAATGCACATGAGCAAAACTATACCACACATGACCTAGAACTTGCAGCAGTTGTGTTTGCCCTCAAGAAATGGAGGCAATACTTGTTGGGTAATCGCACTGAAATCTTTTCCGGTCATAAGAGTCTGAAATACATCTTCACTCAACCAGATCTAAACCTCGGGCAAAGGAGATGGATTGAAAAGATTAAAGACTTTGATCTTACCATTTCTTACACTCCAGGCAAGGTGTTATGGCCGATGCTCTCAGTCGCAAGTCATATTGCAATAATCTCATGATCATGGAAAGCCAACCTCCTCTTCATGAAGAATTCCATAAGCTAAACCTTGGTCTTGTTCCTCAAGGCTATCTTGTAAACTTGACAGCCAGTCCAACTCTCGAGGACAAGATTCGTTCTGAACAACTTCGTGATGCTGAAATCAAGAAGATGGTAGAACACATCAAAGAAGGCAAGGAGAAATTTAAGTCCTTCTCAATTGATGACAAGGGAACTGTGTTCTTCGAAGGATGCATTGCAGTTCCTCAAGTTCAAAGTCTCAAAGATGTCATTCTCAAGGAGGCTCATGAAACTCCCCTCTCCATACACCCTGGAAGTACAAAGATGTACCAGGATCTCAAGACACTGTACTGGTGGCCTGGCATGAAACGTGAAATTGCTCAATACGTTTCTGAATGCGACGTTTGTCAACGTGTTAAGGCAGTTCATCAGAAAACAGCCGGTCTTCTACAACCTCTGAAAATCCCTTAGTGGAAGTGGGACATGATTGAAATGGACTTCGTCACTGGTTTTCCAAAGTCCAAGAAGGGCAACGATGCAATTTTCGTGGTCATTGATCGTGTCACTAAAGTAGCTCACTTCTTTGCTGTCAAAGAAACTATCTCAGCTAGCCAGTTAGCAGAACTCTACACAGCAAAAATTGTTCCTCTTCATGGTGTTCCATTGGAAATAAGCTCAGATCGTGGAAGTATCTTCACTTCTCATTTCTGGAAAAGCTTTCAAGAAGCATTGGGCACCAAACTTCTGTTCAGCACAGCTTATCACCCTCAGTCTCAGGGGCAAGTCGAAAGGGTCAATCAGATTCTCGAGGATATGCTCAGAGCATGTGGTCTCTCCTTTGGCATGAAATGGGAGGACTGTCTTCCATATGCTGAATTCTCCTACAACAACAGCTTCCAGGCAAGCCTAGGCATGGCACCATTTGAAGCTCTCTATGGCCGCAGATGCAGGAGTCCAATCGATTGGTCTGGAGCTGGTGAACGTTCACTCTTAGGCCCTGACATTGTTAAGGAAGCCGAGGAGAAAGTTCGCATCATTCGTGACAATCTCAAGATTGCTCAGTCTCGTCAGAAAAGCTACTATGACAGCAAGCACAGGGATATGATCTATGCACCTGGTGACAAAGCATATCTCCGTGTAACTCCCCTCAGAGGCACTCATCGTTTTGGTGTCAAAGGAAAGCTTGCACCAAGATACATTGGTCCTTTCAACATTCTCTCAAGGCGTGCGGAAAATGCCTATCGTCTTGAACTTCCAGAAAAACTATCCAAGGTGCACGATGTGTTTCACGTGTCACAACTCAAGAGGTCTTTCAAAGATCCAGATCGTGCAGTTGATCATGATTCCATTGAACTGCAAGAAGATCTATCTTATGAGGAGCACCCTGTTCGTATTCTCGATGAGACCGAGCGTAAGACTCGCAACAAGAGCACAAAGTTCTTGAAAGTGCAGTGGTCCCATCATTCCGATAAAGAGGCAACGTGGGAGACCGAAGAGGATCTTCGCAAGAAGTATCCGGACCTTTTCTCTTCTCAGTAGGAATCTCGGGGCGCGATTCCTTCAAGGGGGGGCGTTTTGTAACATCCCAAGTATGAAAACCACCCCTAGAATGTTTGTTTCTTGCTTTACTATTGTTTTGCATCATGGCATCTTAATCATTGCATTTGTTTTCATATGGTTTGCATCTGTTTTCCTTTGTTTTCACAATTGAAATTCAAACAATATTCAAACCTTGTTTCATACTTGTTATGTTACAATTTTTCCAAATAAAAAGTTCAATCAAAACAACCATTTGTTTCCATTAAACCATAAGGTTCAAACTATTCAAAATTATGGCTTTTAATAATTCACTTAATTCAAATTTTATTCAAATTCAATTGCAAATTACAAACAGCACCCAATTTGAAATTATGAAAAGTACAAAACAATTCATTCACTTGTTTCCAATTAAACTTGAATTTAAAAACTTAATTGCTTAAGTTAAGTTAATCAATTAATATTAATTTTCCTCTCAAATTTCAAATTAAATTCCAAACAGCAACCATTTGTAAATTATGGAAATTACAAATCACTCCAAATCTATTGTTTCAAATAAACATGAATTTTAAAAGGCTTTTAAATTGTTTAAGTTCAATAAATCACTTAATTCAAATATTCAATTAAATTCATTTATTTTTCCAAACAGCAACATGAATCAAATATTTTGAAAACAAAAACCTTGCAATGTTGCTGATGCAATAAACATCCTATAAAAATTTATCACTAAATTTTCCTAACCCAAAAACCTATCTCTTTCTTCCTATTTCTATTTCATCAAAAAAAAAGTAACAGAAAAAAAAATAGAAAGAGGGGTAGGGCAGGCAGTGGGCAGGCCCAGCCCACCCAAACCAGCCCACTGCCACTTACCGGTTCGCCTGTCGTCGTCAACCTGTACGGCGCGCCATCGGGCACCTCCACGTCGACGCCGTCGTGAGCAGACGGCCACCGAGCGCTCCCACGCCCTATAAAACCTAACCCTAGGCCCGAGCTGCTAGCCCTAGACCCCCTACCTCCTTTCTCCCTCGATCGCCGCCGTCGTTTCCTCCTTCCACCGCTCCTCTCCTCTCTGTACCTCATCACCACCCGAGCTCCACTCCCTGAATCCATGGAGATCGCCGCCGCGTGGTCGCTCCACCTCGCTGGCTAACCACGGGGATCAGCTCCCCGTGCCACCTTCTACATCTTGGACACCTCTGCGAGCACGGGAGGGGTCTGCATCTCCGCCGCCATCCTCGTAGCTGTCGCTGGCGACCACCTCTGCCCCGCGCCTGCTTCCCCTTCTGTCCCTCGAGGTGAGCACAGCGACGTCCTCCTTCCCCTCCTGTTCCTTCTCTGCTGCACGCACGCGCACATCATCCACAGCAGCACGGCAACACCACGCAGTAGCAGCCACGCCGTTCGCCGCCGGCAGCCACCGCACGGTTCAGTTAGCGCGCGTGTTTTCGTCAGTTTCAGTTAGCTAGCCGAAACTGAACCTAATCCTAACTGCGCATCCTATACTGACAAGAACACGTTCGCTACCGCAGTGGTAGCACACAGCGAGCGCGCGCAGCAGACGCGGGTTCGAGCCCTGCGCTCGCGAATAAAACCCCAACCTTTTTCGCTAGGGTGCTGACAGGCAGGCCCCACCTGCCAGTGGCCTGTGCTGCCACGCGTACACACGCGGGCCACCGTGGCCCAGGGGCCCTCTGTCAGTGGCTAGGGCTAGCCACTGCGGAGTGAAAAACATTTTTCAGCCTTTTTCTTTTTTTTCAAATCAAATCCTTTTCTTTACAGTTTTGGTCCCTAATTTTAAAATGCTAATAACTTTTATTTCCTAAATCCAAATATTGCAAATGAAATATGTTTGCTGCACCAAATTAAATTCTCTATCTATTTAAAACATTTGTATTCTGTTTTGAGCACTTCAAATGCATTCAAATTTCAAATTCAAACAATTCATTTAAAATTTGATTAATTGCATAACTATTTTAAACTTAATTCAAATCACACAAATAAAATATGTTTTCCATGCCATTTTGAACCACCTTTTCAAATATAAATTTTGTTTCATGATTTGAATAATTAAAATTGCTTAAATAATTTAAACCTTGTTTAAATCATTTAAATTTGCTAAATTCATAACTTGCTCAAATTAAATTATTTTTGAACTTATAAAATATGTTTCCAACCCAGAAAAACATAAGCTTTTCAAATATGAATTTGAATTAATGTTTTGAACAAATAAAAATTCAAATAAATTCATACTTGTTTTAAATTCAATTAAATCTTGTTTAAACTTGTTTAATTCATAAATAATTCATCTTAATTCCTTTTTCAATAATTGAAACATGTAATCCACCTAAAATTTTGTGTACTTTCCAAATATGAATTTTTTTTATTTGTTTTGAACAATTAAAATTGATGAAAACAACAAATGCTTGTGTAACACCTTTAAGGAACCAAAATTCCATAACTTAATAACTAAAATTCTAAACTTGGTAAACCTTATTTTAAAATTGTTCCTATGGTTGTTATTTTTCTGTTTTCCTCATCCATGCATCATACTAATCCACCTTCATCTATTGGTTAGTTGTAAAACAATTGTTTCAACCATAATTCATGGGCTTTCCATATGCAATCCCAAATTGCATGTGGGTCCATTTAATCATGTTGTTACCATGTCAACTAGTTTATTTTGATGCATTAATTAAATGGTCATGCATCATCCCATGATTGTGCATTATGCCATGTTATTGATTTTTTATCTCTCTACGTTGTTTGTTTGCTTCTTCTCGGATAGACGATGACGTTGAGACAGACGATACTTACGACACCCCTTCTGAGGATCTAGCTCAGTACCAGGCTACTGAGTTTGCAGGCAAGTATTCACTCACATGAACCATTGTGTTCCTTTCAACATTGGATACCGATACTTTCCGTTGTCTATTTCTGATAGCCTTTTGAATCGTTGCTTCTGTTACGAACCTATCACATGTTATCCTTAACCCTGATATAGCCTCACCTCCACACCTATAACCCCATTGCTTGTTGCTCGTGTCGTACTAGCATGCTTAGGGTTGTTTATGATCGATTCTGTTGCCCGTTACTTTCTGTTACTATATTTCTATTATGTTCTGGGGGCTCGATGTTAAACAACAACCTGTTAATTTTGAGGTAATAATAATTTGCTGATAAGGCACCGGCAGGAGGCCCGGCGTGGTTTTGAGGCCTGCTAGTGTCGACCCTAATTAGGAACATGGTCTTGTCTACTGATCCATGATGAGCGCACTAACCGCATGTGGGAAGCGTGTATGGGCGCCCCCCTCAATTTGAATCGATTCGCATCTCGTCCAAACCGCCACACTTAGTTCGGGCTTTCCATTTGATGCACTCATAAGCAGGTACGAACCCGAGGCCAGGGTGGAACTTTTGTAGTCGGCATTTAGGGCGGCGTGGTCTTAGAGTGCTATGAGGGTCCCCTTTTCTTCGTGGGGCTCGATTAGCCGCGCACGCACAACACGTGGTGCTTTGGGCTTGATGCGAAGAAGAGTTGAGTTGTGTTGAGTGCCTCGCTTGGTGGGTTTGATTCCCGTCTGGCAGGATATTCTTACGTGTACGGCCAAATTGGTGCACCCCTGCAGGGATAAATCTTCTCGAGAAGCCGTGTTTTCCGCGGTTATGGATGACTTGGTGAAAGTACTGGCTAACAAGTACTCAGAACAACTTACACCTAACTAATGATAACTTGACTAGTAATAGTCTCATTGACACCATAACTTGATCCATCACTAATCCAACTGTGTGAGTTATCCTCGGATTGCTTCTTTGGATAAGGGGCGAGATCCAGGATGGGTTTGTTTGGAGTTAGTTATAGTTGGTTACGATACGCTATCTTATCTCCTTTCTGTTAGCCGGAAGTTGTATCATGTTCTGTAGTTGGTTAGTGCAGCCAGCTGCCGCATCTTTTGTATCACCCTTTCTTCCGTTGAACCCAAAGCATCTGTGCTTGGTGTTGACGGGTTACACTTTGGTGAACTGTGAGTCTTGCTTGCCAGTACGTTTATGTACTGACCCCTTTGGGGCTGTGGTTTCCGCAGACTACGCTTACGAGGATCCCCGTGATGGCTACTACGTGGAGTTTGACGAGGCTGCTGACGAGTAGATAGCGGACCCGGGCAGGATCCGAGACATCGTGGATGGGCTCCGTTTTCCTTTCATTCCCGGCTTCTTAAGCCTATTTGGATTTGTCTGTACTCAGACCTTTTGAATGCTTCCGCTGTGATGTAATGATGATATGTTGGGACATGTGTCCTCTGGATGATTGTATTTGCTATCTCTGCTCTAGTGAGAGCAATTTGCAACTTATTCCTATTTATTTGTGTCTTAGAGATATGTTGTGCTATCATTCTGTTAAACGCCGTTGACGTACCATGTGTGTATGGTATGAAGTACGTCAATGGTAGTATCCTGATTTCTATGGGATGGTTTACGTAGACGATGAACAGTAGGGGTTGGTTGTCACACATACGTGTGTTGGCCTACTCGTAAGAGATGCGGGTGCCGGTAAGCCCCGTAATCCAACCAACTACTGTTCAACGGAACTGCGAGTATCCTCTAGAAGTCCGGGTGCGACACACACTTTGCTTACTGTGATTATCCGTTGCTTGCAACTTAATACCCAACGTTTGTTCGGATGATATTCGAAGGGTGGATTATTAGTCATAGATGCAGTTGGATGACGATCTATGTATTCTGTTGTAATGCCCGCATGAATCTCATAGTAATCTTTATGTCATGCATGTTCTTTATCTGTCAATTGCTCGGCTGTAATTTTATCACCACGCATGTTAGCTATCTTGTATGGAGAGACGCCTCTAGTGAACTGTGGACCCCGGTCCATTTTCTCATTCTTATAATACACACACTGCTTCCACTGTTTTCACCTTTTTCATATTGTTTTCCACACCATAGATTTACCTCTTTGTTATCCGCAAAACCGGTGAGATTGACAACCTCGATGCTTCCTTGGGGAAAAGTGAATTGTTTGAATTGTGTAGCTTCCACGTTGCTGCTGAACCGGTAGTGCGCCCTGCCATCTGAACTGCATCAACCTTCTGAAGTTACTCCTTCCTCCTACTGGTCGATTCAACCTTTGTTTCTTTTTGAGGAAAAAACTTGATGTTGTGCTCATCAAACCTTCCTCTTGGGGTCTCCCAACGAGTGCAAGTCCTGCTCCATCAGTGTGTCGTCTAGATTCGGTTCCTAAGAGCAGAAAAAATTGTTTTTGGCTCAGACTTGCCGCCATAGAATAGTGCCCACTACCTATTTGGCCTTTTGCAATGAACTACGTTTTGTTGTATTTTTCGTTTGTTTATTGTCGGATATATACTGAATAGGGGTATAGAAGATGGTAGACAAAGAGCCGGACTACCAGGGTGGCCTACATGGTAATGGGCTTAGGTCCATTGGGCGGCCCAGTAGTCCGACGCGCAGAAGCCGGATTCTAGAAGAACCCGGATCACGGCCCGCGTGATCTGGCTTGGAGGAAAAGACGGATTCCTTGTTTTCCAAGTTACAAGTTAAACATAGTCTTCTAGGTTTCTTGTTCTGTAAGCCCTAATCCGGTTATTATATAAAGCCGGACGGGAGATAGATTAAAAACAAGTTCTGGACCGCACAACAGAGAAGCTCTACGCAACTCGCCGAGAAGCTCATCCTCGCCGAGTAGCTAGATCTACACCCTCACATTGTAACCCTGTTAAACGGGCTTTAGTCCCAATTAGTGAGAAGTGCAGGAGTAGGTACGCCGTGCTGTCGCGACGTACCGAACCTGGGTAAAATCCCGTGTTCTGTGTGACTACGCTATCCCGTTACCCCACGTCTCTACCGTAGTCTCATGGCACCCCCGTCTATGAAAACTACTACAATGTCTCGACAGTTGGCGCCCACCGTGGGGCAAACGACGTCAGGCGTGAAATTCCGATCTGGGATACTCGGCGGAATTGGAAGATCGATCACTGTCGGAAGCTTGGAGTTCGACGATGACGTCGGGCGCTTCCTCGACAACGGATCCTACATACCGGCGCAAAACCACCTAGTAAGTGCCTACGTGTTACCGATCGGATCTGCTAACATCTTTATCGGACTAACTGCAGAGGCAATGGGGTTTTGCGGTGGAAGCAAATTTATCCCACCCGCCCTATACCCAGTCGAAGACGACTATGATGCCGGATTCTGCTCAGATCGCCGACAAAAAAGTGATACACACTTTATCGGCATGGTGCAATCCGAAATCGCTGAAAACACGGATGACGGAAATCCCGTGCAAGAGGCAGATAACAACCTACCCGTCATAGAGACGGAAGAACAAACACCCGTCATAGAGGCGGAAGATCCGACATCCGTCAACAAGACGATGAACTTGGAAGCAGAGTCCGTGCTCGCCGCCATTGAGGCGAGGTTGGAGTCGGAAACCGGATCGGATAACTTCGACTCCAAAGACGAAGACGAGGATGCCTTCGTAAGAAAGGTTAAGTCCTTTCAAGAGGGATTCCATGAAGTGCTAATGGCAAAACCAGCTGATACAACGGGCGCCGGCAGCCAGGAAAGCCCTAAAACCCCTCCGCCAGAGGAAGAGAGAGAAGACGGAGAAACTTCTCCGATATTCCCTAATGTCAAGGAGATGACAGAAGATGAGCCTGCCAAAAACCCTCCCTCTTCCAAGAAAAGGCACAAGTCTGCTAAAAAACTCCGGAAGAAAAAACTAGCTTATACAGCTGAAGAAAACCCGGAAATAGGAAAAGCAAGCAGAGAAAAGCCCGCGGAGAAGAAATCTAAGGAAATCACTGCTCCGCCAATGACGGAACAGGAAGAGCAAGAGCTATTACAAACACCAGTGGGACCAGATGAACCCCCTGAGATGCTGGAAGCCAGGAGACAAGCTTTCCAACGGCAACAGCAACATTTACTCCGATCTCGGCAACATCTCCAACAAACCCAGCATGATATCAAAATCATGAAGGAGGAAATAGAGGAGTACGAGAGAAAGAATAGATCTGCATTAAAACCTACTAGGTTACCCGGAATCGCAAGACCGGAAGAACTGCCGCCAAAAGAAAGGTTCTATAACCCATCTTGGCAAAAGCAGTTAAACGGCAAAGATGCCAAGGGCGAACCAATATACAAAACCGCAGCGGAAAACGCGGAAGCAGCGTTCGCCATCCTAAACAACGACCTGTACTCCAACGGGGAAAAACTCCAAGGGGTGTATGCTTTCCTAGGAAAAGCATTACAGCAGCAACAGCGAGGCCAAGAACGATCAGGGAGGCTGCATGATAATTCCGCCCTCTGCAAAACAGCTACTTGCGCTGCTGGAGCACCTGGACCGGAAGAACCCAGAGATTCGGATAAAAAAGAGGATCCGAGAAAAGACAGGAAAAACCCAGATAACCGGGACGCAGCGTCTAGAATCGGACCTCATCTCCCGAAAGATGGATATAAACCACATGATCGGGAAGACAAACACCGGAATGACGGCAAAATAATGCCACCTCCGAGAAACCCAGCTGAAAAAGCTGGAAGATATGATATACCTCACAGACGTGAAAGATCCCGGACACCTCCTAAGGATAAGGAAAGGCACAGAAGCAGAACTCCGCCTAACCCAAAAGGACGTGAACACGGAAGAGATAGAGATAACCTCGGAAAAGCGCGTCCGCGCAACAATGGAAAAGAAAGGAGCAGATCCCCTTCTGTCCACTCAGCCGGAAGATATTCTGCACACATTGATAGAGCAGAAAAGGATGATCTATACTTTGGTCCTAAATGTTTTACTGACACGATCCGAAGAATAACCCTGCATTCTGGCTTCGCCAAAGTTGGTCCAACCTACCAAAAATATACCGGCAGTACAAACCCGGATACCTGGCTCTCAGATTATTATACAGCCGTCCAAATCAACAATGGGACAGACCTGGAAGCTGTCAAGTTTCTTCCCCTAATGTTGTTAGACGGAGCCAGAGATTGGATCAATGGTTTACCATCAAGAACTGTCGACAGCTGGGATGATATGGCTAGAGTATTCACTCAGCATTTTCGGGGAACATACAAACGCCCAAATAGCATCAACCAGCTGAACCGTTGCACCCAATTTGAGGACGAACCATACGTGGATTTCATCTCCAGATGGACTGCAATGAAGAATAGTTGTTCTGGAGTAACTGACGTACAAGCAATGCATGCTTTCGTCAATGGCCTAAAACCCGGACTCGTACCGTTCATGGTTGGTTCTAAACAGCACAAAGATCTCGGATCTATGCTTACAACCGCTAATGAGCACGCTGCAGCCGAAGATGATATCAGAGCAAGAGGAGGCAATATTGAGTCACTAATACTCGCCAAGAAAACTCCTCGTTCTGACAAAAAAGGAACTCCGGAGTCAACGACAAAGCCCAAGGAGGTCAACATAGCCTTTGGAGGAGAAAAGGGGAATAAGTGGAAAGGTCGCAGCCCAGATCCAATCAATTACACTCCCGAAGAATGGGAGAGAATTAAGTCGGAACCCTGCGTCCACCACTCGCAATTTGGGAAACCAACCCACACAAATGCGCAATGCCGGCTAAACAAGCATATGAAAGGCAATGCAGGATCCGGAAATAAAGGGAAGGGTTCCAAAAGGAAACCTGCCAAACAAAAGCCAGAAGCTGAAAAGGAAGACAGTGAATCGGACACTGATGACAAAATCCAGGAACAACAGCGAAAGGGCGAACCCAAATTTCCGAGAGTTGACGGAGAAGCAATGCTAACTTTCTTAGCAACCCCGTCAGCAAAGGTGGCCAAAAGAACACTTCGGGAAATAAACGCGGTTATTCCTGCGACCCCGAAATTCTTGAAGTACTCCAACACGCCAATAGTCTGGGATCAGTCTGATCATCCCAGAAATATCCCTGAACCCGGCACACAAGCTCTTGTTGTCAGCCCTATTGTTCAAAACACTAGGCTAAGAAGAGTGCTGATGGACGGAGGATCCAGCATTAATATAATGTACCTGGATACACTGAAGCACTTGAAGATCTCCGAGTCCCAGCTCAACTACAGCAATATACGCTTCCATGGTATTGTTCCTGGCAGGCAAGCACGATCCCTAGGAGAAATTTCCCTAGATGTCACCTTCGGAGATAAAGATCACTTCCGGCAGGAAAAAAGTATCCTTCGAAGTAGTGCCGTTCGAAAGCGTGTATCACGCAATACTCGGACGACCAGCTTTCGCCAAATTCATGGCAAGATCCTATTATATCTACAACAAGCTGAAAATGCCAGGACCCAAAGGAGGAGTAATCACCATAGCCGGTGATTTCAAGCTGGCAAATGAGTTGAAGAAATAAAACGCCCTTTGTGCTCAGAGAGTTATAGCAAAGGAGGAACTGAAGGAATTAGCCAAGGAGGTATCGCCGAAAGAAATGCCGGCAGGAAAAGAAACTCGGAAGCCAACAGATAGCTTCAAGGCGTCCGAGAATACAAGACAGGTAATCCTAGATCCCAAAGATCCGACAAAATTTGTCATCGTAGGGACTGGGATGACCGACAAATAGGAAGGCGAGCTCATCAAGTTCCTCCGTGAGAACTGGGATATTTTTGCCTGGTGTCCAGCTGATATGCCAGGCGTACCCAGGGAACTTGCTGAGCACCAACTCAAGGTTATTCCTGGATCAAAACCCGTCAAACAAGGTCTCCGTCGATTTGACGGAAGAAGACGGAAGGCTATTGGCAAGGAAATTATCCGGCTTTTAGCAGCGGATTTCATCAAGGAAGTAATCCATACTGATTGGTCCGCAAATCCGGTATTAGTGCCGAAGAAAGACACCACTGCTCTTAGAATGTGTATAGATTACACAGGATTGAACAAGTTGTGTCCGAAAGATAGGTTCGCATTACCGCGAATCGATCAAATAATAGATGCCACTGCAGGCTCCGAGCTTTTATGCTTTTTGGATGCATACTCCGGGTACCACCAAATACGCATGAAAAAGGAAGATCAAATCAAGACTTCTTTTATAACCCCGTATGGGACGTACTATTACGTAACCATGCCTTTTGGCCTGAAGAACGCAGGTGCAACCTATCAGCGTTGCATGCAGTGTTGTTTGCATAGTCAGATTGGCAGAAACGTCCATGTTTATGTGGACGATATCGCCGTCGTAACCAAGGAAAAAGATACACTCCTTGAGGATTTGCGATAAACTTTCGAGAACTTACGCACTTACAAGATGAAGTTGAATCCATCTAAGTGCGTATTCGGGGTTCACTCAGGAAAACTTCTGGGTTTCATTGTTTCCCACAGAGGAATAGAAGTTAACCCAGAAAAGATCAAGGCAATCTTGAACATCTCAAAACCTACATGTGTAAAAGATGTCCAAAGATTGACGGGTCCCGCTGCAGCCGTCAGCAGATTTATTAGTTGGCTGGGGGCTAAAACCTTACCACTCTACAAGCTGCTGAAAAAATTCGACAAAGTCAAGTGGATTGCGGAAGCCTGGGAACGTCTAGCAAGTTATGTACCTTTCCGTACTTAGTTCAATTCTATGTAAACATCTTTTGAGATCATGAAATAAAGTTGTCGGAATGCGGTCATCCATATTCTTTATAAGTTCAAAGTGTTTCCGCCTCATCTATTTCCCAATGATCTTACAAATTTCTCAACGTTAACCCGAATTTTGCTTACGTACTCGGCGTTACAAAACTGAATGATTTTTCAGCCTGTTAACGGCTAAGGGAAACTTGAATTGCCTGCGTGCCCAAGTTTCACTTAAAACTTTCCTTGTTTTCTCTAAGTCTTATCTGATTGAGTGTGTGTTGGGTTACTGGAACTAGTTAGTAAAAATGCCTTTAGCATGGTCCATGTTTCCGAGTTTCAAAACTTCTTGGTTCGTCCCCAGTTACTCGGCATGAAGATTCATATTGCTATTTGAGCCATTTCAAACACTAAGGACAGTTAAAGCATATACACCAGAAAACTTAGAAGATAAAGGAATGATAAAATCCAGAAAACTTGCAAAGAATTTCATAATTTAAACTGCAAAAGACGGAAGTTTCATTCATACAAAAGAAGCATTACATTTTGGATTACATTGAAAGAATGGTAATGCTCCTATTGTCTACTTTTGCTATCCAGGTTCAAGATAACCCTTCAAGCATCTGACTCCTCCTCGCTGCTTTCGTCTTCGGAGATCGGAGGGATCTCCTCTTCTGGATAGTTGACGGAGATATTCACCATGGAGGCAATCTGGGTGGCATGGCCTTTGACTTCACCAAAGATGGTGTTTCGCTGAATATCCGTGTATCCTTGAGGGACACCGGACGCCACGCGCCAGGATTTGGCAGTAGGGTAGTGCATGCGCATAAGACCGAGAGCCATGCGCGCACCACCCCGTGCAGCGGAGCGAAGAAGGGACTCCTTGGACTTCGCCACCTCCATGATGGCACCCGGAAGTTTTTCAACCTCCGAGCATTCCCCAGATTTTTCGGGAAGAAACTTGTCTACCAGCTGCGTTGCAGCAGCCTTGATCAAAGTCCATGTCTCCCCGAAAGCTCGGATGCCTGCAACCCGAGTGCCATCTGGGGTATCTCCTGTTTTTTCCAATAAAACACCCAAAAGGGTTAGACGGAAAAACAGAGAAAGCAAAACATGGAAAGATGATAAATGAGTAAGAGATTTACCGATGAGCTTGTCGATCTCGGAAACTTCCTCCAGGCGAAGGTTCAGAGCGTCGGTCAAATCCTGAATGGTGGATTTGTCCTTCTCCGCCTGTTCGGAAGCCTTGGAATTGGAAATTCCAAGAGCCATGTTGCTGGCTTCCAGGTCTTGTTGTGCTTTCACAAGGTTCTTGTGAAGCTCAACATTCTCCTTGCGGAGAATTTCGGCATTGCCAGAATCTTCCGCTGCTTGTTTAGCCTGAGCTAATGCAGCTGAAAAGCAAGAAAAAAATCCGAGTTAGCCAGCTTCTCGGAAAAAACTTAGGCAAATGATTGAATCGGAAATTTCAGAAGGAAAATTCTTACCTTGTGTTTCCGACAGTGCTAGCTTAGATGATTCCAGCTCTGCCTCCCTTTCTTCAAGAATAGAAAGAAGACTTCTAACTTCTTTATTCTTGATGGTGAGTTTCTTGAAAACTTCCATGTTAATGGCTTCGGAGGTTTGCTGAAGCATAGCAAGGAGAAGAATGACTACAAAAAACATCAAAGCAAAAAGCATGCATTTTGTTTAATGCTTGGGGGCTAGAGTTATATACCTGGCTCATGCGCTGCAAACCTGCCAAGTTTTCTTTGAACTCTTTTGCGTATTCCGCAAAGAGATTCCCGGCTGCGTCCAAGCCGTCGTTGATAGCTTTGAAATCCTTGTCAAAGGTGGGAATTTCCTCGTCGAAAGTCCGAGAAAATTTTCCCACCTCTGGGGCCGCCCTTTCCCTCGTGTCCGTGTCGGACACAACGGGCTGGCTGGGCTCCGGGGGCTTGGTGGTGGGGGTTGCAGTAGGCTCTTCCGCCATTGTGCGTGGCGTGTCCGGGGCGACGGCGGGAGAAGGTTGGCTGCCTCGGCTGGAAGAAACCTTGTGTTTCTTCATCTTCTTCGGCTTCAGGTTGGAGGGCTGCAGGCTAAAAACAGAAAACCCGGAAAAGGTTAAAACACCGAAGATGGATGAAAAAAGTTCCCGTGAAAGAAAACTCCAGAAGAAATAACCTGGAAGTGGCGACGGGGATTCCGTCAAGATTGATAACTTCCTCAGAGGAAGTAATTTTCTTGCGCTTGCGCCCACCGGCAGCAGCGGTGCGCAGCGCATCCAGCTCGGCCTCGGAAGCTAACTCCGAGTCTGGAAGATCCGCAAACTGTCGGAAGAACCAATCAGAATTAGAAGGTAGATCATCCGAGAATTGCAACTATACCCAAATGGCGGAAAAATTACCTTGGGAACCGGGTTGTCGGCCGTGTACATCGGCCGACTCGCTTCGTATTGGTCGCGAGAAGCGACCAATTGGTTGATGCGCCGTCGAAGCTCCTTTGGGGACCAATCCTTGTCGGTTGTCCGCATAGGATCTTTGGTTCCCGTATACTCGCACAGAAGGCGACCTCCGTGGTTTGCTAATGGCTGAATCACCCTATTCAGCCAGCAAAAGACCGTATCCATACCGGTCAAAGGAGGGGTCGAGGAGGTGAGCTTGGCGATGCGCTTCTTGATCCTTAACAGATCTGGCGGCAGAACCTGGACGGCTTCTGTTCCCCAGTTGTCTTGGGGAACGGCGGCAGAGTTCACAAAAGGTGGAACCCCGGCGGCTTTTTTAGGAAAAGGCACGTCGGGATGATAGAAGAAAGAACCCGTCCAAAATTTGACGGATTCTGAGGTTTTGATTTTGTGGAACCAATCTTCTCGGAATCTCCGAAGAGTGAAAGATATGGTCCCGCAAGTTGGGAGTGCGCCCTCCGAAGAGTTCCGCTTAACTCCAAAGCAGTACATCCAGAAATCTAACCTAGGTTCTAGCCCTAAGTAACCTTCGAACAAGGCCTGAAAGCCGGCCATGTAGAGGATGGAGTTGGGGGGAAGGTTGTGAGGCTGGATGTTGTAATGAGAAAGAACCTGGAGGAAGAAGGAAGAAGGTGGAAGCCCCATACCTCGCAAAAGGTGGGAAGTGAGAAGTACCCTTTCGCCATTCTGTGGCGTTGCTTCGGTCTCTTCTTCCGGAAGCCGCCATTTCTTCTTAATAACCAGGCCCTCCTTTTCCAAGTTTGGAAGGAGAGCCGGGGGAATACTGCAGGCACTCCAGTTGCCTGCAGATTCCGCTTCCTCGTCTGCTCCGGCGGCGGCGGCGGCCTCAGCGGCGGCGAGTTCGTCGCCGAGGAGCTCGATCTTTTCCTCTGCCGTTTCAGGTGCAAACGGCGGGGTTGTCGCGGCACTCGATGTCGCAACGTCCGCGGCGACGGAAGTGTTTTCTCCGCTTGCCGCGGAGGCCGTGGTCTTCTCCGGCTCGCCGCCGGCGGGCTTAGGCGACCCCAATTGTGGATCTAGGTCGCCAAGGAGCTCGTCGATGGCGGAGCGGGTCGGCGAGGACGGCGAAGATGCCATCTCCTTGGTGGCGTACGTGCGTTCCGGCGTGCGAAGAAGATGCGTGCGTCGGGACAGGACTTGCTCTCGAGCTCGCGTTCGCAGCAATGGCTTGGACAGTGAGGGAGTGAGGAAAGTTTCCGATGAGGACGAGGGCAGCTATTTATAGCCGGAAAACCGTTTAGATACGTGCCAACGGCTCTTTCGACCGTTGGATGTTCGACGCGTGTCACTCGCCGGGAAATCCGGGAAATGAAACGACAGGGGAATGATGGCTATCTCCTCGTTTCCCGTGAGAATCTGTCAGAGATACGTTGAGAGGTTTCCCGCGTGAAACCGAGCGTCGCTTGCGTCAGCATGATTAAGACGCTGATGTCAGAAGTTCCTTTTCCGCGAAGGATCGCGAGAAGAAAAGCCGGATTTTCAGAGTTCCGAGTTTTATGTTACCATCTCCTTCAAAAGGAAAGTAGAAAGAATCAAGACTGCTGAATCAAGATTTCCCGGACAAAATGTATTTGACGAAAGACGGAGAATCAGAGTTTTGATCCTTCCTGGGGGCTACTGTCGGATATATACTGAATAGGGGTATAGAAGATGGTAGACAAAGAGCCGGACTACCAGGGTGGCCTACATGGTAATGGGCTTAGGTCCATTGGGCGGCCCAGTAGTCCGACGCGCAGAAGCCGGATTCTAGAAGAACCCGGATCACGGCCCGCGTGATCTGGCTTGGAGGAAAAGACGGATTCCTTGTTTTCCAAGTTACAAGTTAAACGTAGTCTTCTAGGTTTCTTGTTTTGTAAGCCCTAATCCGGTTATTATATAAAGCCGGACGGGAGATAGATTAAAAACAAGTTCTGGACCGCACAACAGAGAAGCTCTACGCAACTCGCCGAGAAGCTCATCCTCGCCGAGTAGCTAGATCTACACCCTCACATTGTAACCCTGTTAAACGGGCTTTAGTCCCAATTAGTGAGAAGTGTAGGAGTAGGTACGCCGTGCTGTCGCGACGTACCGAACCTGGGTAAAATCCCGTGTTCTCTGTGACTACGCTATCCCGTTACCCCACGTCTCTACCGTAGTCTCATGGCACCCCCGTCTATGAAAACTACTACGATGTCTCGACAATTATCATTCGCTAAAACTATGTTTTATTGTGTTTTCCATTTGTAGATGTATTCGGACCTGTTCTTCTTCAGTAACTTCATTGATACTTCTGATGATTCATTTGACGATGATTCCGACCTTTGGATGATCGCGTCCACCCTCATCCACGCTCACAACAAGAACACATTTGGAAACCACGTAGGATCGTTCTCGGGTCGTGTTGCAGCATTGAACCGTGATAGAGAAGGCGGGCATGATCAACTATGGAAGCATCGCATCCATCTCACCAATCCAACTTTTTTCCGAAACTGTTTTTTGCCGTCGGTTTAGGATGGCGAGGCATGTATTCCTGCGTATTTTGGAGGGAGTGTGGGATTATGATGATTACTTCCAAAGCAAGGTTGATGTTGTGGGTAAGCTTGGTTTCTCTTCGTATAAAAAATGGACGGTAGCTATTCAAATGCTTGCATAAAGTGTTGCGGTAGATACCATAGAGAGTACTTTCTTATGAGTGAGTTGACGTGCATTTAATCAGTGCTAAGGTTCTGCAAATCAGTGGTTCGGTTGTTTGGCCAGGAGTCTCTGAGATAACCAAATCTCTTTGATCATAACACATATAACTCGTTGTCGATATCATCCTGCTTTATCATCCATATCCCCGATATCCTTCTGATAAATCACACGGTGTCTGTCGAGACGATTGGTTGACATCGGTGATACTGAGAGGGCCAAGAGCATGTATATCTCTATCGTCTAGAGGATTTAAGTACTAGTCTTGAACGATCTCAGTTCCATTACACTTTCTAGATTATACCCACATATCAGTGTTATGATCCCCAGTTGCGGCAAGACGGTGGATTACATCCAAAGTATAACTTTGATCGTGCGGTCACTAGTTATTCTCATAGTATGGGAATTATAGTCAATGAAAACTTGATACGTTGCAAACATATCTATAATTTATGATGCTTCATGCTTGTTTTCTACCCAATACCTTTTGTTTTTCACATGTTTCATTCATTTTCCTTTGTTTTCCAGATGTTTTCACTGACTAACCTATTAACAAGATACCTAGGACGGTTGATGTTTTCTGTTGTTTTTCTATTTCAGAATAGTTCTTAAGGAAATATTCTGGGAAATGGCTGAAAATCCACGGAGATCAATTTATACCCGGAACAAAGACGGTGTTCAAAGGATAGACGGAGGGGGTCTGGGGGGGCACCAGGAGGGTGCCAGGCGTGGCCTCCATAGGTCGTGCCTGGTAGGCCCCTATGTGCCATGTGCACCGCCTCATGTCCCCCGTTCGCTTATAAATTGCCTTAAACCCTAAAACCATCATGGACGGAGTTAATTTCCACGAAACATACAGAGAGGCGTCGTCACCCTGAAAGTCCAATCTAGGGCTTCTGGAGTCTTGCTCCGGCACCCTGCCGAAGAGCAGAACGTCACCGAAGGCCTCTACATCGCCATGATCGCCTCTGAACAGATGTGTGAGTGGTTCATCTCGGAACTATGGGTCCATATCAGTAGGTAGATGGTTGTTCTCTCCCCTATGACTCCATGTTTAGTGTCTCATGAGTTGTTTCACATGATTGAGACCACCTTATGTAATTGTGCATGTTGTGTTTGCTGGGATTCGATGAACCATGAGATTATGATTATTTTGTTCATGTTAATCAGAGATGCTTCACTTATATTTGTAGAGAGTTTTAATCTTGTCTTGCAATGCTCTCCGGTGTTTATGTTTACCTTGGCCACGTAGTTGTTTTCACCTCCAAGAGAGGGTTTATATGCTAGATAGTGGGTTCATGCCTCCTTGTTGCCTGCGCTCGAGTGATAGAAATGTGTTGGGGGGAGGATGTCTTGTTGCCACTAGGGAGAAAACAGCGGTGCTCTTGTCTACGGATAGGAACCACTTCTTACATTACTTATTAATCTTAATGCATTTATCGGTTGCACGCATAACAATCACTTTGTTGCTGCAACTTTATACCAAGGGATTTGCTGGATAGCTTTCTTTAGGTGAACTTTTAGATATGGATGTATGTGATATGTCTCCAACGTATCTACAATTTCTGATGTTCCATGTTGATATTATATCAATTGCTACATGTTTTCTATACACTTTATATCATTTTTATGAATTTTTGGGGACTAACCTATTGACAAGATACCACAGCGCCAAATCTTGTTTTCTATTGTTTTGGGTTTTAGAAAAATTGTTCTGGAAATATTCTCGGAATTAGACGAAACAAAATCACAGGGTCCCATTTTTCTGTCACGTACACGAAATCCGGAGGAGACCCGGAGGGGGCACCGAGGCGGCCAACCAATAGGGTGCCCCCCCCCCCCCCCCCCCACACACACACACACACACACATACACCACCCACCGCCATGCCACCACGTGGAGTGGGCCCCTCGAGCGCCCACCGACATTGCCCTTTCGCCTATATATTGATATCCTCGAGAAAACCCTCTACTAAATCTCTTGTGCAACTGATACAAATTTGTGTATTAGAAAAGTAAAAAAAAAAAAAAAGTAAACGCTCATTACTTCTCCAAACCTGATGTTGAAGCATACAGTACTCACGCACCCAGTAAAGTACAGGTACCTATCCACATCAGCAGACATGCCACCTCAGAAAAAACTGTCTGTCTTTGGCCTCCGCGTAGTGAATTTTGGTCCCACCGATCCCATTAATGTATGTTGTTGTTGTTGTTTTTTTAGAACTTTCCCATAATGTTTACAGGGATATACACATCCATCGGTGGCTGAATCTGCCAGATCCTTCTTCCACCTTCAGACGAAATAGCCAGCCTAGCTAGGCTGTGAGTATTGGGTTCTCGGTATGTTGTTTTGTTAATTTTGTCTTCTACAGTTTCTCTACGAGGGGCTAAGGGACAGGCCACCCTCTGTTCACAACAGCCCATATAAGCCCACATGCGATCCATTAACCTAGCTTTCTTCGGGTTTCCATTGACGTTTCTTCTTCTCTGATCTACTAGTACATACTCACTTTATTCTCAAAAAAAAACAATAACTCACTTTTAATGTTCTCCATCAATCTATGTGAGGGTGCACAATCTTCTTTTCGCATAAAATATCTGCGAGAAACAATAGCACAAAATCCCAGGGTCCCATTGATGAAGGGAGACGAGAAGTTTCTGCATAATTTTTCCACTTGCAGCTGCAAGCCTGCGACCTTTTGGCCTTATGTAAAGCTCTTGCTTCAACGGTTGTTGGCTTTACCTGCTTTCTTCTTCCCGTATGCTCTATTGTTCTGAAATATTTCAGTGATTACGTCGAAATTGCCTGAGCGGATTGAGCAGGTTCTAGCTCAACTTCTCCTATAGTACTACATTTTCTTGTCGGACACTAAACACCTTCGAAGACATAGTACCCGCATCAAGTAGCATCTCGCTCGGAGCAGGCATGACAGGAACTTCACGCACACATGCATCATCAATTTCCTCTGTGGTGCCAAGCGACGACGAGATATCTCTCACACGAGGGCATCGAAAAATTGCATGGCTGACACTTTCGCGGTATTGATTGAATAGCGGGCATTGCGACAAGGTCTAGATGTGCCGATCACCCAGCACCCCATAGCACAGTATCACGCCTAAAGTTCTCTCCAACAGTGGATCTTTACTTTGGCCGGGCCCTCAAAGACCTTCATATCGTGTCCATATTCGAAGATTCATTAGGACAAGTTCTTCTTAACTTCATACCGTGTTGGTAATCCCACTGAAGCTGATATGCAGAACATACGGAGAGGAGACCATTTTTGTTATGATTCCAAGAGATAAAGTCATCCATCATACCAATGGCTAGGGGAATTCTCAGTATTCTTTCAGCATGAGCCGACCAAAAAGATATCTCTGATAGTTCTTCATCCCAAGATCGATTCTCTTGGTTAATCAGCCCTGCCACATTAGTTAAGAAAATATTATCTTCATCATGATGTTCCTATTTGGGTTCCTCATAATCCCAAATACTGATATTTCCACCATTTCCCATTCTCCAAATATGACTCTTCTTCAAAGTTTGAATTCCAGGCCACAAGCTCTACCAAGTGAAAGAACTTCCCTTCCGCGATTCACAATTCAATAGGTCACCCAAAGAAAAACATTTTGCTCTCAGGGCTTGGGCACATAGGGAGTCCGGGTCGGAAATAAGGCGCCAACATTGTTTTGATAACAAGGCTAAGTTAAATCAAGATCTCTGAACCCCATACGTCCCTTCCTCTTAGGAACACAAAGCTTTGCCCACACAAACCAATGCACGTTAGTCATCATCTTCCTACCAGAATCAGGACATCTTTTAGATTATCCCTTTGCGGCTCTTTTAGGACAACTTGAAAACTGACATAGCATACGTAGGTATTGCTTGAATGACCGCTTTGATAAGAATTTCCACACCATTTTTTTCTTCCATCCTAGCAAGCCTTTGCTCACTATGTTGATCAGGTGTTGAAAACAATTTGTTTTGTCCACCCCTACAACACGAGGAAGACCAAGGTACTTATCTGTAATGGCATCGGTCATAATATTTAGAGTTGTGCAAACCTCTACACGGGCTTCAACCAAAATGCACAGACTAAAGAAAACACTTGATTTAGCTCCACTAACCAGTTGGCCTAACGGGAAAAAAAACTATCATCCAAGGTGTGCATCAACGTGGATCTATCCGGTTGGGGTGATGGACCCGGTCTCACGGAATTTTTCTCCTAGCAGCTCTTATGAATATGAAAGAATCATCAACAAGAAGATGTGATATGGATGGTGTGTTCCCACACAATTTTAACACCTTTTAAGTGACCAACTTCTTCCTCATACGAAATAAGACTTGTTAGACCTTCAGCACATATAGCAAGATAAAGATACGGTCGAAACATGTCGAGTTTAGAGATGAAACAGAAACCCAAAAAAAAAAGAACAAAAGATCCAGGTCCAAGGCCTACCGCTACTAAGGCCCAAGGTCAGATTGACCAGTAGATATTCTGTTGTAATTAGGACTTGATCTTAAGTGAGAGCAACTTGTCGTACAACCCGACCTTAGCTCAGTTGGTAGAGCGGAGGACTGTAGTCGTTGCAGATAAATCCTTAGGTCACTGGTTCGAATCCGGTAGGTCGGAAGCAAATCCGCCATCAGATACTTTTTTATAAAATTCAAGGCAAAAACTGCTGGAAGCAAAGCTGACCTGCGCGCGCCATCAGTTGCCTGCTCTGCTGCTTAAGGCCATGTTCGGTTAATCCCTTACCCAAGGGGATTAGAGTGGATTCGTGGGGATTTTGACTTACAAGGGATTTAATCCCCCTCTATCCCTTCCAATCCACTTCAATCCCAACTCAACCGAACAAGCCCTAAAGCTTTGTTTTTCCTTTCGGTATTCAAATAACTGGCAGATTAATAATTCTTCTGCTTTTGTCAAAAAAAGAGTATAAATTTCAGTCTTTCTAGTCTCTATCTCCATGTGGAAAATAGATAATGATATTATCTAGTAAAATCAGGACACTGTTAAAAGTGAAGCTCAATAGAAGTAACACGTGCAAAATGAGGCATTTGGTGTCTCAGGATAATCCTTTCATCTATGACAGTCCCAACTCCCAGTAAAAAACTCATGGATGGACCTTTTTTTTTCTATAAAGGCTCATGGATGGACCTACTGCTACATACCAATAACTCAAGTCATTTCATATATCTGGTGATTTTTTTTTTTATTAAAAGGCTGTTTGGACGTAGATTTAAACTTGGCATTTGACATGTTGAGTCTAAGCAATTTCGACATGCAACAGGACCTAGAAAAAACAGGGTAAATTTTGACTATTAAAAAAACAAGAGCACTATTTTAGATATTCTTTTCAGAATTTGGGGGAAAATATATAGCCACTTTTCCGATGGCGCACACAGGAAAAATTTACAGCTTGGCACACTTGAAGTACTCTTACTTAGCCAAACATACTGGAAAGATGAAAACCACGTTTGAATGTCATGCAAGCTGAAAAGGGTTATGATACCTAGTTTGAGATGTTGGACTGAGACTTTATTTTTGCCACAGATGTTTTTTTAGATAAAAGGCCTTTCGCCCAACTTTGAATTAACAAAGTCAAACAGGTTCGCAGAATCCGATACAAATAGCTGGGCATACAGCTTAGCCGAAATAAAACAAACTGAGCCAACCACCAGAGTAGGCTGGGTAGAAGCTAGGCCTAAGCACAAAACGCTAGGCAGAATAAGGGACAACATGCTGGGCATACAGCTTGCGCCAAATAAGAAACAGCAACACGAAAGCAATAAGATAACGATGGCAGAGGAGGAGGCTTCTGGCGGCTAGGCGCGAAACAGCAAACAGGAGCGGTGGATCCTCTTCAACTCTGCGGTGATAAGTCTAGCATCCTCCTGGTCCTCCCCCCGAAGCGTAGGTGTCCACAGCTGTAAGAATAATGATGTTTTAAACACAATGTCAGCAGGGTGATTAATGATTTTTCCCTCGATCGCATGCTTATTGCGAATGTTCCACAGCGCCCAGGATTGGGCGAGGAAAAGTAGCCAGCCGCGTCTGATTTCTCTAGGTTGCGACGCGGAAATTAAGTGAAGCCATTGCTGTCTAGAGTTTGGGTTCCACGCCCTCCCTAGGGCCTGTTGCGCGACGCTCCAAGCGAACGAAGCTAGCGAACAAGCGAAGAAGATGTGGTCGGCATTTTCCGGTGCCGCGCATACCTTACAGAGGCCGTTAGAGGGGCCCTGACGCGTCGCAATTTGTTCGCCAGAGGGCAGTCTGTCTAACATCAGCTGTCAAGCAAAAACTTTAATTTTAAGGGGGAACCTAGCTTCCCAAATATCCTTGTGAAAAGGAATCGGAGTGCCCTGGGAGAGGGCAGCATACATGGATCGGACAGAGAAAATGCCGGTGCTCTCTAATCGCCAGGAAATCCTGTCTGGCCCCTGGGAGATGAGAGTCTCTTGAGAAATAGCCATCAGCTCCGCCCAATGAGCGAGGCCTCTAGGGTCCAGAGAGCGGCGTAGTCGAATCCCCCCTAGGATCGCCTGTTCCACCGAAATGTCCTTGTTATCACAAATACTGAAGAGGAGGGGGAATTTGGTCGAAAGCGGCCCCTCCTCTAACCACCAGTCTGTCCAAAAAAGAGTTCGACGTCCGTTGTTGATGTGGTGTCTAGCTCCTACCTTAAAAAGTTGTTTAATCTTTTGTAGGCTTTTCCAAAACTGCGAGCCCCCCCTGGGATTGCTAGCGAAAATGTCACCCTCCGGCGCGTATTTATTACGGATAATGACTGCCCACAGATCATCATCTGCCTGGTAGAGTTTCCAGATCCACTTAAGCATCAAAGCTTTGTTCATAGTTAGCGAGTTAATCAATCCGAGGCCGCCAACCTCTTTCGGACGGCAGACCGAAGGCCAGTTGATCATATGATATTTTCTATGGGGTCCCGAACCCTCCCAGAAGAATCTTGCGCGATGAGAATCCATTTTCTCGTGCACCCCTTTCTGCAACAGGAATAGACCCATAGCGTAGGTAATAAGATTTTCTAGGCAGGAGTTAGACAAAACTAATCTTCCTCCTGACGACAGAAACCTACCAATCCAGGGTTCTACCCTGCCTGCTAATTTCTGGACTAGGAACTCCCATTGTTCTTTTGTTAGTTTCCTATCAGATATTGGGAGACCGAGGTAAGTCATTGGGAATTTTCCTGTTTTACAATTAAGTTGGCGTGCTACCCTTAGCTGCACCTCCTCTGGTTGGTTCATGACTATAACCTCACTCTTGTGATAGTTGATCTTTAGTCCCGACATGTTCTCGAAGCACATGAGGAGAAATTTAAGATTAGCAACCTCGTGATCGACACATTGTATCAAGATGATCGTATCATCCGCGTATTGAAGGTGAGTTACCCCCCCCCCCCCGGTATAAATGTGGGACCACCCCGTGGATGTGTCCGGCTGCATTAGCCTTGTTGAGAATCGCCGAGAGCCCCTCGGCAACGAAATTGAAAAGCAAGGGCGATAGAGGATCGCCCTGTCTCACTCCTCTTTTATTACGAAAGAAGGGGCCCATCTCCCCGTTAATGGAGATGGCCGTTTGTCCTCCTTGGACAAGCTGTGAGATCCTATGAATGTATCCCGCGTCGAAACCCTTTCGACGAAGGATGTCAGTGAGAAAGTCCCAGTTAACTCGATCATAAGCTTTTTCGAAGTCCAGCTTTAGCAAAATCCCCCCTAGGTTTTTGGACTTTAGTTCGTGGACAATCTCCTGAAGGGCCAGAGCCCCGTCTAGAATGAATCTCCCTTTGATGAAGGCCGTCTGATTACGGCTAATTACTTTGTTGGCAATTGGGTCTAATCTGCTAGCGTAGGCTTTTGCAATGATCTTGAAGATCACATTGATGAGCGCAATAGGGCGGAACTGCCCAATAGTGTCCGCGCCTGGGCACTTGGGAATCAGGAATAGCACTCCGAAATTAAGTCTCGAGATGTCTATTCTGCCCAAAATGAAGTCGTTAAGTATGTGAAGCACTCCGTTCTTCACAAGATGCCAAAAAAATTTAAAGAAAATAACCGGGAACCCGTCCGGTCCGGGGGCGGTATCTGTTTTCATTTCTTTAACTAAGGCCTCGAGCTCCTCCTCTGAGAACGTGCGGCAGAGAGACTCGTTGTCGTGATCCCCGGCCCTCGGGGATCCGGCCCAAATAGAAGGAGCTAAATTGCAGTGTCTGGGAGTAGTCGACCCGAGGAGCTCTCTATAGAAGTCGTAAATATGTTTCTGGAGCGCGGATTTCTCCGAGATCACCTCGTCCCCCTTGGTGAGCGAGGCGATAGTGCACTTTCGTCTTTTGCCGTTAGCAATGGCATGGAAGTAAGCGGTGTTAGCGTCCCCCTGTAGGGCCCACCTAATCCTGCCTCTTTGTCTCCAGTACTCCTCCTCTGTCCTATACAGTTGTAAGAGTTGATCCTCTAAGTGAAAGCGTAAGGCCCATTCATCGTCCTCTAGACCAAGGGAGTCCGCTAGGGTATCGAGTTGTTTGATGGACCTGAGAAGAGCGTCTTTCTTCTCTCTATGATTCTTTCCGAGGTTACGACTCCACCCTCGGAGCCATTGTCTGGTTCCCCCACTCATAAAGGACCACCAATCTAAGATGTCCCTTCCTCCGACTAGGTGGGATAAAGAATCCCACTTAGCCGCAAGGAGCTCGGGAAAATCGGGTAGCTCCAGCCAGCCAGATTCAAAGAAGAATCGGTTACTACGAATTAGAGTCCCTTCGCCGGTGTCCAGTATGAGGGGGGTATGATCAGAGCCCAAGCTGGTTTCCGCGACCAGAGAGAGAAGAGGGAATTGGATGTCAAGAGCAGGAGAAATGAATACTCTATCTAGGACGCATCTGATTGGATTCAGGCGTTTATTCGTCCAGGTGTAACGGGCCCCAGCACGTTCTACCTCGCGAAGACCCCAGTTGGCGATGTGTAAGTTGAACATGGCCACTCTGGCCCAATTAATGTTGTCATTGTTTTTATCCTGACCCCCCCTGATCAGGTTGAAGTCCCCTCCCATGACTATCGGGAGTTGAGTGTTATCAATCTTTGCTGAGATCTCCTCTAAGAATTGGGATGAGATCGAGTGATCTGCTGGACCATACACATTGATGAATAGGAACTTCTTTCTGGACGGGCGGTGGCACACCTCGAGGCTAAGGAAGTGAGCACCCCTGTCCATACTTCCAACGTCGAACAAACTGTCACGTACTCCAATGAGCATCCCACCCGATTGGCCAGAGGCCGGGAGCCAGTTCCAGAAGAAAAGTTCGTTAGCCTCTATGCTACGGAGTTCCCTGTCCGAAAAGTCATGTTTAATTGTTTCTTGAAGACAAGCTATATCTATTTTATGGTTCCGGAGTAGATATTTTAGCAGAGTTCGACGCCCCGGTGCGGCGAACCCGCGGATATTTAGAAAGAGCCATCGCATTAGGACACCGCAGGGGTATCCCGTGCTAGGCGGGTGTTCGGCCGAGTAGAGACTGGTTCCCTCGTAGTATCTACTGTTTTTGAGTTTTTCTTATACGGTTTCTTTGATTGTTGGCGGGCTAGCGTTTGTTTCCTGGTTCTCTTGGCGGGGCCACCCGAGCCACTGCCACGAAGGGGGAGAGGTGAGCGCGTTCCCGGCACCGCCTTCTCGATGATCAAGGGGTCCAAAGTTCCCTGTGAGGAAGGGACAGCTGAAGGAGTGGGATCCCTATCCCTATCCCTAGCGGGCACAGAAGGAGAGCCAGGTGCGGAGTTGGACCCTGTCGGTTTCACAGCAAGGGGAGTTTCCTGCGTCTTAGCGATTTGCAATTCCCTGGCTAAAGCTAGTTCCGCTTGGGCAAGCTCAGAGGCTCTAACAATGGACAGAAAATCCTTCGGAGAATCAAGAGTCGTGGGGTCTAACACGATCCCGCTATCAATCGCCACCGCAAGTAAATGATCGTCGTTAACATCCGCGAGGGGAGTAAAATGGTTGAGACAAGGTACAGACGTACCTGTGTTGTTGCGAGCAGCCGCCCTGGCAGTAGCTCGGTCCAGCACCGAACCCTCCGTGTGCCCTTCGCCGCGGGCGCTCTTGCGTGTGGCAGACACCGGGATCGCCGCGCTCCTCAGGCCGCGGGAAACCGTGGCAGCCAGAGCCGGAATGACTCCCGCCGCAGCTGCTGAATCGCCGGAGAAATCCGGTTGGGGGAACAGCCCAAGCGAATCGGCCAGGGACTTGGCGGGGCGGTCGGCATTCTTCTTGCTGCGCCGCTCCTTGGCGCGAGCAGCCGCCGGGTCGGAGACCCAATCCGGGGTGTCCACGCCCCTCCCACCAGACCCGAGGCTAGCAGATAGCGTGAGCGAGGGTGAGGGGGCAGGGGAGACAGCGTCTGCTGCCAGGGTGACGTCTTTGCGCGGAGGGGAGGAGGCGGAGAGCTCCAACGACTTGGCCGAGATGAAGGAGCCATATTGGCCGGTCAGCGTGGAGGATGGGGGGACTCCCAGTCCCATGTGTACCTTCTTGCCACAGATGTTGAACTCGGGCTTCTGATGAACAGTTCAATACTGTTGTTTCGCCAAGTTCATAGTATTCAAGTAGAGCAACATGAAGAAAGATGCACAATTCCAAATGAAATCAGTGCAGGCAAGAAGAACCATTAATCTGCCGAGGCAGACAAGTTCTGGGACAGCACATAGTAAGTTGCAGCTAGCATAAATATTAATTGAATACAGAGATAGGCTGAAACATGATGAATCTTTTATTTAGGATTCTAACTCTTCGCTCTAGTAAGATACAGATGTCGACAAAATATTTTTCATTGTCTTGATGCAGTATGGACTAGAGATAAAAAAATAGTTCAATTGAGGAACATAAGTAAATCATGAAAAAATAATGTAAACATAGGGATGCAGGAGGACACCCACTAAAAATCCGGATCAGTCCGCTAATCCAACTACATACTACCGCTATGCTACTGCCAAACCCGCTCCATAAGTTGGCCTGTAACTAATCCAGCAGACTGTCCGCCATGTCCGCCCGACTGTCCGTCAACATCCCTATGTAAACAGCTGTTTGACAACAGATCTTATTTCCATCTTCAATGTTTTCATCTCTCCAATCTCCAGCTTTCATATTCAGGGTAGACCATTCAGGCAAACATTATTATTCTGGAGTCCAGTTATCTTTTATCAAGCCCCAGAGTATATATACACACTATTCATGACTGCCTAGTGACTTCCAGTGCATTGCAGTATGCCACTCAAACAATTACAGAAACAAAAAATATTTTAATGGATGGCATTGATCTGTGATGAAACAAATAAGATTTATCAATTCTACACAAGAGATCACATAAAAAGTATTCATAGTACTGTCTGATTTGATTGTTTCTATACTCTCCTAATTTTACCTCTGATCTAAATTTAACCTAACGGTATGAAGTGGAAAATAAAAATAGCAGAAAAAAAAATGCTAGAAGAACCACTAGCTAGGTTGGTATTGATCTGTGAGTAAATAATTACATGGAAATATATTGATGGTTGGAATTGATCTGTGGGTAAATAACTAAGGCAAGATTCTTGGTTCGAGATTTCATCAATAGCAATCACAGGACTTTCTGATTTGATCCACGAAAAATGACATGGAGATGACAACAGTGTTAGTCAGTGCATAGTTCCCACTAGTCAGGTTGTTTCTATACATGTAAGTTTACCTCTGATCTAAATAACAATGGCAGAAGAAAAAATGGTAGAAGAACCAGGGAATCAAGTATTGCAATTGTGGCCCAAGAAATAAAGGCTTGAGATTGTAATGTATGAGTATGATACACAGGTACAGGTCTCCAGTTGCCTCGACTGTCACCTCCTACTGAGCTAGTAAATTATATTAAATCAACTCTAAGTGTGCCTAGCTGAGGTTTGACATTACCAGCATCTAAGTACCTATGGCTACCCTAACTGGACTGACAAAGGCCACTTCTGAAGTTGGGTCGTCATGTATCACGCTGGAGGAAAGCTCGGAGTGTTGATCTTAGTACAGCATCATCAAGGAACACATGCTACTTGAGGTCTCCAAAGTATGATGCAGGGATCACAACAGGAGGCAGCAAAGCCGATACGCCCTTGAACTGTTTCAGAGATGATTACATAATTCTGTTAGACCAAGAGCAGAATTATGTAATGACCACTATGTAAATTGTCCTGTTAAGATTCGTTGCTTACCCTGTGTTGCTTGTATTTGTCCCGAATTGCATTCCAAGATTGTCCTTTCCTGCAAAGCTGCAAGTCATGTATGGTAGTAATGCAGTCCTTCAGGTCAGATGCGCTGTACCCAGTAACCGATTGCAACTTCTTGCTCTGCAACCACACAAAACAAGATGAGTTTCCATTTCAAAGCAGATAGTGCAAAAGCAACACTTTGGATGCCATGGAACTGTTTCATACCCAAGGGTTGGAGTCTGGAGAAAGGGTGAGCCGTGCAACGAACACTGCTGAAGCTGCAACAACTGATGGCAAGAACCGGACACAGCCGTATTCCAACAGGCTCAGCTCGGTAAGATAGCTCCCCATGAACTCCAACGACATGCTAGGAAACTGCAGCAAGCATGAACGACTTGAGATGAGACAACAATTTACATGAGCAGCAGACCTGAAATGTAACATTTGATAAGTTGTGGATGGTTACCTTCTTGTCTTCTAGGCCAGATTTGATGAACATCCGTAGGAAGGTCTTGGCAGTAGGATTGCCCATCTCAAACTTGAGAATGTTTAGTATATCACTCTCCATCTTAACAAGCTGCACATTCCCACGAGAACACAGATCAGCATCCTAGATGGACAGAATTGCAAGATCTGACACAGATGAACCAAGCAAGCAAGAGAAGATCGAACACACACCTCCTGCTTCATGTAGGTGTTGTCGGTGATGTAGCAGAAGTCCTCCACATTTGGGGGGCTGATCTCCTCGTACTTGCTGGATCCACATAACGGATCTAATATCAGACCCAATTCTCCAACTAATCGAACACTCTGCACAGTAATGGGGATAGAATGGGTGCTTACGAGGCAATGAGCATGGCGGAGACGCCGAGGAGCTGCAGCTTCTGACGGTTGAGGGAGTTGGCCGAGAGGAAGCGGTCGATGTATGAGACGGTGAGGTAGAGCGTGTCGGAAACGAGCTTGTACTCCTCGGCGACCTCGACGAGCCAGTCGACGAGGATGCCGCGCATGTTGGGCGTGATGTCTACCTGCACCCTCTCGATGTAGTCCGACGCCGGCCGCCGCTTGGCCTGGACCTGTGGTGCAGAGTAAGTCGGACCTCGTTAGGAGATTGCAGTGAGCGATGTAACAGATGTGGCGGAGAGGGGGAGAGAAGCGCGCGTACCTCCATGGATCGGAGGTAGGAGTATATGTCTTTGGCGTAGGGAGCGCAGAGCTGCGGGTCCCCTGTCTCGTCGGCCGCGTCGGGCTCCGGCTTGGGCGCGGGGAGGCGCACCGTCTTCTTCGGCTTGGAGACCTGGGAGGAGGTCTTCCTTGGCCTTTTGGCATGCGCCTCGGGCCCGTCGGTGTTGGGGAGCGTGGGGAGCTCGCTGAGAGCGACGCGCTTGCGCTTGGCGGCGACGGCGACGGCGGTGACTGCGGCGGCGCGCTTGGCGGCCGCGCGGGTGAGGCGGGGCGCGGCGTAGGCGGAATTCTCCTTGTCGGCCATCTGCGGCGGCGGGTGGCTGCTCCTCCTCCGACTCCGAGCGCGGCGGCGGGCGGTAGAGGGAGGCAGAGGACAGGAGGGGCCGGAGATGGTGAAGGAGGAGGAGGAGAGTGGCAGGGGCGGGCAGAGGCGATTAAGTAGCGGGAGGGGGAAATGGAAATGGAGGGAGGGTTGGCCGCCATTAGTTTTTTGATTCGAAGGTTTGGGAGGGAAGCGGCGGACGGGGGGCTCGTGTTCGATTCGCGCAGCGATTTGGAACCTCGTTTGAGAGATTAGGAGGGAAAAATGTGCGGATTTTGTTTCTTTTTCGGGTGGATCTGAGGAAATTCGAAGTTTTTTTTGAACGGAGGCGGGAGGACGCGGCGGGGAACGGAGAAGAGGCCGAGGGGAGAGCGCGCGGGAGGCGGGATTCTCATTTTGAGCGGGTCTGTCTGTCCCTGCGAATTTTAATTTTTGTTTTTGGGGATTTGGGCGTGGTGCCGCCGGCGCGGAACGGGCCCGCGTAGCAGCGGGTGCCGATTTCGGAATCTTTTTCGCTGCTTTTTTTTTTTTTTTTGAAGGGGCAAAAGGCTTGCCTATTCATTTATTAAGAGAGAAAGAGGTTCCAAATTACAAAATATTACATGGCCTAGGCCAACACCTCCCTTAAGTGGCACAAGCTCTATCAGGGAAACATGTCAAAAGGTATGAAAAAAGACTACTCTCCCGGAATGAAATTCACCAAACATTTAGCACCCGCCTTGACCCAAAGTCTCGCCTCCTCCTTGATGTCTGCGATGATCACGCTTGGGAGGTGCGACTTGTGATTGAAAACTCTCGAGTTTCGCTCATTCCATAATCTCCAAGTCACTAGAGTGATAACAGATGCTGTTGCCTTGCGCGGCGCCTCGGAGTGGAGAACCGTGGTGGTCCAACAATCCAAGACCGAGTCCCGTCCAACCCATCCGTCTGGCTTCAGGTGTGGAGCGCCAAGCCATTGGGAAACCGCATTCCAAATTCGGTTGGAGAACCTACAATGGAAGAGAAGGTGGTTTCCCGACTCCGGCACTTGACGACATAGAGGGCAAGTACCACAGTTTGGCCACCCACGACGCTGCAAACGGTCTGCGGTCCAGACCCTATTCTGGATGATCAACCAAGCGAAAAATTTGCACTTCGGGGGGGCCCAAGCTTGCCAAACAAGAAGGTCCATTAGAGAATGGGTGGAACCAACAAACTGCAGCTGATACGCAGATGAGGCCGTGTACTCTCCAGAGCGGGTGGAGCGCCCCCGCTGATGCGCATCGTGTACTTGCTGGCTCTGTTTTCCGACTGGACAAAGTCTAGGGCGGCATCTAGAGGTGTAAAACCAGGTACGAAAACATGTAAAGAAAAGGGAGATGCGTTCATTCTTTTCCGAATGAAATGAACGTGCTCACAAAAATCAACTGAATTTTCGACCAAAACGCTTGACTAGAAAGTGCTTGTAAACCTGCAAGTGTTCAAATATTTCGTTTGTCTTCCTTGAATTGGTTGATGAATGTAACCTTTGTGGGGTGGTTGGTGTGGTTTGAAATCTCGAAATAGCCTTTCGCCCCGCTTTATAAATAAAACTCAACAGCCAAATCGATACAAAGTGATGAGGGGAACCTTTTACAAAGCAGATCAAAAGATAGAAAAAGAAAGAACAAAGAGAACCAAAGTTGCCACCAAGAACACCGAAACAACACCGAAGCACGAGGCTCCACGACGACGCCCCCAACAGGGTAAGGACGTAGAACGCCACCGTCCTCGAGACCGAGATGGTCAGGAGTTTTCACTCGGAGCCCTAACGCAGCGAAGGTAGCCACAACAACGCCCCAAGAGGGTAACGATACCCGTAAGCACCGCCACTGCTGGCGCCGAAGTGCGCAGCTTTCGCTCGGAAAACCTACACACAACGTCCGATGAATCGAATCGCCCGCTAACCCTGAGAATGGACTCCGGATCAAGATCTGGGAGTTGCCGCCACCAACTCCATGAACCCCCGCCGCCCGCTCCTCGCCATCCACACGGCCAAAGAAAGAGACCATCACCACCGTCATGTCGCTCGCCGTAGAGACGCATGCGCGGTCCACCTTCTAGGGACGCCGCCCCAGCATCCCGAACTCGAGCCCCGTGAGCGTCAACAGAGCACCACGAGCCCAACATGTCAGTCGAGGTAGGTCGGCGACAGATCCAAGTCTGCATGGGAGGCAAAACACGCAGTAGCCAGTAGGAGGAGATCCGTCGTATTCCACCGCCCAAGGCGGTCGCCGACCGAACGCAGTAGGCAGGGCCTGTCAGTCCCCAGATCCGGTCCAGATCCGGCAAGATCTGGTCTAGATCAGGCCCGACTAGCCCCGCCACCACGCTGCAGCGCCAAGTCCGCCGATGTCGCCATCCACCGACAGATCATCATCGCCCTACCAAGTCCTACATCGCCGGGAACCCGCTACCGCGCCCCATCGACCGTAATCAATAGCGACGCCTTGACCCACCGGCTCCCGAGGCGAGCGCTCACCTGCAGGTAGGGAAACCAATGTCGCAACCAGAATCAGCACTTCGGTCGACTCTGACTCCCCAGCCACACACGGCCAGGGAGCGCGCTCAGGCACAAGTAGCAGAGGAGTAGGGCGGCCGTGTCAACCCAAACCCCCAGGTCCAAATTAGGCCCGTAAGGGCCCAAATTAGGCCTGTGTGCCGCCGGAAGCCATCGAGCGCCTCGTCGTCCTCCTCAGACCCTACAATACCGCGCCCACGCCCACGCCGGCTTGGCCGCTGCAGCGCCCCACTGTCCCAGGACCACGAGATCGCCGTCCCTATGCCGCACCGCCGCTCGCAGCCGTTGCCCTGCGTTAGGTTCCGAACGGATGGGAAATGGAAGGTCGGTCGCCGTTGGCACCGCGCGGGCTTCGCCCGGTGGTGTTTGCCGGGGGGGGCGGCGAGGAAGGGGTGATAGAGGTGGAGGAAGACGGGGTTGGGTGGCTCGCCCAGTCGCTCGCGGGGAGCGACATGGACGAGAGAGGAAACGCCCGTCGTGGTTTGAAATCATGGAGGGCTTAGTCTTGTACCTCGTGTCCTTGGCCATTTAGAGCATGCGTAGCGTTCGAACTAACGCCGTGGCTAAGGGAATCTTTGTCCCTGGCTCCGGTGCTATACACTGTGAGGGTCTGTGACTAGGGAAAAGCGAGCGGATTTGGACCCTCTGCTAGACATGAGAAATAGAGGAGAGAGATTGACAGAGGTGGAAAAACTATGCCCAGCAACCCCACGAGGAGCGTCAACGATTGGTCAAAAGTAAAGATTTTTAATGCGTGGGTACAGGGTATAAACACACCACGTTGTGGAGATTTTTCATAGTCAGTGCAGGGCCCACTTGTCGGGTTAGCCACCCCAAATTTTGAATAAACGATGTGCATGCTCTTAGAGCAAGTTTGATAGTACAGCCACAAGTTGGCTATAAGAAAGTTGTCATGTCGCTTATAACCAACCTTATAGCTAACATGTATAATAGTCGGTTGTATCAAAGTGTTACTTTATTAGGACATGGCCCACCTCTCACTCTCACAAAGTGATTAGGAACACGTGTTGCACCTGGCTATCCCACCTCACTTCTCTCTCCTCTTCTCGCTCGTCCATGTCATCCAAAATATATCATTCTAAGCCTTATAGTTATAGCATGCTGACATAAGCTTATTGTACTTGCTCTTAGAGCATACCCAACATTGATGATGTTGAGGAAGAGGACGCTGATAATGATGTTGAGGATGAGGATGGTCATGATGAGGAAGCTTAGGGAAGCTTGAGCAAGGATGATTATTTAGAGGACCCGCGGGACTCGGATTGATCTCTTTGGGGTGTGTAGCATCGCTTTGGTTTCTTTTTGTGTTTCGATGTCAAAGGGGAATAAGTAGTTCTATTAGGAGTGACCGTGGAATTTGCATGGGTTGGATACAAGCATGTGCATTTATCATTTCTTTGTAGCTTGTGTCCATTTATATTTATTTTAAGCTTTGGAACTATTTGCTTTCGTTTGAATCTTATTTCTATTATGTGAGAGGGGGTGATCTATTATCTTTTTTGTTGAGAACAATGTGATAATGAGAATGTGATTGATTTTATCTACCATCATCTTGTGCACAAGGTTTGATCTCAACCATCTCTTGTCTATGTCTCTTATCATGCTTGTATTATCTTGTAGCAATGAACCCTTTGTTGTGCATTTTGGTTCTTGTAAGAGTCATCTGTGCACACACTTAGGGGGGTTTTTGGTGTTCATGTTTGAGTATGATTTCATCACAAATCCATGTATTGTCATCTAACACCACAAAGGAGGAGATTGAACGAGCATTTTAAATCACTTCAGGTTTGTGTGTTAGTTAACAACACTAGTGATATTTAACCAATCGTTAAGTGGTGCAGGTTGTCTATATAAATTTTACAAGCACCAAAAATTCAAAGAAAATAACAATGGTTCTTCCTCTAGCATTGCCGGATTATTTGGCATGGAGAGGCCGGATATTACGTGGGGCGGATATTCCACCCCTCGGTGCAAAGGAGGAAAATAGTTAAGGACTTTTCTGCGACATCCCCTGGTGCTCCAGGATATTTGGCCGGAAGTTTCCACTTCCATGGGCCGGATATTCTGCCCCAGAAAAACTTGGTGAGTATTTTTGGCTAAGGACTGAAGTGTGACATCCCCTGATTGAACGGATAGTTTGGGCGCCTAGAGGGGGTGAATAGGTTCTACCTTCAAATTTTAGTACTTTTTTTATTTAGGCTTAACACAAAGGTAAAATTTCTAGATTATGCAACTAAGGTGAATTTACCTATATGTCAAGGGATACACTAAGCAAGATACAAACACAAATTACATGTAAAGGATGGGGGTAACTGATAACGGAAGCACACGGAGACAAGGATGTGTTCTCGAGTTCCTTCTTTTTACGAGAGTACGTCTCGTTGGAGGGGTGTGAGTTTTGCCACAAAGGCCTACTCAACGCCACAAAGGCCTCACCCTATTCTCCGATGAACTTCACCACGAAGGCTTAGTTCACCTTCCACTATTGATTCTTTTCGAGGCGGAAATCGTTGCATTTACAATGAGTTTGAGGCACACACCACAACAAAATTAGGGGATCCCAAGAATCACCAACAGTCTTACTACAATCACAAGTGAGCAAAATGGAGACTAGGTGTTCCACAAAGAAACCCTAGACTCAAATCCCTCAAGCAGATGAGGGGGAAATGAATAACATGTTGGTGAAGATGTAGATCGGGGCCTTCTCCTTCGATTCTCCAAAAAATCAATGAGTTTGGGTGGAGCGATTGGGAGATCTAGCAAGGTGGGTGAGCTCAGTCAACGGTGTAATCAATGATGGGAGAGCTAGCTGGAGGAAGAAGGAGGGGAAGGAATATTCATACCCACACCCCAATTCTAGTTGTTTGAGATATTTCTATGAATGTCACACCAGAGACTCTGTCCTTGCAAAGTCTCCGGCAACATTCAGGGGAGGCGGAAACTTTGCAAAACCCTGGAGACTCCGTGTCGTGCGATAATCACGGCAGACGTTACCGGGGGTAACTGATCTTGGGGCAAGACGACACAGGCGTTTGGGAGAGGGTTTAGCTCAGAGGAAAACATGATGAAACTCGATCTGGTAGCCGGCAATCAAGTCGCCGAGTCTCCGATCTCAATATATTAACTCGATCTCTTGTATACACTGGATGCTCGATATCAAGCGGTACTACTAGGGTTCTTGGATCTCCCTCAACCAATCCTAGGGGTCGGTTTATAAAGCACCCGTACCCCCTGGCTTACTCTCCAAGGCGCAACCTGGATCCTACCCGGACACGGCATACGAACCCTAACCTTCCTTTACGGGTTACTGGGCCTACAAGCTTGGGCCTTCCGAAAGTTTCTTTATCCTTAGCCGGATCCTGCGCAGCGTCCTTTGGGCCGGGTTATACCTTGGAGTTGGCCTACCGGGTTATTATCCCTCCATCAGTAGTCCCCAGAATAGCTTGGGCTTCACGGATCCTTCCTTGAAGCGCTCGCTATTCCCTGCAAAAATACCAAACTCACAAGTATAGGGAGGCCGGGTTAAGATGCTTTGATAAATAGCTAGGCCCAACTCCACGGTGGCCATGTGGTAACCCGGCTCCTCTCCAAATACCCAGCTTAGCTTTCCGGGTCTAAGCCCTGATAAAAGTTTCAGGATCCTGCACTTTACTCGATAATCGATCTTGATATTTATGAAGAATACCTCCTTCCTATTTCTGCCCAGATATCACGTTCAACACTTAAAGCATATTTTGCAAAATTCAAACAAATAGCCGTTACTCCGTAGCCCCCGGCTCCCGCTCGTGGAACCAAACTTACCCACATGAACCATTATAAATATGCTCGTAGGGGTAACCCTAACCCCAACGGCTCACTTCCCCCCATTCCTCTTCCTTTCTTCCTCCGTGCTCAATCTCATAGAGCGCCACCACGGAAATCCCGCGCGCATCACCGGAGCCTATTGGCCGGCGGCTGCGCTCCACCACAGCTCACTCTGCACCGCCGCCAAGATCTGCCGCCAAACCCTCAACCGGTCCGTCGGGAATCGCAAAGGGGCACCAATCTTGCGCGATTTGCCTCCGTCGAGCTTCACTTCAATGTCCTCCAGTAAGATTCTCATACCCATTAATTAGCCTCCGCAATTTCTTGATTTTCTTCAGATTAGATCTAGGTCAACCCGCCGGTCATTTTCCCGGTCATGCCGAATTAGATCGCTTGTATTCATTCTAGCTCATCCAATACGTGGGATATAGACTTCATTGCGTTTTCCTACCGCCCACATTCGTTAATTTTACGGAAAATCTAGAAACGGAGTCTCCAATCTGGGCTCGGGCCGCTCAAATTTTCCGCCCTTATCTCTGTCACCCGGAAAATCCTCCTCTTTCCGGTTCTTTTTATTCGCAATAGGTGCCTGTGCAGCCATCCATCACCCTCAAAGGTTCTTTCAATGCATAGACCCCCATAACTTTTATTATGGCGCTCGATACCCGGATAGTACGCAATTTCCATGTTGTCTCAATATCACTCGCCGATACTCGGCCAGCTCACGGTTTCCGAGTCTTATTCCTTGTATCCTTCTACCTCGTGCTTTGCAGGTCAACCACATGGCTCCCAAGAAACAGGGAAAAACACCAACCAAGGTCAAGACCACCAACTCCATATCCGCCAAATGGGCGCGATCTACGGTCTCCAAGGCCAAGTTGGAAGAACTGGTCGAGCTAGGAGTCCTTCCTCCTCAAGAGGATATCCAGTGGAGGGTGCCGGGTAAGGAGACCCGGCCTACACCGGCAAAGGATGAGGTAATATGCTTTGTAGAGCACGTGACTCGGGGCTTTCGTCCTCCGGGTCACCCCTTCTTCCGCGACATTCTGAGCCACTATGGCCTTCGTATATTTGACATAGGTCCTAATTATGTGTTAAATATCTTCCACTTTATCGTCCTTTCCGAGTCATACTTGTGCACTCCGCCAAGTTTGGCTCTTTTCGTCGAGCTTTTCCAGTGCAAACCGTGCCGCGAAAGCGGTGACGGGGCACTTCTCGCTTGCGGCGGGGTCTCTATCCAGCGCCGCAAGAATTCACTGATGCCACCTCTTACCCTTAACTCCCACGTCAAGCACTGGCAGCTCTCATATTTTTACTGCCGAGACACTTCCCCACCCGGCCAAAAGAAACTGCCGGGTTACTCACAGGGCCTTCTTGACATCTCTGAGAATTTTAATGCCTTTGCCCCTGACTCGAACAGGGAGGCAATTCAACCTTTGCTAGCCAAAATCACTACTCTTGCGGCCCAAGGTCTCATCGGGCTCAACCTGGTGAAAACTTGGGTCGATTTTCGGATTCAGCCCAATTCCATCCGCACAAAGTTAATGAGCGAGTATTCGGGGCAAACCACGGACCCGCTCCGGTACTCTGACAACAGTTGTGCGGCTGGTGACACACATAAAACTATCAAGGGTTTTCTGACAGGAAAACTTGAGGTAATCCGGAACATAGCCGGATTAGAGCCCTTCACACTCGAGAATCCAGCCCCCAAGGTGAAGATTCGATTTTAATGTCTTTACCTTTGCTCTTTCCACTTGACACAGATGATAAACCTTGTACTGATACTTTTATCTCAGGCTGATGATGATTTTTGGAAGATCAACACTTCTCCTAGCTCCGCGAGTCCAGAGGAACAAGAAGAGGCCGTTAACTCGGACGAAGGTGCTCCCCGAGTTTTACTTGGTTCCTTTAAGTTCGTCGTAACTCCTTCATTTTCCAACTATAACCTTGATGATCTCCAGAACAAGAGGAGAATGACGAAGAAGAAGAGACTGACAGCAACGTGGAATCCGCCAGTGATGAAGACGAAGTGGAGCCGGCAATTAAAGTCGGATCTAAAAGAAAACCCCGAGGGGTCGTCTTCAAGGTTTCATATCTCCTCCTCGTATTCAATTTGTATTCCTTTGATGATATTCATGAGCTATCTTGATATTATTCCACTGGCCGTGTTTAAAGGAGTCGCCCATGACTAAGCGCAGAGTGACTCGGAATTATCCGGGTGATGACGCTCTTAACCCGGATATTCCACTGTCTCCGGCTCGGCGCACTGGTATTTACCTTATCCTTTCTCGGAGGAAACAATCTTCCTGAACCCTTCCCTTACGAAACCTCGCTTGATATTTTTCAGTTTCGCCCATATCCAGCAGCGAATTCCCTTCGGACTTTGCGGTGAATCCTGGGTAAAGTTCCTTTTCTAACGTTCTGTCACATTTTCATCACCCTTTCCTGATTGCCCACTGACTGCTCACTCATACTATCCGTAGGGCCACTGTCATTATCAGCGACCAAGAGGATATGGCGACCGATGACCCGGGTAAAGGGAACCCGGCTGATAAGACAACAGCCGCATCTAGCGGCGAAGAACAATCGCCACCACTAAACCCGGGCATACAAGAAGCCGAGTATCCGATCGCCTCCCACACAAGCAAGAAGAGAAGAGCTGCAACCTTGGGTGCAGGAGAGGGAGCATCGGATTCCGACATTCGAATGACCCGGGTGCCGCCTCCCACTAAGAAGAAAACTCCTTTTCGGAATTTCCAAGGCCCCGGGTCCTCTGATACGGGTAATGACACTTTTGATCAACTGATGAACACTCTCCTCACTATGAAGACTTCAGAGAGCAATATCTTGGAGCGCATGGCCGCAGAGCATCAGGTAATAATACTTGCTATCTCGTAGTGTATGCCTAGTCCCCAAGTTCCGAGCATGACTTGCTAAAGTTGTGTTTGGTACTTTACGCAATACTGAGCTTACCATGATATCCAATTGATACTTGTGTTCCTTGTTACTTACAGGCGCAGATAACCCGGTCTGATGAAATTTTACTCAAGACCGAACAACTTCTTCTTGCCGAGGTAAAGCGGAGAGAAACCCTTGAGGATGGCATGAAAACCTTGAAGAAGGATGTTTCTAAATACAAGAAGAAATGCAATACTGCTCAGACCGCACTGAAGAAACTATCGGACCAGGTCACCGATACGTATCAGATCTTGCTTAGTAAGTTTTTGCTGCCGACTGTCTTCATGCCTTTACTTTATTATATGATACTCGAGATTACTAATACGTCCTTCCTTTGTTTCAACTGCAGGTGGCAACCTTGCGGCCCCAGAAGAAGATGTTGTTGCCAAGGCTAAAACATTGAAGACTGTGCTCCGGACCTTTTTTGCCGGTACAAAGTTTATATTGGATGCCGTGAAGTGGCCTACTGAGGTATACCCGGGTGAGGAAAACCTTATTCAAGCCTGCTCCACAGTACCTGGCTGGATCGAGATATGGAAACGCTCAGCCTGCCGGATTGGTATGACCCGGGCCTTGACGCTGGCTAAAGCTTATTTTCCGAAGCTTGACCCGGCAAAGGTAATTTCCGGGTTCCCCGAATATAAAGCTGATGGCTCCAAGTTCGTACCCAAGGACTTTAAGGCCATACAATCCGCGGTACGCCACTCGGCAACTGCTTTGGCCGATAAGAGTGATCTGGGCACGATCATGAGCTCATATGATGCTGAAGGCAAAACCATACTGGAGGAGGCACCCCCTCCCTTTGATATTTTGGAAAAATGGTCGGCTGATTTGGCCAGGAAGAAAGAAAAAACTGCTAAGAGAGAGGCCGAGTTAGGATCAGGACCATCATCCTTTACACCAGCTGTTCCTCCGCTTGTCCGTCCTGATGCGGGAAGTCCGGGTAACGCTGCCGGGAAAGCTAAGGAGCAAGCCCAGGACCAAGACCCGGAAGACCATACTCAGGAGGCCGAATAGGGCGATGCCATCATAATACCTGATACTTTGTATTTAGAACTAGTATACTTTTGACGGTGCGTCTGTGCACCTTTGATACTGGTACCGTAATTTGTAACGTACTTTTATTCCGTGATATACTTGTGCCTTTTCTGGCCTTTTGATAATCTTGATACTTGCCTATTCTTGAACTTATTCTCGATACCCGACTCTCTTTTTATTTCCTTCTTTATTTCCGAGTATCGTGAGTTTTGACAGGTGGACTTTTCTTTAAGTCCCCAAGTCCCCACGACTCGGACATTGGGGTCTTTCGAGCTTGGCGACAAAGCAACTTGATTCTGTTTCGGAACCCACAGTCCCCAAGGCCCGAATTTCTGAGTCTGTTGTGTGTGGTTTTTTCGAAGAGAACAAACTTGTTGTTGCTAAGCCGAAACCCGGAATTGTTTCATATAGATAATGAAGTTATGCTTGATAAACGTTGAGTTTCCAGCTATTAGCCTTGTACTCTGCATAACTTGTGGTTTAGATGACCCTTTTGACTATCTTGTACTGTAAGCCGGCTTTCGCGTGGATACCATGTTGTTACATCTATACGAAAACAGGGTCAGACAAGTCCCAGTGGGCTTCATGGCTGATTGTAATCGTAAGCGAGCAAATCATGCCACTTTAGTGCGAGTCACATCGAGCTTAAGTAAGAAAAGTCAAGAAAATTTGGCTCCTTTGTCCGGTTATAAGATTGTAGTCGTACTCGTTTGCGAATAATCGGCCCTTATAACTCATAGGCATCAAGGCCGGATCTTTGGGTTTGTAGCTGCGCTACTTGAGCAACCAGCCCCCGAGACCTATACATATTCAACATACTTAATGATTCTGATGTATTGATGGCAATGGATACTTACTTACTTGTAATCGAAGTAAAAGCCGTAACAAAATAGGACTTGATAATCATCTCTTTATTGATACGAGAAAGTTTTGGATCAGCAGGCCGCCTCATTAAAAACCTTCCAGTCCCCGTAGGTACCCTGGGTAGGAAAAGAGCGCGTCTGAAACGTGCTGCCCGTTACATTGTTTAGTTCTCCTTGGGAACCGGTCCCGGGCTGACGTGACCGATACACATTCTCCATTTGCTGGACTTTTTCATGATGAGTACCGGATTTACTAGCCAACCCGGGTGAGGTGTCTCCATAGCGCGGCTGGTTGTGAGCAGCCGTGCGATTTCTTCTCCTATGGCAGGTTGTTTGGGGGAATCATCCTTGATAAAAGCCACCATCTTAGCATCTTGTGCTGCCTTGGACTTTGCTCTTTCGTCTCCAGTACTCGGCCTTTTTGACGTGGTTCTATCCTCCGGGTCTGCTTGAGACCGGTAATGCTTGAGTTCCTCTTTTCTACAGGCTTGCTCGGCCATTGCTGCGTCTCCTTCATCGCATTCAGCTGCTATGTCTCGATTTCCATGTATGGTAATGGTCTTCTTGGGACCAGGGATTTTTAGCTGTAGATATACGTAACACGACCTAGCCATGAATTTGGCATAAGCCGGCCTTCCGAATAACGCGTGATAAGGAATGCGTAACTTGACCACCTCAAAAGTGAGCCACTCAACTCGATAGTTATCCTTTGATTCCCCAAAAGCTACCTCCAATGCGATTTTTCCCTCGGGGCACGCTGAATGACACGGCACTATCCCATGAAAAATTGTTGAGCTTTTCTGTAGCCGAGACTCCTTGAGGCCCATGCGTAAGAAGGTTTCCCAATACAGTATATTGATGCTACTTCCACCATCCATCAAAACCTTTTTCAGTTCATACCCATTTACCTGCGGTGCGACTACTAATGCCAAGACTCCCGGGTGCTCTACTCTTTCCGGGTGGTCCCTTCTGCTCCATGTTACATCCTGTTCTGACCATCTCAGGTATCTCGGGACAGCCGAAGAAACTGAATTGACCGCTTGCTTCAGTATCTTTTTGTCCTTGTTAGATCCTCATGTGTTATGCACGTGATATTGACCCAACTGTTTGGGGTTAGCCTGGAAACCTCCTGCTCCCCCTTGGTTATTACCTTGATTTCCAGCTGCCGGGTTACCGGCTGGGGGTGGACCGTTGCCCGGGTTTCCTCCTGGACCCGGTCCTCCTCCCCGTCCTGCACCTCGCATGGCTCTGTTCACTTCCTCATCTTTCCATCTCTGTAGGTCGGCGCACTGCTCCAAGGAGTGGTTAGCTGGCCTACCGTTCCTGCTGTGCTTCGGGCATGCCATTCTGAATATGTCCCAATTATTACCCGGCCTTGGTGGCCCTTGATAGTTTCCTCCATTGTGATTTCCAGCATTGAAATTTCCTTCTGCCCTAGGTCTGGAAGATCCAGCTTCAGTATTGGCGACAAACTCAGAGCCTCCTTCAAACGGACGCTTGTTCTGGCTGTTGTTACCCGGTGCTGATCCGTTGCCAGTTCTTCCATTACTACTTGTGTTTGCTTTTGCTTTTTTATCATCAGTTTCCTCTTCCGTAGTGTCCGTTGCGGCATGTTTGTTGCACGCATCCATCAACTCTCCCATTGTGACCTCCGAAGCATTCCGACTAGATTTCATGCGAGTTAATTTTTGTACTAAGGGTGTGTACTTGCAGGTCTTTGCCATAGCTTGCAGCGCATTCTCGGGCTGAATATCCGTAGATGAATGGAGAATTTCCATAACCCGGCGCACCCAGCTGCGCGCCGATTCTCCCTTCTTCTGAACACATCGCTCTAAGTCGTCAATAGTGAATAACTTTCTACACGTCCCGTGAAAGTGCTTGATAAATGCAGTTTTCAATTCTTCCCATGACTTAATAGATCCTTCCGGTAGATTGGCGAACCATAACTTTGTTGCTCCTTCTGACATCATTAGATACATGAACTTGGCTTGAAGATTCTCGGACGCATTGCGAATCGACATGGCCATCTCATAGCTGCTCAACCATGTTTCCGGGTCCATAGTCGGCTCATAATTTACCACTTTACCCGGTTCTTTGAACTTTTCCGGGTAAGGTTCAGCTCTGATGCTATCCGAAAGACACTTAGGCCCTACAAGAATGGTTGAAGCTGGTCTTACTCGGGAAACATGTGATCCTGCAGGGGGTACAGCTGGCTGCGGTACCGCTGGTGGCCCATGTGCCGTAGACCCGGCCACGGCTCTCCTGGCCCTGGAACTATCCACGATGGCCTGTGCTGCTGATGCTGCTGGTACTGCCTGGATGTGTGGAGAAGGCGGCATTTGCTGCTGCTCTTCCCTCCGACGTGCCGAACTTGTTTGGATGTTTCCAGCGTTACCTTGTTGTTGGCTGACATACGGCGTCCCATGCATTCCACTCCTGTGATCCGGGTAATTAACCTGTTGCGCTACCGCGGTGCGCAGCATATCTATCGCCCGTCGGGTCTCCTCTGCGTGGGGTGACTCTCTCAAGGGGATTTGATTTAGTGCAAGCGTTGCCGCGTACACGTTGTCCATGGGATTGTTGTAATGACCTGCTGGTGTGCGAAAACGCGATGGTGGTGGTGGCGGTGGTACGGTATTGCTGCAGTGACTCCAGTCTGTGGTGCAAGTAACCCGGCCTGCGTATCTACTGGTTGTGCTCCTCCGGTTGTCGGCTGAGGGGCGGTTCCTTGATTTGCCGTTGGAATCGGCTGATCCTGAGGCGTGATAAATAGTGCGGCCGGGTTTATGACTCCTCCCAATGCTGGTAATCTAGTTTGATGCCTTTGATGTATTCTAGTCGTTTCCTCTCGGAGCCGAGTTTCCAATGCATCCAGCTCACGTTGCCGTGTGACCATCCCTTGCCTTTCTGCTTCTACTTGCCTTCTCTGCTGCTCCAATGCACGACGGGCTACGTCCAAATCCCTAACTCGTTCCGCCGCGTTCTCCGGAGTGATAACGGTGGCAAGAACCGTCGGATCTAGGATCAGATTGTTGTCGAACAAGGCCGGGTGTTGTGGATTGGAAGGACCCGCTCCAGGTGTCCGGTTTGCTAGGAATCCGAACGTGTTTGCGTGTAGCTCGTTTTCCGGCGCTTGACTGGTAACCGATGCCGACTCTCCGTCAACCTGGGCCAAAATCGTGTTTCCGTTAGCCGGCCCCTGCTGCCGGGCTAATGCTTGTGCTGACCCGGCCGCGGCCGCGGTTACGGCCTCTTGGTTGAGATTGGTCGCGGGAGCCGTATAAACCGCGACTCGGCGTATGATGCTTGGCGCGAATTCATGTTGTTCCCCTTCGCTGTTATTCTCCTCATATCGGTTTTCCAGCAGATCCAGGATAGACTCGGTATCATCCTCTCTTTCGACCCGGTCGCGCGGGGTCCATGCCGGTTCCTCCGGCTGTTCCCACTTCGCGATGGGTTCTTCCGCCGGATATGTCGTTCCAATTGATTCTTCATCATCTGATTGGATAGAAGTGGCCTCCCCTGACACAGAATCAGATCCAAAATTGTCAGGGATCGAACCGGAAGTACATACCATACCAATGAAGACGCTGATCCGGCCGATTGTCACGACGGATCCAGATTCGAGGTGATCCGACTCTGGCCCCCAGCCGGAATCGTCCACCGTCTTTTCTCCTTTGTGGTCGATGTAGATCTCGCCGACGAAAAGATTCTCCATGTTCTTCCGAGCTTCTCCCGTGATGTAAACACCTTTGGACGCAGGCCCCACGGTGGGCGCCAACTGTCGTGGGATAATCACGGCAGACGTTACCGGGGGTAACTGATATCGAGCATCTAGTGTATACAAGAGATCGAGTTAATATATTGAGATCGGAGACTCGGCGACTTGATTGCCGGCTACCAGATCGAGTTTCATCATGTTTTCCTCTGAGCTAAACCCTCTCCCAAACGCCTGTGTCGTCTTGCCCCAAGATCAGTTACCCCCGGTAACGTCTGCCGTGATTATCCCACGACACTCCGGTTACTCTCCATACCGCAACTAGCGGGTGACACCACTTTGTCTTCTCGCTTGGAATGAGCTTGAGGTTCGAGATTCCAGCCCTTACAGGGCGGAGACTCCGCATAGTCTCTGCACACTTTACGTTCTGGGTCGAGTGGGTGACACCATTTGCTCGATGCACAGAAAAATGCCCTGAGTCCGGAGACTCCGGCCCCTGCACTTCGGAGACTCCAGAAAGGCTGGATACTCCGCACAGAATCCAAACACAATCAGGAGTAATGGAAGTGGGTGACACCACTTCTCTTCTTTGCTGGGAAATGCTGAGTCCGGAGACTCCGGTCTGAGACCCCAGAGACTCCGGCCTGGATGGAAATTCCACCACCTCGAGCTCTTCTAGTTCTCTTTGATCTTTTTGGAGAACACGCCACCTTTAATAAATTTATCAATAGACCCTATAACATAAACACACGTTAAGAAAATACTAGTGTTGTTAACGAACACAAAAAAAACAATATTCAGGCGGGATATGCGCTTTCAATCTCCCCCTTTTTGTGTTTTATGACAATACGAGTATTTACAATGATAATCGTTGCTAGAGTAGGTTTGGAAAATATAGACGGGCTCCCCCTTGATGTATGCACCAAGATGGAACACAATAACAAGGTTCTAAGCTCCCCCTATATATTACAAACTCACACCATGAGCAAAAATATACTGAACAATACAATTGCATATATATGTAAGACATGTAAATCACGAAAGTATTAGCACAACCATAGATAGCTTCACACACATAGTCTTACCACACACAACCATAAGGTTCGTTACGAGACAAAATCAAATGCAATTAAGATAAAAGGAGACACAAGCTATACGAGGCAAATCAAGTTCAAAAGCTTGTGCTCCGAGCAACGCATGCAAATCCCCGAGAAGTATAGATAGCAACTTCTCCCCCTTGTGCATCAAGACACTGGAAAGGGAAAAAGAGAAACTACATGCAACCCAAGGAATAAATCATCCTCCTCCTGTTAAACTCCTTGTCCTCATGTTCTTCTTCTTCCTCGTCACTTTCATACACATATTATTCCTCCTCAACATCTTGATCTTCTTCAGTCATGGGAGCCTTGCCTCGGTTTCTAGAAGAGGAGGGAGATGAACTAACCTCATAGAATTCACCCCAAGGAAGGAAGAGGTGTTCCACTCATTGTAGGAGATAGTGTGTGACTTAGTAACAGTCTTAAGAGGATGGGTATGCACAATGCCAACATTATCCTGAAGACTCTTAAGAATCTTCTTTATTTCCCTCATTTCCTTGTACGCCTCATGGTTCTCCTTGTGGACAAAAACTGTCATGCAAAGTATGTTGCGCTGGAAACATGTGAGTTTCTTTGCCTCAGAATGCACCCTCTCTTTTTCACTAAGTCAGGAGGGAGGATCGACACTCTTTGTCGTGGTGGTGTCACGGCAGATGCCATGGGATGGCTAAAGATGTGGGGACGAAGGACGCTGGAGGTGCTCGGGGAGGGATCACGCGACGAGTAGCCGCGTGAGGTACAAAGTAAACACTGCAAACAACACGATCTACCCAGGTTCAGGGCCCTCGTGAGGAGGTAAAACCCCTACTCCTGCCTTTCTCTATGTATTCTGGTGTCTCACCGAGTAGCCACAGTACAATGTTCTTGCTACCGAGTAGCCACTCTCCTCTCTACGTGATGAACTAGGTCAAGAATTAGGTCACCAAGTGTTCTAGCATGCGATCCTGCTTGCGATACCTCACGCAGGAGGCGGCGGGGCACCTTATATACCCGGTGCCCAGCCGGATACGTCCAAACATGGACAAGTGTCGACATAGTGTGCACATCGTCCTTCTTCCGGGTTCTCGCTGACAGCTTTGGTTCCTAATCTTGGCTGCATCTGGAAAGTCGTTGGGCAAAACAAGGGGACAGACTGGTATCACTGTGCCAAACACAGAGTGGGGTCCCCTTATCCTGAGACGGCCTGCTTCCATGCTGTCACTTTCAGGCAGGCCGGTCCCAGGTGAACAGTTGTTCGAATACTGCCAAGTACGGACCCAGGATACGCGGGATCTTGTGTCAGAACGGCTCCTTTGATTTTCTGGCCCGAGTAGGTTCCCGCCAATTTTACTCGGGCCAACTCTTCTACTCGGATGGACAGCACTTGATTGATTCTTCCTTCTGGTCATCTTGAGGTGAGACCGAGTAGCAGTCGACCGGGTAGCAAGTACCGGGTAGGCGGCTACTCGACCAAACCTCTCTTCTGATAGTAGCTTTTACCACTTGCCTTTACCCTACTCGGGGGTAACCCCCCGACAGCAGTCCCCGAAGCTGGTAGAGTCTTGCGAACTTGTTCACTAGGCTCTGCCAGCTTAAAACCAATCTTTGCAACACAGCCCTTGAACCTCAAGATGCCGAGTAAGAAACTCCGAGTAGTACACTAAAAAGTACCTTGAGTTTCCTATCTTCCGAATAGCACCTGCTTTCTACTCTGTAACCGAGTAAAAAGACTTAGAGAATTTCTCCTCTAGCGTCTCCGCAGCGCAGAGCTCAATCCAGCCTTCCGTGCCGCAACTGGACACGTGTCAAGCATCCGCGACCCCGACGTCTCGTTGCCCAGGACACGACGTGCCACGCGCCCAGTTTTCACGGAACGGGCCCACCGGCTCGTCATGTCCCATCAAGCGCAGTAATATCCCACGATCTGGTCGTGGGATCAACTGTGGCCGTTACGCGCGCGTTCTGCGCTTGCGTGCGTTTCTATCCGGCCACAGGCCCCACTACACGGGAATTATGGCCACGATCGATCCCACTACCCCGATGGTAACGGTAGCCTGAGGCGAGGGTATAAATACCCCCACCGGTAACTTCCCCTTCTTCCTCCTCCGCACTTTCCTTTTTCTCTGCCCTGTTTCCTCTCCGCCGCTGAGCTCTCCGCCGCCCCGCAACTCTTTGCACCACTGCGGATTCGTCTTCTCCACCGAACCCTTTCCAATCTTCCACCACCTTCTCGCTTGTTGCCATGGCTGCTCGCGCCGGCTGGGCTGGTTCCGATGTTACCGTCGATGACTGTTCCTGGCTCGTGAACACCCGGAGGGTTCCTCCCGGTGTTCAGTGCCGGCCGTCCGACGGCGAACTCGTTCCGGCCCCGCGGGAGGGCGAGCATGTCGTCTTCCTCGCGCACTTCGCGCGAGGATTCGGCCTGCCAGCGTCCGATTTTCTCCGTTCATTCCTGGATCACTTCGGTCTCCAGATGCATCACCTTCCCCCGAACGCGGTCGTCTTCCTCGCCTATCATACCGTGGTGTGCGAGGCCTTTCTCGGCGTCCGCCCCACGGTACAGACATGGCTGAAGTACTTTCATCTTCGTCTGTAGAGCAAGGGGAAGAAGGAGGGCGCGGCCACTGGCAGTCGGGTAACCGACACCGGCAGCGCCATGATGCTGCAGCGGGCGGGAACCAACCATCCTCGCATCAAGGGGTTGGATTCCGTCCGCATGTGGCAGAAATCTTTCCTCTACGTGAAGAATATCCCCGCTACGGAGGGAGGACCGGTGGCGGACCGCATCAACCTGCCCGCCTGGAGCAACCGAGCTCCGACTGGGCAGAACTGGAAGACGAAGCCCTCGAACGACCGCAACGCCGTACAGATGGAGGAGCGGCTCGCTGCGCTAATCGGAGAGGGCCTCAAGAGCGACGACCCCGTCGCATGCTGGATCCGGAACCGGGTGCTGCCTCTGCAGCAGCGCGTCCATCCAATGTGCTATCTGGGAGGCCCTCGCGATTGCACTTGAACGACCACGTTCGAGCTCAGCAACGCGGAAGTCGCCGAGCACGCGAGGTCCATCCTGACCACGGGCCTCCGAGATAACTGGCAATACGGGTTCATCCCCTTCAGCCGCACGAAGCCGATTCCCCGGGTACGTTCTCCTTACTCTGCTTCCAGTTTATGCAATCCGAGTAGATGTTTCCCTCTTCCTACTGCAATTAGCAATTGCACTCTGCACCGAGTAGAGCACTTATCAGGACTGTTTAGGCTTAGTATGCTTGATGTTTGCACGCCTTGTCGGGTAGCATACTTAGGAGAAATACTTAGGCTTAATATGCTTGTTGTTTGCACGCCTTGCCGAGTAGGACACTTAGCAAATTTCCCTAGGCTCAGTGTGCTTTGTGTTTGCACGCCCATCCGGGTAGAATGCTTTCTCGCTACTCGGCTAATTTGCAATGTTTCTCTGTCTTTCAGCTCCTTGACCGCCAGCTAGCTGAAAGCTGTGAGCGCTTTGAGGGCAATTGGTCAGATGACCGAGAAGAAGATGACCAGGCCTCCCTCGAGGCCGTGGACCAGATCAATCTTCCTCATTCCCCTTCGACAGAGAAGCAGCCTGCCGAAACGTCTCTCCGCGATTGGTCTGATGACGAGTTAGAAGGTAACTGAATTCACGCTTTCTCTCTGCGAAAAACACAAGCCCTTTGCCTGTTGTTTCTGAAGTGTTTTTCTTCCTCTCTATTTCACAGATGCTGCAGATGCTGAGGATGATGATGAGGATGAAGGCGAGAGAGCCCTTGAGGCCAATCATTTATCAGTTGCCGCACCTGCTACCCGCAAGCGGACCGGCAGCGGCGCCCTAGAGCCCCCCGCCAAGAAGAAGAAGGCGACCGAGAAGACGACCAAGAAGGTCGTGAAGAGAACAAGGCGAACCATTCCCTCCACCACAGCGTAAGTTTCTTCTCGGTTGCATGTTTCAGTTTACCTTGTTCTTCTCGGTTAACTCCCAATCCTTTTGCTTCACTGTTTTCTCTTGATTTCCTCTGCCCTTTTCTAATTTCTGATTTTACCTCCCTTATCAGAGCTCCCTTAGACGCGAGTGCTGCTCTTGCATCCACCGAGACCCAGAAGAAAGCTGCCATCGATGTCGACAATCTAATCGACCTCGATGGCGACGAGAACAATGTCGCCAATGCATCAACAGAGGGCACTGATGCCCAGAACGCCGAGCCAGAGCCGCAGGATGCTGCTCATCAGGAGAAGCCACCTTCCCCTCCGGCCGACACCGCCGAGGGAACCGAGATCAAGATACAGAGATGCACCACGACGCCGCCGTCGAGCGGTCAGGAGCAGAACAGGAGCAGCCAGCCACAGGGGGTGCTGCGCAAGAAGATCCTGCGTCCCAGGCGCGGGTGGAGGCAATGGATATCTCCCAGCCTAACTCTGCTGCTGAGCAGCGGGTAGAGGATGCGACTGGGCGTTACCCTCTGAGCGACGTGCAACCAGACGCCGCACAGAGTAGCGCCCAGCCAGATGGCGCATCAGACAGCGCGTCCCTGACGCCACCAACTGACCAAGGTGGCGCCCAGCCAGACTCCTCCCTGGTGCCACAACCCACAGCTGCAACCGTCCCTTCAGCCAAGCCGGTTACCAGGAAGAGTGCGCAAGACGCTGCCGAGAAGGAGGCGGCCGAGAAGGAGAGAGCTGAGAAGCAGAAGGCTGAGAAAAAGGAGACCGAGAAGAAGGAACCCGAGAAGCCAATCTCCGAGAAGCCAACTGCTCAGAAGGAGAAAGCAAAGAAGAAAGCTGCCGACAAGCCGCCGCCGACATCAGCTGGCCAGTCCAGGCAGCTGGTTATCCGCAATCCAAGTGCGGTTTCTGCCGCCGCTACCATAGCTGATCAGCCCCTCTACCCGGATTACATGGTGAAGGTCAGCCAACAGCACCAGGTCGGCTTCTCCCCCACAGACCGGACTCTTGCTATTCAGAAGGGAAGGAAAGCCGTGGCGGTGGACTCCAGGCCCCCAGCCCAAAACCAGGACAGATCCGTCTCCATTGCTTCTCGGGGAGCTCAAGACCAGGCGATAACGTCCCAGAGCCTCAAGCAAGTACTCGACCTGATTGGCTTCATCGACGCCAAGTGGGACAGCAAGGTTCTCGGCAACCCCAACTGGAACGGCATCGATTTGGGCGACATCGACCACATGCGTCAGGATTGGAACAAGGTGGACTTGGGTTGCAAACCCATGACCGTCTCGACCACCTCTGCTACTCTGGCTGCCAAGATGTTCGTGCACCGCAAGAACACAGAAGATCTCGAGCAGTCTTACGCGGTAAGCCTTAACTTATCTTTTCCGAGTTGCATCTTCACTTCTTTTCTACTCTTCCTCTTTTCCTTATCCATCACCCAGTCCCCGAGATTCTGGCCGAGTAGGCGGACACTCTCCCGAGTAGCCGCCTTCTCGGGTTGAATCTCAATTACTTTGCCTGACTCCTGTTTCTTTTCTCTTTTCAGAACAGCGTGCTGAAGCGGACTAACTTGCACCGTCAACTTCTCTGGAATCATGCCATTGCCAGGAGGCGCATTGCTGCCTTGGAGAAAGAGAAAGTGAGTGCCGAGGAAGCCGACAAGGAAGTAATGAACAGCACCATGAGGCTGTCTGAGGTGGAAGGTACGCTTCTAGCTACGCGGTTCTTGCGTTTTTTGTTTACGCCCGCTTCTGCTTTTTTGCGTTAACCCTTTCTACTTCGCAGGGAAACTGAAAGCCCTGGTTGACGAGCACTCGAACTGCCGTGCCTTTGTCGAGAATGGCGAGGCCACCATCAAGAAGCTTGAAGGTAAACCACTGTCTACTCGGTTCGCCCTTGTGTCTGTTTCTCTCTTTTGATTCTCTGCTAACCGTGCTTTGCTCTTTTCAGAAGATCATAAGAAGTTCGTTGTAGAACATCAGGATTGCCTCAAACCGGCTGAGGTGCAGGTGCAACTGGCAAGCCAATCTGCTGCTCTGCAGAGCGAGCACACTACCGAGATGGAGAAACTGCAACTCCAGTTGCAGAAGGCACTCCAGGATGCTGTCAAGCTTGGTGCCGAGAGGGATAAAGTCATCGCCGAGAAGGCCAAGGCCGAGGCGACGGCCATGCCAAGATAAAAGCCCTCAAGCAGGAATGCGAGGTGCTGACAAAAGCCAATGCTGGGCTCTTTACTCAGCTGGAGGGGCTCCGCTTGCTCGAGGAGAAGCATGTATCCAATGAAGAAGCATGGAAGAGCCAGTTGCAGGTGATGCGCCACGAGTTGAATCGTAAGTTTTCTCCTTTCTGCATCTCTTCTTCTCGGTCCTAACTCCTCTCTGATTCTGTTACTGAATTTCTCACTTGTCTTTTGCAGAAATCTTCCCTGACATCGTGTCCTCTTGCGCGCCTGCTTTGGCCAAGGCCCAAGCAGCTCGTATTGAGAAGGGCGAGGCTGCGGACACCAGAGCTGATATCAAAGATAGCCTGCTGGTGATGCGAGGGCAGTTCGAACGCCTAGCCGGCGTGGGCACTGACCTGGTGCGCACCGCCTTCCAGCTCCACAAGCTCTTCTGGCCTGAGGACCCTGCGCCAACAACTATTTGTGGCCTTGCTCTGAAGCTGCGCAACGTGAAGGCCGAATTGAAGAAATGGCGCGCCTCGGGAGCTCGGGCGGGCGCTGATCTGATGCTGCTCTGCGTCGCCTCCTGGTATGAGAATTTGAACATGCAGGTCATCCGCGGGAAGCGTGCCAATTCCAAGTGGGAGATGGATCCCAGCTGCGTGACCATGCGCAAGCTGATTGCGCATGAGGTTGCGGAGTGTGCTGACACGGCAACCTTCATCGATGTCCTCACTGAACCCGACACCGAGGTGGAGGAGGACGAGGAGGAGGGTGAAGAATCAGATCCCGAGTTGGGCTTCTTCGATTCACCCAGGGACTCGACCGGGAAAGGGAAGGCCGCGGTCGTCGCGAGTAGCGATGAAGAGGCCGAGGAGATCGACACGGCCGCCCTCGAGTTCGGCACCTCGTCAGGGGCCGCCCTTGACGACACCGTCAACCTCCGCGCCCCCGAGACCGGCTCCGCCTCCGCGACAACGCCCATCTCGGTGGCCACTGCAACTTCCGAGCAGGTCACCACCGAGCCTGACGCCGAGCAAGCGAGGACTGTTGATGCCAGCGCAGAGGCGGACGCCACCAAGGTCACTGAGGAAGACGACGCAACCAAGGCGAGCACCGAGGACACCCGCAAACTTTTTACTCAAACACTTATCAGATCCCCGGGATGCCGGGAGCAAATGTATCAGACTATTTTATTCCGTTGCTACTCATTTTTATTCCCACTTTGTTATTTTCAATCTAATCAATTTGTTCAACCTGAGCTGGATGTCGAGTTGCGTTAGTATACGAGTCCCCGAGTTGCATTTCTTATTCACTCTCTCTTTTCGTCTCAGCTCTACCCGCAACTTGTTGCTTTTTTGGTATTCGAGTCACAAGAGTTAAAGAGTAGAGCTGCAAATACTTAGCCGCTTAGAAACAATCATAGTAACGCAGCCCACCACTTAGCCGAAAAGACAAGACACAGAATAATAATAAAAGCACCCTACTCGGTTCCTGCACTCTTCTTTTCCTCAGTAATTTTTCTTGTGCTCATGGACCTTTTGCTTGTTCTCTTGCTTGCCATGAAGCCGGGTTTCGGACAGCAGCAAAGTCGAAGAGTTGGCATATAGGTTTAAACACAGTACTCAATGTACCTTTGAATTTTGAAGTAGAGCAACCGAATAGGCAAAAGGTAAAGCCGAGTAAAAACACTTAAAGCAATTTTGGACGAGGGCAGTCCCCGAGATCAATTTCAGATTGCAGGGTAGAATTTCAACTCGGATAAGAGGGTACATACACATCTTTGCTCACGAATGAAAACGACGAAGTAGAGCTACATTCCAAGGGCGCTTGGTTTCCTCTCCAGATTTATCTGCCCTGTTCGCCTGTGGTGGGCGCACATCTACAAGATAGTAAGCATCGTTGTGCAGTGCTTTGCTCACAATGAAAGGCCCTTCCCATGGAGGAGACAACTTGTGCATCCCGGCTGTGCGTTGCACAAGCCTAAGAACCATGTCTCCTTCTTGGAAAACCCTTGGGTTCACCTTTCGGCTATGATAACGCCGCAGGTTTTGCTGGTAGATGGCCGAACGTGACAGAGTCAGCTCTCTTGCTTCTTCAAGCAGGTCAACGTCGTCCTTCTCGAGCTTCTCTCGCCTCCACCTCAGTGTAGAGGGTACTCGGGGGGAGTCATGCTCTAAGTCTATTGGCAACACGGCCTCAGCCCCGTATACCAAGAAGAATGGCGTGTAGCCGGTTGACCGGTTAGGGGTAGTCCTTAGACTCCACAACACCGCTGGCAACTCGTCTAACCAACACCCAGGTGTTTTCAGCAGTGGCTCCATCAGCCTTGGCTTTATGACTGCCAGTACCATGCCATTTGCTCTCTCAACTTGCCCATTGGAAGCGGGATGAGCGACTGACGCAACGTCTAGTCGGATATGCTTATCTCTGCAGAACCGCACCATTGCTCCTCAGCAAAGTTTTGTGCCGTAGTGTCGGTGATGATACTGTGCGGGTAGCCATATCTCAGGATCACATCCCTTCACGAATTTCCAGCTGTCGGCCCCCATCACACCTCCAGAATAGGTTTTACTTCAATCCACTGGTGAACTTGTCCACCATGACCAAGATGTGAGTCAATGTTGCCTCTAGCCGGCTGGAAGCCCAACCATGCTCCCAAACACCAAACAGCAAATGGCCAAGGTGATAGGAATTGTTTTCAGCTACGGAAGCAGGCATGTGAATCTTACTGGCGAACATCTGGCAGCCATTGCACTTCCTCACGATATCTTCAGCTTGCTGCAGTGCTGTGAGCCAGTAGAAGCCATGCCGAAAAGCTTTCTGGACCAACGCCCGAGAAGAGGCATGGTGCCCGCATTCTCCTTGATGTATCTCTACCAGGATCTCTTCTCCTTCTGCTGGGTCCACACAACGTTGCAGTACGCTAGTGGCACTTCTCTTGTGCAGCACATCTCTGACTATGGTGTAGCCCTTGGATCTTCTCTGAATTTGTCTTGCAGTCACCTCATCTTCTGGCAGAGTACCGTCCCTCAGAAAGGATAATATGGGCATGGCCCAACTCGGTGTCTCCCGTGTGGGAAACACTGGTTCGTCCACTTCCATTGGGACGGGTACCTCTGGTTGCTCTTTAGGGATGGGAGCACTTCTCTGAAGCCCAGACCGATTAGCAAGGACTTCCTCAATGAATGCGACAGTCCCCGGGTTAAGGACAACAGTCCCCGAGTAAGGAGTGGCATTCCCCGAGTAAGGAGTGGCAGTCCCCGAGAAAGGAGTGGCAGTCCCCGAGTAAGGAGTGGCAGTCCCCGAGTAAGGAGTGGCAGTCCCCGAGTAGAGGACGGCAGTCCCCGAGTAGAGGACGGCAGTCCCCGGGTTTCCTGTAGCATTCTCCCAGTCAATCTCCATGGGATCAGATTCCTCACTTGGCAGAGAAGGAACAAATATGGACTCCGAGTTGGGAGAAGGCTTGATGGATGGCTTCCTCAAATGTTCCAAGGCGACTCCCGCCGGGATGGATTGCCGAGAAGATCCCAACTTGGATAACTCATCTGCTGCTTCGTTCTCTGCTCGGTGAATGTGCTGGAACTCACAGCCTTCGAAGACCCAGTCATAGACTGCACCAGGAAGCGATATGATGCCATGTTGGCATCCAGAGCATCCCATGTACCAGAGACTTGCTGCACCACCAGATCTGAATCACCATAGCATATAATGCGCTGCACGCCAACCTCCTTGGCTACTCGTAAGCCATGCACCACTGCCTCGTACTCTGCTACGTTGTTGGACGCCTTGAAGTGAATCTGCAGCACATACTTGAGTTGATCTCGCTTGGGTGACGTAAGCACCACGCCAACACCAAGGCCTTCCTTCACCTTCGAGCCATCAAAGTGCATCTTCCAGTAGTTAGAAACTGGAGCAGGAGGTTCATACTGCACCTCGGCCCAGTCCACCAGGAATTCCGCCAGAATTTGAGACTTGATGGCTTCTCTTCTCGCGTACGCGGGTGCATACGCGGCCAGATCGATTGCCCACTTGGCTACTCTGCCACTCGCCTCCTTGTTGCCCATGATGTCCGAGATGGGAGCAGAGCTCACAACCGTGATAGGATGCTCTTGGAAATAATGCTTTAGCTTCTTGGCGCCCAAGTACACGCCGTAGGTCATCTTCTGGTAGTGCGGGTAGTTCTGCTTGGAGCTGGACAGCACTTCACTAAGATAGTACACTGGGCGCTGCACACTCTTGCCTTCTTCTTCTCGTTCCACCACAATCACCACACTGACTACTCGGTTAGTCGCAGCAATGTACAGCAGCATTGGCTCCTTGGGTAGCGGACTAGCCAAGATGGGAGCACTAGCCAGCATTGCTTTCAGCTCGTTGAATGCCACATCCGCTTGCGGAGTCCAGACGAACTTGTCACTTTTCTTCATCAATTGATATAGGGGCAGGGCCTTGTCGCCCATTCGGCCCAAAAAACGGCTCAGAGATGCCAAGCAACCAGTGAACTTATGCACATCCTTCAAGGATCTCGGCAACGACATGCTCTCAATAGCTTTTATCTTTGAAGGATTGGCCTCAATGCCCCGACTAGACACCAGGAAGCCGAGTAGCTTGCCAGCTGGGACACCAAAGGTGCATTTACTCGGATTCAACTTCATTTTGTACTTCCGTAGGTTAGCAAAGGTTTCCTCCAGGTCGGCAAGCAGAGTATGTGTTTTATTCGTTTTGATGACAATGTCATCTACGTACACCTGCACATTCTTGCCGAGCTGGTCGTGCAAGCATTTCTGCATGCATCTCTGATAGGTTGCACCCGCATTCCTCAAGCCAAAACACATGACACGATAGCAATAAGCCCCGTACGGGGTAATGAAAGCAGTCTTTATTTGATCAGCAGGGTTGAGTGCAATTTGGTGAAAACCAGAGTAGGCATCTATGAAAGACAACAGTTCACAACCAGCAGTGGAATCGATCACCTGATCGATGCGAGGTAGCGGGAAAGGATCCTTGGGGCATGCCTTGTTCAAGTCGGTGTAGTCGACACACATGCGCCATGCAGTGGCAGCCTTGGGATCCTCCTTCTTCTTCTCGACCATGACCGGGTTGGCTAGCCAATCCGGATGCAGTACCTCCATGATGAAATTGCTTATCAGTAACTTGGTGATCTGGTCACCAATGGCCTTCCTTCTCTCATCTCCGAAGCGGCGCATAGCCTGCTTCACTGGCTTGGCGTCAGGACGCACATGTAACGAGTGCTCAACCAACTCCCTCGGGACCCCTGGTAGATCTTCATTGGACCAGGCGAATACATCCCGATTCTCACGGAGGAAGTGGATGAGCTCGCTTTCCTATTTCTCCGCCAACCCGGAGCCAATGATGGCTACGCGGTCGGGGAACTCGGGGTCGACCTGGACCTTCTTGGTCTCCTGAGATGCCTGGAATGCGGTCCCGTGCTGAGTACTCGGCACGCCTTGCGCGCCAGCTTGCGCGGATTGCGCCATAGCCACCACCTCATACATCTTCTTCTTCTCGGCAGCAATCACCATCGACTCCGCCAACTGGGAACCAGCAGAGGCACACTCCATGGACTTCTTGTAATCACCAGAGATAGTAATTATGCCATTGGGACCAGGGATCTTCATCTTCAGATATGCAACATGAGTAGAGGCCATGAACTTGCTCAGAGTAGGCCTGCCGAGTAGAGCATGGTAAGGACTCTGATGATCAACCACCTCGAACTGCAGGCGCTCTGTGCGGCAGTTAACCCTGGTGCCGAATAGCACATCTATCCATACTCGGCCGATCGGGTTGCACGAGATCCCGGGCACAATGCCATGGAAAGTGGTCTTGCTGGGCAGCATCATGTTCTCGGCCAGACCAAGCTTCTCGAGTGTGTCCTTGTACACAATGTTGATGCTGCTGCCGTTGTCGATTAGCACCTTGCTGAACCTCACATTCTTCTCGGGCCCCAGGAAGGTAGGATCCAGCACCAAGGCATAGCTACCCGGATTGGGCATTACCTTGGGATGATCTGCTCGGGACCACCTGATCTCCTGGTCACACCAATACATGTAGTGAGGGACAGCCGGAATCACTGCATTGACCTCCATGGCCCGCCTGTGCTGTGATTGCTTGTCGACTGGCTCAGAAGTGAAGATCATGTAACTCTCGTGGTGCTCCTGGTACTGATTGGAGCCTCCGCCCCCATTGTTGCCGTTGTTGTTGTTGTTGTTGCCCTAGTAGTTGTTGTTGTTGCCTCTGTTGTAGTTGTTGTTGCGGTTGTAGTTGTTGTTGTTGTTGCGGTAGCTCTCATTGTTGAAGTTACGGTTGGCTCCTAAAGCCACCTGGTTCACATTCTCTCTTCTCGGGTACACTGGCGGCCGAGCTGCGGGTGCGCGAGTAGGCTGTACATTGGCATTGGCCGCTGGCAGAGGAGGGGGAGGAGGCAGGCCGTCATTCTTGATCACATCCCACCACTCGCACTGCCGAGTAGTGTGGTTAGCAGGCCTCGAGGGGTGGTGAGTGTGAAAACTGCATGGGCCATCCTTCATGTCATCAAAGACAAACTTCTTCGGCTGCTCGGAGTTTCCGCTACCCGACTGAGAAGCGCGAAATGGCTTCTTGTTGCCTTGGCCCTGGTTCTGGTTCTGCCCGTAGGCTCTAGCAGGTTTCTGCCTTTGGCTGCCACCAGCTCCAACAGTCACTGCATTCACCTCTTCAGGATCATACCGAGTATCTATCCGGCGCTTGTTGCGGAAATCGTTGCGCTTGCTGTTGCTGAAGTTTCTTCTCGGCTCAGAGGAGTCCATCAGTGGCTGAGTAGGATCACCAAGTGCGTACTGATCCGCAATCTTGATGGTCTCCGCCAGAGTGTTCGGCATTTCCCTCTGCAATCTCTGCCACAACATGCTGCCATGCATGCATCCCTGCGCAAACCATGTGATGGCCTGGGCTTCATTCACACCCTCACAGGTGTTCCTCAATGTACTCCACCGAGTAAGATACGCGCGGTCTGTCTCGTCTTCTCGCTGCCGGCAAGCGGACAGCTGTTGTGGCCTATTCGGCCTCTTGTATGTGCTCGTGAAGTTGCTGATGAAGGCATCCGAGAAGTCCAGCCAGCAGTTGATGCTGTTCTTGGGCAAGTTGTTGAGCCAAGTGCGAGCTGGACCCTCTAGCATCTGCGGAACATAGCGCACCGCCCATCTTCTGTTGCCGTTCGCGATATGGACCGCGGTGACATAATCATTGAGCCAGTCTTCCGGCTTGGTGCTGCCATTGTAGCTCTTGGTGCCCCTTGCGAGCTGGAAGTTCTTCACGGACGGCTCGTTCATGATGCGCGGGCCAAAGCACTCGGGGCCTGGAGGACCCGTGTTCTCCAGCCGCGCCGACAAGCTGATCCGGTCCAACTGATGCCTCGCATCTCCAGGCGCCAGCATGCGCTCGCCAACGCGGTCATGGACATCATAGCCAGCCATCTCCATAGCCGAGTAGCCATCATCATATCTGTCCACCTGCACAGCTGCAGGCTGCTCCACCGGGTTGGCGACTGGTGCCACTGCGCGCGGCTGCTGCTGCCTCTGCCGAGTAGGCGGAGCAGCGGGACGCCGAGAAGGACCTGGACGCGCTTCATCTCGGGCCTGGCTTTGAGCTTGATGGCTTGAGAGCCTGCTCTTGCAGCGTTGTGTTCCTGCCCGGGCTGCTGCGGCACAGCAAGCTGTCTCGCGGCAGCAGCCGGGTCATACACCTGCATTTGCCTATCTCTGGCCGAACGTCCGCTGCGGCTCTTCTCGCGGCTGGGATGCGGAGACGACGCCTGATCGTTAGATCTAGCCGCGTGCGAGTGCACCACCTGCGAAGCTCCAGCACCTGGGTTGGCCTTCCGGAACTCCTCATTCTGCCTAGCAGCCTCCAACACCAACTCGTTGAGTCTTTCTTGCTGCCTAACACGCGCATCGCCATCAAGACGAGGCAACTCGGCAGCTACAGCCTCTGCAGCTCTAAGTGTCTTGGCGGGTGTGCTATATCTGGGCCGGGTGGAGGTGTTTGCGGTGGCGGACTGAGCAGGAACCTCTACAACTGTCGCCATCTCGGCACCAAGGTTGCGCCGAGTGGCACCTACTCTGCTAGCCCTCCTAGCGACTGGCGTGAAGCCGTGAGCCTTGTTGTACTCGAGCTGGTCTAGACTCAACTCCAACCTCACCTTATCCAACTCCGCCTGCTCAGCAAGCAGCTCTAGGCGTTGCCGCTCGAGCTGCTCCCTCATGGCTAGAAGCTCGATGTCGGTGGGAGTCGGCATGCCAGGTCGCACAGCCGACGCGGGAACAGTCGTAGAAGTGGAAGGCGGCAAGTTGCACTCCTTCTCGTAGGGCCGGTGAGTCCTGCCACCAGTGCTTGGTGCAGCAAGATCCTCGACGACTGCTGCAGCGCCAGTAGCGGCTGCGCCAGTGTTTGCCGCCAAGCCAGTCACCATCACCTCAGCGCAGTTCGCAGAGCGGCACGCGGGCCTTCCGCGAGCAGCGATCACCGCGGGAGGATCCTCCGCGTCATGCACCAGCTCGGGGTACACGCGGTTGGCGACGGTGGAGACGTAGACGAGGTGAGAGCCGAAGGAGATCACCGAGCCGCCCTCCGGCATGGCCCTGCCGCCGAAATCGCCGGTGTTGTCGGTGACGAAGTCGAAGAAGCCGAATCTGTGGACAAGGCCACAGACCACGCGCTCCGCTGAAGAAGATCCCGTCCGAACAGAAACTCCAACCAGCGCCGCTGGTTGCCCCACGGTGGGCGCCAACTGTCGTGGTGGTGTCACGGCAGATGCCATGGGATGGCTAAAGATGTAGGGACGAAGGACGCTGGAGGTGCTCGGGGAGGGATCACGCGACGAGTAGCCGCGTGAGGTACAAAGTAAACACTGCAAACAACACGATCTACCCAGGTTCAGGGCCCTCGTGAGGAGGTAAAACCCCTACTCCTGCCTTTCTCTATGTATTCTGGTGTCTCACCGAGTAGCCACAGTACAATGTTCTTGCTACCGAGTAGCCACTCTCCTCTCTACGTGATGAACTAGGTCAAGAATTAGGTCACCAAGTGTTCTAGCATGCGATCCTGCTTGCGATGCCTCACGCAGGAGGCGGCGGGGCACCTTATATACCCGGTGCCCAGCCGGATACTTCCAAACATGGACAAGTGTCGACATAGTGTGCACATCGTCCTTCTTCCGGGTTCTCGCTGACAGCTTTGGTTCCTAATCTTGGCTGCATCTGGAAAGTCGTTGGGCAAAACAAGGGGACAGACTGGTATCACTGTGCCAAACACAGAGTGGGGTCCCCTTATCCTGCGACGGCCTGCTTCCATGCTGTCACTGTCAGGCAGGCCGGTCCCAGGTGAACAGTTGTTCGAATACTGCCAAGTACGGACCCAGGATACGCGGGATCTTGTGTCAGAACGGCTCCTTTGACTTTCTGGCCCGAGTAGGTTCACGCCAATTTTACTCGGGCCAACTCTTCTACTCGGATGGACAGCACTTGATTGATTCTTCCTTCTGGTCATCTTGAGGTGAGACCGAGTAGCAGTCGACCGGGTAGCAAGTACCGGGTAGGCGGCTACTCGACCAAACCTCTCTTCTGATAGTTGCTTTTACCACTTGCCTTTACCCTACTCGGGGGTAACCCCCCGACACTCTTCCTTTGAGACCTCGGAGTCTCGGTCTCAAAACACAAAGAGGTCCTCATCCTCATCCTCGTCAGCCTGAAAGTGAACCTGAAGAGTGATAGAACTGTGATTTCTCTCAGTGACCAGATCCGAAACCCTGTCGAGAATGAGCTTCATCACATAAGGAGCATAAATGGGAACCTTCTTCTTCTCAGTCATGGTATGAAAGACTTCTTCCTTGATGAAATCCATGACATCCACCTCAAAACCCCGACAATCTTCTACAGCTTGGTGGCACTTGAAAGCATGATGCAATAAGTTCACAATACCACCACGCATAGCATACACATTACCGGCCTTAGGAGCAATGTTGCAACAGAATAGGCGAAGGAGAATATTGTAGATGCGCTCGAGATCCTTGTTGGTGCCAACACTTGCTATTTTGTCATAGAGAGGAGCCAACTTACTCTTGTTGTAGGCAACACCAACCACATGCATCTTCCTACCCAAATTATCACCATGGAGGGATAGCCGAGAAGCTTGGATAGCCTCCAGATGGAAGACTTGCACATGATGCGTCCAATCATACATGTCAATGAAATGTCCTCATCCTCACCAAAGGTAACAATAGCAAAGAATTGTTGAACAACCTGAATGTTCAAGTCATGCTGGACGTCCACTAGCTTCTCGAGACAACCTTCTTAGTCACCCAAACAACTTAGCTGAAGTAAGTTTTTCTGCCCAGAGCATCTAAGTTGAGAACCTTTTGGTCACACACGGGATGACACAACTTGTTATAGAACATTGTCTGTATCAGCTCATGTTCCTTCCTCTAATAGTTAGGGTGCTGAGAAGTGCGAGCCATGGTGAAGAATGGTTGCATCCGCGCTCTTACTCATTCCTGTCAAGGTGGATATGCGATCAAAACGAGATTTCTTAGCAAGCTCCTTCTCTGGTGATCTGCTATGGCTGCATCTATAGCACGCTCATCATCAAGTGCCCTACAATCAGTCATAGCCCTAGTCTCTGGATCGTTGATCATATAGTTCATAGTGTGGCCACGGTACTCATGTTGCTTCCTTGGCTTGACACTGGGGTTAGAGGAGGACACTTTGGTCCTTTTCCCTAAAAGCAGGTCTCAGGGGCTAATGATGTGGGCATACCCTTTTGGGTACCCACTATTGGTATATCGGGTGCAACAGAACTGAAGACCCACCTGGCGGCCCATCAAAAATCCTGAAGCCCACATAGCTTCTAGCAATCCCTTAGAGTACAACACAATGACTCGAATTCGTAATCTACTAGGACTCATGTAAAACCCTGCCTGGCTACCTATATAAAGCCAGGAGGGTCGAGAGAATCAGGGAAAATCACAACTAGAGATCAGAATAGACGGGTCACAAACAAGACATACAACCCTAGATTTAGAGCTAGACCAGATTCAATATGTGAATAGCACCCCCTGTAATCGATACTTTTCACCTCGTCGGAATAAAATCGGTTGGCAGTAACCCGTCAAGTCGAGTAGTCCACCAGCGCCTTATTCCTCCACGAAACCCCGGGTCCCTCACCATGGGGATTGTTGGGTTCACATCTTGCAAGATCCAATCGTCTAAAAAACCAAGATTTGAGTGTGTTTTCCATGAAATCAACGAACTTAAAAGAATATGCAAATGAAATCCAAGAACTAACTATTCACAACGAAGAGGTTGGTGGCTTAGGACACCGTATGAGAGAGTATCGTATGACACCGCGAAGATGTATCTTCGGTGCATTGTCAATTCTCAATATTTTAGATCACAATTCAACATTAGAAAATGAGAGATATAAATGAATGTTTGCTTTGGGCATACTGGGGGAGGGAGAACCCAATGTGTTAGGATAACACTCCCCCTATGTCCATGCCTACACCTAAACCCAAATACATAGTCATCCATAGACGCGTGTGCAATATTCTCAAGTCAAACTCCTTGAATCGATGATATTTAGGTCATTCATCCAATACATGAATCTTGAGTCGTCTATAGGCTTCGTGGATGTCCGTGAGATTGTCCTTGGTTGGGACATAGGCTAGCTCATTTTCACCTCTTCCCACATGATCCCGAATGAAACGATGACGAATTTCAATATGCTTCGTCCTTGTGTGATGCACGGGGTTGTACGAGATCTTGATGGCACTATCATTTTCACATAAAAGTGGCACTTTATCCAAATGTTATGAGCAGCACCAAAATTGTTTCGGGGAAAATTGAAATAGTTCAGGAGGTTTTTTGTCGAATGGTTGTTAATAAAATTAACAAATGATTCGAGGTGCTATATGCAAATGTTTGTTAATAGAATTGACAAATGCTGAAATAAAGAAATAAAAATGTTTTATTTAGTTATTGAAGAAAAACTCTTGGATTTTCTAAGTGGTAAATAAAGGAAAGATGAGTGGATGTGAGTGGAGTGTCAACTCACATGAAGAGGGAGGAGGTGGGGGCACCACCATGCCTGGCCGCACCCCACCCTTGGGTTGCCTCCCTCTCCCTATAAAAGGAGGGTGAGGGCTCTTCCTTCTTCACACACTTGCTCACCTCACTTCCTCTCCACCCGATGCTCAATTCCATGGTCTCCGGCTTGGCGAAGCCCTGACCGTGGGATTCTTCAACACCACCACGCCGTCGTGCTGCTGGAGTTCCGAGGGATCCTCTACTTCCGCCTCCCTGCTGGATCGAGGGAACGAAGGTCGTCATCAACCGTACGTGTGACCGATCACGGAGGCACCGCCGGATTACGGTGCACATCTTCTCGCTCTCGGGATCGGTGTGAGTACGACTATGCCAACAACGAGATTTGACCTCGTAACACTTTGTGTATTCGAGGGTATGTTCTTCTTAAGACTTTATCTATGCATGTTGCTTTCATCTCCTAGATTAGATCTTGGCCTTTCGGGTGTCTCTCGTGTAGGATTTTTTTTGTTTTCTATGCAACGACCCCTTCGGTGGTATCAGAGCCGGATCTATGCGTACATGTTTTATACGGATAGAACCCATAGGTGTATGTGGGCATTTATTACCATGTTATTGCCTCCTTGAGTATTCTATGATCTTAGTGGCATAGTTGGATGAAGCTGCCCTAGACAAACTTTACGTGTACTTTGTACGCGAGACCCTTCTCACTTGTGGCTAAGGGGGTGTTTGTTTCTCCAACTATAGTTAAGATCTAATCTACAAAGGGTTGTTAAAAATATGTTTATCAACGTTGTGGTTGATGTTCGTAGATATGAACGGTTCTATCCTCGAAAGCCCTAAGCCACGTAAAATATGCAAAAATAAATTAGAGGCATCTAACTAGTTTTTGTTGGGCATGTGATGTGATATCATCAATGTTACAAATTTGATTATGAGTTGATCTATTTTGTAAATTATTGATATACCAGAAGGTATCCATATGGTTGTCTTATTATTGATGGACAATCAAGATGGAGATGCCATGGACATTGGTGCCACGCCGGTGGAATGATGGAGATCATACCGTAATGCACAAGATGGAGATCAAGTGCAAGAAGGACCATATCATATCAAATTATCCATACATGTGATGTTAATCCTTTTATGCATCTTATTTTGCTTAGATATCGATGGTAGCATTATAAGATGATCACTCTCACTTAATATCAAGATAATAATGTGTTCTTCCTTAAGTATGCACCGTTAAGAAAGTTCGTCGTTTCGAGACACCACATGATGATCGGGTGTGATAGACTCAACGTTCGCATACAACGGGTGTTTTCAAGCCTAGCATGTACATACATGGCCTTGAAACACACGTAATACTACGGTTCTACTTGGCGATCTTAGCATGTACAAACATGGCCTCGGAACACGTAACCAAAAGGTAAAGCATGAGTCATATGGATGATACGATGAACATGTCGATATTCGCCTTTGAAGCTACATCATCTCATGTGATGATCGGTTTTGGTGTAGTGAATTTGGTTCGTGTAATCACTAAAGACGACTAAGAGGGATGTTGTTTTTGAGTGGGAGTTCACGTAGTAATTTTGAATTAACTTGAACTTATTTACCATGAGCAACCAATCAAAGTGAATTTGCACAAATTGTAGTATTTATTGGCATCCACAAAACTACCTTACACTTAGATTGTTAATTGAGATATAACTGTTATGATCTGGTAAATACCATTTATGATTGGTACCGTATTAGTGAAATTTAAAATTGAGCCCTATGGTAGATTTTCGGTATTTCCTACCTAGCTCCATATGATTAATGATTGATTGATCTAGAGAGCAAATAATTCCTACTTAGAATCCAGAGTCATGGTTGCTTCCGCATTACTTTATCTTCAAAAGAATGTTTTGTTGATCAAGATGATTTAGGAACTGAAAAGAGTTGCTTTCAGAAACAATCAAGTGAAAGATATATTGATATCTAGAAACTTATTTGTGTCAACATGATCGAGTATAATTTAGCGTGACAATGTATGCTTATATTATTTGAATATATGTAATGATTGAAGACGCCAGGCGTTTGAATATTCCAAGAAGTTGGGCGCTAAAAATTATCCTCTAAATTCCTTCCTTCGAGCTAGATTAGCTTAATCATAAAATTGTTACGATTGGATGGATTAAAAGTATGGGTAAATTCGTTTACCTTGCATGGATATTGCTAAGAGTAGAATCCGGAAGAATGCTATTACTATGGTGATATTAGTAGAACAATCAAGCTCAGAGTATGACTATATGGGTGATAGTATATGACTAACACGCCAAGGAAAATGTGCTAGTACGACTAACATTGTTTGATGTTGAATGATTCTTCTGTAAAGGAAAGGGAATATTTAAAATAGAATTACAAAAAGATATATGGCAGAAAAAGAAGATAACCGGAAAATTCCATCTCAGAAGTATATGCTTGATATACAAGTTATAGATGTATTACTAGTTAATAAAGTATTTTTTATTATTTTGATACCAAATTGGTTGGTATGAGTTGTCATACAAAGCAACGCAATGCAAGAAATATAAGGGCCTAAAAGAAACTACTAATAGATGTGGAATCGATTATGACAAGAACATGAATAAAGTGTTATTTTGTTCATTGTCATATCGAACCAAACATTCAAGATTTATTTTAAGAACTTAATAAGTTGTTATTTTGTTCTGGTCTTTTGTGAGAACAAATGATATTGTTCAAACTATGAGCATATTCCATAATTGATGAATATGTTAATATAAATCATGTTGGTAAAGTAAACATCTATAAGACTAAATGCTAAACATTGCAAGCCGTAAAAGAGTTTCACTTAAATTGTGACACCACCATTTTAGTTCATATCAGAAAGGAAAACATTAAGGAACTCCATATTGATGGATTTTCGGAGTCATTTTGTTTTGAATAAATTGAGGCTTGTGAGACCTCTTCCAAAAGTGGACTAAAATTCCGTTCATAGGCCTAAGTAGAATGGAGGATTAATTTAATGGAGATTGTACATGTTATGTATATAGTCCATTATGTATAGTCATGTGTGGTGGATTAATTTTTCCTTCATAAAATTATGTCGATGATTTAAGTAGATATACGAGTATATCTATTTAAAGAGAACGAAGTTTGGCATTTTTGAATTAGTTCAAAATATTGTTAATATGAAGTAAAAATCATTGTAACAAGATAATCAAGTATTTATGATTGGATCATAAAGGATAAAGTTTGAGTTACAAGTTTAGGAAAACAAGAAGTTGCAGAATTGTTCTACAACTTATACTACTCGAATTACCCCACATTAGTTTGGAGTGTTCGATAGACAAAATCAAACCTTGTTGGACATGGTAATATTAATAATATTGCCATTATAATTTTGTAGTTTATACATTAGAGACAACCGCTTTTTCACTGAAAAGAGCGTCATCATGATCCGTTGAAATTGACACCATATAAGTAATGGTTTGGGTATTGACCCAAATTGTCTTTTTCTTAAATTTTTGTATGCATGTGTAAAATGTTTACAACCAAAATAGGATACATATTTGTTTATAAAGTTATCCTAACGAATCCATTGGTTATTTCTCCTATCACCGAACCAAAGACAAATATTGTTTGTCAGAAACGGTTGATTTGTAAGGAAAGTAGTTCTTGCGAAACAAGTGAGTGGGAGGTCAGTACAAACTCGACGAGATTAGATAATCTTCGTTACCATGCCAAGAGTAGCGCAGCTATGGAAGTTATTCCGGGGTTTGCTATTTTGAACAAGTAGAAGACACTACATGTGTTTTAGGTACTTCGAATGACTTTACGAACTGAACCATAAAAGTCCTAAAACTTTGTACTTAGACCAACTTGTGGTTTAAGAGTAAAGTGTTGTTTTAACAACAAAGTACTTGTATCTTATAGAGGAAGCAAATGATGGGTCCTGATTTCGTAAAATTGGCTATGAGTCATTATATCCGCGCTAGTATCCCTGTATGAATATAAAGTATGTGACTTGGTAGTCGTTTCGATGGGAATGATGCCTAGCGATAGCAAATGGGTCTATATAGCGAAAAAGACACGAATGTTTACATCCTTTGAAAGTTGTTCTTGTCGGAAGATGTTTTCGACGAAGTTCAAAGAGTTGACTACTGCAAGATTTTGATCTTCCGTAGTGATGCTTTAGTCTTTGCGGATAGTTCTAGCAAAAGTTACATATTATGATATGGCAGTTGAATAACAAAACCAACTTTCCTCTCAAGGAAATTTGATCCAGGATGTGTACTTGACACAGTCTAAAAGTTTTGTAAAGTTCAAAAGGTTGCTGGAAAGGTATGAAAACTTCAACGGTTGAAGTGAGCATAACGAAGTTGGAATCTTTACCTTAATGAAGTTATCAAAAAAGTTTGATTCCACCATGGACGATAAAGATGCTTGTAAAGTTACAAGAAATTAAGTGGGAGCGCTATGACATATTTCCAATGCTTTATGTAGATGACATATGGTTGATTGGAAAAATATGTATTTTAAATTAACACAGTTAAGATTTTTATATTGACAAAAGGCTTAGAGGATATTGGGCATCGATATCCATAAGAGATGGATTAAAGCGCCTAATATGGCTGAGCCAAATTACATAGATGAAATATTGAAGTAAGTCAACATCGAAATGACAAGAAGGAGTTCTTGTCACATGGAAAATAATCGAGCAAGATTCAAGTGTTTTGACATATGATGAGCATCATTGAAATTGAGATTTCTAAGTCATGTTTCCATGCTATGTACACAACCAGATGAGTCCTATGCTATAAAATGTTATAGCAGGATAATTCATATGATGATTAGACAACAGTGGGAGAGATCCTTGTGTCATTTTAGAAATGCTAAGTATGTGTTTCCTATATAGTAATGACAAACTATTTGTTGCAATATGTTACACTAATAGTCTTGTCATATATTCAAATAAATTTATCTCAATTAAAATATGTGATGAAGGGTGGCAAAATAGGTTGGAAGAAAGTTCCATGCTGGATTTGAAAGAATTTCAAAATTAAAGTATTGTGATGGATACTACAAAGGCTAAAGTATATCGTTGTATTGACAACAAATAATAAGAGTATTTTGTGCCAAGGAGTTCGTTATTGAACTTGGTGAATTTCCAATAATGCTGACACTATGAAGCTACATTTTCACAATGTTAGTAACATGGGTTTAAGCTGAGGAATTAAAGTTTCACTGGTTGACCAAATATATACAAAGCCATCTCATTAGAGAATGAGTGATGCGTGTAGACGCAAAGAACATGCAAATACAACAGGACCTGAAGAGTTCAAATCCTATTGACGATGTTTACCACATGCGAAGCATGTTAATAACACTCGAACGCCATATGTGTTAAGTGCTTAAAGACTAGATTATTGACTCTAGTGCAAGTGGGAGACTGAAGGGAATATGCCCGAGAGGCAATAAAGTGGTTATTATCTTATTTCTTGTTTATGATAAATGTTTATTTCTCATGCTAGAATTGTATTAATCGGAAACGTTGATACATATGTTTTTAATAAACAAACAATGGTTCCTAGTAAAGCCTCTCTTTTAACTAGCTCGTTGATTAATAGATGATCAAGGTTTCCTGATCATGAACATTGGATGTTGTTAATAACGGGGTCATGTCATTAGAATAATGATGTGATGAACATAGACCCGATATCAAGATAACAATACGATCAAGTCATTTAGTTTATATTGTTATATCTTGCGTATGAAGTAACTTATTCCTTAGACCATGAGATCATGCCAATCACTGGTACCGGAAGGGTGCTTTGATGTCATCAAACGTCACACCGTAACATGGTGACTATAAATGTGACGTTAGGTATTTGGAAAGTATTAGTTGAGGATCATGGATCGAGAGTGGGATTTGTCCATCCAAAATGACGGAGAGATATACTCTGGGCCCTCTCGGTGATATCACATCGACACCGCTTGCAAGCACGTGCTATGATCACAAGGATGTCATATCACGGAAACGAGAAAAGAGTACTTGTCAGGTAACGAGATTAAACAAGGTATGGTTGATACCAATGATCGAATCTCGGACAACTAAAATATCACGAGACAAAGGAAATAGTTCACGACGTTGATGGTTCACACGATCACAAGAGTCATCGTTGAATATATAGGAGTCATCACGGATCTCCAGATTCCGTTGTTGATTATTGATCGGAGAGGAGTCTCGATCATGTCTATCTTATTCGCGAACCGTAGGGTGACACACTTAAGTTTCGATGACGCATTTGAGAGGATACGGAGTATCGAAGAATGTTATGAGCAGCACCGAAATTGTTTCGGGGAAAATTGAAATAGTTCAAGGGATTTTTCGTCGAATGGTTGTTAATAAAATTAAAAAATGATTCGAGGTGCTATATGCAAATGTTTGTTAACGATGTTAACAAATGCTAAAATAAAGTAATAAAAATATTTTATTTATTTATTAAAGATAAAGTCTTGGATTTTCTAAGTGGGAAATAAAGGAAAGATGAGTGGATGTGAGTGGAGTGTCCACTCACATGAAGAGGGAAGAGGTGGGGGCACCACCATGGCTGGTCGCACCCTACCCTTGGGCTGCCTCCCTCTCTCCCTATAAAAGGAGGGTGAGGGCTCCTCCTTCTTCACACACTTACTCACCTCACTTCATCTCCACCCACTGCTCAATTCCATGGTCTCCGGCTTGGCGAAGCCCTGACCATGAGATTCTTCACCACCACCACGCCGTCGTGCTGCTGGAGTTCCGAGGGATCCTCTACTTACGCCTCCCCGCTGGATCGAGAGAACGGAGGTCGTCGTCAACCGTACGTGTGACCGATCACGGAGGCACCGCCGGATTGCGGTGCATATCTTCTCACTCTCGGGATCGGTGTGAGTACGACTATGCCAACAACGAGATTTGATCTCGTAACACTTTGTGTCTTCAAGGGTATGTTCTTCTTAAGACTTTCTCTATGCCCGTTGCTTTCATCTCCTAGATTAGATCTTGGCCTTTCTGGTGTCTCTCGTGTAGGATTTTTTTTGTTTTCTATGCAACGACCCCTTCATGGTTTTCCTACCACAAGTTCCATGCCAGATGAGAAGGATCCCTTCCGGGCGAAGATACGGAGTTCCACGGTTCCTCCCAATGTGAAGATCTTTGCATGGAAGGCTGCCTCGGATGCATTACAAGAAGAAGGAAATAAACTGAGGCGAAATATGAAAGTCACACGCCTTTACAAAATCTGCAATAGAGAAATAGAAGATGTTGTCCATGCTCTATTTAAATGTCCCCATGCTCTTCGGTTATGGGAGAAAACGAGGGAAGTTTAGTTTCTTCCACATGATACGGATTTTCATCTATAGCCAGGATCATGGTTTAAATCATTGCTTCTCAAAATTCTTAATGAGATGTTGGATAATGTACTACTGGTGTCATGGAGGGCGTGGTACGCTCGCAACGAGGTAACACATGATAAACCCCTGCCGTCCATCGATGGCTCTTAGAGGTTTTTGTGTAGCTATCTGAAGCTCGTCCGTGACGTTCGAGTTTTTCCTGTTGAGACAGTGATCAAAGGAAAACAAACTGTACAAGTAGGTCATGTACGGTGCATGCTATCAGTCCTAAAAAATCTGCTACGCCTTGGTGCATACCTCCTAATGATTGAGCCAAGTTATGTGTTGATGCTTATTTCCAGCCGGCTGACCAAACCGGTGGCATGGGCATGCTTCTACGAAATAACCAGGGACATACCATCTTTGCTGCATGTTACTGGATGTTACATTGCAATGAGCCACTGGAGGCCGAATTGACTGACTGTATCGAAGGAGTGAAGTTGTCATTAATTCACTGCCAGACTCCTTTCATCATCGAGACGGACTGCTCCCAGTTGGCGAAGGCCGTTGCAGATGCTCCGAATAAACGCTCAATTTACAGAAATCTTATGTTAGCAGTCTTCTTAGTCAAAGAGCCGAATGCCATAATGTAAAAGCGGATCGATCGCGGGTTAGGGCTAGTCACCGCCTTGCTAATTGCAAGGGCAAGAGCCAAACTATGTTCTTGTTGGGAATCGGTCCTGCTATGTTGTTACACAGGGCCGGGCCCACAGTTGTGCCAACTGTGCGGCCCGCACAGGGCCCAAGATGTTTTGGGGCCCAGATTTTTTTTTTAGTGTGTATACACTTCGTCCGTACGCTAGTGCGACCAGGAAGGCACGAACAGCGAGCGAATCGTTGCCTGATCCTATTCCTAGGCTCACACAAAGAATAAACCGCGTGGGCCTTTTATTGGGCTTCTAGAGGGCGTGTACGATGGGCATTAGGAGGGTCCCAAACTCCCGATCGGAAACAGGCTACAGGCAGGGTAACAAACAGTCCTTGCGCACGATCGGAAAAACAAGGGTCAGGCGTCCAGCCGCCAGCGATCGCTCGATCCATTGCACGCCAACAACTGCATCCATTAATCCAATCCAGAACAGAGACCAGATCGCACGTTGCAGTCGGCAGTCGCAGCCTCGCAGGTAGCCTACTCGTGCTCGGTAGCCCTTTGTTATTTTATTTTGCCCGATCGGCAAGAGACCTCTAATTTTATTTTATTCATCTTTTCTATTTTGTGTTTCAAACTTTCAATAATGCAGATTCCTATTATCATGGGGAAACAAGAGTCTGGTTACCAGAAGCGCAAGAGAAAAGAAAAGGAAGAAGATTTCATTAAATCACAAAAAGGTTCCATGCTCAAATTTATTAGAAAAGAATCTTCAAAAGTGCCATCTGGTAACGAGTCTATCGATCCTTCTACTCTTGCACTTGCAATTGTTCCTTACACTCCTTCTAGGGATGGTCGGACGGAGACAGATAATATTGATGTAGAGGAAGATATTGATGTTAACTTGAATCGTTCACCTAATGTGGATGATGATGATTCTTTCCGGTCTGATATATTTGATCCAAGAAACTGGGATTCTCTTGATTCTAAACAAATTGATATTTTAGCACAAAAGGGACCAAGGAGAGACTTATCAATTAAGAAAGGTCCTAAGGATAGATTTCGTAAAAGGTTTATTGCACTATTCTATATTAGGTTGCTACCAAATGGGGAACATTGTGATAGGGATTGGCTGGTCTATTCTAAGGAATTCGATAGTCTTTTGCTTTGGATGTAAATTATTTAAAAAAGGTCAGCAGAAAGGTTAGTTGGCAAATGAGGGCTCGAATGATTGGTCACACATGACCAATAAACTAAAAGATCACGAGAAAAGTGTGGATCATGTTTCAAATATGACTAATTGGTATGAGTTGCGTAGTAGACTGGAAAAACATCAAACTATTGATAAAGGTGCTCAACGACAGCTTGAGAAAGAGAAGGACCATTGGAGAAAGGTATTATTCAGAATTGTTTGCATTATAAAATTTCTTGCCAAGCATAATCTAGCCTTCCGTGGTAGTAATGGCAAGTTGTATGAAGATAGCAATGGTAACTTCTTGGGTTTGGTAGAGATGTTGGCTGAATTTGACCCTGTTATTCAGGAGCATGTTCGTCGTATTACAAATGAAGAAACTCATTCTCATTATCTTGATCATAATATACAAAATGAATTGCTACACTTGCTTGCTTCTGCTATTAGGTCTGAAATTCTTAAGAAAATAAAGAGTTCAAAGTATTTCTCTGTCATACTTGATTGTACTCCTGATGCAAGTCACCAAGAGCAAATGTCTTTAATTATAAGATATGTGGATTCATCTTCAAGTGATGTTTGCATAGAGGAATCATTTATAGGATTTCTAGATGTAAATGATACGACTGGGCAAGGACTTTTTGATGTGCTAGAGAATGAGCTAAAGCTTCTTGATCTTGATATAAATGATGTGAGAGGACAAGGCTATGATAATGGTTCCAATATGAAAGGAAAGCATCAAGGGGTACAAAAGAAACTTTTGGATGTAAATCCTAGAGCTTTCTATTCTGCGTGTGGTTGCCATAGTCTTAATTTAACACTTTGTGATATGGCAAAGACACATGGTAGAGCTAAAGACTTCTTTGGAATCATCCAACGTATCTATACAACCTTTGCTAATTCTACTAAGAAGTGGCATATTCTGAAAGAGAATATATCAGGATTAACTCTCAAGTCTGTGTCAGCTACGCGTTGGGAGAGTCGTGTTGAAAGTGTTAAAGCTATTAGATTTCAATGTTCAGATATTCGGGAGGCTCTACTTCAGGTAACCAATTTTTACATATTTATAATGATGCAATTATTTAGGCTTTGGCTACATCTAACTATAACATGTATTAACTTGATTTTACTTCCAGGTATCTGAAACTGATACTGAGCCAAAGACAAGCAGTGAGGCTCTAGGTTTGGCAAAAAATGAACTTGGAGAGTATGAATTTATAGTGGCAATAGTCATTTGGTATGAGGTATTGTTTGCTGTTAATTTAGTAAGCAAAAATTTGCAAACAAAGGATATGCTAATTGACGTTGCTATTGAGAAAGTGCAAGGGCTTATTTCTTTTTTCAAGGGGTACAGGGAAAGTGGTTTTTTAGAAGCATTGGAGGTAGCCAAAGGTATTGCAGTTGAGATGAATATTGGTGCCACTTTTCGTATAAGGAGAGAAATTAAAAGAAAGAAACAATTTGATGAGAATCTAGATGACACAAATATTGCTACACAGTCTGCAGAAGAATCTTTTAGAATCAACTATTTTATACCTCTTGTTGATCAAGCAATTTCCTCACTCACAAATAGATTTGAACAATATCAGGGTTATCAGAAAATGTTTGGTTTCTTATTTACCTCGGAAACATTGCGCTCACTTGAGTATGATAGTTTGAAGTCTTCATGTGATAATCTTGAGACTGCTCTTACTAAAGATGGAGAATCTGATATTGATGGCAATGATCTATTTGTTGAGTTGAAGTTTCTTCAAACATTCATGCCAAAAGAAAATATGGGGCCTGTTGAAGTTTTGAAGTTTTTAAAGCGGCATGATTGTTTTCCGAACGCAAGTATTGCATATAGAGTTTTGTTAACCATTCCTGTGACAGTGGCATCGGCGGAACGAAGCTTTTCTAAATTGAAGTTATTGAAGTCCTATATGCGTACTACAATGACACAACAAAGACTCAATGATTTGGCCACAATAGCATTGGAGAGCGAAGTGTTGGAGAAGATTGATTATGAGGATACTATTGAAGATTTCATTTCAAAAAACACAAAAAGAATGATGATGTTCAAATAAACACTATGCAACTTCGAATTAAATAGGTATGTTTTTTTTTGTCGTGTAATTGGGTCGATGAACCCCCTAAACTCTCTCTTGAACAATGTAAGTTTTGTTTGAACTCGGACCAGCAAGTTTCAGACGCACTCTTTTCCTAACCAGGGTACCTAAGGGGGCTGGAAGGTTTTTAATGAGGCGGCTTGCTAGGTATGATTCTTCATATAATTTAATTGTTATGTGAAATATTTTGTCTTATACATTACAATTTTTATTTATATCAATTTTTCATGTGAGATAGGCCCCGTTTTAGATTTTCGCACAGGGCCCCGGATTTTGCCGGCCCGGCCCTAATGTTACAGGAGCTGGAACCTGAACACTTTGTCACTTTACTTGCTTAATAGATTCCTTTTATCCACAAAAATAAATAAAATAAAAAATAATTTGAATAAAATAGAAAGCAACGGAGAGGGATGCAAACAAATCGGTTGTCCCCGACACACTCACTTCACTACCCCTTTAGGAGACTACTCTAAAAATAGCTCTCCGGCTCTTGCTCCCGCAACTATCCAGAGTTTCATATCTTCTACTCCCTCCGTCTCTTATTAATTATATCAAAATTTGACAGAAGTGAATGTATCTAATCCTAAAATATGTCTAGATACATCCACTTTTGTCAACTTTGAGATAATTAATATGAGACGAAGGAGTATAACTCTCGCCGCCAGGTTATCCTCATTGCAACATTGATTAGTGTTGCCAAACATCCTTACGTTTCTCTTTCTCTAGATGCTCCAACAGACCAAAATCATCATAGTAGAGTCTACGACTTTGCGCTGCTTGTGTGTGAAACTATCCCTCGGCTTAAACCACCAGCTTTGGAGAGTATCCATAACTGTTGGCGTTGGAATCTGAACTCTCACAAGGCTCACACAACGCCACCAAAACTGTCTAGTGTATACGCAGACGGTCAAAATGATTATTTATGAATTCAAAATTTACAGGAGAGTAGCATAGGCCTGTAAATTTATAAGTATTTGGGTATAGACTTCGTGCGTACTCTCCCTCTATACTCAAATGCTGGCTCTACCAATCCCCCAAGCAACATCATTAACGCCATCGTACGAATTTTCTTCATGTGGAACGATCTACCAATCCTTAAAAAAAAGGCAACGTCATGAACGACACGAGAAGCCATTGATTGCTTCCTACTCATCACAAGAATGGCTGCGGCGCTCATGGATGGCGAGCTCGGGAGCGTCTTAAAGGTCTCGGTTGCGGTTTGGGTGGCCATGTCGTACGCCCGCCTGGCCGCTGGGCGCATCAGCCCAGGCGTGGGTCGCCTCGCCGCGCTTCTGCCGGCCATCGTGCTTTTCTACGGGATCCCCTTCGCCTTCACCACCATCGGGTTCCGCGGCTGCTCCGCCTTCATCCTCAGCTGGCTCGGCAGCTTCAAGCTCTTCCTCCTCGCCGCTGGCCGGGGTCCTCTTGACCCGTCCCTTCCCCTCCTCCACTTCGTCTGCTCCGCCTCTCTGCCCGTCAAGCTCCGGCAGTCCACGTCCGGGAAAGCAAAGAATCAAGATCCCGCTTCGCCCCCCGCCACAAAGATCCTCATCTGCGGCGCCGCTGTCCCGTTCATCATCTACGCGTACCAGTTCAAGGAGGCGATGAGCCGCTGGCAGCTCCTCCTTGTGTCTGCCGCGAATATCTACCTCTTCCTAGAGTTCTTCCTGGGCTCTGTCCGCGCCATGATCCACGGCGTGCTGGGGATGGAGATGGAGCCACAGGTGGACCGGCCGTACCTTTCATCGTCGCTGCGGGAGTTCTGGGGCAGGCGGTGGAACCTCATGGTGCCCGCCATCCTTCGGCCGTCGGTGTACGGCCCGGTGCGCGCGCGCTTCGGCGACGCGGCCGGCGTCCTGGCGTCGTTCCTCGTCTCCGGGCTCATGCACGACCTGATCTACTACTACATGACGAGGCGACTGTCCAGCGGCGCCATCACCGCCTTTTTCGTGCTCCATGGAGCGTGCACCGCGGCGGAGGCGTGGTGGGAGCGGCATGCCGGGTGGTGGCGCCCGCCGCGGGTTGTGGCAGTGCCGCTCACGCTGGCGTTCGTGGGCGGGACGGGGTTCTGGCTCTTCATCCCGGCCATGTGGATGGACGGCCTGCACGAGCTCGTGCTGCAGGATTTCCAGGGCATGGTGGTGCTCATGGAGCAGGCCGGCCGGTGGCTCGCCGGCGCCGTTTTTTGACCCGCTGACAAATCTAATGAAGCTGTCCCCACAGCATTAAATACTCCCTCCGATCCATATTAATAGGTGCTGAAGTGGATGTATCTAGCAATAAAACATGTCTAAATACATCCACTTCAGCACCTATTAATATGGATCGGAGGGAGTACCTGTTTTGTACTTTTGTTGTTTTGAGAGAGAAAATTTCTGTGCTTGTTGGTTGTTGAAACGTCAGGGTCATGTGCCCCACCAGTGTCGAGCGTTCAGACAATATATTGATGTCAAAGTTATACTGTTATTTTCAACAACAAAAAAAGAATACAGGTTTCATTTTTTGAAGCTCTAAATTTAATCGGATATTGTCATTTTTGTACAGTCCATAGTAGAAATGATTTTGCATTGCGATTTTTCATGCTTTTAGGATATGTCTTTGCTACGTCCACAATTTTTTTCAGAATGTTTTGAAACATGTAAGAAGCTCGTCGGTCTGAAACAATCTGAAGCAAAGATCACCGCAAGCCAAGGCCTGATTTGCCAATGTCTTGGAGTAGAGAGAATGTTGTTTGCAGCCAAAACCTTGGCCAGAGTAACACGGTCTGTGAAGTAATTTGGTTCTTGAACCTGAAGAACTGAAGCTGCAAGGCAAATGCTTCTGCATGCGCAGCCGAAGCTGTTGGAGGAGAGAGGCTGCGGCAACAAAAACAGCATGTCGATGGACGCCCTAGGAAATGCTGATGTAGATTCCAATTTTCGCTTGCAGTTACAAGCGACTATGAGGAGCTTTCGAATCTGCATTGTCAATATTTTTGACCCCAACAGGCCAAAGGTAGACTCAACTGCTTCTTTCCGGTCGACTCCTTGCGCTCCCCCTCCTTGCGCTTCCCCGGCGCCCTAGGCGCCCCCTCCAGGCCATCGCCGTTGGCCACTCCGGCCACGGCGACCACCATAATCTGCTGATACACGCTCCGTGTACTGGCAGCCACAAACAATCTTCGATTCTCCTCGGTTGATCTGTTACAGATGGCGTTATCCGATCTCAAGTTTGAACAAGGTATCATTTTTGAAGAGCATATCAAGGTTAAGTTTGGCACTCCAGTCGTGATTGGGGAGGGCAGTTCTCTGCGGCCTTTCTTTCTGGTGGTGGATTTTTCTCGCTCGCGCATCAAGCTCAATGCTGAATATGTAAGTCTTATATTACAGTCGTCTTTTGGTGGCAAAGCTGCGCTATATCAAGTGATTGTACTTCAGAATTGGTCCTGTCGTTTCTCAGTATATTCTAGAGATGTGGGTTTTGAAATCTTTAAAGGTGGAAACATTTTCAATTCTCTATTCTGTATGAGTTTCTGGCTTTGGGGTAAAGGTGGCCCAGATTCACGCAAAGAGTATCAGCTTTACCTGCAAGAACAAGAGAAGGAATGGACCACTATTTCTCATAGAAAATCAACTGGATCATATGCAGATGCAGTTCATGCACCCAGATTCTATGATGATCATCGTCAGATTTAAAATTCTGTAGGGAGGAATCAGAGTCAATTGAATCATAATGATCAACATTATGGCAATTCAAGAGCGGGAGTTACTGGTTCGCATGGGATTTATGGCTCTGGGCCCAAATTTTATTGTGTCTGTTGCTTCTCGGACCAACATAACATGCCCAAATGTCCTAACCGCATTCGCTACAGGGCATGTGATAGATGGGGCCACATTGCTGATAATTGTCGTTTCTCTCCAAGGACTAATGGGCCGGCCCAGTTGATCACGAAAGATATGGAAGTTAATCGCCAGAGGCAGGGGACTCCTCGTTCTACGCGCCATGGAATTGACAACCCAACGGAGATTTCGCGGACTGACAGAGAGCACTTGATTGCATTGCAAAACGCTAAGATCACAGAGCAATTGCTTCCCACACCGCTTCTGGACAGAGATATCGCTGCTTCCAGTCATTCTATCTCCTCTGTTCCACCTACACGGGTTTTCTCGAGTTCTTCGTCTGTGCTGAGAGGAACTGAATCGGAGATGGCCAATTTCGTTTTCGACCCCGCTCCATTCCTCCCACCGTATCGTGCGGCATTGGCGGTGGAAGGCAGACCCGCAAGAGTTCGTGTCATCCATGGAGAGCTCCGCCCGTCCAACGAAGATTTGGCCATCCTCACCACCGTCCCGATGCCCCAAGGTGAGGTCGATTTTATGAATGTGAATGAGATATTGGATGAATATCTTAGACTGGAAAGAAGGGTGAGATACAAGTCTATCACGAGATGCCCTTTTGGTCAAGCATATGTCAGATTTGTGAGTATTGAGGAACGAGATTGGTTCGTCAACAACAGTCCACACCCCTGCGATGATGTTCATCTAGTTTTTGAGAAACATGATGAGGGTATGAACTGGAGGCGTTTTAATTTGAGCAGAGAGGTATGGGTTCAGATTTTCGGCTTTCCTGCAGACCTTAGAAGCACAAAGGAGATTGCTAATGCTATTAGGAGCTTTGGTAAATTACTGGTTTGGGACAGACTGAAATCCACTGATGCATCTGTCCTTGTCAAGATCCGTGTTGATGCTTTGTCAGATATCCCTCTGAGTTTGGTTGTCTCTGGAGCTGATCAATTTGTAGGAGTATCTTGGACATGCCCCTGGTTATTCTTCAAGATATGCTTCATGGTGGTGGACCACCACATGAAGACGAAATCCCTCCAGATGGTAACCCACACCCAGCCCCTGCTGAGCAGTTTCACCATCCTAACCAGAACAATCACATGGTTGGACCTGTTGCTGCACATGATGTCATGATGGAGGAAGCAGCCTTACAGAATCCTGCTCATCTAGTTGTGAACAATCCAATTCATATGGATATTGAAGATGCCATTGCTGGCAACAACATGATGAATGATCCATGGGATGTGCAACATAATGCACACATTATTGATCTAGAATTACATGCAGGGGAATTTCTGGAACTCAATGATCTCATGGAACCAGCTCCTATTGTTGATGACATGCCTCAAGATGATGGAAGTAGCAATATTACTGTTACTGATGATAGAATTGACAATGGTTCTGAGGATTCCTTCCATGGTCCCCCTCCTTTGGTTGACCACTTACCACCTATTGATAATGTAAACCCCCCTCCTGTGAATGACATGCTTCCAATAGATCTGAACATTCCTATTGCTGAATTGGAGGCGCCAATGGGCCTTCAATTTGAAATGGTGGATGCACCTGGGCCTATTCTCCTTGGCCCAACACAGCCTCTGAATTTGTTTCCTTCTGAAGTTGGCCCTTCTGATGCTAACCAAGACATAACTGTCCTTCATTCACAACAGACTAATCTGGAGCTGCCTGTGTATCATCCTTCCATCACACATATGTCAGACCTAGTGGTAGATACTGAGATTGAGAATAGTTTGACTGCCAATATTCCTTTGAATATTCAAGAACCTGCTCTTCCTATGGCAGCAGCAGAACTGAATTTGACTCATGATGTGGATGAAGGTATGGATGCCCCTCCAGGTTTCCCTATTCCATTATATAGTAACATATATGTGGGTGCTATGCAAATAGGGTCAGAACTGGCTGACCCTGTTCTTCAGAGAATGATGAGTACTTGTGAACTTTCAGACAAGGAATTGCTAGGTGTTCAGGGGCACAACTATGGAAGGAGTATTTTGCTCCTAGGAATACTGATGATAAGGTAGTCAGAGTCCCTATTGAATGGACCATTTTTTTTACTGCAGCTCTTCTTAATTATGATAAATTTGAATGGGCTAAATCAGTACTGTTCTCTAAATTCTGGAAATACATTATTGAAGGATCTGAGTCACCATATAAAGAATTTGTTATTCCTGATAAATTATATAAGAATGTTGCACCAACCTGTAGAGCTGAATCTTCTTCCCCTGAGTTGCAGACTCCAGAAAAACATACCTCTATTGATCTTGGGGCATCCACCACATCTGCACTTCACAACAACAGAAAGAGAAAGGAGAAAGCCCCTATGGTAGAAACTGAGGTGAGAAGGAGTTCTAGATTACTTCACCTTAAGAATGGATTCAAGAAGAGCACTTGCATGGATAGAAACTGTATTAGCTGTAATGCTAAACCTCCTATTATCCCTGCTAAGATTGTTAAAAATCTATCTGTCTCTTTCTGTAAGGTGGACCCTAAAGATTGCTCTGAGGAAGCAATATTGGATAAGGGGACCAAGAAGAAGAAGCATGAGGTGGCTCCTGATGTGGATCAGAACTCTGCTCCTGTTGAGAACCAAGAGACTCCCAGGGAGGAGGAGGAGACAGAATAGAGAGAGACCTATGGGTTCTCTAGTAGTTTATTTTAAGATTTTGATGATCATGGATGTTTATGTAAGGATTTATCTATCTTGGACTACTGTCAGTACTTGCTATTTTGTGGGCCTTTGGTATGAGGACCTCAGTTATGTAGTATGGATCTTATTTATATCCAATGCATTATAGATCTTGGAATATTTTGAACTGGAATATCAGAGGGATTAATGACTTAGATAAATGGTTGGCTGTGTATAATAAGATTGAGGAATCTGGATGTGCTATTGTTTGTCTCCAAGAAACTAAAAGAGAATTTTTTGACAGTTCATATGTCAAAAATTTTTGCCCCAAAAGAATTTCAAAATTTGATTTTGTACCCTCCAATGGGGCATCAGGTGGATTATTCATTGCATGGAATGATGCATGCTTTATTGGAGAAACAGTATACAAGAATAGATATTCTATATCTATAAAATTTACATCTACCTTGGATGATTCCTATTGGATTTAAACTCATATCTATGGCCCTTGTCTATCTGAGGCTAGAATAGAATTTCTGAATTGGTTCAAGAACATTGATTTCCCTGAGGACCATGATTGGCTGATAGTTGGGGATTTCAACTATATCAGATGTCCTTCCAACAGAAGCAGAGAAGGTGGCAATATTCAAGATATGATTGATTTTAATGAAGCCATTGCATCCTTAGCATTAGTGGACATTCCTATCAAAGGAAGAGAGTTTACATGGAGTAACATGCAGGATGCTCCACTATTAGTGAAACTAGATTGGATTTTATCTTCTGAATCCTGTACAATTAATTATCCTTGTACATTGGCCCTTCCCCTCTCTAGACCTATTTCTGACCATATACCTGTGATGATTCAAATTGGACTTAACATCCCTAAATCTACTATCTTTAGATTTGAGAATTATTGGCTCAAGCACCAAAATTTTAAACAAGTGGTTCAAGATAGTTGGGTACAGGAGGTCCAAGAAACAGATAGTGCTAAAATCATTACAACTAAATTTAAAAGGCTTCGTAAGGTTTTGAAAATTTGGTCCAGGAATAAATCTCAGCTGGCAGCTGCCATTAGAAACAGCAATGATATCATAGGTTTCTATGATCAATTGGAGGAATTTCGTGAACTCACCATTTGGGAATACAATGGCAGAAAGATTGTTAAAAAGCATCTGATTGATCTGTTGGCTAAACAGAATATTTACTGGAAACAGAGAGCCACTATCAGATGGGCACAATTTGGGGAAGAAAATTCTAAATTTTTTCATGTGAAAGCTACTATCAAATATAGGAGGAATTATATATCTTCTATCAGAGATGAACAGGGTATAGAACACACAGAACATTCTAGTAAGGCTGCCATTCTTGCTAGAGCTTTTAAACAGAGAATGGGAGAGGCTTCTGAGACTACTGATGACTTAGGTCTGATCAACCTTATTAATAGGATTGATGGATTAGAAGATCTAGAGATTCCTTTCTCTAGGGATGAAATTGATAAGGTGGTGCAAGAACTTCCTATGGATAAGACTCCTGGACCTGATGGTTTTAATACAAACTTCATAAAAGCATGTTGGTCCATCATATTTGATGATTTCTATAGATTGATTGAGGACTTTTACCATGGTAATGTTACTATTCAAAGCATAAATTCCGCTTTCATTGCCCTGATCCCCAAGATAGATTGCCCATCTACCCCATCAGATTATAGACCTATTTCTCTGCTTAATTGTTCCCTTAAAATCATCACCAAGCTCCTTGCTAACAGACTTCAAACTAAGATGTCTTCATTGATTCATGATAATCAATATGGATTTCTTAGAGCTAAGTCTATACAAGATTGCTTACCTTGGGTTTATGAATATATCCATCTTTGTAAGCACTCTAATTTGGAAGCTGTTATCCTGAAGCTGGATTTTGAGAAAGCATTTGATATGCTTGAACATAGCACCATTCAGGAGATTCTAGTGGCTAAAGGTTTTGGTCCTAGATGGATGAAATGGATTGAACTGATTTACAGCTCTGGTTTCTCCTCAGTCCTGCTAAATGGAATTCCTGGTAAGCAATTCAGATGTAGAAGAGGTGTTAGACAGGGGGACCCTTTATCACCATTGATATTTGTTTTGGCTGCTGACTTACTTCAAGACATTTTTAATGAGGCAATGCTAAATCAATTGGTCCAACCCCCATTTCTGTCTCAAGCTTGTCCTGATTTTCCTATTGTGCAATATGCTGTTGACACTATTCTCATCATGCAAGCAAGCAATCAGCAACTCCAACATGCCAAAACTCTTCTGAAACATTTTGCTGCATTCACTAGACTGAGGGTGAATTATGCCAAATCTAGTCTAATACCTATCAACCTTCAGCAAGAACATGTGGAACTTCTGCTGCACACATTTGGTTGCTCTGAAGAGGTTTTTCCATTCACATACCTAGGCCTGCCTATGTCTATTTCCAAACCTAAGGTTCAGGATTTAATGCCCATCTTAAGAAGAATTGGTGATAGAATTGCTGGATGCACTTCCATGCTGTCTTATGGTGAAAAATTGGTCTCGATTAGATCTGTTTTCTCTAGCCTACCTATATTCTACCTGAGCACTCTCCTAGTTCAGGAATCTGTTATTCAGCAGATTAACAAGCTACTCAGATTCTGCTTCTGGAGAAAATATGGGATGGAAGACAAGGGTACTGCCCTTATTGCATGGGATAAAGTGTGTAAGCCCAAGTGTCAAGGTGGACTGGGTGTCATGGACATTAACATTCAGAACAAGGCACTATTAATGAAACATATTCACAAATTCTTTAACCAAGTGGATCTTCCTTGGATTAAACTTATCAGAGAGAAATATTATTCAGACAGTGCTTTGTCATGCAGACCTGTGGGTTCCTTTTGGTGGAGGAGTATATTAAGACTGGTCCCCTTATATAAAGAGATGGCAGTATGTCAGGAGGGAACAGGAGATTCTGTTCTATTTTGGAAGGACCTCTGGGAGGATCAATGTTTATTAAACAAATTCCCTGAATTATTCTCCTATTGCAAGAATGAGGAGATCACAGTTAAGGAATTCACCTCTTCACAAGACTATTATGAACATTTTCACCTTCCACTATCTGTGGAAGCATACCATCAGTATGAAACCATATGTCAAGATCTTCATGATCTAGACAACTCATCCCATCAGGATATTTGGCTTCTCAGAGGGCACAGACAATTCTCAGTCAGAAAGGTTTATGAGATGATGAAGGCTGGACCACATGCTCACTGTGTGTTTCAGTACATTTGGAATTCAGCTAATATTCTGAGATACAAAATATTCTTTTGGTTGCTCCTCCATGACAGATTGAACACTCGGAATCTACTGTCAAGAAAGAATTTTCATATTCCTAGTTACTCATGTGTTCTCTGTGATGAACATAGGGAGGAGACAAATTTCCACCCATTCTTTGACTGCTCATTTGCAAGAGATTGCTGGTCCTTGATTTTGCAGGAGAAGAAAAGAGGCATTTCTGTTTATGATGAATGTCTTCTCATCTGCAATTCATTACCTAAAGGAATTGCTATGGAGATATTGATTATGGGTTGCTGGAACATTTGGATGATGCGAAATGGCAAGATATTTTATAACCAAATTCAGAATGTGCTGATTTGGAAGGTTATGCTTAGAAAAGATCTTCTCACATTATCACACAGATGTAAGCCACTTAACAAGAATTCTCTTGTTAACTGGATACAGTCATTTTTAGGAAGTGGCTAATTTCAATCATGTTAGAGAGAACTGGCATTGATTGAACATTTTTTGGGGCGTTCGTATGTAATTATTTTGTATATATTAATGAAATATACCGTAGAACAATTGTTCTACGGTTTGGGCGCTTCAATTTTTTTTTTACCCAGCGATCGTAGATAGATCAGAAAGTTTGAGAATATGGTTTAGGGTTTCGTGGGGTTTAAGCCTCCACCTCTCCTCTATTTATATATTCAGACAGGGTAATACAAATACAACACGATACGGTTACCAGACCACATATACAAAACGGTTTCTAACACACCCCTCAATCTAAACTATTACATACAAGATTTAGATTGGACTTGAAACGGTGCATCTGTCGAGTAGCTGGCTTTGTGAACACCTCAGCCAGCTGGTCATTGGAGAAGATAAAACTAACCTCAAGTGCACATGCAACAACCCCCTCTTGCACGAACTTGAAATCGATCTCGATATGATTAGTGCGAGCATGGAAGATAAGATTCGTCATGGGGTAAGTGGCCCCTAGATTATCACACCAAAGAATAGACTGAGTAACTCCGATCTCCTTGAGCAATGAATCTATCCATATTGCTTCAGCATCGCCATTCGCCAGTACCTTGTACTCAGCCTCGGTACTCGATCTCGAGACTGTAGGTTGCTTTTTTGAACTCCAAGAAATCAAGTTCGGTCCAACAAATGTAGCGAAAGCACTAGTGGAGCGACGATCATCTATGTAACCAACCCAGACAACATCAGTAAAAATGCTAATGCCACACTAGTAAAAAACGGGGCTCTAGTCCCGGATTTCAATCCGGGACTAGAGACCCCCCCGGGGCACCACTTTTAGTCCCGGGTGGTAATACAACCCGGGATTAGATAATTTTTTATTTATTTTTATTTTTTTCCCGATTTTTCTTTTCATTTAGTCTCTATTATTTCTATCTCTAATCATTCTCCCTTAGTCTCAATTATTTTTAACTCTAATCACTATTCTTTCACTCTGAACTGACACTTCTCAGTAGGTCACCATCCTCAGACTACTCCACCCTCATCACGTTTAACTTCTGACTTCCTTCACTCTCAGCTTCCATGAAACAAATCCTGATTTACTTATAATAGTATGATGACAATCATGTTAACATTTGAACTATGATATCACACGTCTTTATTTTGTGGATCCAAAAATTATTTAGTTAAACAAAAATAAATAAGTAATAATAATCTTGAATTCAAATAATCATTAATTAATTTTGTTGCTTTATTAATATTGAATATCCATAAAATCGAAAATTGGCAAATGATATTGTCTAAGTAGATTAGAAAAATTAGAATATATCTTTAGATATATATCGATATGTACAAAATTTACTCCAAATTGTTAGTCATTTCAACATATATCTTTAGATAAATATATTTTTTATCTTACACCACATTTCAATATAGCTCGGGTGTCAAATTAAATATTCAAAATTTCATCACATATACATCAATTGCTTCATTAAGCTTGCTCAGATCGATCATTTATAATTAAACAAGGACATTTAATATAGATATAATATATATAGTACTGCATAAGTCTTCTAGGGAATATAAACATCATGTCATGAGGGGCTCGACACCAAGCAATACATAATACATATATATAGTGACGACACACACACACGGAACTAGGTGTGTGACACAACGTCACAAAAGGCTCCCATCTACACGAGTTGCTCGTCCTCCGAATCCCAAACGATAGGAGACCGGGTGACAAGGTGACGCTGCCCATAACCGAAGATACTGATAATACAATACAACTCGTAGACAATGTACCCATTGATGGATGCATAATCAATGTTGATCTGGTCAAGTGGGCTCTTCTCCCAAAAAATGTGCTGCCAACTGGGTAAATCTTTCTTCATGCTACTGTACTTCTCGTCGATCAATGCGGCTGTCATATCAGCAATCGAAGTCCTTTCATACTTAAGCTGGAACATGTCCCGGAGATCAATATGGCACTAAGATGGTATCTCAATACCCCAACTATTCTTCATCTTTGACGTGTCATTCCTTATATCAACGCTAGTAAAACGTATGCCGTTGTTGACAAGGAAATCCAGGAGTTCTGGACAATTTTTGTCAATACTACAACAAAAAAAATGAAATAAATGTTAATACCGCTGCAACAATTATATTGTTTCAAATACAACCAACAAATGGAACAAATAATTTTAATACCGCTGCAGCAAGTAATGCAACAACAAATGAAACAAATGTTATGCAACAAGTATATATTGTTTCAATGCAACAATAAATGGAACAAATGTTAAACACCGTTGTAACAAATTTATTCTTTCCAATGCACATATAGAATTCAAATGGGAACAAATTATAAATGGATCGGAATTTCCAATACACATTATATAGCTATATGAATACACACATGGATATATACACGTACATGTTGCTATCCTATGCAATTTACAATACATTTGCTATGTGAATACAAATGGAAAATACACATTGCTATATGAATACACATGGATACACATATATGTTGCTATCCTATGCAATTTCCGATCCTATATATACACATGAATAAATAAATAAATAAATAAATAAATAAATATATAGACACCCTATTCAGCACGCTGGGTGTAGAAAACTTATTTTGCACACAATTTTTTTACGTTTCTAAGTCAAAAATTTATGTTACGTATGCAATTATTTACGTTCATGTTTGATACATAAGAGATAACTTGGCAGAAAAATAAAAAATATGAGTCATAGCAATATTAAAGTCATAAAAACGACATAAAAACGTGTATTTTTCATTTTTTTTTTGTAGCATCACGTAAATAAAGGTTTATGTCATGTATATACTTTCTTACGTTCTACTCGACATAAGGAATACGACAGTATTTACATGACGTAAAAATCATGTACGGTTCAAAAGATAAAGGGTGGGTGTAGAATAACTATTCTGCACCCTGTGTGTCAAATAGCGCGACCTATATATATATAATCAAAATAAGATCGAGGAGAAAAATAGGAAAAGAAAGAGAGGAGATCGATCAGAGAAAGTTTGTGTTTACCTTACCCATTGGAAGACAAGGACATGCCTCTTGTGAGCCATTTGGATGACGGCCACATCATTTTTATCGGTCGTGTATTCGAGATCAAGGCCAAGAAAATCCCCTTCATCCACGTGAAGCCATTGCTTCAAGAGGTTAAGAAAACCCGAAATCTTCTTGCTCTTGTTTGTGTAGGTGACTTTGAGAATCCTACCATGTGTGGTCACATTCAAAATATGCAGTCTCATGGTGGAGAATATGGAAGGATGAAGAGAGGAGAGAAGAGGAAGAAGAGAGTGGCTGCGGTTACTGTAGCAATTAGAGGTTTCTCTGTTTTTAATCTTCTCTCTCGACGGTGGAACAACTTGCGAAGCACGGGAGGAAAACGGTTTGGGCATTTAGTCCCGGGCCGTATTACGACCCGGGACTAAATGCTCTCAGGCCAGGCGAACGGTTTCCACGACGACTTTTAGTCCCGGGCCGTGTTACGACCCGGGACTAAAAGTGTGTGAGGCGACGCGAACGGTTGCCGGACGACTTTTAGTCACGGGCCGTGTTAAGACGCGGGACTAAAAGCGTTCGAGGCGACGCGAACGTTTGCCCCTTCCCCCTCTGGTCTCGGTTAGTAAGCTATTGGGGACTAGAGGTAAAAACATATAGGGTTTTTTCTACTAGTGCCGGTAGAACGAGACTTGCTGAAACACAAGCCTGTATGTAGCGTTCCTTTGACATATCGCAGGATACGCTTTACTGTCTCTCAATGCATATCAGTGGGCTACGAGAGAAACTGACACACCTTGTTCACAGCAAAAGAAATGTCTGGCCGTGTGAGCATCAAGTACTGTAAACCACCCACAATGTTGCGATACATGAAGGAGTCTTTGGTGCCAAGCAACGTACCAGTATTTTCTCAGACAATTGAGTGGAAGTGGACTTACAGTTCTCCATGTTAACTTCATGAAGAAGATCTAACGCATACTTCGGTTGAGTAACAATCATCCCCTTGAATGATAGGACGCTTCCAATCCAAGGAAGTATTCGAACTTTCCCATGTCCTTAATGGGAAAGGTAGCATCAAGTGACTTGACAAGACGATCAACTGCATCCGTCGTCGAGCCAATGACTATATCATACACATAGACCAGCATATAAATCTAAACTCCATCCCGGGAGAAGATGAACAACGACGTATCAGCTTTCGAGGCCTCAAAACCAAGCTGAAGTAGAAGCTGACTCACGCGCGCGTACCAAGCGCGAGGTGACTGCTTCAGACCATACAAGGATCGCTGAAGCTTAAAAACATGAGAGGGATATTTTTCATCCTCAAATCCCAGTGGCTGCTGCATGTAGATGCCCTCTGACAAGAACCCATGGAGGAAAGCATTACTCACATCGATTTAACAAAGACACCAATCTCAAGACACTGCGAGAGAGAGAACCAGACGTACAGTAGCGGGCTTCACCATGGGGCTGAATGTATCGATGTAGTCAATGCCGTGCTGCTGGTTAAAACCACGAGCAACCAAAGTGCTTTGTGCTTGTCGATGTTTCCATCTGGGCGATGCTTAGTTTTAAAAATCCATTTGATACCAACTATATTTATTCCGGGAGGACGAGGCACAAGGACCCATGTCTTCGTCGCACAGACAGCAGGAATCTCATCCTCCATGGCCGCGCATCACGCGGGCTCGTGCATGGCGTCAGGATGAGATGAGGGAGCTGCAAAGAACGCTCGTCGACGCGGGTCATGGCGGACGGTGCCATCCGTCCACTTCTTATCCCTACGCGTGGCATCGCGGTGACGTGTTACCATTGGATGCCTAGTGGACGGGGCAGTAGCGTCGAGCGACCCATCCTGAGGTGCCGCGGTCGGTGAAGACACGACAAAAGGCGACACGGGCTAGGCCGAACCTGTTGGTGACGAGGTCGAGGCATCCGCTGGTGGCGACATGGAGATAGCAGGCTCAAGTGATGCAGGGTCCTCTGAGTCGTGCACGTTGATCGGCCTCGTGCTAGCCCCACCGGGAGCATTGTTCACCTGCACAGGTATAGACTAACCTAACATAGGCGGATCAGCGGACAGATAAGTTCAGTCATAATTTTGCATAGAGACACTCGTAACAGGTTCATTAGAGGGAAACATGATGGATTCAGCGAGAGTGGACACGTCGACAGAAACACTAGGTGTGGCATAGAGAAACACGGACTCATCAAAAACGACGTCACATGAGATGTAAATTCTACCCGTAGTGCGATCTAAACACTTGTACCACTTATGCATTGGAGTGTGACCGAGAAAAAAACACATCTTAAAACGAAAATCTAATTTGTGAGAGTTATATTTGCGGAGACTCGTCCAACACGCGCATCCAAAGATGCGAATAAACTCGTAGTTAGGCTGAATGCGAAACAAGCGAGAGAGATTGTGTTTCCTTCTTGATAACCGGAGTGGGCATGCGATTTATCAAACAACAAGCTGTTGAGAATGCTTCGTCCCAATAGTTCAAAGGGGGTGAAGAATGTGCAAGCAGTGCAAACTCCGTCTCTACGAGATGACGATTTTTACGCTCAGCGATACCATTCTGCTGAGACGTATGAGGACACGAGACACGGTGGACTATACCCGTGCGCTGGAAGTAGCTGTGGAGACGATGGTACTTACCACCCCAATTAGACTGAATGACCTTGATTTTAGTGTCTAGAAGGCGTTCAACATAAGGCTGGAACACATAAAATAGTTGTTCAACATCAGACTTGTGCTTTAAAAGATAGATCCAACAGAAACGTGAATAATCATCTATGAAACTAAAATAATACTGGTCCCCCCCAGAGGATGTACGGGTTTTACCCCAAACATCAAAATGAACAAGTTCAAGGGGAGCAGTAGACACGCGAGAGATTGGCGGCTCTTGGCACCCTGACAAGCATCACAAATCAAAGACGAATTGTATGAAGTACTAGAAAGCTCATGAGTTTTGACAATAGACTGAACTACATTATTTCTAGGATGACCAAGACGCTGATGCCACTACGAAGACATTACAGCACTAGCGGAGGCATGACAAGATGATGACAACGCGCGAGCGAACGGGATGGGGTAAAGGCCTCCCCGAATTCTACCGACTAGCATAGTTCTCCTCGTGACCTTGTTCTTAACATAGAAAAAGTGACGGTGAAACTCAACAAACACGTCATTATCCCAAACAAGACGATGAACATAAAGGAGATTTCTGCTGAGGTTAGGAACATGGAGAATATTGTTTAATTTTAGAGATGAACTGGTGAAAAACGAATGACAAATATGCGAAATAGACATACCTGCTCCATTGGCCACCTGAACCTGATCATTCCCTCCATAATGCTCGTGGACGTGGAGACGCTCGAGGTCACTCGTCAAGTGACCCGTAGCCCCGGAGTCCATGTACCAGGGAGGGATCACGTGAGGGGTCGAGGCAGCACCATTACCCGTGCGCTGGTTGTTGGAGCGGTAGTCGGTGTTGACGCGGCTCTATCAATCGTAAGCCTCGTGACCCCATTTGGTACATATATGGCAGTGCGGCCTCCACTTCTGGCCGTCTCCACCACCGTTGTTACGTCCATTGTCGCCTTTATTGCGACCGTTGCCGCCGTTGTTGCGGTTATCACCGTGGTTGCCTTCGTAACCGCCGTTGGGACGACTCTGCCCCTTCCGACCTCCATTGCCTTGAGGGCGATTTCCCCCCTCCTTGATATGATGGAGGATACTCCGGCGCACAAGGACGGCCGGGATTGCCATACGGATTCCCGTAGGGATGCGACGCGGTGTTGGCCTAGGAAGACTACCCTTCGGCATGTGCCTACTGCGTTTGGATAGACTCGTACGAGAGGATCGCCGAGTAGAAGTCCTCGTAGGAGATCGACTTGTTGCCGACGGTGAGCGAGGCGGTAGTCGAGTTGAACGCAGAGCCTAGCCCAATGACGATGTGATCGATGAGCTCGTCATTGGAGACGGGGGATCCATCAGCGGCCATTACATCTGCAAAGGATTTCATCTTGTGCATATAAGCCGCGGCAGAGAGGTCTTCGTTGCGCGTAGAGGACATCAGGCGGCGGATGTGACGAACGTTGGCGCGGCTTTGCGCACCGTACATGATGTGCGTGTAACACACTTTCGTTGGGAGGCCCCAAGAGGAAGGTATGAAGAGCACAGTAGCAAGTTTCCCTCAGAAAGAAACTAAGATTGAATCGACCAGTAGGAGAAAGAAATCACTTCCGAAGGTTGATGCAGCTGATATTGGCAGGACGCACTACCGGTTTAGAAGCAACATGGAACCTACACAACACAATCAAATCACTTTTCCCCAACGAAGCAATGAGGTTGTCAATCTCACCGGGTTTGCTGAAAATAAAGAGGTCAATTGTATGGTGTGGAAAACAGTACTTGTTTGAAGTAGATGAAAAGAGAACAGTGAACAGTAGTAACATTATGAAAACAGTTATTGCAGTGGTTGTATTATCAGTATAAAGAAAATGGACCGGGACCCACGGTTCACTAGTGGTGTCTCTCCAGAACAGATAGATAGCATGTTGGGTAAACAAATGTCAGCTGGGCAATTGACATATATAAAGCCTGCACCGTAGTGCATATGCATGACATGATGATTACTATGTGATTCATGCGAGCATTACAACAAGATACATAGACCTTTATCGAACTGCATCTATGACTAATAATCCACCCTCAGAATGTCATCCGAGCAAACCTTGGGTATTAAGTTGCAAGCAACAGATAATTGCATCAAGCAAAGTGTGTAATATAAACAATGTAAACATCCTTGTTTTCTCCCTAATGGCAACAACACATCCCCCACCCGTTACGTTTCTGACACTCGAGCGTGAGTGAAAGGGAGGTATGAACCCCAGTATGGAACATAAATACTCCCTCTTGGATTTACAAGCATCTACTTGTCCAGAGCATCTACTAGCAACGTAGAGAATGCAAGATCATAAATAACATACACATGAAAAGAACATGATAGATTGATAATCATTGGACATAGCATTAAATATTCATCAGATCCGAGCAAACACAACATGTAGCATTACAATAAGATGATCTTGACCATGTTAGGCAGCTCACAAGATCTAAACATGAGGCATAAAGGGGAGAGAACAACCATCTAGCTACTGCTATGGACCCGTAGTCCAAGGATGAACTACTCACGCATCATTTCGGAGGTAGGCACGGTGATGTAGAGTCCTCCGGTAAGTATTCCTCCTCCCGGCAGGGTACCGGGGAGAGCTCCATAACCCTCCCGAACTAGGGTTGACAACGACGGCGGTTGCGGATGTTTTTTGGTGGAAAAGGCTCAGGTATTTAGGGCTAACCTCCCGAGACTTATAAATAGGCGAGAGGGCAACGTCGGTGGGCGGCCAGGGGGCCCATACCACCCTTGGGCGCGGCTAGAGGGGGCGCCGCCCTATGGTGTGGGGCCCCTCTGGGTCCCCTCCGGACTCCGTGTGCGTGACGACTTTCTAAGACTTCTGGGTTTTGTTTCGTCCAATTCCGAGAATACTTACAGAACAACTTTTCTGAAACTAAAAACAACAGAAAACAAGAAATGGCTCTATGGCATCTTGTCAATAGGTTAGTCCCAGAAAATCGATAAAAAGGAATAAAGTGTAAAGAAAACATGTAGCATATAGTATGAAAACAACATGGAACATCAGAAATTATGGATACGTTTATGACGTATCAACATCCCCAAGCTTAGTTCCTTCTCGTCCTCGAGTAGGTAAACGACAAAAACAAATAATTTCCGAGGTGACATGCTACCAACATAAACTTGATCATCATAAAGTAAAAGCATATGTAAGATGAGATCATAGTACTTTGAACACATGCATGACAAATATAATTTTAACAATGAAACTTAGCAATCACTTTGCATCATGAAAAGTAACACAAATAAAATATCATGAATAATAATGCACTTGAAAGTTATACGCTTGTTTCGAGCATAAAGAAAACATATCAAAGTGATATTTCGCTTGTCCTGAAGAGTGGGGAAAAACATAAATGCCAGGGCACCTTCAAAGTTCAAGTGGATGACAAGAACAAATAATTTGAGAGCAAGTAATAACACATCATGAATCAATCAATAATAATCTTTAGGACTGATGCACATTCAAGTCAGAATGGCAACTTCTCTCTCTCTCTCAACTATGCATAAAGTTCGAAGATGGAGACTCAACATAAAAGTAAAAGAAAGGACCTTCATAGAGGGAAGGAGGGATTAACTCATGTGCTAGAGCTTTTTATTTTATTAAGCAGAGGTATTGAAAACATTTTTTTAGAGAGGTGTATGCTTATGTCAACGAATGATAAACAAACAATACAGTACGACACGAGCCAACTAGACTTCACAAGAGCGGCTCCCATTGAAGGACGCAACTGGGGTCAGAGGGTCATCCCTCTTTCTCTTTTGTTTACACAATTATGCTTTGACTGATAAATCAGGGGCAAAAATAGTGAAGAAAATTTAATAGTAACCAATTTTGGGGCTAGGCACCCCGCTGTCAGCTCTTCTATCATTTGGATAAGCGGATGTGTCACTAGTCGAGGTGTGTAAAGTCCAATCAACAGTGAGATAAAGATTCTCTATTTACGTCCTCATGAGCTAAAACAGGGGCACAAAACAGGAGTAATTTTGAAAGTTTAAAGGTAGCACATGAGAAATTTACTTGGAGTGGTGGTTAAATACCACATGTAGGTAGGTATGGTGGACACATTTGGCAACCTTTGGTTTTTGGGAGTTGGATGCACGACTAGAGCTCATACTCAGTATAGGTGGAGGCTAGCAAAAGACTAGGAGCGACAAATCAAGAGAGCAATAATGGCCATAATCATGCATAGCGACAAAAACATTATTAATGAAAGCATAAAGGGTATTACAAGTCAAAAACTAAATGATCATAGAGGCTATAAGTGACTGGTTTGTAGTCATAAACATGGTGTAAGCATGCGCCAAGTCAACCAAATAAACCATTCAAAGAAGAACACCACAAATTTATGCTTCAATGTGATAAAAACAACTCATGATTCTTTCAATGGCACATTAAGCACTCTAAGCTATTTGAGTCAAGTCATGCTACAATAACAACCACTAAGCATACAATTAAAATAACATCTAACATGACATGAAAAAGTCTAGCTACAGTCTATACAGGCTTCTTTTTGCACCGTTATAAGCACAAAAATTGTACTACTGCTTTCCAACACCAATCATTTTATACTAAACAAAAACTCTCCAAGAGATATATCAAGAGAGTACTAACATAACTCTACTAGAACTAACAACTCTGAATAAGAGATGCATGAAAAACATGAGCTAAAAGGATTTGCAACAGCTAGAAGAAAAACTTAGAATATGGGCATGGAAGAAAACGAGTATTCATATGAAAAAGCGGAGCGTGTCTCTCTCCCACACAAAGAATGGGGTTCTAACATATTTATTGCAGCAAGGAAAACAAAACAAAACAAAAAACAAAAACAAATAGATGCTCTAAGTAAAATGCATATGATGTGACCGAATAAAAATATTGTTTCACCAGAAGTGACCTGATAGATGGTTGATGAAGAAGGGGATGCCTTGGGCATCCCCAAGCTTAGATTCTTGAGTCTTCTTAAAATATTCTAGGGAACCACGGGGGCATCCCCAACCTTTGGCTTTGCACTCTTCTTGATCACATTATATCACCCTCTTCTCTTGACCCTTGAAAACTTTCTTCACACCAAACTCAAAGTAATTCACATTAGAGGGTTAGTGCACAATAAAAAATTCACATGTTCTGCATGGACACAAGATTTATTAATACTTTGAAACAATAGCTACAGTCGCTGATGTTTCGTGAAGCAAAGAAATCCACTCGACATAGTAAAAGAGAGAATACAAGTAAAAAGGCAGAATCTGTCGAAACCAGAACAGTATGTAAAGACGATTTTTTTCGGGAAATTACGTTGCTCAAATAAAAAAAAGTAAATATAGAAAAAGTTTCGGAATTAGCTGTGGATAAGAACAAATATTTGCAAGTCATTGTAACATCCCTGATTTTTGGAAAGTACAAAAATCACAAAAATTTGAAACTTTTTGTTTGCATGTTAAACAAGTCACCAAAAACCAAATGAGATGCAAGAAACAAAAGAAAACAATACACATTCCAATGGAATTGAAATTAAGAATCCAAGGTACCTTTCTTCCTTAAACCCTAAGCCTATTTCAAATCTAGTTTTCATTATAAAGAGAAATTATTTCACGTGAATAAAAATATTTCATAATGCTTTTCAAATATTATATCAAGTAATAACAAATAAAGTGTTTATATAAATTATTTTGTTTTTGAAAACAAGTAAAATACCTTGAAAACCAATTTATACATTTGAAACAACCTCTCTTAATTTTATTAAAGCTTAATTCCATTTAATTATAATTTTTCTAATTAAAATGATCATTAGTGCTATTAAGGCATTATCCCTCCTTTCAAAATTTAAAAATTTAAAAGTGTTGAAAACAACACAAACATGATTCCAATTGAAAGATAAAGTTTTTACAAGTATTTAGAAATTGGTTTGATGCAATTTGGGTTCATAAAATAAAAGTCATGATCTGATAAATAAAAACAAGAAAAGAAAAAGAAACAGAACAAAAAAAAATCGGGAGAACAAAAAAAAGGGGTGAGCGCCCAGTATCGGCCCAAGCTCACCCCGTAACCTACCGCATGCGCACACAGCTAAGAAGCCCACTTCACGGCCCAACTCCCTCTCCTCTCACTGAACCGCGGGACCCGCGTGATGTCATGGACGATGTCATCGTCCCCCACCTCCTGAAACTTTCGCGGCCGTACCCGTCGCCCGCGCACGATCTCTCTCCTCGTGGCCCTCCTCACCTCCTCAACGCCCTCCAGAAGTGCCCCAGGACTCCCTCTCTAATTCCCCTCTCCGCTCTCACTCAATGGTGCCTAGAGACCATGTAAATTTCTCGCCGGAGATCTACCCTCCCGTCGTCGTGTTCCTCTGTTCCCGACCACGGTGAGCAAGTCCCCGGTCCGTAGAGCCTTCCGTTCGAACCGCTCCGACGGCGCGCCGATTTTTGTGCCCATGCCCGACCTTTTGGCGCAGGAGATCGACGCCGCCGAGCGCGTCTGTGCGTCACCGGAGCAACACCGTCCCTATCTGCTTCGCGCCGCCGTTCGAGGATGAGATCGTCCGCGCCGTCATCTCCAACGTCTTCGACGTCATCTACCGAGTGCCCTAGTCGTCTCTTCAGTGTAGGAGAACCCCGGAGCGCCGTCCCCGTGGAATTCCGGCGAGGCGCACCACCGTGGCGACATTTTCCGGCGTTCCCAAGTTCTGGCCACCGGTCAGTCCCTCTGATCCGTCCCTGTCCGCTGGATCTCCATCGTAGGGCTAAAAACAGAACACTTAAACGAAAGGGTACCAACCAATAGGAACGTGCCAAGTAGAAGCCTAGTCAGGGCACCAGTCAGCGCCCGGTCAGCCTGCCCGATCCAATCACAGCCAGCCAAGTGTCCTGGCCTTTTTCTGAATTTATTTCCGAATAGAAATTAGTTGACAGAATTGCAGAAAAGCCCCTAGAACTTGCAACCTTCATAACTTTTGATCCACTTAGCCAAGTTTAGCAAACTTAGACTTTTTGAAATCCCTTGAACATGTAGAAACTTTTAGCACTATCCAAATTTAAATTTGATAAACTTAAATTTGTTCAAATTTAAATATGCTTGTTTGATGAATTCTGGCATAATTCAAATTATACAAACCCAAAAATTGCAAATAAAATATTTTTGGAATCCTTAGGATGTGTAATTCCATACCCTATGCCCCAAAATAATAATTAAACTAATTAAAATGGAATTTAGGATTTAAACAACCAATTGAGTATTTTGCACCTAGTTTTAATTATGTAAATAATTTTAAGTAGTTTTTTTCTGGAAAATTGTTCCATTTAGTAACCTTAGACCAGATAAACCAGTACACAACCTATTTATGACCAGAGAACCCATTCCATGTAATATTTGCCATATAAACCATCCATAGTAATAAGCCATTATAAATTAAGTGTGGTTTGATGGAACCCCCTTTAGGAAAATTGTGGTGTGATCATTTTGATCAAAACCAACACCCATGTCATGTTGAACTTATGGAAACTAACTTTTTGACCATAACACCTATTTCAATGCCTTTTGTAAATTTACAAGCCATATTGTAAATTGCTTCAACCCTACTAAACCAAAGCCATGAAATGAATCATGTTGATCATGATTTGTTTTCTAAAACCCCTAGACAAAAGACTTGTGTGATCTTTGTGATAAAATACCAACCCTAGGACCCTTGGAACAAGTTTGTTTTGTCAATGGGGAAAGCCTGACCTAAAACATCTCAATTCCTTTTGTACATTGAATTAAGTGTTAAACCCTAAACCATATCGCATCCACTTCTTTTGTATATAGTGTGAAGTGATATTCCTTGACAACCCTTAACCACCAATGGAAAAACCCATGACCAAACACTTAGTTCTTTTTGCATATTTAATTATGTGTCAAGACCTTGTCCATATTAACACTAATCAAGTTGAATAACTTGTTATGCTTCGGTATTGTTTATTTTGTTGTATGTTTGTATGTGAGTGAATTGTTTGTTTATTGTTATTCATTTGTATTTTATAGATTGTACGGAGAGCAACGTTCTATTTGTAAACAGAGCGTCTCCATACCAACTTCCACAAGGCAAGTGATGCTCAAGTCCCACTTTTATTGCATTAGAGTTTTCAATAGTATGCAAGATAGGTGATTTTACTTATTTTCCAAAGTATATGCTATGCTTAGAAATACCTAGTAGTGCGTAGCCAACCTGAAACCTGTACTAGATACTAGTTTAGCTATGCCATATTATTATCACAACTATTGATGATACATGTTGGGTTGTGATGTTTTGAAAAATGAAAATTAACAACCCAATGAAACACCTGGGTGGACCGAACCTTGCTTGGATTACGTTGAGTGGCTACTCAGGACCATGTTCATGGTGGTTTAACCATGGATGTGGGGCTTATCACCTGAGAGTACACTTGTGGACCGCCACCCAAGATTAAAAGAGATTTGTAGGTCTTCACTGTTTAGTTAGCTTCCAGTGTAGCCTTGAGGTAATATGGGCTCTGCCAAGATTAAGTAAGTTGTGGGGGTTCATCCTGTTGTATGACAGTGGGTGGTAGAATTTTATGAGCAACGAGTCATTACTGGTATGGTTGAATCCCTCTTCCCAAAGATCTTGTCTCATTCTTCTCTCGGGGAAAATGAGTCTCAAGGTGAAAGTGCACAACCTCTGCAGAGTTTAAAAACTAAGATCTTAGCCGTGTCCCCGGTTATGGGCCAGTTGAGCAGCTAGACAGAGTTGGTGCCGAAGGATCTCCTCATCTTTTCTGAATGAAATAAAATATGGTAGAAACCCTTTATAGGGCACCTGGTGGTTTAACCATGGTGCCACAACCAAACTTCATGGTGGTTTAACCATGATGACTTTCAAACTTTATGGTGGTTTAGCCATGATGATTTGTTCACCTTTATGGTGGTTTAACCATTTAGGATTGTACAAATGATTTCTTTTGTTTAAAAGGAATTTGTCAAATATAGGACAAAATTGGCTTTATGCAAATAGCCCAGACTCCACCAGCCAAATATCATGTAGATAGTTATTCCTCAAAACTGCCACCATACAAGTGTCACTTGTCAGTACATTGTTTGTACTGACTTCCTCCCCTGTGGGGGCTGCATATTCCAACGTGCAGATGGATTTGAAGACAAGTGAGGATTTTGTTTAGGATCTCGAGTCTATCGCCAACATGTTCTGCCTGTGGCGCATGAAGATGAAGAAGGCTCATTGATGTATTATTTCCGCTGTGTTTACTTTCAAACCTTGTTATTGGGCTAGTCCATGTTGACTATGCCAATTGTAAGGCTATTTTATTTCTTATCCGCTGGATCAACGATGTAGAATGATACTATTGCAATGAATATTTCATTTTGTCATGTGTATGCTACCAGAGATCCTGGGAATAGCAGGTTCCACAGGTGTTCTATCTTTATCAAAAGGTAGGGCACTATAGTCATTTTGATCTTTCTGTGAATTATGCGATTTTATACGGTGGACAACGGAAATCTGTTTCGTGCGCAGAAATACAAAACCAACCTCAACTTTCACTAGAGACTTTACTTGGCACAACAAATGCGAGAAAATAAAGATACAAAGGAGTTACTATAGAAGTAAACAACACCTTGAATCAAAGAAAACAGAGAAAAACAAAGCAAAAAATTAAACCATGGGTTATCTCCTAGGAAGTGTTTTTCTTTAACACCTTTTAGCTTGGCATAAAAAAAGAGAAAAGCAAGTGTTTTCAAGTGAAGAAGCATCCAAATTGTAAATTGTTCGAATAAGAGAATCAAAAGGAAACTTCATTCTCTTCCTAGGAAAGTGTTCCATACCTTTCTTGAGTGGGAATTGTTATTTAATATTCCCCTCTTTCATATCAATAACAACACCAACGATTTTAAGAAAAGGTCTTCCTAAAAAAATAGGACAAGAAGCATTGCATTCAATATTAATAACAACAAAATCAACGGGGATAAGGTTATTATTAACCATAGTAAGAACATCATCAACTCTCCCCAAAGGTTTCTTTCTAACATCATCAGCAAGACGAACATCCAAATAACAGTGTTCCAAAGGTGGCAAATCAAGCATATCATAAAGTTTCTTAGGAATAACAGAGATACTAGCATCACAACCACATATATCATTACAATCAAAATCACTGACCTTGATTTTAATGATGAATTCCCAACCATCATCTAACTTCCTAGGGATATAGGCTTCACATCTTAATTCTTCTTCTCTAATTTGTATGAGAGCATTTGTAATATGTTTTGTGAAAGCCATATTCATAGCACTAGCATCAGGACAACTAGCAAGCTTATGTAGGAACATAATTATTTTAGATATATTGCAATCATCAAAATCAATATCATTTTTATCAAAGGTAATGGGACTATTGTCTCCCATAGTTCAAAATATTACAACATTTTTATCAGAAACAGTTTTAGTGTTTTCAGGCAATTTTAAACGTTTAACAACAGAAGTGGAAGTATTGCCAACACCAATTACTTTACCATTAATAGTAGAAGGTTTACTAGAGTGGGAAGCTTCAGTTTTACTAGTGGTGGTAATGGCGCAAACATTACCTATATTATTCTTTCTAGCTATTTCATCTTCTCTTTCCCATCTAGCATGCAATTCAGCTAATATCCTAACATTGTAATCAATTCAAATTTGAATGACATTAGTAGCAGCAAAAGGATTTTCCTCTATAGTTTCCGTTTTAGCAGCCATTCTATTGATTAAAGAAGATTGTGCTTCAGACATGGATGAAATAGAAGTTTCAGCACGTGCAATTTTAACTTGCAAACCAGAAATTTCCCTATTTAAATTCTCAAGTTTATAACTGATATTTTTTTAACATAATAGATTGTTACTCCATGTTCTTAGTAAATAATTTATTTTGCTCAAATTCTTTTGCATAAAATATTTAGTGGCCCTTTCAACTTCTGAAATTCTTTCATTAGACATTCCAGATCTATCATGAGAATAATTATTACCACTATTAACAGTATATGACCTATAATTGTTGCTACCAAAATTGTTTCTATAAGCATTGTTGTTCAAATTATTGTTTTTAATGAAGTTCACATCAACATGCTCTTCTTGAGCAACCAAAGAGGCTAAAGGAACATTGTTTGTATCAATAGGAGTATGGCCATTCACAAGCATATACATAATAGCATCAAGCCTATCACTCAAGGAAGAGGTTTCTTCAACACAATTTACCTTCTTACCTCGTGGAGATCTCTCAATGTGCCATTCAGAATAATTTACCATCATATCATTAAGAAGCTTTTTTGCTTCCCCCAAAGTCATGGACATAAAGGTTCCTCCAGCAGCTAAATCCAGAAGGTTTCTTGAAGAAAAATTCAGTCCTGCATGAAAAGTTTGGATGATCATCCAAGTAGTCCGTCCATGAGTGGGACAATTCTTTACTAAAGATTTCATTCTTTCCCAAGCCTTAGCAAAATGCTCATTATCAAGTTGCTTAAAATTCATAATGCTACTTCTTAAGGATATAATCTTAGCAGGAGGATAATATTTTCCAATGAAAGCATCTTTACATTTAGTCCATAAATCAATACTATTTCTAGGCAAAGATAACAACCATTCTTTGGCTCTTCCTCTCAAAGAGAAAGGAAACAATTTCAGTTTAATAATATCTCCATCTACATCCTTATATTTTTTGCATCTCACAGAGTTCAACAAAATTATTAAGATGGGCAACAACATCATCAGTACTAACACCATAAAATTTCTCTCTCATAACAAGATTTAACAGGGAAGGCTTTATCTCATAAAAATAAATAGTAGGAGCAGGTGGAGCAATATGTGTGCTAATAAAATCATTGTTGTTTGTGCTAGTGAAGTCACACAACTTAGTGTTCTCGGGAGTACTCATTTTAACAAGATAACAACTAGAATAAGAACTAAATTTTTTGTATTTTTGATAAAGAGAAGCAAACAAGACAAAATAAAATAAACTAAGCAAAACAAAAACAAAGTAAAGAGATTGGAAGTGAGGGACTCCCCTTGCAGAAATCCTCTTTCTCCCTGGAAACGGTGCCACAATAATAGCTTGATGCGCGTGTAACACATGTTAGTTGGGAGACCCCAAGAGGAAGGTATGAAGAGCACAGTAGCAAGTTTCCCTCAAAAAGAAACCAAGGTTGAATCGACCAATAGGAGAAAGAAATCACTTCCGAAGGTTGATGCAGATGATATTGGAAGGGCGCACTACCGGTTTAGAAGCAACATGGAACCTACACAACACAATCAAATCACTTTGCCCCAACTAAGAAGTGGGGTTGTCAATCTCACCGGTTTTGCTGAAAACAAAGAGGTCAAACATATGGTGTGGAAAGCAGTACTTGTTTGTAGTAGATGAAAAGAGAACAGTGACGGCAGTAGAAAAACAGTAGTAACAGTATGAAAATAGTGATTGCATTGGTTGTATTATCAGTATAAAGGAAATGGACCGGGGTCCACAGTTCAATAGTGGTGTCTCTCTAGAACAGACAGATAGCATTTTGGGTAAACAAATTACAGCTGAGGAATTGACAGATATAAAGGTTGCACCGTAGTGCATATGCATGACATCATGATTAATATGTGATTCATGCGGACATTACACCAAGATACATAGAACGTTATCCAATTGCATCTATGAATAATAATCCACCCTCAGAATGTCATCAGAGCAAACCTTGGGTATTAAGTTGCAAGCAACATATAATTGCATTAAGCAAAGTGTGTAATGTAAACAATGTAAACATCGTTGTTTCCTCCCTTATGGCAAGATCACATCCCCCACCCGTTACGTTTCGGTCACTCGAGCGTGAGTGAAAGGGAGGCATGAACCCACCATCTAGCATAAATACTCCCTCTTGGAGTTACAAGCATCTACTTGGCCAGAGCATCTACTAGCAACGGAGAGCATGCAAGATCATAAATAACATACACATGAAAAGAACATGATAGATTGATAATCATTGGACATAGCATTCAGTATTCATCAGATCCCAGCAAACACAACATGTAGCATTACAATAAGATGATCCTGATCATGTTAGGCAGCTCACAAGATCTAAACATGAGGCATAAAGAGGAGAGAACAACCATCTAGCTACTGGTATGGACCCATAGTCCAAGGATGAACTACTCACGCATCATTTCGGAGGCGGGGATGGTGATGTAGAGCCGTACGGTGATGATTCCCCCTCCCGGCAGGGTGCCGGGGAGAGCTCTAGAACCCTCTCGCACTAGGGTTGACGATAAGGGCGGTTGCGGATGTTTTTTGGTGGAAAAGGCTCAGGTATTTAGGGTTAACCTTCCGAGGGGTATAAATAGGCGAGAGGTAAACGTCCGTGGGTGGCCAGGGGGCCCACACCACACTGGCGCGACCAGAGCGGGGCGCGCCGCCCTATCGTGTGGGGCCCCTCTGGCCCCCTCCGGGTGCCCTTCGGATTCCGTGTGCGCGACGACTTTCTAAGAGTTCTGGGTTTTTTTAGTCCAATTCCGAGAATATTTCCAGAACAACTTTTCTGAAACTAAAAACAGCAGAAAACAGGAACTGGCTCTGTGGCATCTTGTCAATAGGTTAGTCCCAAAAAGATCGATAAAAAAGGTGAAAGGGTAAATGCACTTAAATCATCTTGTTTTGGATGTTTGTTAACAACACACATATCCTCTTAAGTGTGATGAGTATAAAAAAGGACAAAGATCAATGTGGTATTCCTGCTGGAATTTTGTTCTAGGTCGGAGTCTCCGGTATGGAGTTTTTCTGATAAAGAAGTTGTGCTGCGAGTCTGGTGTCACCCGCTGGACTCACTCGGGAGTCTCCGGTGTGGAGATTTTTCTGAGAAGGAACCCTGCTGCACGTTTGGTGTCACCTGCTGGACTCCCTTCGGAGACTTGCCGGAGATACTCCGGAGTCTCCAGACTTACACTCACACGTGCTGCTCGCTCGACCCCAGACATGCTCTACGCGAAGGAGTCAAGGCACATGCAGAGTTACACCGGAGTCTCCGGTATGGCGCACCGGATTTTCTAGACTTGTTGATTCCCAAGAAGGAAGTGAAGCTGGAATTGTGGCGTCACCCGCTGGAGCCACTCCGGAGACACACTGGATACTATCCGGAGTCTCCGGTATGAAGCTACGATAACTTCTTAGACCGGAGTCTCTGGACTTTACACCAGAGTCTCCAGTGTGACTTTTGCAGAATGGTCTCCAACGGCTCTAAAAGTTATGAGGGGTATAAATACCCCCTCTCCTCCACCTACCTCCAGCTAGCTCGTCCAGAATAGATCTCACCATTTCTAGAGCTCCCCCACCTTGCTAGATCTCCCAATCCCTCCACCCAAAAGTGTTGATCTTCGGAGGATTGAAGGAGAAGGCCCTAATCTACGTCTTCACCAACCGGATTTCATTTACCCCCTCATTTGCTTAAGGGGAACTATTCTAGGGTTTCCTCTTGTGGAGAACCTAGACATATTGCTACTCTTGGTGTTTCTTGTGATTGTTGGGAGCCCCCAATTTGGTTGTGGGTGTGTGTGCCCATAACTAGTTTGTAAAGGACTTGATTCCCGACTCAAAGGGGATCAATAGTGGAAGGTGGACTAGGGCTTTGTGGCGGGGTTCATCGGAGAATAGGGTGATGCCTTTGTGGCATTGAGTAGGCCTCTGTGGCGAAACTCACACCCCTCCAACGAGACGTACTCCCTTAACAAGGAGGAACTCGGGAATACATCGTGTCTCCACGTGCTTCCTATCGGTTATCTCGTTCCCTTATCCTTTACTTGTGTTTGTATTGCATTTATTGTTGTTCTTGTCATATAGGTAAATTCACCGTAGTTGCATTATCTAGAGAATTTACCTTTGTGTCAAGCCTAATCTTGAAGAAAAATTAAAATTGGTCATAGCACCTATTCACCCCCTCTAGGTGCCCATACTATCCGTTCAATTAGTACCAGAGCCTCGGCTCTTGTTAGCGGGCTTAACCGCCTATGAGTTTAGTATGGATGGTGATACAGTTGTCACCGGTTTTGCGACACAAGTCACTATGGATGATCTCAAGGAATTGAAAAATTCCTTGACCTCATCCATGGAGGAAAAAATAGATGAATTGCAAACAGTCATGTTGCAATTCATGAAAGCCAAGGAATCGGAGACCTCCACTTCATCTCCTTCGGATGAAATTGTTGAGGGTGCCAAGAATGGGGCTATTGGTGAACCACCTAAAGATGCTTCCTCTAAGAACTCCACCGATAAGGGTACAGCAGAAAAGGAGATTACCACTCCATCGAAGAACACTATTCTCCCAATCCTCCCGTCCCACATACTCATATAATTCCTAGAGGAGAACCTCCTAAAATTGATGCATGTTCTTTTTGTGAGTGGCAATATTACATGGAAACTCACTTGAACTCTTCTTGTATTTATCTTTGGAGGGTCACTCGAGATGGATACAAGCCACATGACCCCAAGAACTTGACAAGAAGAGAAGCCGTAGATTGTCAACTCAACTACACCGCCTTGTCCATCATTCAAAAAGCCGTGGATCCAAACCACATGCCACGTCTTCAACAATATTCTACCGCCAAGGAAACATGGGACGCTCTTGTCTTCATGTTCGTGGGAAATGAGAGCAAGTAAAGGAATAGGTATGATGCTTTGCGCAATGAGGCTGAAGGATTCTATATGCATGATGGTGAGAATCATGAAGACATGTACCGAAGGCTCAAGACTCTTTCCACCGCATTCAACAATGTTGGTGCCAAGTATATTGATGATGCGTGGATCAAGAGGAAGTACATAATTTCTCTTATGACTTTTGAGCACACGGACTTGAAGAGGCTTCAAGGAAGACATGACTTTGCATCTTTGACCTCAACCCAAGTGATGCAAGAAATGTTCTCCTATCAAGTGCAAACTAAGAATTCTCTTGACAACCGTGCTAGAGCCATGGGAATGCACAAAGGCGCATCCTTTTCTTTGAAGTCCAAGGTAGTGTCAAGGGAGGTTGATTATCAAGAAGCTTGCATTGAGGTCTTGGATCCTTTGAAGGATCAAGAATATGACCCCGTGCTCAAAGATGTCATTGCTCTTTCCGTGCATTTTTTTTGGAAGAATCCATCCAAGGCCAAGCCATATGTAGAGGAGAATACCAAGTCTATCTATGGCATATAAGGGACTCAAAGGGTGAGGTCTTGCTTCAATTGTCAATATAATCACCATTTCATGGCGGAGTTCCCCTATGAGAATAGAGAACTTCATGGTGGCAAGCTTATTCGCAAATACAAGTCCAAGGTTGCTTACAAGAAACCTCATTCAATAAGAAACCTTTCAACAAGAAGTCCCCCACCAAGTTTGTGCTAGTGACTCAAGAGGAATATGATTCCGGAAGTGATGAAGAAGAAGAAGAATCCACAAGTGAAGTGGCCGCTCTAGCTATTGCTTCAACTCCATCATCTTCATCACTCTTTGAATCCCCCAATAAGAATCTTCCTCAACCCAATGCCAAGTGCTTCATGGCTAAGGCCTCGGAGGTAGCATATTCTATCTTCTCTAAGACTACAAATGACATGAATAACATTCCTAGTCATAGTGTAGAAGATGAAATTTCCTCTTTGGAACATTTTATGTCTAATGTGCAAGGTGAGACCAAGAAGTACTTTGATCTCTTCACGAGCCAATTGGGAGAGTCCCATGAAGCTCTTGACAAGAAAGGTGAGATTGAAAGAAGAGATGTGGATTAAAAGGCATCTCTCTCTCTATGACCCTTGAGGAAGAGCATGAGGGTCGAGTTTCTCTTGAGGAGGAATTTGAATCTATTGAAGAGTTACATAATGAACTTGTTGCTAACATTACTATATAATGTGACCTTGCTATTGCTAAATATAAGAAATCTAAAAAGGATAAGTTTGAGTTTGGGGTTGGTCATGATAAACTAACCAAGGAGTTTGAGAAGCTTACCAAGGCCCACAAAGCCTTGGAGAGTGAACACTCTACCCTTAAAGAGTCACATGAACAACTTCAAACTCAACTCAATGAATTCAATGTGCCTAGTTCCTCCACTTCTTCTTGTGATCATGCAAATATTATTGAGGAAAATGCTAGGTTGAAGGAAGAGCTAGTAAGGCTCAACGGCAAGAGCCCATGTGTTGAGAAGGTGGTGGCCTCTAAGCCACAAGTTACACCCAAGCCACAAGTGGTTGCTCCTAGACCACAAGTGGGAAAGAAAGGTCTTGGCTATGTTGCCAAGAAGAAGAAGAAGAACAAGAAGAAAGCCATCAATGGTGCTTCGGGTGGTATTGTAATTAGGGACAACACTACTCATAGCATTCCCGCACAAGCCAACAATGTTGCTTCGAGTGGTAGTGTCATGAGAGACAACACTACTCGTAGCATCCCCGCGAGAACTAACAATCCACACCATTTCTTATATGTTGATTATTATGGTGTTGTGCAAGCTAAATATGTTGGTCCTATTGCAGGTTTCATTAGCTATACTATTTGGGTTCCAAAGACCCTTGTTGCTAACGTGAGGGGACCCTCCTCGGGTCCTAACTCTTGTAAATGATCTCTTGCAGGACTATGCTTCCAGTGGGTCTAAATGGATAATTGATAGTGGATGCACTAGTCATATGACCGGAAGCAAAGAACTTGTGACGGAGGTGCGCCCAAATACAAATGATGCAACCGTCACTTATGGAGACAAGTCCAAGTCTAAGGTAACGAGGTTTGGCAAGGTTATGATTGCTCCTGATATCACTATTGTAGACGTCATGCTTGTTGAATACCTTGGATACAATTTGCTTCCAGTTCATTCATTAGGGAAGATGGGTTTCTCCGTCTTCTTTGATCTTGATATTGTGGTCCTTTTGAGGAGCAGGACTCTTGACGTCGCATACGTGGAACATGTCAAAAATGAGTTGTTTGTGGTGGAATTTTCGAAGTCTACCAACTCCCAAGCGATGTGTCTTTTCGAAAAAGCGGACGTGGGGTGGTTGTGGCATCGCGGCTTATCCCATGTCAACATGAGAACTTTGCAAAGTCTTCACAAAGGTGGCCTAATTATTGGACTAAAAGAAAATGTTTCCTTTTCCAAAGATCGCGTTTGTAGGTCGTGTGTTGAAGGAAAGATGCATGATGCCGCTCATAAGGCCAAGACTAATATCTCATCAAAGAGGAACTTGGAACTTCTCCATGTTGATCTCTTTGGTGTCTTGCCCGAGGCAAGTCTTGGAGGCAAGAAGTGTTTCTTGGTGATTTTTGATGACTATTCAAGATACACTTGGGTTTATTTCTTCAAGTCAAAGAGTGAGACCCAACAAACTATCATCGACTTTTCCAATCAAGTGCAACGTCAACACAATGTCCCAATCATGGCTATTAGGAGTGACAATGGCACCGAGTTGAAGAACTGCACTTTGAATGAATTCCTTAGTGATGAGGGTATTCGTCATCAATATTTCGCTACATATATACCTCAACAAAATGGTGTAGCCGAGAGGAAGAATCGAACTCTAATGGATATGGAAATGACCATGTTGGTAGAGTATTCTTCTCCTCAATATTTATGGGCTGAGGCCATATCCACTGCATGCCACTCCTCCAACCGCCTCTACATCCGCAAGGGATTAGACAAGACTCCATGTCATATCCTCACCGGAAACAAACCCAACGTCTCCTACTTTCGTGTTTTCGGTTGTAAGTGCTTCTATTTGATCAAGGGTGTTTGGTTTTCTAAATTCCAATCTAAAACTATTGAGGGTATATTTGTTGGTTACGGTGCCGAATCCCACACTTATGGAGTCTTTGACAAAACCTCACGGATTGTCATAGAATCTTGTAGTGTGGTTTTCGAGGAAAATGATGGCTCCCAAGTGGCGCAATTTCATGTTTCTAATGTAGATGTTGAAGTGCCTCAAGAATACATAGGAAGGATGGGTGTGGGATTTTTCCGCCCCATTGAGGGACACCTTATGGCAACTCGAGAAGAACTATTCTCTACTCAAGTGGAGCCCTCCTATACAATAGAAGAACACGCGAAGAAGCCAAGTGATGCACCTAACCAATAACATGTTCAAGACCCTCCTCTTATTGACCAAGTTACTATGCAAGATGCAACCACTCCTATCATTCAAGCTTGTCAAGGTCAAGGCCAAGATCAACCTTCTTCATCCTCCTCTCCTCAAGTTGAAGCATGTGTTGAGGAGGATGATGATGATGATGATGATGGTAAAGGCCAACAATTCGGTCAAGATGGGGACCCAAATGATCAAGTGATTCATCCTCGCAATAATGAGGAGATCGAAGCCCATCATTCCAAAAGGATTAGAAGATCATTGAAGCGCATTGATGCATACGACAACAAAGTGTTGGAAGATGTTCAAGCTAGAAGATACACAAGAAGGCAATTGGAAAAATTTAGTGAGCATCAAGTTCACATATCCATGGTGGAACCAAAGAAAGTATTTGAAGCTCTCGAGGACTCCGATTGGGTGGAAGCTATGCATGATGAGATCAATAACTTTGAGCGCAATAAAGTTTGGAAGCTAGTTGAGAAGCCCAAGGATTGCCATAATGTTATTGGCACTAAGTGGATATTCAAGAACAAGCAAGATGATCATGGTATTGTCATAAGGAACACGGCAAGATTGGTGTCTCAAGGCTACACTCAAGTAGAAGGCATTGACTTTGATGAAACCTATGATCCTGTGGCTCGCCTTGAGTCCATTCGTATCCTCACATAATTTCAAACTGCAACAAATGGATGTCAAAAGTGCTTTTCTAAATGGTCCACTAAAAGAGAAGGTATATGTTAAGCAACCTCCGGGGTTCGAGAACCCCAACTTCCCTAACCATGTCTACAAGCTCGATAAGGCGCTCTATGGACTTAAACAAGAACCACGTGCGTGGTATGAGCACCTTAGAGAGTTGTTGGAAGACCGTGGGTTTGAAGTTGGGAAGATCGACCCCACCCTTTTCACAAAGAGGGTAAAGGGAGATATTTTCATATGCCAACTCTATGTGGACGATATTATCTTTGTCTCAACTAGCCAAGATTTTAATAATGAGTTATCAAAGCTTATGACTGACAGGTTTGAGATGTCCATGATGGGAGAGATTAAATTCTTCCTTGTCTTTGAGATCAAGCAATTGGCTCGTGGGACCTTCATTTCTCAAGCCAAGTACACCCAAGACATGCTCAAGAGGTTTAATTTCCAAGGTGCAAAAGATAATCCATCTCCTATGCAAGTAAAATGCCACCTCAAGCGCAATCCGGATGGTAAAGATGTGGACCAAAAGTTGTATTGTTCTATGATTGGTTCTTTGCTTTACCTTTGTGCATCTAGGCCCGATATTGTTTTTAGTGTAGGTGTGTGTGCAAGGTATCAAGCGGCTCCTAAGGAAAGCCACTTGGTGGCGGTCCATATGATCTTTCGGTATTTGGTTCATACCTCAAGGTTTGGTTTGTGGTACCCAAAGGGGCACAATTTTCTCTCAAGGGCTACACGGACTCGGATTGGGCCGATGATCAAGATGATATGAAGTCTATTTACGGGGCTTGCCAATTTCTTGGTAGGTCCTTGGTGAGTTGGTCTTCCAAGAAGCAAAATTGTATATCTCTCTCCACCGCCGAAGTCGAGTATGTGGCGGCCACGAGTGCTTGCACCCAATTGCTATGGATGAGGCAGACCCTCAAATAATATGATGTTCACTTGGATAAGGTGCCTCTCATGTGTGACAATGAAAGTGCCATCAAGATCGCCTACAACCCCGTGCAACACACAAGGACGAAGCATATTGAGATTTGGTATGATTTCATCCAGGATCATGTGGAAAGAGGTGATATTGAGCTAGCATATGTCCCCACCAAGGATAATTTCGCGGACATCTTCACGAAGCCACTTGATGATGCAAGATTCATGTCCTTGAGGAATGAGCTAAATATCATCGATTATAGGGTTTTGACTTGAAGATCTTGCACACACCCCTATAGTTGATACGTGTTTGGGTTTAGGTGTAGGCATGGACATAGGGGGAGTGTTATCCAAACACATTGGTTACTCCCCCTTATGCCCATAGCAAAAAATTCACTGTTATCTCTATTTTTCTAATGTTGAATTGTGAGCTTCAATGTTGATAAGTGGCAATGCACCCAATATATATCTTCGCGGTGACATACCATGATATCTCACATGGTGGCTTAGGCCACCAACCTCTTCTCTTGAAGAGTTGGTTCTTATTTGGCTTTTATTTGACTTCTTTCTCTCTTTTTGAGTTTGGTTGTCTCTATGGAAAACATACTCAAATTTTGGTGTTTTTAGTGTTTTTTTCTTGCAATCTTTGAGTATGAAGTACCATCCCTGTTGGTTTTTCTAATCCCAAGCCAAAATATTCCCAAAAGCAAAGTTCCCTAGCCACATGCATGTCCCTTCCATTTTCTGGGATTCTTTGGAGTGTGGGTCCAGAGACTCCGGTCTGTCACACCGGAGATTCCAGTCTATCCGGAGACTCTGGTGTTTAGTCCGGTGACTCCGGTCTGGCTGTTTCAGCAAAATAAAAACGAGATCGGGGTGGTAGGCTTTCTAATTCCATACCAACCACCCCGACCCCCAAGACTCCATCTGCGCCGCTGCCGCCTCCAAGAACCCCTCCGGAAGCCTCTAGCCGTCGGAATCCGCCCGCCACGGCCTCCCTCGACTCCTCTACGTGTTCCCCCTCCAAGGGAACCTCCATGGCCAACAAGGGTGGCAAGGGTATCCCCTCTCCCCTCCTTTTCTTTGTGTTCATCTAGGTTTTTATCTAGATGCAAGTTTTTGGAAGAGTTGGCACTTGTTTATTGCTTTAGAACCACCCTAGGCTTATTCCCCTCCGTAGAAATCATCTAGAGATCACTTGGTACAAATTTCGTAGAGTCTAAATCTCATATCTGTTGCAATTTCGGAGACTCCAGTCTTAGTCCGGAGATTCTGGTCTCCCAGACTGGAGACTCCGGTGTACAATCTCTAACATTTGTCCATAATCTTGTGATGGTTTCTTCCTTCATCCCGTGGACATGTATTCTTATCTACTGCTTTCTGGTTTTGTGTTTGGTTGTGTTGTGTTTTCAGGGAAAATGACAAAGTCATCCGCCTTCAATCCTAATGTCAAAACAAGGAAGTATCATGCTCACTCTCGTAACTACCCAGTCACCGATCCGGATACTGGGAGGGTTGCTCAGCAGAGGACCGTTGATGATGAGCGTCTTCAACAAGAAGCTGGTCAAGAGAGACAGAGGCGTGAATTGGCGAAGAAGGCCAGGTTTGACAGGATCACTACTGTGGTAAAGATGAGAAAGCGGGACTACATGATTATGAGAGCTAGACCTTTCTTCACCATGGCTCGCATTGCTGAGAGTTATCACTACTAGAGGAGAGAGTCCGAGCTTATTCAGAGGGAGATCTATGCTGGGCTAAGGCATCCTGTCTGTCCACGGCGGGTTCTTGACTTAGAGGCTTTGGGCAGTATGGAGTCCTTCGAGGAGGCTGTGTGGATCACTAGGAAGTTGGGGCTTGAGCATCTCGTGGGCATTCAGCAGAACTACAACATAAAGGCTATTCAACAGTTATATGCCACAGTCACCTTTGGAGAGGATGAGGATGTTACCCTGACTTGGGTGAACGGGCCTAGGAAGTGTGAGTCTTCTATCCAGAGGCTTTCTGAGATGATTGGTTACCCGTGGGGTGATGATGCTGGTCAGCGTATGAATATCCATGGTGTGGCCTATAACAAGAAGAGGATGGCTCCTATGTATGAGACGATCTCGAGCACAAGCACTGTAAGGACCTCAAGAGGGTCTACAATATTCTTCCCCGCCTCTTCCGCAAAACCATTGCTCCCAAGGCCGGGAACATGGATGCTATCCATGGGGATAATCAACTTGCTCTATCAGACTTTCCAGCGTCACTTGGGTGGTCTAGATGGTGAGGGATTTGAGATCGACATCATGTACTTTATTAGGGAAGAGATGTATTCAGCTATGATTGAGATCAAGAAGGTCCCGGTATATGCTCCCTATGTGATGAAGCTCATTCTTGATGAGTGCCCGGGTCTTGATTGTGAGACTGTGCATGCAGAAGGTTCTCTCCAGGTGCTCTCGTCTCACTTATCTGATGAGGACACCCCCATGGGTAATGCTGAGGCTGCTGCTCCGAGGTCTAGGAGGAAGAATGTCGATCCTCCATCTCGCCGTTCTGGCAACAAAGAGGCTCAAGATGATATGAAGAAGCTCTCATGGTTTTAGCGTAATATTCTGTGCATGACGATTGATGTCCACAAGGAGAACCATGAGGCCTATAAGGAGAGGAGTCAGCTGAGGAAGATGATCACCAAGCTCCAGGACCATGCGGGTATTGGTGCTACTCCTCCTCTTGAGCCTCCTACTGAGTCTATGACCATGTCCTATGAGAACTGGAACACCCACTCCTTCCCGTGGGGTGATTTTGAGGAGGTCACTTCACCTCTTTCCTCTTCTAACAACCGTGGAAAGGCTCCTATGACTGAGGAAGAGGAGCATACTAAGGAAGAAGAGGATGAAGAGGAGTATGAAGAAGATGATAATGAGGAGGGAGAAGGCACGGACAAGAATGATGATGGAGATGACGAGGATTACGATGAGGATGACTGATCCTTTGGGGTTTGTGTAGTTGCTCTTTGCCCTTTTTGGTGTCTCGATGCCAAATGGGGAGAAGTAGCTATAGTCTTCTCGGGATTTGCAAGGGTTGCTTTGTTTTGATTTCATTCGCCTCGGAACACAAGTCTTTGGACTTGATTTGCTTTTTATGGCTTGTGTTCCTTTTATCCTAGTTGATTTTTATTTATTTCCTAGTGGAACTTAAATCTAGGTGTCGTGAGACTACGTGGTGAAGCTATCTTATTATTGTGCCTATTGTTGCTTTACCTACCTTACTTATGCATATATTTATATTGTTCATTAGTAGTTGTGCTTGTGGGCATTGTTTGTAAAACATAGGGGGAGCTCATGACTTAGTTGTTTGAGAGCTCGTCTATTTTTAATAAACATAGCCCAGCTATGATATTCATTGCAAATATGTGTGTTGTCATCAAACACCAAAAATGGAGAGATTGAAAGTGCAAATGCACTTAAATCATCTTGTTTTGGATGTTTGTTAACAACACACGTATCCTCTTAAGTGTGATGATGCTTATCAGGGTCTATCGATAATATTTGATATGGTGGTGATGAGTATCAAGGACAAAGATCAATGTGGTATTCATGCTTGAATTTAGTTCCAGGCCGGAGTCTCCGGTATCGAGTTTTTCCGAGAAAGAAGTTGTGCTGCGAGTCGGGTGTCACCCGCTGGACTCACTCCGGAGTCTCTGGTGTGGAGCTTTTTCTGAGAAGGAACCCTGCTGCACGTTTGGTGTCACCCGCTGGACACCCTCCGAAGACTTGCCGGAGATACTCCGGAGACTCCGGACTTACACTCACACGTGCTGCTCGCTCGACCCCAGATAGAATCTGCAGGAAGGAGTCAAGGCACATGCAAAGTTACACCGGAGTCTCCGGTATCGCACCTGTCAGACCCCGGACCTAGAGATATACAAACTGTCATGTGCTCCTAGCAATGGACTCACAAGGGCTTCAGGGTTACCAGCCCCGGCCGCAACAAACAACGGCAGGCAGACCGGATTCATCGACACGTAGTCCGGATCCCCGGTCTACTACTCCTTGTGTCCATGCTAGTCATAACCAGATATGTATACCCAAGCATCCACGAGTCAGATGAAACTGAAGGAGCGGGACCAAAGTTATACAAAGCTGCTATGTGTCCAGAAAGTGCAACAACAATCGAGGGTTACTGGGGTTACCTCGCCCCAGGCCGATCACATCGACAGGCGGGCTCGGACATGGATCATCGGCTCCACAACCCCTCGACTGCGACAACTATGCAGGCATAGCCAAAACTGTATAACAATGAGCTCGAAACCAATAGCCGATCAAAGCAGTACTCTAAACATGAAGTGTAACATCCCAAGTATGAAATATCCCTTAGAATGTTTTGTTCCTTGTTTTAATTCAAGCAATGCATCATGTCATCATCTCATTGCATTTGTTTTATTTTTGTTTGCAATTGTTACTATTTGTTTTGCATATGTTTTATCTTGTTTTCAAAATCAAACCCAAACAATTTCAAATGGTTATTTTCATACTTGATCTGTTACAACTTTTGGAATAAAAATAACAAATAAAAACAACCATTTTATTCCTTGTTAATCACTCATTAAATTGTTGGTTTAATCAAACCATTAATTCAAGCAATTAACCCTAAATCATTTTCCAACTCAAACCAATCTTTAATTTCAGTACCCTTTTGGAATCCATGAATTCCACCAAACAATTATAAACTTTAAATCATGTTAAACCCTATGGGGCCACCCTATAAAAATGCTTTGTTTTCTTAATCAATATTAAAAATTCATCCAATTTGATTTCAAATACAAACATTATTTTTTTTGAAATGTCAACTTCTGCAAACCAACCTTGGGAAATGGTTTCTAATTACCTAATTAGCTTAAACTATTTTTTTCTGGAATTTTTATTAAACAAAACCTTAACAAATTCTTCCAAAATCTGTTTCAGCAAAAAAAAAATATAAACAGAAAAATAAAAGGGGGCAAGCCAGCTGCGCGCGCGGCAGCTAGCCAGCCCAAAGCCCACCTAGTCCATCCTTGCGCGCAGCCCAACCCTCCTAAGCGCCGCGTACCGCTTCAATTTTCGTGCGGGGCTTCGTCTCCCCGTACGGCGCAGCATCCATGCTGCCACGGCGGCAGCAGAGAGGCAGCAACGGCCGATCCGAGGCCGTTGTCCCTATAAAAACCCTAGAGCGGCAGCGCGCAGCCCCTAGACCAACCCTAGACCCTAGCTACCCCTCGCCCGCCGTCGTTCTTCTTCCCTCACGATGGCCGGACTCGCCACTGCTCTGAAACACCCCGACGTCTATCTCTGAATTCCGGTGAGCCACCGCCGCCTTGCGCCTCCACTCCCTTAGCTAAGCCCAGAAACAGAACCGCCACTGCCTCCTCTCTAGTTTTGACACCGGAGCCACGCCGCAGAGCCACCACACCGTCGCCGCCATCCTCACCGTCTCCGTCGCCGCCGCGTCTGAACAATTGGAGTTCCCCGCCGCTGCAGTACCCCACCTCTCAACGTAGCTGCGGGGATCGAACCGCCACCGCTCCCTCTACGTCACCCACCGCAGCGTTGAGCACGAGGGACACCACATCCTCGCCGCCGTCCAGGGATTTGCCGCCGTCGAGCTCGTCACGGTCCTCTGCATCCACGACACCGCGGTGAGCAACCACCTCCTTCTCCTCCTCGCAGTTACCTGTCAGCTTGCGCACGCACGGAACACGTTTTCTGCATCCAGCACTCAATCGATCCCAACATCCACGCGCATCCTTCCACTGCTCGTCGCCGGCGAAGCCTCTGTCAGCGTGCAGTCAGGTTCTCGTCAGTAAAAGGTTCAGTTAACGGTTCCTGAACCTAAACCTCTCTGCGCGTGTATCCCTAGCAAACGAACGCACCCTACCGCACTGGCAGTGCGCTGATCCACGCACGCCCAGCTCCCGGGTTCGAGTCTCGCGGAGGGGATAAAAACCCCAACTTTTTTTGTTAGCCAGCGCAGGGTGTAGTGGCCCACCCGTCAGCCGCGGTGACTGCCACGCGTGCGCGCGCTCGCCACGCTGGCCACGGTCCCACGGGGCAGTGGCTGGGGTTAGACCCCGTGGCGGTAACAAAAGAAATTAAAACATTTCTGTTTTGTTTTCTATTTTCTTTAAAATGGCAGAATAAAGCACTAAACTTTAAAAATCAATAACTTTTAATCTATAAGTCTAATAAATAAAACTTGTATATGTTTTCTGTTCCAAATTTCATAATCTTTCCAAATAACCTATTTGTGTTCTGTTTTGAGTTTTCAAAATACATTTAAAATTCAAATTTGAATAATTCAAATGTAATTTGTAATAATGCATAAATAATTCATACTAATTCCAAATAAGGCAAATAAAATATGTTTTTCACACCATTTTGAATTTCCTATTCAAAAAATAAACTTTGTGTCATTGTTTGAATAATTTAAATTGCCTAAATAATTTAATACTTGTTTAATTCAATTAAATTTGATAAAATCATAACTTGCTTAATATAAAATATTTTTGAACATGCAAAATATGTTTACAAACCATCAAAGTGTGAACTTTTCAAATGTGAACTTGAATTTATGATTTGAACAAATAAAAATTCAAATAATATTTAAGCTTGTTTTAAATTCAATTAAAACTTGTTTAATATTGTTTAATTCATAATTAAGTTATCCTAACCCCTATTTCAACATGTGAAACATGTAATCCAACTAAAATTTGATGTTCTTTTCAAATATAATTTTTTTTAATTGTTTTGCCCACTTTAACTTGATGAAAACAATATTTGTTTGTGTGACATGTTTAAGTAACCAAATTTTCCAAACTTAATAAATAGATTCCAAACTTGTTTTATTCCTTTTCCTTTTGCATCTATCATTGTTATTTGTTGTTATTTTTGCTATTGCCATCATGCATGCATCATGATAACAACTATCACCTAATAAATAATTGTAAATCATTTGTTTCCAATTTCTTCAATGGACCTTTTCCATATGCCACTCATTATAGCATAGGGGTCCATTTGAATTGTGTTATCATGTTAGCTAGATTATTTTGATGCAACCATTAATCTGTCATGCATCATCTTGATTATGCACAATGCCATGGCAATGATTGTTTACATTCCTGTTTTGTTTGTTTGCTTCTTCTCGAATAGACGACGACGTTGAGGCAGACGACCCTTACAGCACCCCTTCTGAGGATCTAGCTCAGTACCCGGCTGTTGACTTTGCAGGCAAGTTATCACTCACATGAACCATTGTGTTCCTTTCAACCCTGGTTACCGATACTTTCCGTTGTCTATTCTTGCTAGCCTTAGTGGTAGATGTTTCTGTTACGAGCCTATCACATGAATCCTTTAACCCTGATATCGCCTCACCACCCCTCCTACAACCCTATTGATTGAGCCAGTGTCTTACTAGTATGCTTAGGTTGCTTTGCTCGAGTCTGTTACCCGTTACTTTCAGATTACTTATTTCTATTATGTTCTAGGGGCTCGATGTTTAATCAATCAATCAATCATGCTAATGTTATTACTGTTAATAATAATTTGATGATAAGGCACCGGCAGGAGGCCCTGTGTGGTTTTGAGGCCTGCTAGTGTCGACCCTAATAGGAAAAGGGTCTTGTCTACTGATCCATGATGAGCGCACTACCCGCATGTGGGAAGCGAGTATGGGCGCCCGCCTCAATTTGATTCGATTCGCATCTCGTCCAAATCATCTCATTTAGTTCGTGCTTTCTATTTGCCGCATGCATGTTTTTGCGAGCCCAGCGCAGGGTGGAACTTTTGTAGTCGGCATATAGGGGGACACGTTCTTAGAGTGCTATGAGGGTCCATTTTCTTCTGGGCTCGATTAGCCGTGCGCCCAAGGTGCTTTGGGCTTGATGCGGAGAAGAGTTGAGTTGTGTTGAGTGCCCCGCTTGGTGGGAGGCATCCCATCTGGCGGGTTATTCATACGTGTACGGCCAAATTGGTGCAACCCTGCAGGGATAATCTTCTCGAGAAGCCGTGTTTTCCGCGGTTATGGACTACTTGGTGAAAGTACTGGCTAACAAGTACTCAGGACAACTTAAACCTAATGATTCACTATCTCACACCCCATGCTTAACAATTTGACTAGTAATAGGATTATCGTCACAATAACTTGATTCACCTTTAATCCAACTGTGTGAGTTATCCTCGGATTGCTTCTTTGGATAAGGGGCGAGATCCAGGATGGGTTTGTTTGAAGTTACCTTTCAGTTGGTTACAACCCTCGATCTTATCCCCTTTCTGATAGTTGGAAGTGCTAGAATCTCTGTAGTTGGTTAGCGCAGCCAGTTGCAGCATCTTATATATCCCCTTCTTTCCGTTGAACCCAAGTCATCTGTGCTTGTGTTGACGGGCTACACTTTGGTGAACTGTGAGTCTTGCTTGCCAGTACGTGGTTGTACTGACCCCTTTGGGGCTGTGGTTTACGCAGACTACGACTACGGCTACGATGACCACCAGGATGGCTACTTCGTGGAGTTTGACGAGACTGCAGACGAGTAGATAGCTGGACCAGGGCTGGATCCAGGACCTACGTGGATGGGCTTCGTCTTCTTTATTTTCTCCGGCTTCTTAAGCCTGTTGGATTTGTCTGTACCCAGACACCTTTGATTGCTTCCGCTGATGTAATGAATGTTATGTTGGGACATGTGTCCTCTGGATGATTGTATTTGCTATTTCTGCCTTAGTGAAGGCCATTTGCTACCTTATTTCAATCTTTTGTGTCGTAGAGGCATGTTGTGTTATCCTTTTGTTCAAAAACAGTTGACGTACCATGTGTGTATGGTATGAAGTACGTCAATGGTAGTATCCTGATTTCTACGGGATAGTTTACATCGACGGTGAACAGTAACGGTTGGTTGTCGCACATAAGTGCTGGCCTACCCGTAAGGGGACGCGGGAGCCGTTAAGCCCCGTAATCCAACCAAAATACTGTTCAGTTCGTACGGTGAGTATCCTCTAGAAGTCCGGGTGCGACATGAAGCTTTATTAAACATGTGTTACTAGAGTATAGCTTACAAACAGAGGTCACACGACCCAACATTACATCAGATAACGGAAGGCAAATTATGTTGCTAATCAACAAGAACCAAAAAGGCCTAAGAGGCCGCAACATAAGGCGACGTCCCAGCCCATAGATACCAGGCTGCTACCTTGGAACCCCGAACTACTCGTCGATGTCCATGTTGATTCACCACTAAAGTGAGGAACTCCACCTGAACCAAAATTAAGCAAACCTGAGTATGGGAGGTACTCAACAAGACTTAGTTAACCTATTATATATCTGCTATCTTCAGAAAGGGTTTTATGAAGTCTGATTTGCGTAAAGCAATCTTTGTTTTCCAAGTCGAGGAGGAATAGAACGTCTCATGGAGTATTTAAAAACAGATGATAAAGCTACTCAACTACTGATATCATCATCTTTTAATCCACCGAAACATATTAGCACCTCGTGCTTCAAAGATCACCTCCTCCAGTTGTTTCACACTATCTCATGCTACAAGGTAACCCCTCTCGGCATCTCCGAGGAGGCATCCTTCATTCGTTATCAACAAGTTTTAGACATTCCACTCAAGTTATTTATGATCACAGAATCCGTCACCAAGTCGTCTTTAACCGCAGACACGGCTTTTCGAAAAGATTTAACCCTGCAGGGGTGTACAACTTTACCCACACGTACCAACCGACTCTTAGTGCCACCAGGGTTAGCACTAGTCCGGGAAGTGCCGGCATAGGGTGGTCGATTCCCGGCCTTTACCTTGTTGAACTATATCCATGAGTCAACCCAAACAGGGCCACCCCGTCAACAGGGAGTTGGCCACCTCCTGACGGCACCTGTTCTGTGAGTCGGGATCAAGATCTGTGTACGTCCATCACTTGTCCCGGTCACGACCTAGTTTTCTCTAAAACATTTTCTGACACACACGCAGATGGAAAGCTCAAACTACGTGGCTCATGGATAAGGTTAAACAAGTTAGTTAGCCGGGCGGGGTTCATCGGCCCACGTGTGGCTGTACGCTCAGTCTTGGCTCGAAGGCGAGAACTCGCTCCTAGGGGCATGAACAGGACAAAACGCCACAACCCATTGTGGCCTCACATCCATGGCGTGATTAGTCAAGTTATCAAAGATAATTCAAATCATAACCACCTGACATTGTAGATTCACGCATTGACTAGATTCATCAACCGGATGGATCAGATCACAACTAGGCATGGCTAAGCAAGACTCACAGGGTTTAGCGGAGCACGCACAAACAAACCTATAGCTGCTAGGAGCAGTGGATCAGGATATCTATGTTATGCAGTATATAGGAGAACTCTATCTACTAACATCAAATAGTTTGGAACCGAATGCAAAGTACGAGATTCAAATCACTTTGAAATCATATGTGAGCAGATAAGAGGTTATGCTTGCCTTTTTTATAAGAAAACTAATAGAAATATCTTCTCGGATAAGTGCTTCACTTGTCGGTTAGGATCAAGTATTCTTCATAGAGTTGTTGGTCTTCTCTTCGGAGTCACGTTCTACCGAGAGGGACAAACACCGAAACAAGAAGAACAATCAACCACTGCATCGATGCAATGCGCAATATGTATGCATGAGCAAGTTAATGCACTGAAATAAAGCCCTAGACATGAAGATATGGTTGCTAGGGTTCGTATGCAAATTATGCAATTTCTCTAAAATTTGCCCGAAATAGACCCCGGAGGAGCAATTCGGACGATTCTGAAAGTGAGTACAATTTTAAAAGCTCAAATGGGTTTGAAAACACCATAACTAGATTCCATTTGTCATTTTGAGCAATTTGATATATAACTTTTAATTTTCTATTTTTAGTGAATAAAAACTTATTTTTCCATTTTTAAATGATTAAACAACATTAAATAAAATACTCATTTTTCAACTTGGTCAAACATATATGAAAATGGCATATTCATGTAGAGTACATTTTTCTGAACAAAACCATACTTTCCTTCTATTTTTCTGATTAACATTTTGGAAGATATTAAATATTCCATTTTAATTCATTTCTGGAAATTAAATAACATTTCTGATAAAGAAATAAAACATGATATATGACGTCGAGCTGACGTCATTGTGACATCAGCAAAGCCCAAATCGGCTCAGATCCCATCCAATCTCTCGAACGAACGCGCAATCCAGCAAACAAATTATACCACAAGGAAGAGGAGGTCAAGGGGAGCAATATGGTGGCGGCGCCGCGCGGAATGGGTCGCCGGAATGCGGCCGGCGTCGAGTGTGGCGGCGGCGCGGTACGGTGAGCGGGGCGGAAGCGCTACGGAGGGCGAGGGAGGAAGGCGGGAGCACCGGGAGACTCACCACGACGCGGTGGTGCTCGTGGTATGGTCGGGGAAGGCCGGGGAGGAGCGGTGGCGCCGGAATCGCGCATTGAGCGGCGGCCGGTTCTCGGGAAGATGCAGATGGCGGCGGCGACTCCGAACGCTCAAGGGAGATTCCTTCACCGTGGATGGTACTGAGGACGAGGCGGAGCTTCCTGGGTGCTCCACGGAGCTCGCCGGAGCTCGAATCGACGACGCGCGGCGGGTACCGTGAGGCTAGGGTTTGGTCTGCGCCAGGACATACAGAGAGGAAGAGAGGAGTAAGGGGGTGAGGGAGAGAGATCTGAGAGGCTTCCTTGCGGTCCTATCCCCTCGACGGGACGGCCAAGCATGAGGTGGCCATCGACGACGGCAGCGGCACGCAGCTGCTTGCCTTCTGTCCAAGGAAGAAGAAGACAAAACACATTTCACGAAAACCCCCAGAAGCTTCTGGTTTTTGCGAAGAGGTCCTTCTTCTTTAAAAACAACACTGAAAACAACTGTTTCAACGGCCATTTGCAAATAGAAAATTTGCCAAAAATATGTTTTGGATTCATGATGCATGTAAAATGCATAGATGAATTTTGCATATTTTCACATGGTTTTCTATTACATATTGCATCATATAAGGGTATAATTCAATGTTTTATAGTAATTTGGGGTTAAATTACAAAGTCCCCCAACTTTTATGGAATTAACCCTGCCTGTTAGAAACCCCGTTTTCTATATTTTTGACGTTTCAGGGGGCAAACTTCCGCGAAATCACCTGAAAATCTGCGGGGGTCATTTTCTTGGAAGGAGAAGACTTGCGGGCGAAGGATCCACGAGAATTGGGCAAGGAGGCCCAAAAGAGGACCCTCCATGCGGCCAGATTCCTTGGCCGCGTGAGAGGCCCCCTTTTGGCCCCTATGGCTCCAATTCCTTCCATCTTCGACTTATCGACTTCGTCTTGACCTAAAACCGACTATAAAAAGGGTCCCCCGTACCCTTACGGAGAGGAGCGCCGCCGAAACACCGAAACACCAAAACAGAGACCAGAAGTTCCAGATTGGAGGGGGAAAACTCCGGCGGGGCGCCGCCGGTGTGATCTCCTACCCCTCCAACGTCATCACCATCGACATCTCCATGAAGAGGGAGTAGTCCACCTCAGGGCTATGGGTTTGTGGAAGTAGCACTTGTATCTCTCTCTCTATGTGCTTCACTAATTAGATCCGTATGAGCTGCATCACATGATTACGGGCACCGTTGTAATTCCTATGTGGTGGATCTTTTCTATGAGTTATTGAATCTGAGATTGCAATTGTTTCTCTTGAGTTATTTGAGTAGATGTATCTTATGTACCCCGTTCTCATTTGCTAGCTTTGATCAATCTAGTTCTTGAGAGCGTGTGTGGGGTGATGGGTGCATTAGTTGGAGTAACGGGGGGTGGCTAGTGCTGTGAAAGTGACAGAAGTTCAGCGATCCACTTAGGTTTTGTTAAACCTTTCTTAGTTACCTCACTAGGGATAAAAAGGAGTCCCTTGTTACCGGGGATTTGAAGTGACACTAATCAATCTCCATGACTAGATCTAGCAAGTTCTTACTTCAACTTCATGTCACATTGCTTAAAGCTATACTCTGGTTTTTCCTTAATTATCGAGGTGTTATGATTTATTTCGCATCTTGGTGGAGTATAAGAGGGATTAATATGACCGTAGAGATCTCTATGCTAGGACGTGATGCCCATATGAAAGTACTCAATGTTAAACATGTTATTGTAATCTCACATGTAATTCTTTATGTCCACCGTCTACTGCTTTATTTGAGAGAATGCAAGTGTGAAACCATGAACCCCGGTCCTATTTTAAATATAAGAAAACACTCTAGTTACTTTGCTGCAATTTACTTTACTTGCACTTTACTTTACTTGCATCTCCAATTCCAATTTACATTATCTCCATCACCACTTGCATCACAAAAATACAAAAAACAATCCATTGCATATTTATTTTCTCATTTGCATTTAGTAGTAGATTTAATTATTGCACATTTACTTTCAGTTTTGCATTGAAATTTAGAAGTCTCACACCTTGTGCTTGACAACCACTTGGTGAGGTTGAGGGCACAAAATTCTCTACTTGTTTGCAGGATCCTGGAGGAAGCTTGAAAGACAACTGCTGAAATACTGGCTCCCCTAGAGTTCGATATAAACCCTCGAGTCACCCTCATGGGGAAGAAGGCTTGCCACTAGCTACACACTCTGCACTTGGAGTCTCAACCTAGCCATCAAGCGTTTTTCTGGCGCCGTTGCCGGGGAGCCATAGGTGAAGGAGTTGTCCAAGGGAGCTCACAAGAAGTCTTCATCACCAACAAGGTGTGCAAACACCTAAGCTTGGGAAGGTTGCACCTACGTGAGTACCGTCCTTTCTATCTCCACCTTCTTTCAAGTAGATTGTTTTGTTTCTTGTCTTGTTTTTGTTTTTGTTTTGTTTTTGTTCTTGTTTTTGTTTTGTCTTGCATATTTCATTTTAGTTTGCATTTTAGCTTTGCATTTAGTTATCTAGATTATTTTAGTATTTCGAATTTGCTTAGTTACTTTACTTTTGTTTTGCATAAAAAATTAAAAATTACATAAAAACTTGGAAAATGGAGCAGAAAACTTATTGGCCATTCAGTGTTAGGAATTTCCCTCAAGAGCTAAATATTCCCGTTGAAAAGTTAGAGGTAGATCCTAGTGTTATTAAAACGATTTATGAATCTCGTTTCTATGGAAAGCCTAAAGAAGACCCTTTGTTCCATCTTAAGAAATTTGATGAAAGATGTAAAACTTTGAACTTGAATCATGCAAACATCAACACTACTAAAGTTAAACTCTTTCCCTACTCACTAGGAGGCAAAGCATTAGATTGGATATTAAGATGGCCTCCTAGGAATTTTACTACTTGGTTCAACTTAAGGGCTGCATTTATTGAAAGGTTTTGTCATGCTGAAAAGAATTACAATGCCAAACAATTGCTCATTACCTTTAAACAAGAAAAAGATGAATCAATGATACAAGCATGGGAGATATTTAGAAGTAGAGCATATGGAATAGGGCATTGCTTTAGAGAGTGGATACTTATGCATATGTTTTATAAGGGACTTTCTGAAACTTCCAGAGCCTTTTTAGATAATGCATGTGGGGGATCTTTTACTAGTACTAATGCTGCAAATACCCATGTTTTGCTTGAAAGTTTGCTCTTAGAGGTTAAAATTAAAGAGAGCTTAAAAAAGGCTGAAGTACCCGAGGATATTTTTGATGATCGCTATGAGATTTTTAATATGCATAATAGAAAAGAAAAAGTAGAGGAAATTATGATGCTTACTGAAATTAAGGATCCATTGCTTGATTTAGAAAAAAGTAGCTTGCAAGAACTTATTGCTACTCTACAAAAATTTGCTAGTGATCCCACTATAAATGTTAATCAACCTGGCTTTAGATCTTATATTGCTAATCATGTCTTGCAAGAAAAAATTGCTAGGTACAAGAATGAGGCCATGATACCTCCTAAGCTTGGGGATGCATGGATCCCCAAGGTGCTAGTTTCAATTGGAAAAGAAATTCACCATGGTATGTTAGATCTAGGTTCTAGTGTATCGGTACTCTCTAAAGAATTATATGAATTGCTAGAACTAGAAAATGTAGAAAAGTGCTCAAGTGAATTTGTCCTTGCTGATAACTATACTAAACATGCTGTAGGACAAGTAAAAGATGTTATGATTGAATTGCACATGACTTTCGTACCCGTTGATTTCATTATTATGGATATGGGGGATAAATCCCCTAGTCCTATTATTTTGGGTAGACCTTTTCTTTGTACTACAGGTGCAATCATAGACTCCAAGGAAGGGAATGTCAAGTTTCAGTTCCCTCACAAGAAAAGCATGGAGCACTTCCCAAGGAAGAGGGGCACGCTGAAGAACAAGCTCCCTCATGAGCTTTATCCCTCTTGATTATCAAGTAAGTAAAGCCTAGCTATATGCCTATAAAGAAAGCGCTTTACGGGAGGCAACCCGGTTGTTTTTGTTGGATTTTCCTAGTGTCCTCTTGCTGTCTCAAGAGATTAGTTTTTTTGTTTTAATTCTGGAGTTTTCAATAAAGAGTCAAGTCAAACCCATTTGGACTTATAAGTTGCTATCCTAGTGCATGAAATTTCTGTTTCAGCACGAGTCTGCTCACCGTATGATTTTACGTTTTTTATTGGTATATCGGATTGAGCTAATTTTTTAGTATGTTGTGCAACTTTTTGTCCTCTGTAAGCACAAAAATGGGCTGAATTTTTTTGACGAGTTTAGCTTAGGGAAAAACGTTTGTTTTTCTGGACAGATTCTGCCTTCTTTTGTTTTATGCACTCTTTGGGCTTGGGAATCGAATTTCCATGATTCTTTCAAGCAAGAGAGTGAACATACAACATAATTAACCTTATTATCTATCTACTGGAGCATTTGATTTGGAATTTTGCACAACAAGCATGTGATTTGTTTGTCCTTGCTAATCTCACCCCACAGAAAAAGAATGGGAGAAACATGTTTTGTGAAGTTTTTTCACAGGGAATAGAGGAGCTGCGCCTCAAGAAATCCAAAAATGGTGAAAGCCATAAGCTTGGGGATGTGATGAACACCCCACTGTAGATACAATCTTTTGGTTAGCACACGTCTACTTTCTGTTTTTCTAAGCAAAGCATTTATCGTAGAGACTTGAAGCGTCTAGTTTTTATTTTTGTTTTTGTTTTGATAAGACCACCACCATCATTTTATATGAGATTGAGCTACTGGAGTTTGGGGTTGTAATGTATTGGATGCTAGTATTATGACTTGGAATAGGGATGCCATGGTTGATTTGAAGAGCTACATATGTTTGCATGATTTATAGGCTTTTTATGTGTAGAAATTTGCAATAATGTTGTCTTGAGCTATCTCTTATTCATGTCCTTGATGTTAATTGATGGTTTATTTAGTTTGTCATGAAATGAGTAGTTCTATGGACATATGCATGCATAGTATCTGGTCAACTATCTCCCTCTTGCTAGCCCAATTTTTTTTTAAATTCCAACAAGTAAAAACTTGTTTCCAACACTCCTTAGCCAAGTATTTCCAGTGAGTCCACCATATCTTCCCATTAGCTCCATTGCTATTCCGAGTATGTTCACCATTTATTGTTTTATTTATGTTATGAATTAAGATATTCACTTTATTAATTGTCATGGGTTGAACTTGGGATAGGACTCTCACGAACTTTTGAAGGCACACTTTACTTTTTATGCATCTAATAAACATGACCCAATAATGGGAGCCACAAGTTTTGCGTTTGACAAGTGTGTGGTTGGGAGCTAGCTATAAACGTGTATCACCGGAAAGTTTCCAACATTGCACAAAAAATTTACGTTTGGTTGATATCATGTACTTTTGTTTTTGGACTCCTGCCATGCCGAAATGAATTAGAGGAATAGTAAGTTTTGATGAGTAAGTATCTATATGACTAGAGAAACGCATTGGGCCGCTAACACAAGCCATGCTTTGTCATGGTGCAAATTTACTTACAGCTTGAGTGACTCTACAACACATCCTATAATAAAATAAGAAGCTATGCATAATAGTGAATGAAAATAAAAAGGATGATGAGTCTACTTCGTTTGTTCATCTTGTCATTGTAACATGGGCTTGTTTCCATGTCATGGGGCAAGAGGTACCTCTTTGCGGTTCTCTATGATGTCATTAATACTTATTATGATTGTAAAAAGCTTATTAGGAATCTTAAGTTGAGTAATCATGGAGTAGGTTTTCACACTCACGGGGCATGAGGCTTTCAACCACCTTGTCATTCTCATTACTTCAATACACACAATTTTAAGATGATTGTGATAAAGGGGCAATGAGAGTCCTAGATCAATGGATACCACATTTCAATTAGTAATTTTAGTTGAATAATTTAGAGGCTAAATAAGACTTGATCATGTTTTACCTCTACTCAATTTTCTCCAAAGTGTCCACCATATTTTCTATTCTCCATTATGCTATTATTTGACCAATATAGGATTTTATTTTTCATTTTGTGTATGCATTTGGTCCATAGTGCTTTTATTTCATTATACACTTTGTGAACTTTCATGAAGCATCCTTGCTTGCATATTTGATATTTCTTACAACATGAATTGTATATTGCTACTCATTTCTAGTATTAATCATTTGATTATATGTAGCATGAATAATCCTCCTTGATATCCCATGATTGTTTCAATATGCAAAACCCATCTTAGTTTTATCACCTTCATACTCGAGGACGAGCATGGGTTAAGCTTGGGGATGTTGATGCATGTAAAATGCATAGATGAATTTTGCATATTTTCACATGGTTTTCTATTACATATTGCATCATATAAGGGTATAATTCAACGTTTTATAGTATTTTGGGGTTAAATTACAAAGTCCCCCAACTTTTATGGAATTAACCCCGCCTGTCGGAAACCCCGTTTTCTATATTTTTGATGTTTCAGGGGGCAAACTTCCGCGAAATCACCTGAAAATCTGCGGGGGTCATTTTCCTGGAAGGAGAAGACTTGCGGGCGAAGGATCCACGAGAATTGGGCAAGGAGGCCCAAAAGAGAACCCTCCATGCGGCTAGATTCCTTGGCCGCGTGAGAGGCCCCCTTTTGGCCCCTATGGCCCCAATTCCTTCCATCTTCGACTTATCGACTTCGTCTTGACCTAAAACCGACTATAAAAAGGGTCCCCCGTACCCTTACGGAGAGGAGCGCCGCCGAAACACCGAAACACCAAAACAGAGACCAGAAGTTCCAGATTGGAGGGGGAAAACTCCGGCGGGGCGCCGCCGGTGTGATCTCCTACCCCTCCAACGTCATCACCATCGACATCTCCATGAAGAGGGAGTAGTCCACCTCAGGGCTATGGGTTTGTGGAAGTAGCACTTGTATCTCTCTCTCTATGTGCTTCACTAATTAGATCCGTATGATCTGCCTCACATGATTACGGGCACCGTTGTAATTCCTATGTGGTGGATCTTTTCTATGAGTTATTGAATCTGAGATTGCAATTGTTTCTCTTGAGTTATTTGAGTAGATGTATCTTATGTACCCCGTTCTCATTTGCTAGCTTTGATCAATCTAGTTCTTGAGAGCGTGTGTGGGGTGATGGGTGCATTAGTTGGAGTAACGGGGGGTGGGGGGGGGTGGCTAGTGCTGTGGAAGTGACAGAAGTTCAGCGATCCACTTAGGTTTTGTTAAACCTTTCTTAGTTACCTCACTAGGGATAAAAAGGAGTACCTTGTTACCGGGGATTTGAAGTGACACTAATCAATCTCCATGACTAGATCTAGCAAGTTCTTACTTCAACTTCATGTCACATTGCTTAAAGCTATACTCTGGTTTTTCCTTAATTATCGAGGTGTTATGATTTATTTCGCATCTTGGTGGAGTATAAGAGGGATTAATATGACCGTAGAGATCTCTATGATAGGACGTGATGCCCATATGAAAGTACTCAATGTTAAACATGTTATTGTAATCTCACATGTAATTCTTTATGTCCAGCGTCTACTACTTATTTGAGAGAATGCAAGTGTGAAACCATGAACCCTGGTCCTATTTTAAATATAAGAAAACACTCTAGTTCTTTGCTGCAATTTACTTTACTTGCACTTTACTTTACTTGCATCTCCAATTCTAATTTACATTATCTCCATCACCACTTGCATCACAAAAATACAAAAAACAATCCATTGCATATTTATTTTCTCATTTGCATCTAGTAGTAGATTTAATTATTGCACATTTACTTTCAGTTTTGCATTGCAATTTAGAAGTCTCACACCTTGTGCTTGACAACCACTTGGTGAGGTTGAGGGCACAAAATTCTCTACTTGTTTGCAGGATCCTGGAGGAAGCATGGAAGACAACTGCTGAAATACTGGCTCGCCAAGAGTTCGATATAAACCCTCGAGTCACCCTCGTGGGGAAGAAGGCTTTCCACTAGCTACACACTCTGCACTTGGAGTCTCAACCTAGCCATCAATTCATTACAAAATTTCCAACAAAACCACATTTTTGTTTTCCCAAATTGAAAATGTTTTTCACAAAAATTTTGGGTGGCCACTTTAAGTGGCTTTCGGTCAACTTCTTATTTAAATTCAAATTCAAAGTTGGATGAAATTTTCCATGCATGCTATGCCATGAACATAACACCACAACACCCTATTGTTAGAAAATTTAATGTTACAAATCTACCCCCCTTACAGGAATCTCGTCCCGAGATTCCCGAAGGAGAAGAAAGAAGGAACACCGGTTTTGAACGATCTTCTCGAACCTTACGGTTCTCTTCTTGAAGAGATTGATCTGTAGCACTTGTGAAGATATCCAGCGGCTACACCTTAGGTAGGAGGGAAAACTCTTAGGAATTGATCTTCACGAAGATCGAGTATCTCATGGATAACTCAGGACAGGAATGTTCATAAAGAACTGTTGAGTTATCGTGCATGAAACACATCAAGGTAACGGAGGGAATAGAAGAAGGTTTCAAGGTTTTGGACGATGGTTCTTGAAAGGATTTAGAATATGAGCTCTGCACAAGACTTTAAATCCTTTTGGGGAAGAAAGGTTGAACAACTTGTGACATCGAGGTTTCTTCAAACCAAATACCAAGATGGGAAGAATTGTTTTGAATATCACAACGTAATATCCGTAGACGAGGGAAACACGAGAAACCACTGTAATCGTGCGTCGGAGAAAATTTGATATAGGATCATGTTCACTCTTCAGAGTGGACACAGAAGCTAACGGAACTTCACTCCGTCAAAACTTTGTCGAAATCTTTGTCAAAGATCGGAATGTTACTTCACGACAGAATAGGAGTAACCACAGGACGTTGGAACATCGTAATGAAGGAGGTATTTTTGGTCACACCATAAGGATGAGTAACCAACGGGGATTGAAACACCGGGAGAAAATAGGGAATCTCTTTCCTATGGTGGATTTGGACCTAACCATACATCCACCACCTAGTTGAGATCCCATGGCTGAAGTAACTGACAAATTCACACAATGTGTGAGAAAACAGAATTTCAGGTATAAACCACTTGAAAAGGGGAACTGATCAATGGCGGTTACAAAACACCAAGAGATGTTATCCTCATGAACTTGTTTCCACTGAAACAAAGGTTTTGGAGGTTCAACGGAGAGATATTGGAAAGATCAACTTCCAGGTTCTCCTGATGTTCTAGATACCGACAACAGGCTCATGACAAGCCTTCTATAGGTCATCAAGTGAAATTAAAACTCCGGTTTGGAAGAACGGGGAGGAAAACTTCTCAGAATGAGCCACACAATAATTCTCACGGAGAGTGGTTGTTCTTACGGACTCAAAGAGATATGACGTTAGGCCTTCCGGCTAATTGTGTCAATCACAACATCAACCATGCCGGATTCTGGAAAAGACCTAATTCGATACCCTTGAGGAAACACCAACCATCGTTGCTGCTTGAGATTCAGCTCCGGTTAGTGGGTTTATAGCTCAGGCTCGGTATGTTTGAGAAAAGAGATTGCACCGGTTACCAACGAGGTACATCTACTGGATTCTCAAGATATGGACTACGATGTCAAGCTCAAAAAGTATGAGCAAGATTGCAGGACTCATGTATTAGCAACTTACGAAAGGCTGTTGCACCTACATGGACTACTTGCAACAAAACACATTGGAGTCATTGTTGGGGAGATGATTACAAAGATAACGAAGTTCTTGGACTTCTTCTCTTTTACGAAAGATCAGTCAGTGGCTTAGTGTGGATGGAAACTTCTTCAAGTAAATGGAGGTAACAACTCACCATCTCAATAATAGTCCACACATACATAACCGACTTAGGATAATTCCCGAGGAAACAAGAAAACTTTACTCGGATCCATGGCGACAACTTTCAGCATAAGCACACGAACTGAAGTAAGTTACTTTGAACATCCATAACACAACTTCGTGATGACACAAAGATGGTTCTCAAAAGTTTTCAACATTGTTTCCATTTGTTCAGCGTGAGCTTCTTGCAACTTGGAGAAAACAAAATTGTCGTAGATGGGCTCAACAACATCTTTATCCAGACACTCCAAGAAGAGGGATTCATATGATATATGAACAAGGAAAAACATTAGTTAGAACAAGGACATGAAGTGTACTCGGGCAAACACCATCAGTGAAAACACCATCAAGATAGTCCTTGAATCTGGACTTGAACTGACGATAGCCCGAATCAAATCAAAGGTAGAATGACAACATGTCCATTAAAGAGATACTATCATGCTTCAACAGGATGAGAACTAGACATCCCATTCCAAAGGAACAAGTTAGGATGAGCTTTTGTCTTTCAACTCTCCAAGTTATTGTTTAAGCTCAACCAACTAGTCCAGGATACCCAGCGGAGTTCTTACAGAAAGGAGCAATTCAGGTACCCCTTGTTTAGACATTACGGTCAGGTGAAAATCCTGGTGATACTTCTAGCAAGACAACCAGAATATCACAACCCACCGGTATGTCTTGTAAATCGAAAGGAGACATGCGTTTCAAAGCAACCGATATGGCCTGGAGAGCTTTGGCATGAACCTAACTCTCTGACCGAGGATATGCACCGGAATGGCCGGGTTTGGTAACACAGTCAACTTCAAATAGAGGCTGGGTGACCAGTAGTGCTAAGAAGGATACAAATGTTCCTTAGATTTTCAAAGCAATAAGAATTGCTAGGAATATCTGATACACATGTCAATGTACAAACCCATCATTCTCAAGCATTCAAGCTTGGAGGGAAGGTGGACAAGGATGTGTAAGAGCATCACTTCATCAATAAATCCATGAAAATTAAACATAGCCTCTTGATATGTAAGAGTGTGATACTCGAAGGTAGAACAGATTGGAAGTTGATGAAACTTCATTAATCCGTGGATTACAAAACTTTGACCTGGTCCTGGAGATGAACGAGGTACTGCAGTTTGTTTCTCCTGACATTCCAAGGTAGAATGTCCTGACGGAACACAAGAGCAAATGCATTGGAAGAATCCAACACACATATGCATCTTGGTGTCCGAATCAACGGATGGATATTTTAGGCAACTGGAGGGTACGAACATGCGCAGGAGAAATCCTAAGATCATCTTGACTGAACAAGGTAATACTTATTTGTAGAACCCATGCCAAGAGGAGAGATATCGCTGAATCAAGAAGAAAGATGTGGAGGCCATGATGATCACTCCTGTTGTGATCCATTCTGATTCCAAGAGCAAACCTATGGCTATTGGAGTTGAAATTGCCTATCTATTCTGAGGTAGAAGATGTTCCTCAGGCCAACAAAAAGGAACTTGGGTTAAAGGTCAGCATCCTGTACCGATAGCATGAGCATCACATGGTTATAACCACACGATTCAACCTACCGCAACTCAGCACATTCCGGGACCTTCGGTTCAAGTACAAGGGTTAAAAACCGAAAGGAATGAGCAACTACTATCTGAGTGCCTTGAAGGGCACTATGAGTAGCAATCATGGAGTATCTTTCCAAGAAGACAAACATAGCTTTGGAAGAGTTTGGGCAGAGGATAACACATATATTCGAGATGAAAAGGAAATCTCGAGGTTCAGGATTTTGAGACTTAGAGCATGGAAGACTATGGAATCCACACAACTCTGAGAGATTAGAATTGAAAGGAAATCTCCTAGTTTAATAGATAACAGAACATGGAACACACACGACTCTAGAAACTTTTTAACACTAGGTCAACTTGGGTAAAAGAACGTCATTGCCAAAGAAGGCACCTAGGTTTTGAAGTACTAGAAGAGATAGCAAAACCTTTTCAAATCCAAAATAGGTAAGGTGACCCAGAGCTAGAGCGATACCAGGTAAGGAGTAAAAATAATCCTAAGAAGTTTTTCACAACTCATTTGAGGTTTCAAAATAGTTTTCACAAACACTAGACTCAACATCGACCAAGCAGTAAGGTTTTCCTACAGGCAGTCCTGCTCTGATACCATGACTTGTCAGACTCCGGACCTAGAGATATACAAACTGTCATGTGCTCCTAGCAATGGACTCACAAGGGCTTCAGGGTTACCAGCCCCGGCCGCAACAAACAACGGCAGGCAGACCGGACTCATCGGCACGTAGTCCGGATCCCCGGTCTACTACTCCTTGTGTCCATGCTAGTCATAACCAGATATGTATACCCAAGCATCCACGAGTCGGATGAAACTGAAGGAGCGGGACCAAAGTTATACAAAGCTGCTATGTGTCCAGAAAGTGCAACAACAATCGAGGGTTACTGGGGTTACCTCGCCCCAGGCCGATCACGTCGACACGCGGGCTCGGACATGGATCATCGGCTCCACAACCCCTCGACTGTGACAACTATGCAGGCATAGCCAAAACTGTATAACAATGAGCTCGAAACCAACAGCCGATCAAAGCAGTACCCTAAACATGAAGCTTTATTAAACAGGTGTTACTAGAGTATAGCTTACAAACAGAGGTCACACGACCCAACATTACATCAGATAACGGAAGGCAAATTATGTTGCTAATCAACAAGAACCAAAAAGTCCTAAGAGGCCGCAACATAAGGCGATGTCCCAGCCCATAGATTCCAGGCTGCTACCTGGGAACCCCGAACTACTCGTCGATGTCCACGTTGATTCACCACTGAAGTGAGGAACTCCACCTGAACCAAAATTAAGCAAACCTGAGTACGGGAGGTACTCAACAAAACTTAGTTAACCTATTATATATCTGCTATCTTCAGAAAGGGTTTTATGAAGTCTGATTTGCGTAAAGCAATCTTTGTTTTCCAAGTCGAGGAGGAATAGCACGTCTCATGGAGTATTTTGGAAACAGATGAGAAAGCTACTCAACTACTGATATCATCATCTTTTAATCCACCGAAACATATCAGCACCTCGTGCTTCAAAGATCACCTCCTCCAGTTCTTCCACACTATCACTCATGCTACAAGGTAACCCCTCTCAGGCATCTCCGAGGAGGCATCCTTCATTCGTATATCAACAAGTTTTTAAACATTTCGTTCAAGTTATCTATGATCACTGAAAGTCCTCACCAAGTTGTCTTTAAACCGCAGACACGACCTTTTCGAAAAGGCTTATAACCTGCAGGGGTGTACAACTTTACCCACACGTACCAACCGACTCTTAGTGCCACAGGGTTAGCACTAGTCCGGGAAGTGCCGGCAGAGGGTGGTCGATTCCCGGCCTTTACCTTGTCGAACTATATCCATGAGTCAATCCAAACAGGGCCACCCCGTCAACAGGGAGTTGGCCACCTCCTGACGGCATCTGTTATGTGAGTCGGGATCAAGATCCATGTACGTCCATCACTTGTCCCGGTCACGACCTAGTTTTCTTCAAAACATTTTCCGACACACACGCAGATGGAAAGCTCAAACTACGTGGCTCATGGATAAGGTTAAACAAGTTAGTTAGCCGGGCGGGGTTCATCGGCCCACGTGTGGTTGTACGCTCAGTCTTGGCTCGAAGGCGAGAACTCGCTCCTAGGGGCATGAACAAGACAAAACGCCACAACCCATTGTGGCCTCACATCCATGCCGTGATTAGTCAAGTTATCAAAGATAATTCAAATCATAACCACCTGACATTGTAGATTCACGCATTGACCAGATTCATCAACCGGATGGATCAGATCACAACTAGGCATGGCTAAGCAAGACTCACAGGGTTTAGCGGAGCACGCACAAACAAACCTATAGTTGCTAGGAGCAGTGGATCAGGATATCTAGGTTATGCAGTATATAGGAGAACTCTATCTACTGACATCAAATAGTTTGGAACCGAATGCAAAGTACGAGATTCAAATCACTTTTAAATCATATATGAGCAGATAATAGGTTATGCTTGCCTTGGTTATAAGAAAACCAATAGAAATATCTTCTCGGATAAGTGCTTGACTTGTCGGTTAGGATCAAGTATTCTTCATAGAGTTGTTGGCCTTCTCTTCGGAGTCACGTTCTACCGAGAGGGACAAACACCGAAACAAGAAGAACAATCAACCATGGCATCGATGCAATGCGCAATATGTATGCATGAGCAAGTTAATGCACTGAAATAAAGCCCTAGACATGAAGATAGGGTTTCTAGGGTTCGTATGCAAATTATGCAATTTCTCTAAAATTTGCCCGAAATAGACCCCGGAGGGGCAATTCGGACGATTCTGAAAGTGAGTACAATTTTAAAAGCTCAAATGGGTTTGAAAACACCATAACTATATTCCATTTGTCATTTTGAGCAATTTAATATATAACTTTTAATTTTCTATTTCTAGTGAATAAAACTTATTTTTCCATTTTTAAATGATTAAACAACATTAAACAAAATACTCATTTTTCAACTTGGTCAAACATATATGAAAATGGCATATTCATGTAGAGTACATTTTTCTGAACAAAACCATACTTTCCTTTTCTTTTTCTGATTAACATTTTGGAAGATATTAAATATTCCATTTTAATTCATTTCTGGAAATTAAATAACATTTCTGATAAAGAAATAAAACATGATATATGACGTCGAGCTGACGTCATTGTGACATCAGCAAAGCCCAAATCGGCTCAGATCCCATCCAATCGCTCGAACGAGCGCGCAATCCAGCAAACAAATTATACCACAAGGAAGAGGAGGTCAAGGGGAGCAATATGGTGGCGGCGCCGCCCGGAATGGGTCGCCGGAATGCGGCCGACGTCGAGTGCGGCAGCGGCGCGGTACAGTGAGCGGGGCGTTAGCGCTACGGAGGGCGAGGGAGGAAGGCGGGAGCACCAGGAGACTCACCACGACACGGTGGTGCTCGTGATATGGTCGGGGAAGGCCGGGGAGGAGCGGTGGCGCCGGAATCGCGCAGTGAGCGGTGGCGGCCGAATCTCGGGAAGATGCAGATGGCGACGGCGACTCCGAACGCTCAAGGGAGATTCCTTCACCGTGGACGGTACTGAGGAGGAGGCGGAGCTTCCTGGGTGCTCCACGGAGCTCGCCGGAGCTCGAATCGACGACATGCGGCGGGTACCGTGAGGCTAGGGTTTGGTCTGCGCCAGGACATACAGAGAGGAAGAGAGGAGCGAGGGGGTCAGGGAGAGAGAGAGAGCTGAGAGGCTTCCTCGCGGTCCTATCCCCTCGACGGGACGACCAAGCATGAGCTGGCCATCGACGAAGGCAGCGCGGCACGCAGCTGCTTGCCTTCTGTCCAAGGAAGAAGAAGACAAAACACATTTCGCGAAAACCCCCAGAAGCTTCTGGTTTTTGCGAAGAGGTCCTTCTTCTTTAAAAACAGCACTGAAAACAACTGTTTCAAGGGCCATTTTGCAAATAGTAAATTTTCCAAAAATATGTTTTGGATTCATTACAAAATTTCTAACAAAACCACTTTTTTGTTTTCCCAAATTGAAAATGTTTTTCACACAAATTTTGGGTGGCCACTTTAAGTGGCTTTTAATCAACTTCTTATTTAAATTCAAATTCAAAGTTGGATGAAATTTTCCATGCATACTATGCCATGAACACAACACCACAACACCCTATTGTTAGCAAATTTAGGATGTTACAGCACCAGAGTCTCCGGACTTGTTGATTCTCAAGAAGGAAGTGAAGATGGAATTGTGGTGTCACCCGCTGGAGCCACTCCGAAGACACACCGGATACTATCCGGAGTCTCCGGTATGAACCTGCGATAACTTCTTAGACCGGAGTCTCCGGACTTTACACCGGAGTCTCCGGTGTGAGTTTTGCAAAATGGTCTCCAACGGCTCTAAAAAGTTATGAGGGGTATAAATACCCCCTCTCCTCCACCTACCTCCAGCTAGCTCCTCCAGAATAGGTCTCACCATTTCTAGAGCTCCCCCACCTTGCTAGATCCCCCAATCCCTCCACCCAAAAGTGTTGATCTTTGGAGGATTGAAGGAGAAGGCCCCGATATAAGTGTTCACCAACCGAATTTCAGTTCCCCTCTCATTTCCTTGAGGGGAACTAGTCTAGGGTTTCCTCTTGTGGAGAACCTAGTCATCTTGCTACTCTTGGTGTTTCTTGTGATTGTTTGGAGCTCCCAATCTGGTTGTGGGTGTGTGCCCTAAACTTGTTTCTAAAGGACTCGATTCCCGCCTCAAAGGGGATCAATAGTGGAAGGTGTACTAGGCCTTTATGGCGGGGTTCATCAGAGAATATGGTGAGGCCTTTGTGGCGTTGAGTAGGCCTTTGTGGCGAAACTCACACCCCTCCAACGAGACGTACTCCCTTAACAAGGAGGAACTCGGGAATACATCATGTCTCCGTGTGCTTCCTATCGGTTATCTCGTTCCCTTATCCTTTACTTGTGTTTGTATTGCATTTATTGTTGTTCTTGTCATATAGGTAAATTCACAGTAATTGCATTATCTAGAGAATTTACCTTTGTGTCAAGCCTAATCTTGAAGAAAAATTAAAATTGGTTGTAGCACCTATTCACCCTCCTCTAGGTGCCCATACTATCCCTTCAAAAGGCATAAAGTGTAAAGGAAACATGTAGCATATAATATGAAAACAACATGGACCATCAGACATTATGGATACGTTTATGACATATCACTCCACAACACAGCCGCCAATGTGCAACCGATCAACTGGTTGGCGATGTCAGCTCCATTGAGTCGAGGAGGTAGTCGATGACCTTCTGGTCAGAGGACCACCAGCGCGCATACTCCACGTTGGGTACGGTGATAGCTTTTTCTCCTTCTCCCTGGGTAACGGTCTTCGCGGGCGCGGCGACGGTGTCGTCGAGGTGATGGTGGAGACCGGCGCTAGCGAGGTTCGGGTGAAGGAGCCCCTTCCAGAGGGCAAAGTAGCCCGCTTCCAGGCGGACGAATATCGACGGGAACACGATCCCGATGGAGACGGACGCAGCCGGCGACGAAGCAATCGCTCCGACGGACTGGGAGAGACAGAGAGCGGAAGACGATATTGCGGCGGTGGCGGAGATGGCTCTCGGCGACGGCGGCAGATTGGATCGCGCATCAGCGGCGGATAGAACTCGCGGCGGCTGTGTAGCTCTAAAACCAAGTTTGAAAATATGGTTTAGGGTTTCGTGGGGTCTAAGCCTCCACCTCTCCTCTATTTATATATTCAGACAGGGTAATACAAATACAACACGGTACGGGTACTAGACCACGTATATGAGACGGTTTCTAACACATAACTTGAAGGAACACCCGAGGGTAGGGCCTAGTGATTAGAACTTGAATCCCAAGAGAAATTAAATTTGAGCTATGATCTTGGTCTTTGTCCATCTACTTCCCGGTGTGGCTGACGAACTTATGAACAACATCGAGCGTCTTCTGTCTGTAGTCGAGGAAGCGGATCTCGTACTCCTCAAGCGTTTCTGCCTTGAATAGATCATAGAGGGCCTTCGCCTCTGGCGTGAGATCCGCCATTAACTCAGAGCGTGAGTGAGATAAAAAATGAGTAGGATACCGGTGAATCGGAAACTCCAGACCGAGGAATCGAAGTGCCTCTGAATACCAGTTGTAAGCACCAACTCGATTCTACAAAAGTATTTCACACGAAATTGGGAAATTGGCCTGGATTAGCTCGTTCCTCAAATATTCAGTTCTAGCCTACCAAGACAAACAGTCTAACTCTTCCTCAAATATTATTTATCATTGTTCTTGTCATATAGGTAAATTCACTGTAGTTGCATTATCTAGAGAATTTACCTTTGTGTCAAGACTAATCTTGAAGAAAAATTAAAATTGGTCGTAACACCTATTCACCCCCTCTAGGTGCCCATAATATCAGTTCACTTACCCAATCACCACTGGTGGTGGTGCCCTTCGCTGACGTCGAGCTCCTCCAGCCGGGGGCGTCGTACCGCGTCCCTGCTTGGCCCCCGGTTCGTCCTCTCCAGCCAACCAGCTGGACCAGCCGGTCGCTCGGCGCCGCTTGGTCGGAGCTACAGAGGAGGCTGACGAATCTACCTCAGAGTCATCATTATCAATGTCAATTACTTCGTCATCCGGGCCGGGAAGTTTACCATCTCGAGCCGGCGCTAGGTTGTCCTCCTCGCCTTTCGCCTTTGCTGCGCCTGTAGCCGGCTGCCTCGGTGCTGCCACCGGCGGCAAGTCTGGGAGAAAGTCCGGGCCATCCAGCCCATCCTAGACCGCCTGGATGGAGAAAAGTTGCACCAGCCGGACAAGGTTAAGACCAGCGGGCAGGAACATACGAGGTTAACCGGAGAAGATCAAGTGCTTACCTGGGGAGGGCAGCGTTGCTGTGTATACGACGCATAGCCGTACTGCCATAGCTCCATCACCACCTCCTTGGGCGCGAGGGCGTGTATCAGGGTCTTCAGCGAGGCCCAGTCGGCGTCCGTCCGTGTGAGCCGGTTGGGGTTGTTGGGCCCCGACGTGAACCACATCTTGTGCGACCGATGCCTCAGCGACATTAGTCGGGGCGACATCCAGCTCATCATCAGATCCCACGAGGTCAAGCCGGCGTGGGAGAGCTCTCTCACCCAGGCCAGCAGGGCGTCGCACAACCGGGCGTTGCCGTAGGTCCAGTCGGTCCAATTGTTCTGGGTGGTCGGTGGCAGGTTGGTGAAGGGCACGATGCCGATCTGGTCGCCCCCTTCCAGATCCTCGACATAAAACTATGTCTGCTGCCACATCCTCGCCGACTCCACCACGATCAGCTTGGGAAAAAAGGTGTTTGCTCTGGCCACGATGATGGCAGAACCGCACTTCACCAACGGCCCATGCGCCACCTCCGTCCCTGCATTCAAGAAAATAACCGGACGAAGAGTCCAAGGTTGGGCCGAATGCCCAGATAGTTCTCGCACAAACTTACGAAGTATGTGAGATAAGTCATGGCGTTCGGCCCCAGATGATGAATCTAGAGACCGAGGTAAGTAAGGAAGGAGGAGATGAAGTCACTCACGCGGGGCACGAGGCCGCGGTCGACGTGCGACAGGAAGAATACCCGCCCGTTGGGTTGCCGGCTCGGAACAACCTCAAACTCCGGCGGCGGATTCAGGGCGGTGCACATGTTCGCCGCCACCGTAAACTCCAGGGAGCGGATGCGGGCGGTGAAGACCACCGTCGAGGTAGGGCCGAAGTTGCCCATGTCGCGGTAGTACTGGAGGTCGTCCATCGTCACTGTCGACCCGGCCCAGGAGCCCTTCTTGGGAACATCGTCGGCGGCGGCAACCCTCCTCAAGCCCGTCATCGGTTCGCTGGGGGTTGGAGGAGAAGCAACAAGGAAAGATGGATCTGCGACAGAAGGACTGCAGGCGAGTCGCGCGAAGCGGCTTCCCGTCGTGACTAACGGTGGCTGCGGCGGAGGAGGACGAAGGCAGTGGAGTCGCACGAGGGAAGGAAGATATGCGGGGCCCACGATCCCCCCCACATGGCGCGCGAACCGAGGGGTCGTGGGTAGTGCGTCGCAGCGGATCCAGTAATGCCTCCATCGGCCACAGAAGATCCCGAGCGTGAGAAACGAAGCGACAACATCGACTTGACCGCGGTCACAAGCCCATGTGACCAGTTTCGTCATCGCCAATGTCACCCGGATGGATCATTGCGTCATCTCCAACCGGCCACGCAGAGATCTCGAGGCGTCACGCAACCGGCTGGCTAGAGAAGCTAGCGTAGACGGAAGTTTCACACCCGCGCGACTGGCTACCAAACTCCCACATGTTCGGGGTCTAGTGTTGTGGGAATGATCCCCAGGTGCCTCAAGAAGCCGGAATGATGCAGCCGGTGTGCTACACTCCCGTTGGTCGCAACTCGCAAGAGACGCCGCGTGATGGACATGCCTAGCCATCGACCTGCCTGCCGGCTGATGCTACCATCCGGCAGTGGAGTGACCAGTGGGGTGTGGAGCCCAGCCGGCTGGTCGCAAAGTCAACCGTATGGGAGGGTGTGAGGCTGCACGTCAACTCCACAGGCCTACGCGGGCCACATTGCCCCTCTACGTCGCCTAGTACACCTACTCTCCGGCGGCTCGGGGTACTTCGGTATGGGCTCGACCGTGCCCGCGTACGGTCCCCAATACTTTTATACAAGCTAGCCGGTACCGTCGTACGGCCCATGGTACTTACCGCATGGGCTCGGAGTACCCGGTGCACGGCTCGGGTACAACTGCATGGGCGCTCGAGCACCCGGGAGTGGCCATCGGGTACGCCAGAATGGACTCGTCTCTGCCACAGTATGACACCCGGATACGGCACCCGGATTCGGGGGCGCAAGGACACAAGGTTTTGGTCCCGAGAATCTCCCCGGCTGGCCATGTACCAGCCGGTCCCACCAGTAAGCCGGCCAGTCCACCAGTATATAAGGACTGGCTCGGCAACCCTAGAGGGGAGATCGAACTCACTCTTCACATCCACTTTTCCATACGAACACAGCTCTAGGGGCAACATTGTAATCTTGTGCATCTATAGTAGAGAGACAGAAGCAGGAGTAGGGGTTTTACCTCATCGAGAGGGCCCTAAACCTGGGTACATCGTGTGTCCACACGCTTGCTACCCAATCCCGTGACAACACCACCGTTTGCTAGTTTGCCCCTTCTTTAAACACCATTGGAACTCCTTTGGTGCTGCCGTGATTCATCCCACGACAACTGAGAAAAACGCACATCTTAGAATGAAAATCTAATTTGTGAGAGTTATATTTGTGGAGACTCGGACAACACACGCATCGAAAGATGCAAAGAAACTCGTAGTTAGGCTGAATGTGAAACAAGCGAGAGATCGGTGTTTCCTTATTGAGAACCGGAGTGGGCATGCGATTTATCAAATAGCAAGCTGATAAGAATGCTTCGTCCCAATAGCGCAAAGGGAATGAAGAGTGTGCAAGCAGTGCAAGCCCCGTCTCTACGAGATGAAGATGTTTACGCTCAGCGATACCATTCTGCTGAGACGTATGAGGACACGGAACACGATGGACTATACCCGTGCGCTGGAAGTAGCTGTGGAGACGATGGTACTCACCACCCCAATAAGACTGAACAACCTTGATTTTAGTGTCTAGAAGGCGTTCAACGTAAGCCTAGAAAGCATAAAACACTTGTTCAACATCAGACTTGTGCTTTAGAAGATAGATCCAACAGAAAGGCGAATAATCGTCTATGAAACTAACATAATACTGGTACCCCCCAGAGGATGTACGAGCTTTACCCCAAACATTAGAATGAAAAAGTTCAAGGGGAGCAGTGGACACACGAGAGGAAGAACTATAAGGTAGTTGGTGGCTCTTGGCACGCTGACAAGCATCACAATCAAAGACGATTGGTCTGAAGTACTAGAAAGCTCATGAGTTTTGACTATAGACTGAACTACATTATTTGTAGGATGACCAAGACGCTGATGCCGCTGCGAAGACGTAACAGTACTAGTGGAGGCATGACGAGATGATGACAACGTGCGAGCGAACGGGATGGGGTAAAGGCCTCCTCGACTTCTACCGACCAGCAGGGTTCTCCTCGTGACCTTGTCCTTAACACAGAAAAAGTGATGGTGAAACTCAACAAACACGTCATTATCCCAAACAAGACGATGAACAGAAAGGAGATTTTTGCTGAGGTTAAGAACCTGGAGAATGTTGTTTAATTTTACAGATGAACCGGTTAAAAATGAATGATCAATATGCGAAATAGACATACCTGCGCCATTGGCCACCTGAACCTGATTTTTCCCTCCATAACGCTCGTGGACGTGGAGACGCTCGAGGTCGCTCGTCAAGTGATCCGTAGCCCCGGAGTCCATGTACCGGGGAGGGATCGCGTGAGGGGACGTGGCAGCAGCATTGCCCGCGCGCCGGTTGTTGGCGCGGTAGTCGGTGTTGAAGCGGCTCTGACAATCGTAAGCCTCGTGACCCCAGTTGGTACGTATCTGGCAGCGCGACCTCCACTTCCGGCCGTCTCCACCACCGTTGTTACGGCCATTGTTGCCGTTATTGTGACCGTTGCCGCCGTTGTTGCGGTTATCACCGCGGTTGCCTTCATAGCCACCGTTGGGGCGGCTCTGCCCCTGCTGACCTCCATTGCCCGGAGGGATATTTCCCCCACCTTGATATGATGGAGGATACTCTAGCGCGTGAGGACAACCGGGATGCCATACGGATTCCCGTAGGGACGCGACGCGGCGTTGGCCGAGGAAGACCACTCTTTGGCATGTGCCTGCTGCATTTGGAGAGACTCGTACGAGAGGATCGCCGAGTAGAAGTCCTCGTAGGAGATCGACTTGTTGCCACGATGAGCGAGGCGACAATCGAGTTGAAAACATAGCCTAGCCTGATGTGATCGATGAGCTCGTCATTGGAGGCGGGGGATCCAGCTGCGGCCATTGCATCTGCAAAGGATTTCATCTTGTGCATATACACGGTGGAGGAGAGGTCTTGCTTGCGCGTAGAGGACAGCAGGCGGCGGATGTGACGAACATTGACCGCCGCCGCCGATGTGCAACCGATCAACTGGTTGGCGATGTCAGCTCCATTGAGCCGAGGAGGTAGCCGATGACCTTCTGGTCAGAGGACCACCAGTGCGTGTACTCCACGTTGGGTACGGTGACAACTTTATCTCCTTCTCCCTGGGTGACGGTGTTCGCGGGCGCGGCGATGGTGTTGTCGAGATGATGGTGGATACCGGCGCCAGCGAGGTTCGGGTGAAGGAGCCCCTTACAGAGGGCAAAGGTGTCGGCCTCCAGGAGGACGGATATCGACGGGAACACGATCCCGGCGGAGACAGACGTAGCCAGCGACGAAGCAATCGCTCCGACGGAGAGAGAGAGAGAGAGAGAGTGTCGTGGGATAATCACGACAGACGTTACCAGGGGTAACTTATCTTGGGGCAAATCGACTCTGGTGTTTGGGAGAGGGTTTAGCTCAGGGGAAATCATGCTAATAATCGATCTGGTAGCCCTGGCAATCAAGTCGCCGAGTCTCCGATCTAGGGTTACAATCTCAACTCTCGTATTACAGGGAAACTCGAATATCTGGCAAAAGCTCGTGTTGTTTCTGAGCCTAAGGGCCGGTTTATATCTTACCCGACCCCCTGGCTTCCTATCCAAGGCACACTCGGAGTCCTACCCGGTCACCGCATACAAACCCTAGATTTCCTTATCGTAACCCGCAAGCCGGATTACGAGGCCTACACTACTTCTTGAGCCTTCTAGAAGCTCCTTTTCCTTGAGCCGGGTCTTGCGCGGTTCCCTTTGGGCCGAGTTACACCTTGGCATTGGCCTACCGGGTTATCATCCCTCCATCAGTAGTCCCCAGAATAGCTTAGGCCTCGCGGGATCAACCATGAAGCGCATGCTATTCCCTACAAAATAACAAACATACAAGTTCACAAAATACCGGGTTAGAATGCTTTGATAATAGCTAGGCCTAACTCTTGTAACATCCCAAGTATGAAAATATCCCCTAGAATGTATGATTTCATGTTTAATTAAAGTATTGCATCATGTCATCATATTTATTTCATTGTTTGCATTTGTTTACTATTTGTTTTGCATATGTTTTTATTCTGTTTTCATAATTGAATTTCAAACAAATTCAAATGATGTGTTTCATACTTGTCATGTTACAATAATTTTTCAAATCAAAAGTTCAAACCAAATCTCATTTTGTTTCCATTTGTTTCATAGTGGTCAACTATTAAAAATGAGGGTTTAATCAAACCATTAATTCCTAAGGGTAATTCAATTCAAATCAGAAACCTTCAAACATCACCAAATTCCAAGTCATTAAAACTACCAAACTATTCTAATAATTTTAATCCAATTAACAATAGGGTTCACCCTATAAATATGTTGTTTTCAATAATATTCTTTCAATCCTTAAAAATTCACCCAATTTTGGTTTAAATCCCAAACAGCAAATAAACTTGAAAACTTTGGAAAATAAAAGTTAGTTGTTAGTTGCTATTTGAAAAACTAAGCTAACCATATTTTTTTCCAAATTTTTACTAACCTAAAACCTATCCTTTTATTCCTATTTGATTTCTGCAAAAAAAAAAATAAACAAACAGAAAAAAAGGGAAAAGGAGATTACCTGCGAGGGGGGGGTGCCTTTCGGCCCAGCCCAACTAGCTACACGCACCTGGCCCGATACCCCTTCATCGCCGCCCCCGTCGTCATGTTCTTGTACGACGCCAATCTGAGCGGTGCCACGGCGGCAGCCACCGCGCACCGACGGCCAACCTCGACGCCCGTGCCCTATAAGACCCCTACGGAACCCTAGACACCAACCCTAATCCCTAGGTCCCTGTTCCCCCTCGTTTCCGCCGCCAATTCCACCTCTCGGCCACCCACTGTCACCTCACCGGCGGGATCGCGTCTGAATCTCCGACCACCGCCGTCGCCATGCAGCTCCGCTCGCCCACCTAGCTGCTGGAAACGAACCACCACGGTCCCCTCTCCAGTTTGCACACTGCAGCAGCCCCGGAGATCAACGGAGTCCACGCCGCCGTCCTCGTCCACGCCGCTGCTGTCGCCGCCGTCAGCTGTCGTCACCGAGCCTCTGCTCGACTACGAACGGTGGTGAGCTCACCGTGCCTCCTCCTCTCTCTCTCCCTCTGCACGTTGCACACGCATCTGCACACTCCAGCATCCACAGATCCACCCGCAGCACGGCGTCGCAACGCAACGGTGATCCCCGCCGGCGATCTTGCTTCTGTCAGCAAAGTTCAGAGTTGCGCGCGTTTGAATTCAGTTAAGGGCAGATCTGAATCATATCCTGTCTGCGTCCCTGTTTCTGTCGAACTGACGAAAGCACCGTAGTGGTTCAGTGCAGCGCGCGCGCAGCGAGAGGTGCAAGGTTCGATCCCTCGCGCTGCGATTAAAACCCACCTTTTGCAACTGCGGCTGACAGGCAGGGCCCGCATGTCTGCGACCCTGTGGCCACGCCAGCACGCACAGCTGCCACGCTGGCCCCCAGGCCCACGTGCAGTGGCTGTGGCTAGCCCACTGCACGGTAGCAAATGTTTTTGCACGTTTCTGTTTCAAAATCAAATCCTTAAAAATTGCAGAATGATCCCTAGTTTCAAAAAGCTTATAACTTTTATTTTATAACTCCAATTAACAAAAATAAAAGATGTGCACTGGTCTAAATTTAATTCTCTACCTATTGGTAGCATTTGTTTCCTGTTTTGAATTTTAAAAATGCAATTCAAATTTGAATTCAAATAATTCAATTGCAATTTGATAAAATCAATAACTATTTCATTCTTAATCCAATAAATGCAAATAAAATATGTTTTCCATGCTATTTCAAATACCCTTTTCAAATATAAATTTTGTTTCATGGTTTGAATAATTTAAAGTGCCTAAATAATTTAAACCTTGTTTAATCTATTTAAATTTGCTAAATTCATATCTTGCTCAAAATAAAATATTTTTTAACATGCAAAATATGTTTTCAAACTAGAAAAGTATGAACTTTTCAAATGTGAGTTTGAATTTATGTTTTGAACAAATAAAATTCACACTTGTTTTAAATTCATTTAAAACTTGTTTAATATTGTTTAAGTCATAATAAATTCATCCTAATCCCTTTTTCAATATTTGAAACATGTAATCCAACTAAAATTTGGTGTTCTTTTCAAATATGAATTTTGTTAATTGTTTTGAACACTTTAACTTGTTGAAAACAACAAATGCTTGTGTGACATGTTTAAGTAACCAAAAATTTCCAAACTTAATAAATAATTTCCAAACTTGTTAAATTCCTTTTCCACTTGCATCTATTGTTGTTATTTTGTTGTTATCTTCATGCATGCATCATGATAAGTAAACTTTCACATGTTAATCAATTATAGATCATCTATTTCCACTTAATCAATGGACCTTTTCCATATGCAATCCACTTGCATAGGGGTCCATTTAAATTGTGTCACTTTGTCAACTAGTTTATTTTGATGCAACCATTAACTTGACATGCATCATCCCATGATTGTGCACTATGCCATGATATTGATTGTTTATATTTCTGTCTTGTTTGTTTGCTTCTTCTCGAATAGACGACGACGTTGAGACAGACGATCTTTACAGCACCCCTTCTGAGGATCTAGCTCAGTACCCGGCTGCTGAGTTTGCAGGCAAGTTATCACTCACATGAACCATTGTGTTCCTTTCAACATTGGTTACCGATACTTTCCGTTGTCTATTTCTGCTAGCCATAGAAGTAGTTGTTTCTGTTACGAACCTATCACATGAATCCTTTAACCCTGAGATTGCCTCACCACCACTCCTACAACCCCATTGATTGAGCCAGTGTCTTACTAGCATGCTTAGGTTGTTTTGCTCGAGTCTGTTACCCGTTACTTTTAGTTACTATACTTCTATTATGTTCTGGGGGGCTCGGTGTTTAATCAATCAATCATGCTAATGTTATTGTTAAATAATAACTTGATGATAAGGCACCGGCAGGAGGCCCTGTGTGGTTTTGAGGCCTGCTAGTGTCGACCCTAATAGGAAAAGGGTCTTGTCTACTGATCCATGATGAGCGCACTACCCGCATGTGGGAAGCGAGTATGGGCGCCCCCCTCAATTTGATTCGATTCGCATCTCGTCCAAATCGCCTCATTTAGTTCGTGTTTTCCATTTGCCGCATGCATGTTTTTGCGAGCCCAGCGCAGGGTGGAACTTTCGTAGTCGGCATATAGGGGGACACGTTCTTAGAGTGCTATGAGGGTCCATTTTCTTCTGGGATCGATTAGCCGTGCGCCCAAGGTGCTTTGGGCTTGATGCGGAGAAGAGTTGAGTTGTGTTGAGTGCCCCGCTTGGTGGAAGGGCCTTTCCATCTGGCGGGTTATTCATACGTGTACGGCCAAATTGGTGCAACCCTGCAGGGATAATCTTCTCGAGAAGCCGTGTTTTCCGCGGTTATGGTTAACTTGGTGAAAGTACTAGCTAACAAGTACTCAGGACAACTTAAACCTAATGATTAACCACCCTACACCCAATGATTACAACCTGACTAGTAATAGGCTTATTGATACAATAATTTGATTCATCTTTAATCCAACTGTGTGAGTTATCCTCGGATTGCTTCTTTGGATAAGGGGCGAGATCCAGGATGGGTTTGTTTGAAGTTATCTTTCAGTTGGTTACAATACTCGATCTTATCTCCTTTCTGTTAGCCGGAAGTGGTAGAATCTCTGTAGTTGGTTAGCGCAGCCAGTTGCAGCATCTTTTATATCCCCTTTCTTCCGTTGAACCCAAGGCATCTGTGCTTGGTGTTGACGGGCTACACTTTGGTGAACTGTGAGTCTTGCTTGCCAGTACGTCTATGTACTGACCCCTTTGGGGCTGTGGTTTCCGCAGACTACGCTTACGAGGATCCAGGTGACGGCTACTACGTGGAGTTTGACGAGGCTGCTGACGAGTAGTTAGCGGACCCGGGCAGGATCCGAGACTACGTGGATGGGCTCCATCTTTATTTCAGTTTCCGGCTTCTTAAGCCTATTTGGATTTGTCTGTACTCAGACCCCTTTGAATGCTTCCGCTGAGATGTAATGATGTTATGTTGGGACATGTGTCCTCTGGATGATTGTATTTGCTATTCTCTGCCATAGTGAGGGCTAGTTGCAACTTAGTTCAAACTTTTGTGTCTTAGAGATATGTTGTGCTACCATTCTGTTACAAGCCGTTGACGTACCATGTGTGTATGGTATGAAGTACGTCAATGGTAGTGTCCTGATTTCTATGGGATAGTTTACGTCGACGCTGAACAGATAGGGGTTGGTTGTCACACATACGTGTGTTGGCCTACTCGTAAGAGGACGCGGGTGCCGGTAAGCCCCGTAATCCAATCTACTACTGTTCAGCGGAACGGCGAGTATCCTTTAGAAGTCCGGGTGCGACAAATGGTATCAGAGCCTGTCTGCCTGTAGGATCCCTTTTACTGGTCGCAGTTGAGTCTAGAAACTATTTTCGTAGCTATATAGGAAAAATGAAACGTGAGAGTAAGAATTCTGCCATTTTTCTTCTTTCCCCACCCACCCACCCTTTTCTGGTAAGGAAGTGCAACGTTGTTTTCTCTTCTCACCTAAACTTTCAAGTTAGGGTTTCATGTGTTTTGGGTTCTCCGTAGTACCTCAGGAGTTTTTGGTCTCGTGTTTCCCGATGTTGCTTCAATATCCTGTTCTTTTCAACATCCTTTTCGTTCGTTGAACCTTGTTGTTGCTTTCCACTTCAGTTCTCTACCGGCGTCTAATCAAAACCTCCCAAATCATCTGCAGATGGATCTCAGGTTCTACCCGCAGGTGGTTCGGATGACTCGTTGCGAGAGCACAGCCGGTTATCCGGAGATGCTGAGAGACATGGTCACTTATCTGGGGTTCCGTTGGGCACCAGAGTACCAGGTCTACGAGCAGCAGCGAGAGTTTCACCAGACCTACTACCAGGCTATCGTCTACATTTTGTCAGATGATGGCAGGAGCGTTGTCCACCGCTACGAGGCAGTAGGTTCCACAGTGGATATGGCCGTGCAGCAGGCAGCTTATGTGAGTCTCACCGTCCTTCGTGCTGACTACTGGGGATTTGACGATTCTATCTATCGCCACATCCCCCGTGGTTACATCACTTCGGAGGGAGCTCACTTCACCCTCTACGACAACCTGGATATCTACGAGCATGATAACACCAGGCTGCACACCACCGCTCAGTTTGTGAGGCACAGTGACGCTGTTGCCACCACACTTTCTCAGGAGTTAGCCTCAGTCAGGGAGCAGCTCTACCTTGCTTTGACTCGTCTGGCGACGTACACCACAGACTTTGTTGGAGATGAGCTCTTTGCACGTTTCCATCAGACAGTTGGACGTAGTTTGCCAGATGCTGGAGGTTACGAGCCGATCAGAGGTCCACTCCTCAACCTCGGAGCTGGTTACACTGGGATTCCACGCTTTGGAGCACAGGGAGACGACGCTTTCTACTTCACCACACCGAGAGTCGCTCTCAGAGCAGTCCCGATCTACGTGGATCGTCGTTCTACCTACTTCTGTGGGATTCCTCCTCACCGTATCTCTCGTCGTACTACTCACCGCCGTCCTGCGTGATGAGCATGGGAGTACCGATGTATCCATTCCTAGCTATGTTTAGTTATCCTTTGGATTTCGAACCATTTATGGTGTGTTGGATATTCTGATGTATTTGAACATGTGATGATGTACCTGTTGGTTATCTATTCATGCGTCGGAATAATCTATCTTTCGGTTACCAAGTTTATCCGTTTCTGTTGTTGTGCTAAAATGCATGTCTATTCAGGATGCCGCCAACAAGGAGCAACGCGCCTGAACCACCTCCGCTCACGGAGCTGTTGACTCAAATGACTCAGGTCGTGGCTCAGATGGCCCGGATCCAGGCTAACCAGCACAACAACCAGAATGCTCCAAGGGTCAGCATCAAGGAGTTCCTCAGTATGGGTCCGAGAGCTTTCGTGGCAACACGTGAGCCTCTGGATGCTGATGACTGGATCAGAGAGATGGCCAGGACTCTGGACATTGCTCACGTTGCTGAGGAGGAAAAAGTCAAGTATGCCACCTACCTACTGAAGGGTCAGGCAGCTACCTGGTGGGAGAACTACCAGACCATGAGAGCTGGATATCCTATCACCTGGGGTTGTTTCAAGGATGCCTTCCTGAAGCACCACATCCCAGATGGTCTCATGGAAAGGATGCGTGAGGAATTTTGCTCTCTCAAGCAGGGCAAGCTGGACGTCATTGGCTATCAGAACGAGTTCAATCGTCTCGCTCGATACGCTGGTGATGAGGTGTCCACTGAGGCTAAGAAGATGGCAAGGTTCCGCCGAGGTTTTAACCCGGAACTGAAGTACGCTCTCACCAACATCAAGTGCAAGGACTTCGAGGAGCTCGTTAACACCGCGCTCAATGAGGAAAATGGGCACAAGGCGTTCGAGGATTCTCGCAAGCACTCGCGTGAGGGTGGTTCTTCCTCCAACATGACCACCCCTCCGCAGAAGCGCCGCATCTGGGTGCCAAATGGTGCTGTCACTCGGGCTCCATATGCCCAAGCTTCTCCAGGCTTTGCTCCCCGCCCACCCAACCCATCTCAGATGCATGGTCAGAGGGTTCCAATGGGGCAACCAAGGCCAGGCACTCCTCGTGTCGTCACTTGCTACAAGTGCAACGAGACTGGGCACTACGCTGATAAGTGCACTCAGAGGCAGCTACCTCCACCTCCTCGCCCCAACACCAACCAGGCAATGGTTCGTGCTCCCCCGGCTAAAGCCTTCAACTCCAACAACAGGCCTGTCGGGAGGACCGCGAGGGTGAATCATATCAAGGCCGACAAAGCTGAGGAAGCTGCTGACGTCGTTCTCGGTATATTACCCGTAAACTCTTTTCCAGCTAAAGTGTTGTTTGATACCGGAGCATCGCATTCTTTTGTGTCAAAGATTTTTGCAAAAGCATACAACCTAGTTCTGGTTACGCTAAGCAATCAAATGACTGTTCACTCTCCGGGACCGCAAATGTTGACTTCCAAGATAAGTATGGACAATCAAATCCTAATTGGAGGTCACATATTCCTTGCTTCACTCATGTTACTGGGAAATTCTGATATTGATGTCATTCTGGGCATGGATTGGTTGAAGGCCAATAAAGCTAAAATTGACTGTGCTCAAAAGTCAATAACTCTCTCTCACCCTTCTGGCCAGATAGTCTATTCTCCATATGGATCAAGTTCTGTTCAGCTGTTCAACCTCGACGCAAAACCTCTACCTCTACTTGAAAATGTTCCGGTGGTTTGTGAATTCCCTGACGTCTTTCTAGAAGAATTGCCAGGGATGCCTCCGGACAGAGCAGTTGAGTTCGTGATCGAGCTTGAACCAGGTACTGCTCCAATCTCTAAGCATCCATACAAGATAGCTCCTCCTGAACTGAAATTGTTGAAGGAGCAAATCGATATGTACATGGAGAAAGGTTACATTCAGCCTAGTTCCTCCGCTTGGGGTTGCCCAACTCTGTTTGTTGCCAAGAAGGATCAAACAAAGAGACTCGTGGTTGACTATCGTCCTCTCAACGAGAAAACCATCAAAAACAAGTATCCAATTCCCCGTATCGATGATCTTTTTGATCAACTTGCTGGAGCCTCAATATTCTCAAAGTTGGACTTGAGGATGGGTTACCATCAGATAAAGATCAGAAAGGAAGATATTCCAAAAACAGCTTTCACCACTCGGTACGGTCTATATGAATACACCGTCATGTCCTTTGGTCTCACCAATGCACCGGCGACGTTCTCAAGACTCATGAATTCTGTCTTCCATGAATACCTCGACAAGTTCGTTGTGGTATATCTCGATGACATTCTAGTCTACTCCAAATCCGAGGAAGAGCATGGAGAACACCTTCGTCTCACTCTCATGAAACTTCGCGAGCATCGTCTATATGCCAAGTTCTCCAAATGTGAGTTCTGGATTTCAGAAGTTGCATATCTTGGTCATATCATCTCTGCCAAGGGCATAGCCATTGACCCAGAAAAGGTTAAGGCAATTGTTGATTGGAAACCCCCTAAGACGGTAAAGCAAGTCAGAAGTTTTCTTGGCTTGGCTAGCTATTGCCGTCGTTTCGTTCAAAACTTCTCCAAGATTGCTAAACCCCTCACTGATCTCACAAAGAAGGACAAGAAGTTCGTTTGGTCTCCACAATGTGATGAGAGTTTCAATCTCCTGAAGACTAAACTCACTTCTACACCTGTTCTGGTTGGCCCAGATACTACCAAACCTTTCCAGATATTCTGCGATGCATCTCTCCAAGGTCTAGGAGCAGTTCTTATGCAAGAACGTCAAGTTGTGGCTTATGCTTCACGTCAGTTGAATGCACATGAGCAAAACTATCCCACTCATGACCTAGAACTTGCAGCAGTTGTGTTTGCCCTCAAGAAATGGAGACAATACTTGTTGGGTAACAAAACTGAAATCTTTTCCGATCATAAGAGTCTGAAATACATCTTCACTCAACCAGATCTAAACCTCAGGCAAAGGAGATGGATTGAAAAGATTAAAGACTTTGATCTCACCATTTCTTACACTCCAGGCAAGGCTAATGTTATGGCCGATGCTCTCAGTCGCAAGTCCTATTGCAATAATCTCATGATCATGGAAAGCCAACCTCCACTTCATGAAGAATTCCAGAAGCTGAACCTTGGTCTTGTTCCTCAAGGATATCTTGCTAGCTTGACAGCCAGTCCAACACTCAAGGACAAGATTCGTTCTGAACAACTTCGTGATGCTGAAATCAAGAGGATTGTAGAGCACATCAAAGAAGGCAATGATAAATTCAAGTCCTTCTCAATTGATGACAAGGGAACTGTGTTCTTCGAAGGACGCATTGCAGTTCCTCAGATTCAAAGTCTCAAAGATGTCATTCTCAAGGAGGCTCATGAAACTCCTCTCTCCATCCACCCTGGAAGTACAAAGATGTACCAGGATCTCAAGACTCTGTATTGGTGGCCTGGCATGAAACGTGAAATTGCTCAATACGTTTCTGAATGCGACGTTTATCAACGTGTTAATGCAGTCCATCAGAAAACAGCCGGTCTACTTCAACCTCTGAAAATTCCTGAGTGGAAGTGGGACATGATTGAAATGGACTTCGTCACTGGGTTTCCAAAGTCCAAAAAGGGCAACGATGCAATCTTCGTTGTTATTGATCGTCTCACTAAGGTAGCTCACTTCTTTGCTGTCAAGGAAACTATCTCAGCTAGCCAGTTAGCAGAGCTCTACACAACAAAGGTTGTTCCTCTTCATGGTGTTCCATTGGAAATAAGCTCAGACCGTGGAAGTATCTTCACTTCCCATTTCTGGAAGAGCTTTCAAGAAGCATTGGGCACCAAACTTCTGTTCAGCACAGCTTATCACCCTCAGTCTCAGGGGCAAGTCGAAAGAGTCAATCAGATTCTCGAGGATATGCTCAGAGCATGTGGTCTCTCCTTTGGCATGAAATGGGAGGATTGCCTTCCATATGCTGAATTCTCCTACAACAACAGCTACCAGGCAAGCCTAGGCATGGCACCATTTGAGGCATTGTATGGCCGCAGATGCAGGAGTCCAATCAATTGGTCTGGAGCTGGTGAACGTTCACTCTTAGGTCCTGACATTGTTAAAGAGGCCGAAGAGAAAGTTCGCATCATTCGTGACAATCTCAAGATTGCTTAGTCTCGTCAGAAGAGTTACTATGACAGCAAGCACAGGGATATGATCTATGCACCTGGTGACAAGGCATATCTCCGTGTAACTCCCCTCAGGGGCACTCATCGTTTTGGTGTGAAAGGAAAGCTTGCACCAAGATACATTGGTCCTTTTAACATTCTCTCAAGGCGGGCAGAAAATGCTTATCGTCTTGAACTTCCAGAAAAGCTATCTAAGGTGCACGATGTGTTCCACGTGTCACAGCTCAAGAAGTGTTTCAAAGATCCAGATCGTGCAGTTGATCATGATTCCATTGAACTGCAAGATGATCTCTCTTATGAGGAGCACCCTATTCGTATTCTCGATGAGACCGAGCGTAAGACTCGCAACAAGAGCACCAAGTTCTTGAAAGTGCAGTGGTCGCATCATTCCGATAAAGAGGCAACGTGGGAGACCGAAGAGGATCTTCGAAAGAAGTATCCGGACCTTTTCCTTTCTCAGTAGGAATCTCGGGGCGCGATTCCTTCAAGGGGGGGCGTTTTGTAACATCCCAAGTATGAAAATATCCACTAGAATGTTTGATTTCATGTTTAATTAAAGTATTGCATCATGTCATCATATTTATTTCATTGTTTGCATTTGTTTACTATTTGTTTTGCATCTGTTTTTATTCTGTTTTCATAATTGAATTTCAAACAAATTCAAATGATGCGTTTCATACTTGTCATGTTACAATAATTTTTCAAATCAAAAGTTCAAACCAAATCTCATTTTGTTTCCATTTGTTTCATAGTGGTCAACTATTAAAAATGAGGGTTTAATCAAACCATTAATTCCTAAGGGTAATTCAATTCAAATCAGAAACTTTCAAACAACACCAAATTACAAGTCATTAAAACTACCAAACTATTCTAATAATTTTAATCCAATTAACAATAGGGTTCACCCTATAAATATGTTGTTTTCAATAATATTCTTTCAATACTTAAAAATTCACCCAATTTTGGTTTAAATCCCAAACAGCAAATAAACTTGAAAACTTTGGAAAATCAAAGTTAGTTGTTAGTTGCTATTTGAAAAACTAAGCTAACCATATTTTTTTTCCAAATTTTTACTAACCTAAAACCTATCCATTTATTCCTATTTGATTTCTGCAAAAAAAAATAAACAAACCGAAAAAAAAGGGAAAAGGAGATTACCTGCGAGGGGGGGTGCCTTTCGGCCTAGCCCAACTAGCTACAGCACCTGGCCCGATACCCCTTCATCGCCGCCCCCGTCGTCATGTTCTTGTACGGCGCCAATCTGAGCGGTGCCACGGCGGCAGCCACCGCGCACCGACGGACAACCTCGACGCCCGTGCCCTATAAGACCCCTACGGAACCCTAGACACCAACCCTAATCCCTAGGTCCCTGTTCCCCCTCGTTTCCGCCGCCAATTCCACCTCTCGGCCACCCACTGTCACCTCACTGGCGGGATCGCGTCTGAATCTCCGACCACCGCCGTCGCCATGCAGCTCCGCTTGCCCACCTAGCTGCTGGAAACGAACCACCACGGTCCCCTCTCCAGTTTGCACACTGCAGCAGCCCCGGAGATCAACGGAGTCCACGCCGCTGATGTCGCCGCCGTCAGCTGTCGTCACCGAGCCTCTGCTCGACTACGAACGGTGGTGAGCTCACCGTGCCTCCTCCTCTCTCTCCCTCTGCACATTGCACACGCATCTGCACACTCCAGCATCCACAGATCCACCCGCAGCACGGCGTCGCAACGCAACGGTGATCCCCGCCGGCGATCTTGCTTCTGTCAGCAAAGTTCAGAGTTGCGCGCGTTTGAATTCAGTTAAGGGCAGATCTGAATCATATCATGTCTGCGTCCCTGTTTCTGTCGAACTGACGAAAGCACCGTAGTGGTTCAGTGCAGCGCGCGCGCAGCGAGAGGTGCAAGGTTCGATCCCTCGCGCTGCGATTAAAACCCACCTTTTGCAACTGCGGCTGACAGGCAGGGCCCGCATGTCTGCGACCCTGTGGCCACGCCAGCACGCACAGCTGCCACGCTGGCCCCCAGGCCCACGTGCAGTGGCTGTGGATAGCCCACTGCACGGTAGCAAATGTTTTTGCACGTTTCTGTTTCAAAATCAAATCCTTAAAAATTGCAGAATGATCCCTAGTTTCAAAAAGCTTATAACTTTTATTTTATAACTCCAATTAACAAAAATAAAAGATGTGCACTGGTCTAAATTTAATTCTCTACCTATTGGTAGCATTTGTTTCCTGTTTTGAATTTTAAAAATGCAATTCAAATTTGAATTCAAATAATTCAATTGCAATTTGATAAAATCAATAACTATTTCATTCTTAATCCAATAAATGCAAATAAAATATGTTTTCCATGCTATTTCAAATACCCTTTTCAAATATAAATTTTGTTTCATGGTTTGAATAATTTAAATTGCCTAAATAATTTAAACCTTGTTTAATCTATTTAAATTTGCTAAATTCATATCTTGCTCAAAATAAAATATTTTTGAACATGCAAAATATGTTTTCAAACTAGAAAAGTATGAACTTTTCAAATGTGAGTTTGAATTTATGTTTTGAACAAATAAAATTCACACTTGTTTTAAATTCATTTAAAACTTGTTTAATATTGTTTAAGTCATAATAAATTCATCCTAATCCCTTTTTCAATATTTGAAACATGTAATCCAACTAAAATTTGGTGTTCTTTTCAAATATGAATTTTGTTAATTGTTTTGAACACTTTAACTTGTTGAAAACAACAAATGCTTGTGTGACATGTTTAAGTAACCAAAAATTTCCAAACTTAATAAATAATTTCCAAACTTGTTAAATTCCTTTTCCACTTGCATCTATTGTTGTTATTTTGTTGTTATCTTCATGCATGCATCATGATAAGTAAACTTTCACATGTTAATCAATTATAGATCATCTATTTCCACTTAATCAATGGACCTTTTCCATATGCAATCCACTTGCATAGGGGTCCATTTAAATTGTGTCACTTTGTCAACTAGTTTATTTTGATGCAACCATTAACTTGACATGCATCATCCCATGATTGTGCACTATGCCATGATATTGATTGTTTATATTTCTGTCTTGTTTGTTTGCTTCTTCTCGAATAGACGACGACGTTGAGACAGACGATCTTTACAGCACCCCTTCTGAGGATCTAGCTCAGTACCCGGCTGCTGAGTTTGCAGGCAAGTTATCACTCACATGAACCATTGTGTTCCTTTCAACATTGGTTACCGATACTTTCCGTTGTCTATTTCTGCTAGCCATAGAAGTAGTTGTTTCTGTTACGAACCTATCACATGAATCCTTTAACCCTGAGATTGCCTCACCACCACTCCTATAACCCCATTGATTGAGCCAGTGTCTTACTAGCATGCTTAGGTTGTTTTGCTCGAGTCTGTTACCCGTTACTTTCAGTTACTATACTTCTATTATGTTCTGGGGGGCTCGGTGTTTAATCAATCAATCATGCCAATGTTATTGTTATATAATAACTTGATGATAAGGCACCGGCAGGAGGCCCTGTGTGGTTTTGAGGCCTGCTAGTGTCGACCCTAATAGGAAAAGGGTCTTGTCTACTGATCCATGATGAGCGCACTACCCGCATGTGGGAAGCGAGTATGGGCGCCCCCCTCAATTTGATTCGATTCGCATCTCGTCCAAATCGCCTCATTTAGTTCGTGTTTTCCATTTGCCGCATGCATGTTTTTGCGAGCCCAGCGCAGGGTGGAACTTTCGTAGTCGGCATATAGGGGGACACGTTCTTAGAGTGCTATGAGGGTCCATTTTCTTCTGGGCTCGATTAGCCGTGCGCCCAAGGTGCTTTGGGCTTGATGCGGAGAAGAGTTGAGTTGTGTTGAGTGCCCCGCTTGGTGGAAGGGCCTTTCCATCTGGCGGGTTATTCATACGTGTACGGCCAAATTGGTGCAACCCTGCAGGGATAATCTTCTCGAGAAGCCGTGTTTTCCGCGGTTATGGTTAACTTGGTGAAAGTACTGGCTAACAAGTACTCAGGACAACTTAAACCTAATGATTAACCACCCTACACCCAATGATTACAACCTGACTAGTAATAGGCTTATTGATACAATAATTTGATTCATCTTTAATCCAACTGTGTGAGTTATCCTCGGATTGCTTCTTTGGATAAGGGGCGAGATCTAGGATGGGTTTGTTTGAAGTTATCTTTCAGTTGGTTACAATACTCGATCTTATCTCCTTTCTGTTAGCCGGAAGTGGTAGAATCTATATAGTTGGTTAGCGCAGCCAGTTGCAGCATCTTTTATATCCCCTTTCTTCCGTTGAACCCAAGGCATCTGTGCTTGGTGTTGACGGGCTACACTTTGGTGAACTGTGAGTCTTGCTTGCCAGTACGTCTATGTACTGACCCCTTTGGGGCTATGGTTTCCGCAGACTACGCTTACGAGGATCCAGGTGACGGCTACTACGTGGAGTTTGACGAGGCTGCTGACGAGTAGTTAGCGGACCCGGGCAGGATCCGAGACTACGTGGATGGGCTCCGTCTTTATTTCAGTTTCCGACTTCTTAAGCCTATTTGGATTTGTCTGTACTCAGACCCCTTTGAATGCTTCCGCTGAGATGTAATGATGTTATGTTGGGACATGTGTCCTCTGGATGATTGTATTTGCTATTCTCTGCCCTAGTGAGGGCCAGTTGCAACTTAGTTCAATCTTTTGTGTCTTAGAGATATGTTGTGCTACCATTCTGTTACAAGCCGTTGACGTACCATGTGTGTATGGTATGAAGTACGTCAATGGTAGTGTCCTGATTTCTATGGGATAGTTTACATCGACGCTGAACAGATATGGGTTGGTTGTCACACATACGTGTGTTGGCCTACTCGTAAGAGGACGCGGGTGCCGGTAAGCCCCGTAATCCAATCTACTACTGTTCAACGGAACGGCGAGTATCCTTTAGAAGTCCGGGTGCGACAACTCTATAGGTGGTCCATATTGTAACCCGGCTTTCCTCGAATCTGGCACTGTTTTCCCGGGTCAACACTGCGAGAAAACATACAAGACCCGGCTCGCACCACTTGCCAGTCAGTCCGAATATCTCGCTCGTAATTTGTCACAATCCTTTCCGGATTTCCCGTAACGGGAGCCTTTAATGCCTATCCCAAAAAATCCGGTTAGGTATCTTTTTTCCGAAATTTTGGCTCCCGCCGTTTAGACCTAGGGCATCTTCCACCCCGCGCCTATAAGTAGGTGTCCAGGGGGTAACCCTAGGCCCAATATTCCATTTCCCCCATCTCTTCGTTTCCACCTCCTCTCGGCGCCCTCTTGTTCGAGCTCAAGACCACTCCGCCACGGCGTCCACGGGCACGTTACCGGAGACGAGTCGCCGCCGCCCGCGCACTGCACCAGCCCCCGCAGCGCCGCCGTTGACCACCGCCGCCGCGCCCTCGAGCATCTCACCGGAAGGCCTAAAGGACCACCGCGACTGCGCCATCTGCCGCCGCCGCGCCCTCCTCCAGATCCCACCGGTAAGCCATCTTACCCCATGGATTTCGCTTTCAATTTCACTCGATTAGATTGGATCTAATTTCGCCCGTGGATGCCTCCCCTGCTTCTTGTTAGTTGAATCACTCCGCACCCCGTAACTCCATGATCAACACTAGTTATAGATTCAATTGCACACCTCACAATGCATCTCCAACATTCGTAGTCACAAACTTCCTCATAAAATTTTCCGCCTAGATCCAATCTGCCAAAATTTTCCGCAAGTGTTCCTCAGAGAGTCGGACAATGATCATTTTCCGGGTCTCAGCTGCTTACACCCTGCACTCTGTCTTCTTTTTAGGTTAAGCCCATGGCGCCTAAGGCCAGCGCGAAAGTGAAGGGCAAACAGCCGGCCAGCAAGGCCAGGCCGAGTCAGTCGATCTCCGCCAACTGGGCGAGATCCACTGTGACCAAGGCCAAGTTGGACGAGCTCGCAGAGTCGGGCGTCCTCCCCGCCCGGGAAGATATCCACTGGCACGTACCCGGAGACGAGACTCGACCCTCTCCGGCTATCGACGAGGTAATAGTCTTTGTAGAGCACGTGATCCGGGGTTTCCGCCCCCCGGGTCACCCCTTCTTCCGCGAATTGCTGAACCACTATGGTCTCCGAGTATTTGATATAGGACCCAATTCCGTGCTCAACATTACCCATTTCATAGTATTGTGCGAGTCATACCTTTGCATTCCTCCAAACCTCGCTCTCTTTCTAGAACTATTCCAGTGCAAACCGTGCCGCGAGAGCGGCGACGGGGCCCTCCTGGTTTGCGGGGGGGGGGGGGGGGGGGTTTCTATCCAAAGAAGAAAGAAGTCCTTGATGCCGACTTTAAGCCTTAACTCCCATGTCAAACATTGGCAAAAGTCCTATTTCTATTGCCAGGACACCTCCTCACCCGGCGAAAAGACATTGCCGGGTTTCTCCGAAAATCTGCTCACACTTTCCGACAACATTAGCTCTTATGCCGCTGAGTCGGATCGGAAATCTATTCAGCCCCTCCTCGCCAAACTTGTTGTTCTCTCGGCCCAAGGCCTTCTTGGGCTTAACTTAGTCAAAACTTGGGTAACTTTCCGGATTCAGCCCAACGCCGTCCGGCCCAAACTCATGTGTAACTACTATGGGCATACCACGGATTCCCTTCGTTACTTGATGAGGAATTACCCGGCCGCGGACGCGAACAAGATAATCAAGAATTTCTTGACCGAGAAGATGGAGGTGATCCGGACTATAGCTTGCCTAGACCCCTACACGCGGGATAACCCGGCTCCAGCGGTAAAATCCGGCCCTTACTCTTTATCTGACTGACATTTTTCTGATATAATCACTAACTTTTATCACTGTACTTTTACCTCAGGAGGATAGCCCTTTCTGGAAGATTGAGACCCTGCCTCCTTCCGAGAACTCAGAGGAGGACGAGGAGCCAGCTGACTCGAACGAAGGTAATATCCGGGTTTCACTTATTTCCATTTCTATTGACTTTACTTTTCCAACTTGTTTTCCTTTTCCAACAATATGCTATACTTTCCAGGGTTAGAGGATGAGGAGTAGACTCAGTCGGACGAAAGTGAGGCTGAGCCGGACGTTGAAGTTGGAGCTAAGAGGAAGCCCCGAAGGGTAGTATTCAAGGTTCCGTATTCCACTATCACCTCCAAACCATATTCATTCGCTAACATGTGCGAGCTTAACCAACGCTTGTCCAATTCGCCACACTTGAAGGAACCCGCTCCAGTCAAGCGCAGGGTAACCCGGAACTCCCCGGGTGATGACCCTCTCAACCCGGGTATCCCTTCATCCCCAGCTCGCCGTGCCGGTATTCCCCAGACCCATCCTTCCGATTCTCCTCGAAAACATCCTTCTCCCAATCATCCACTAGCTGGACAATTCCGGGTCTCACTTTCGGACCCCTTGACAGCCTCCTTCGGGTCTAGCAACGATCTTCCGGCGGATTTCTTCGTGAATACCGGGTAAGCTATCTTTCTTGCTATTCGATACACCAACAATTTCCATAAGTTTCATTCATCATGTACTAAGTGCTCCTTTTATTTTCCTCAGAGCCAAGGTCACCACCAGCGACCCGGACGATATGGACGTGGACAACCCGGAGATGGAGGATCCGGTAGATACCGTGAAGGCCGCGGCTGGCGGCGCTGAAGAAGAAGAAGTAGTCCTGCTGAAAGATCCAGCCGAGCAGAAGGCCGAGTATCCGATCCCCTCACACACACCCGGGGATGACGACGTCGTGATCCTGGGCACAGGAAGGAGTGATCCCACTCCCAACACCCAGACGACCCGGGTGCCCACCCCTAAGAAGGAGAGAACCCCGCCCAAGGATCCCGGCTCTTCCAAGATGGAGCTCGGCAACCTCTCCTATGAAGAAATGATGGACGCGGTCTTTGCTTTGAAGACCACCGAGCGAGATATCCTGGAGGCCATGGCTGCTGAGCACCAGGTAATCCTGATCAACATTGTGCACATACTCATCTAGTCCCCAAGTTCCGAGTTTTACTAGGCATAGTTTACTCGGTACTTCCCTTTATATCCGGATGTTTCTTATATCTGACTAATCTTTCCTTTTCCTTTCTTTGTAGGCACAAATGACCCGGTCCGAGGAGATGTTGGCCAAAACCAATCAGCTTCTTGAGACCGAGACAAAGCTCCGGGCAGAACTTGAGGTTGAAGTAGAGAACTTTGATAAAGATGTAAAAAGGTACAAGAAGAAATGCCACAATGCCGAAAATATATTGAAGAAGATCTCTGCTCAAATTGCCGATACTTATCGTGCTCTTCTTGGTAAAGATCTATAAGTCGCTAATTATAACCCGGGATTTCCATTACGCACGATACCCGGGTGTTACTGCTTTAACCTTTTCTGTTTATACTGCAGGTCCGGGTGATGCTGCCCCAGACGAAGATGACATTGAGAAGTTGAAGACATTGAAAGGCGTTATCCGGCAGTTTTCTGCCGGCACCAAGTGGATTCTGGAGGATGTGCAGTGGCCGGCTACGGGCTATTGTGGCTTGGACACTTTGCTGGAAGCGTGATCCACTATCCCCGAGTGGATCGACCTCTGGAAGCGTTCTTCATGCCGGGTTGGGGTAACCCGCGGGCTTATGCTGGCCAAGGCTTATTTTCCCAAGCTTGAGCCGGCAAAACTCGTGGCCGGGTTTCCCGAATTCAACCTCGACGGCTCCAAATTTTCCGCCAAGAATTTTAAAGCTATCCAAACTGAGGTGCGTCACTCGGCGAGCATGATCGCCGATAGTCTGGAGCTAAACAGGATTGTTACGCCTTATGATGCTGAGGATAAGCCGATCAAAGCGGATCTGCCCAAGCCCTTTGATATGCTGGAGAAGTGGAAGGCGGAATCTGCCAAGAAGAGGGAGGAAGCTGCGAAGAGAAAGGCGGAGGCCGACACTGGGCCTTCCTCCTCTACACCGGCTGCCCGTCCACCAGCTCGCGCCGACTCTGCTGCCAATCCTGGTAAAGGTGCTGAGAAGACCGCTGAAGAGCAAACCCACGACCCGGCTGCCAAGGACAACGTTGAAGACTCGGCGAAGGATGCCGAGTGAAGTTTCACTTTTCGCTGCCTCAAACACTTTATTCGGCCAATGGGCATCTAAAACAATTATTCTTTTAATAGTGCGCCTGTGCACTTTTCGATACTACTCCCTCGGTTTGTAATACGCTAAAACCTTAATAGCTTTCGTGGCCCTTCTGGCCTTTTGCATGGATTTGATATTTACTAGCTTTAAACTTTTCGTTGCTGGTTTTCCGACTTTTGCTATTGTTCCTTTTGTGAGACTCGGTTTCCGGGTCTCGGGGGTTTTGACAAGTGGATTTTTTCTAAGTCCCCAAGTCCCCAAGACTCGGATGTTTGGGTTTTGAAGCTTAATAGCTAGACAATTTGTTGCTTTTTTCAAATTCCCAAGTCCCCAAGGCCCGAATTTCTGAGTCTAGGGGTTTGGAGTTTTCAAAAGAGCAAACTGTTTCTGCTAAGGCCCAAACCCTAGAGTTACTCACATAGGTTTGAAGTTATGCTTGATATATTGCGAGTTTTCGGCTGTTAACCTTGTACTCTGCATAACTTGTGGTTTGGATGACCCTTTTGATCCTCTTTGCTGTAAGCCGGCTTTCGCGTGGATAATCAATGCTGCTATAACTGTGTAAAAACAGGGTCAGGCAAGTCCCCATGGGCATCATGACTCATTGTAATTACACGCTAGCAAAGCATGCCACGTTCTTGCGAGTCACATCAAGGTTAAGCAAGAGAAATCAAGAGAATTTGGCTCTATTGTCCGGTTATAAGATTGTAACCGTACTTATTCTAAGTAATCGGTCCTTATAACTTAATGGCATCGTGGCCGGGTCTTTGAGTTTGCAACTGTGCTATTCAAGCAATCAGCCCCCAAGACCTATATATGTAATCTTTAGAAAACTACTGTACTTATAAATAAAGGACTAATACTTACCTGAAAACATCAAAAACAGAAAACAAAAACAGGAACACGAAAAACTTAACAAAAAACGCATAAGAAAGAAACAACATCATAGTTTAACCATCTCTTTATTGATATGAGAAAAGTTAGGTCAGCAAGCCGCCTCATTAAAAACCCTCCAGTCCCCTTAGGTACTCTGGATAGGAAAAGAGTGCGTCTGAAACCTGCTGCCTGTTACATCGTGTAGTTCCGCTTGTAAGCCTAGTCTAGTCTAGATGTAGTAGGGACGTAGCTGAGCCACGTTCCATGGTCTTTCCCTCTCTTGCATAGATGAAGTGGTATGAGCGGTGTCATTGACAGTATCCGACTCTTCCCTTGCATCTACCAAGTAATATGATCCATTGTGCAAATTCCGGCTTACGATGAACGGTCCTTCCCATGGTGGAGATAGCTTATGTTTTCCTTCCTTTGACTGTACCAGGCGTAACACCAGGTCTCCTTCCTCGAAGACCCGGGTTTTGACTCGCCGGCTGTGATACCTCCTCAGATCCTGCTGATATATGGCTGATCTCTCCAAAGCTTGTTCTCTGTGTTCTTCTAGCATATCTACAACGTCCTGCCGGGTCTTCTCGTTCTCTACCTCGACGTAAGCCGACACTCGGGGCGAGTCGTGAATAGTATCACTCGGCAACACTGCTTCTGCACCATAAACCATGAAAAACGGGGTCATCTGAGTAGATCTGTTAGGTGTGGTGTTAATTCCCCAAACCACTGATGGTAACTCTTCCACCCATGCTCCAGCAGCTCTGATGCACGGAACCCGCAGCCGTGGCTTTAACCCACGAAGTAATTCCTGGTTTTCCCTTTCCACTTGTCCATTAGCTTGTGGATGGGCTACTGAGGCCATGTCAAGCCGGATTCCATTGTTCCCACAGAATTTTTCCATCTCACCAAGGGACATGTTGGTTCCATTGTCTGTTATTATGCTGCGAGGATACCCAAACCTGTAGATGATTATTTTTAAGAACTTGACTGCTGTGATTGCTTCGCAATTGGTAACTGGCATAACTTCAACCCACTTTGTAAATTTATCGATGGCTACCAAGAGATGGGTCTTTTTGCAGGGTGACATGTGGAAGGGGCCCACCATGTCCATGCCCCAAACAACGAACGGCCAGGTTAATGGGATTGTTTGCAACTCCATAGCCGACACATGGATTTGGCGAGCGTACCTTTGACATCCATCGCACCTTGCCACCAAGCGCTCCGTGTCTGCTAAGGCCGTGAGCCAAAAGAAACCGTGTCGATATGCTTTGGCCACAAGGGATCTTGTGGATGCATGATGCCCACAGTCACCTTCATGGATCTCTTTCAGAATCTGCCGGCCTTCTTCTGGTGCTACACAACGCAAAAAGACTCCTTCTGCACTCCTTTTATATAAGTCGCCATTGATGATGGAATAGCCCTTTGCTCGTCTCAGAATTTTCCTTGCTAAAACTTCCTGTGGTGGTAACTCGCCCCGTGATAAATAAGCTAAAAACGACTCTGTCCACTCGGGAACAGCACGTACCGTGGCCACGAGCTCTAAATCCGGGTCTCGGTTAGCCACCTCTTCCTCAGACTCGGTTTTAACAGATGGCCGCCATAACTCGTCCAGGAAAACATTGGGTGGAACCGGCTCTCTGCGCGAGCCGAGTCTTGCGAGCGCATCTGCTGCCTCGTTATTTCGCTTGTCAATATGCTCCACCTCATACCCGGAAAAACACCCGGCAACCCTGTCCATCTCTCTGCGATATGCTGCCATAGTTGCATCCTTCCTATCGCAGGTTCCTGAGACCTGTTGCACCACAAGATCCGAATCTCCATAGCATCGTATCCGCCTGATGTTCATCTCCTTGGCTATTCTCAATCCGTGTAATAATGCCTCATACTCGGCCACGTTGTTGGAGCAATCAAAGTGAATTTGCAACACGTAGCTCAGTTTATCAACTTTGGGTGATGTAAGTACCACCCCAGCTCCTGATCCCTCGTACTGCTTAGAACCATCAAAGTGCATCACCCAAGACTCGGAACTTGGTGTCATTGTTGGCATGCTTGTGTGAGTCCAATCATTGATGAAATCAACTAAAACTTGGGATTTGATTGCTGACCTGGACTCGTAGTTGATGTGATAATCTCCCATCTCAATGGCCCACTTAGCTATTCTACCTGTTGAATCTGAGTTTCTGATAACATCCGACATTGGTATAGAGCTAACCACTGTTATGGGGTGTTCCTGAAAATACGGTTTCAATTTCCGGCTGACCATGAAGACCTCGAAAACCAACTTCTGCCAATGTGGGTAACACTGCTTTGCTTCCGATAATACCTCGCTTAAACCGGCCTCTGTACCGGGTGATCTTTTCCATCCTCTTTACGCTCAACAACAACCACTGCGCTAACCGCCCGGGGCCCGGCCGCAATATATAGTAACATGGGATCCTTAGGAACCAGAGCTGCTAAGACTGGTGCCTCAGATAATTGCTTCTTTAGTGCCTCGAACGCCTCATCCGCCTCTTGGTCCCAAACGAACTTGTCGGATTTCCTCAAGAGCCGGTATAAGGGAATTGCCTTCTCTCCAAGCCTGGATATGAACCGGCTTAATGCTGCTACGCACCCTGTAAGTTTTTGAACATGCTTCAAATTTTCCGACTTTTTCAGATTCTAGATAGCTTTGATTTTGTCCGGGTTTGCCTCGATTCCTCTCTCGGAAACAATGAATCCGAGTAATTTTCCTGCTGGAACTCCAAACACGCACTTTGTAGGGTTGAGTTTCATCTGATACCTTCTCAAATTCTTGAACGTTTTCTTTAGATCATCAATAAATGTTTCCGCTTTCCTGGTCTTGATCACCACATCATCCACATAGGCATGAACATTGCGTCCAATCTGATCCTCAAAGCACTTCTGAATGCATCTCTGGTAAGTTGCACCAGCGTTCTTTAGCCCAAAAGTCATGGTTTTGTAACAGAAAGCCCCAAAGGGGGTTATGAACGATGTTTTCTCCCAATCTTCCTTCTTGAGCTTGATCTGATGCTACACGGAATACGCGTCCAGGAAACATAATAGGTCACTTCCAGCCACTGCATCTATGATCTGATCTATCCTTGGAAGGGCAAGTGGATCCTTTGGGCAGTGCTTGTTGAGACTCGTGTAATCTATGCACATCCTCCACTCATTACTCTTTTTCAGTACTAGAACCGGATTTGCCAACCAATCCGGGTGGAATACCTCCATGATAAAGCCGGCTGCCAATAGCCTGGCAATTTCTTCTCCTATAGCTTTTCTTCTCTCCTCATTCATTTTTCTCAGGCCCTGCTTCACAGGCCGGGACTTAGGATCAACATGCAAACTATGCTCGGCTAACTCAGTCGGGATACCCGGCATATCGTTGGGCGTCCAGGCGAAAACGTCTTGGTTTCCGCGAATGAACTCAACGAGTGCCTCTTCTTACTTACTGTCTAGGTTAGATCCTATCGCAAATTGCTTGGAGGGATCACCTTCAACAAAAGCCACCATCTTTGTGTCCTGTGCTGCCTTGAACTTTGCTCTCTCGGCCTCCGTATTCGGCCTCTTCAATGATGTTCTATCATCTGGGTCTACTTTAGACCGGTAATACTTGAGCTCTTCCTTTCTGCAAGCTTGTTCTGCCATCGCCGCGTCTCCTTCGTCACACTCAGCTGCTATAACCCGGCTCCCATGTATGGTGATGGTTTGCTTGGGACCCGGGATCTTTATCTGTAGGTATACGTAACACGGCCTGGCCATGAACTTGGCGTAAGCCGGCCTTCCAAACAGCGCGTGATAGGGGCTGCGCAACTTTACCACCTCGAACGTGAGCCACTCCACTCGAAAATTATCCTTTGATTCTCACAAAGCGACCTCCAATGTAATCTTCCCCTCGGGGCACGCCGAGTGACCCGGTACAATCCCATGAAAGACTGTAGAACTTTTCTGTAACTGGGACTCCTTGAGACCCATGCGTAGGAAAGTTTCCCAATATAGGATATTGATGCTGCTTCCGCCATCCATTGGCACCTTTTTCAACTCATAACCGTTAACCTGTGGTGCAACCACCAATGCTAAGACACCCGGATGTTCTATTCTTTCCGGGTGATCCTTTCTGCTCCATGTTACCTCTTGATCCGACCATCTCAAGTACCTCGGAACAGCTGAAGAAACCGAGTTTACTGCCTTTTTGAGTATCTTTCTATCCTTGTTAGAAGTTCCTGTGGTGTGAACGTGGTACTAACCCAACTGCTTGGGGTTAGCCTGGAAACCTCCAGCGCCTCCTTGGTTGTTACCCGGATTGCCGCCTCCTGGGTTGCCTGCTGGGGGTGGGCCGTTGCCCGGGTTACCACCCGGACCCGGCCCTGCTCCCCGGCCTGCACCCCGCATTGCCTTCTGTATTTCCTCATTCTTCCATCTCTGTAAATCCACGCACTATTCCAGCGAATGATTGGCCGGCCTGCCGTTCCTGCTATGACGCGGGCAGGGTATCCTGAAGGCCTCTATATGGTTAGCCGGTCTTGGCTGTCCTTGGTAATTTCCTCCATTAAAGTTTCCTCCGTTGAAATTTTCTTCTGCTGTGGGTCTTGAAAACCCGGCCTTTGTGTTGGCGACAAACTCGGAACTTCCCTCATACGGGCGCTTGTTCTGGTTGTTTCCATTATTTCCTCCATTGTTACCCGGCGCAGATCCATTGCCAGTTCTTCCACTGTTGCTCGCGTTAGCTTTTGCTTTCTTATCATCAACATCCTCCTCTGTGGTATCCGTGGCGGCGTGCTTGTTGCACGCGTCCATCAACTCTCCCATAGTGACCTCTGAAGCGTTCCGACTAGATTTCATGCGCGTCAGCTTTTGCACTAAGGGTATATACTTGCATGTTTTCGCCATAGCCTGTAATGCATCCTTTGGTTGAATACTGTGGACGAGTGGAGTATTTCCATGACCCGGCGCACCCAACTGCGCGCCGACTCTCCCTTCTTCCAGACACATCGCTCTAAATCGTCGATTGTGAACAACTTCCTGCACATTCCATGAAAGTGCTTGACAAAGGCCGTTTTCAGCTTGCTCCATGACTTGATGGATTTTTCGGGTAGATTATTAAACCATAACTTTGCTGCTCCCTCTGACATCATCAGGTACATAAACTTGGCTTGAAGATTTTCAGATGCATTGCGAATCGACATGGCCATATCATAACTACTCAGCCAGGTTTCTGGATCCATGGTTGGCTCGTAATTGACCACTTTACCCGGTTCCTTGAACTTATCCGGGTAAGGTTCGGCTTTGATGGCGTCCGACAAACACTTGGGCCTGGCTAAAATTGCCGGTACTGGCCTCACCCGGGAAACATGTGATCCGGCTGCCGGTACGACGGGGGGTGCAACCACTACCGGCCCTCGTACCGCAGACCCGGCTGCCGCGCGCCTGGCTCGAGAACTGTCCACGATAGCTTGCGCTGCTGATACTGCAGGTGTTGCTGGTCTACAGGGAGGAGACGACATTTGCTGCTGCTCTGCCCTCCGCCGTGCTGAGCTCGTCTGAATATTACCGGTATTTCCATTATGCCGGCTAACATACGGAGTTCCATGCATTCCACTCCTGTTATCCGGGTAATTGGCTTGCTGAGCCACTGCTGTGCGCAATAGATCTATCGCCCGCCGGGTCTCCTCCGCATGGGGTGACTCTCTTACGGGGATGCGATCCAATGCCAATGTTGCTGCATATACATTATCCATGGGGTTATTGAAGTGACCTGGTGGAGTGTGAAATCGTGGTGGTGGTGGTGGTGGCGCTGTATTGCCAGTTACGATCCCTGTTTGCAATGTGGGTAACCCGGCTTGTACGTTTGCCGGCTGTCCTCCCAAGGTTACAGGCTGATGTCCGGTTTCCTGATTCACAGCTGGAATAGGTTGGTCCTGAGGTGTAATAAACAGCGCGGCCGGGTTTACAGTTCCACCCGCTGCCGGTAATCTCGACTGATATCTCTGATTGTGCATCCTGGCCGACTGAACTTGGAGCCGGTTCTCCAATGCTTCCAGCTTGCGCTGGCGCGCTGCTATCCCCTGTCTTTCAGCTTCCATATCTCTCCTCTGCTGATCCAATGCACGACGGGCCACATCCAGATCCGCAGCGCGTGCCGCCGCGTTTTCCGGGGTTATCACCGTTGCTAGCACCGTAGGATCCAATATCAGGTTATTGTTAAACAGAGTCGGATTTCGCGGATTCGAGGGCCCTGCTCCTGGCGTTCTGTTCGTGATGAACCCAAACATGTTTCTTTTCAATTCGCTTTCCGGGGTATTGCTGGTGACTGAAGCCGACTCTCCGTCAACCCGGGCTATGACCGGGTTTCCATCAACCGGATTCTGTTGCTGAGCCAGCGCTTTGAAAGAGCATGGTTCCCCCATGTGTGGTTTTGGTAATTGATGACAATCACTATGGACTTATGGTTGCATTGAGCTATAATTGTAGAGTTTCTCCATAGGCAATACTTGATGTCCATGTGTTGGATTCAAGATAATCAAGTGGTGACCAAGGTGCTATTCATGTGAATATCCCAAGTTTGGTCATGAGAGAGTTGAGCATATTGCAAGTATGTCTTGAAGAAGAATATTGTGTGAACATTCATCTTTACCTTCAAGACATCATTATTATGAAGAGATAAGAAAAGATAAAAGGTTCATCAAGTATGTCTTGAAGAAGAATATTGTGTGAACATTCATCTTTACCTTCAAGACATCATTATTATGAAGGGAGAAGAAAAGATAAAAGGTTGATCAAGGCAAAGTGCTAAGCGATGGTTAATAGTGATCAACCCACAAAGCAAAAAGATGTACCATGTGGTATCATGGTATCGTAAGTAATTGTTCATATTGCTTTGTGCTCTAACCCATTATATGTGTGTATGGTATATCTATATGGGGTTAGGCATCTTTCCATGGGCTTGCATCAAAAGGAAGATTTAATATAGTCCATGGTGGATGACGTCAAGTTGTGATCGTCATCAAGTTCGAGAAGTGCAAGTTCAAGGGAAGCATATCGAAGAGATCACATTCTTGAAGCTTGCCACTCTTTTGGAGATAATGTTAAAGTAAATATATACTTAAAAGAGCCTCTCCCATAGTTGCATATGGGGGGAGCATCTTTGTGTCTTCACCAAGCAAAAAGAAATCAAGAAAGGTGTTCCATCTTGAGGAGGTCGAGATCGTCATATTATAGCTCAAGTGGAATGCTCAAGGCAAAGGTATGATCTTGATAGGTTTTCTATTTTACCGGTCTCATAGCATTAGGAGGGAGACCGGATTATAGGATAGATAACCGTACTATCAAGAGGGGCTCTCATATTAGCAACTTGATCGCATCACTCGGAGAGAGCTCAAACCTTTGCATACTTGGCATAACATTTCTTGGTTCTTATTTGTGTTTTCTCCATGTGTGGTTTTTGAGCTTGTCATGTGCTTGAATACAAGCTCAAGTTCATCAAAAACGGGTTTCGCATGAAAAACTTATTGCGTTTTTGATATTGGAGGTTTTACCGATTGTTCCTTTATAGAGAGGTAATAACTTTCATCATTTGGTTTTATCATCCAATTATGGACTATGATGTTTCTTTTCATAATCTTGTAGTGCTCGTTCTTACGATTTCAACGAGCCCAAGATCATCGAAAACGGAGTCCGGATGCAAAAGATATCGCGTTTTTAGTGAAGGAGGATTACTGAAAACTGGTAGGCCGGCCCCAGGCCGGGGTGGGCTCCCGTAGGCCGGACCCCTACCCGAACTGTCCGGCCTAGAGGCCGGCCTGGCCGGCCCGGGAGGCCGGGGTGGGGCAGAATGACCCCAGCGGGCTGATTTTGGGGGCCTATAAAAGGGGCCTTCTTCCCCATTGGTTCCCCAACCTTTTTGCAAGTTTTCCCCCACCATTGTTGACATTTTGGAGCTTGCTCTCTCTCTATTCCTCCATGATTCTTGCCTCCAATTAGTGGGAAAAGAGAGAGGAGATCTAGATCTATTATTCCACCAATCCATCTCTCCTCTTAGTGAGGGGAAAGTCTTTGGATCTAGATCATGTGGATTCATTTGTTGAGTTCTTCATTGTTCTTCCTCTCTTCTCCCCCCATAGCATTTGTTGCTTTGGTGGGATTTGAGAGTGAAGGATTTGAGCACTTCTTGTGTTCTTGCCATTGCATAGGTTGCATCGGTTTGAGTTCTCTACGAGGATTCGTTCGAGTGAAAGGTTGAGAAGCTTGTTACTCTTGGGTTCTTGGAGTGCCCTTGAGCTTGTCCTCTTGGGTACTTGGAGTGCCCTAGACGGTTCTTGTTGTCTCGGAGTTTTGGTAGCTCCGGACCTTGTTGCTATCTCGGAGTTTTGGTGGCTCGCGGGATATTGTTGGGAGCCTCCAATTGAGTTGTGGAGATTGCCCCAACCTTGTACGGGATCGGTGACCGCCCTCAAAGGTCCCATAGTGGATCGTGGCACTCCGCATTGGTGGAGGCACGAGGAGAATAAGGTGAGCCATTGAGCGCTTGGAGTCATTGTGACTCCACACCTCTCCAACGGAGATTAGCTTCCATTGGGAAGTGAACTTCGGGATAAATCATCGTCTCCTCGTCTCTCGGTTATTTCTATACCCGAACTCTTTACTTATGCAATTTACTTTGTGATAGCCATCGAGCTTGAAGTAACATATCTTGCTATCACATAGTTGTTTGAATTGTTTAGCATAAGTTGTTGGTGCACATAGGTGAACCTAGTTTGTTTAGGTTTTGGCTTGATAAATTAAACGCTAGTTTTATTCCGCATTTATTCAAGCCTTAACCGTAATTATTTTTAAACGCCTATTCACCCCCCCCTCTAGGCGACATCCGTGTCCTTTCAGTTGGTATCAGAGCCGGGTCTCTCTTCATAGGGTTTCACAACCTAGAGAGTAAATATGTCGGCTAAGGGATTAGTGCACAATGACACTTTTATATTCGATGGCACAAATTATAATACTTGGAAAATTAGTATGCTTAATATTTTTAAGGACATGGGTCCAAATATAGAGAAAATTGTAGATATGGGTTTTTCTACTCCAACGGGTATTGATTGCTCTTTAGAGGATGAGAAAAACTTATATCTCAATACTCAAGCTACTAATGTATTTTTCAAATATTTGAGTATTGTAGTTCTTGAGTCAATTAGGCCATCTTGGAAAGCTCATGATATTTGGACCAAGCTTCAAGATAAATATGATGTGTCCAAAAGTTGTGGTGATGATTATACTCCCTCCACCTCCGGGCGTGATGAGTTCTCAACTTCTTCTACCTCACCAACATGTGTCAAGGAACAACATAATGATATGGTGAGTAGTGACAAAAATTGCAATCTTGATAGTATGCTTATTGTTGACGATTCTTCATCTCTATCTTATTGCTATACTTTGTCTATGGACTTAAACACACCTAGCACCCAAAATGATTTACATGCTTGCGTTGATAGTTCATTCATATCATGTAAAAATTCCTTGACTAAATCTTATAATGATATGCTTGATACATCTTGTTTCCATAGTAAAAATGGTTGTATTTCCTCTAGTACTTGTGTTACTAACCATGTAGAAGAAACTCAACATTCCATGGAACAAGATGTGGATTTAAGTGGCGCTTCAAGTAATGGTTCATCATCATCTATGTCGCACCCTGATTTCTAGGGGATACTCATCGGGCCGAACTGGATAGCAGGTGCTTGGATTATGGGGCATAACTGCTCCCACGTCCCAGCTTCCTGGTAGGCCTGCGCTTATGCGCGACAACACAAGCCCTGCTATTCCATCGTCGATGTAAACTATCCACTAGAGATCAAAGGAACTTCCGTCGACGTACTTCAAACCATACACACATGGTACGTCAACGGCGTTGAACAACTGATATCACAACAGATCTCTACGACACAAAAGATTGAAATAAGTTGCAAATAACTCTCATTAGAGCAGAGATAGCAAATACAATCATTCAGAGGGCACCTGCCCCAACAATACATCATTACCATACAGCGGAAGCATTCAACATGTCTGAGTACAGACAAGAACCAAATAGGCCTAAGAGGCCGGAAACAAACAGACAGAGCCCATCCACGAAGTCTCGGATCCTGCCCGGGTCCGCTATCTACTCGTCAGCAGTCTCGTCGTACTCCACGTAGTAGCCACCATGGAGATCCTCGGAAACGTCGTCTGCGTAAACCACAGCCCCAAAGGGGTCAGTACATAAACGTACTGGCAAGCAAGACTCACAGTTCACCAAAGTGTAACCCGTCAACACCAAGCACAGATGCCTTGGGTTCAACGGAAGAGAGGGGATATAAAAGATGCTGCAACTGGCTGCGCTAACCAACTACAGAGATTCTACCACTTCCGGCTAACAGAAAGGAGATAAGATCGAGGATTGTAACCAACTGAAGGATAACTTCAAACAAACCCATCCTGGATCTCGCCCCTTATCCAAAGAAGCAATCCAAGGATAACTCACACAGTTGTATTAAAGATGAATCAAGTTATTGTGTCATCAACCTATTACTAGTCAAGTTATTAATCATTGGGTGTAACATGTTTGATCATTATGTTTAAGTTGTCCTGAGTACTTGTTAGCCAGTACTTTCACCAAGTAATCCATAACCGCGGAAAACACGGCTTCTCGAGAAGATTATCCCTGCAGGGTTGCACCAATTTGGCCGTACACGCATGAATAACCCGCCAGATGGAAAGGCCCTTCCACCAAGCGGGGCACTCAACACAACTCGACTCTTCTTCGCATCAAGCCCAAAGAACCTTGGGCGCACGGCTAATCGAGCCCAGAAGAAAATGGACCCTCATAGCACTCTAAGAACGTGTCCCCCTATATGCCGACTACAAAAGTTCCACCCTGGCCTGGGCTCGCAAAAACATGCATGCGGCAAATGGAAAACACGAACTAAATGAGGCGATTTGGACGAGATGCGAATCGAATCAAATTGAGGGGGGCGCCCATACTCGCTTCCCACATGCGGTTAGTGCGCTCATCATGGATCAGTAGACAAGACCCTTTTCCTATTAGGGTCGACACTAGCAGGCCTCAAAACCACACAGGGCCTCCTGCCGGTGCCTTATCATCAAATTATTATTTAACAATAACATTAGCATGATTGATTGATTAAACTTCGAGCCCCCAGAACAATAATGGAATATCGTAACAGAAAGTAACGGGAACAGACTCGAGCAAAACAACCTAAGCATGCTAGTAAGACACTGGCTCAACCAAAGGGGTGATAGGAGGGGAGGTGAGGCAATATCAAGGTTAAGGGATTCATTGTCACACCCCTGTTTTTAAGCACTTGTATAATAGTAATTTAGCAAGCCTCTCAAGACTTTTGTAATGTAATTAAGTGGACAACATGTTGGTGTAGTAAAGTTTATCTATGCAATATTAATGGTGTGTTTTCTTTTCACTCACTTGAGGAGTTTTTCTCCTAAGAAACACATTGTTTTATATTTTGTTTTCCCTTGTTTTCCACTAAGGTTCTTAAGAGATTATTTTTCAAGACTTGAGGTGACCCTTTGTTCCAACTTGAAAATGTGTTATAAATGATTAGAAATCAACTTGAACTTGAAATAAAATTAATTGGAAGAGATTCCATTAGATTTTTCAAATATAATTTTTGCCCTGGAAAACAGCCAAGTAGCTGTTTTCAACCCTTGTTTTCCATCACAAGGAATATCCAATTAGGGATTTTCTTTGATCAAAACTACTCTCTGTAATGAGTACAACAATAATACACTCTTGGAAAAACTTACAAAGAAAATTAACATACAATGCCATGATGGTTTTTGAGCCATCTTGTTAAGGCAGAATTTTAGACATTTTAAAAACAGAGAATGTACCTACTTTGCCATTTTTTTCAGAGCCATAAACCCATTCTTTTTCAAATCAAATGGTTGGATCTGAAACTTGAATAGTTGTTCTTTGTTGGGCATTTTAAATCACTCATTTTAGAGCTTGTTTGCTTGGCGAAAACAAGCCCAACTTTTGCTATCTCTGTCTGTTTTTCCAGCACTTAGAAAAATTCAGAAAACTGTCTAAACTGAATTTTCTGACAGAACAGTGAATACACTTTTGGACTTGAAGTTTTTAGCCTTTGTGCACTGATCCAAGCCAGGCCACCTTGCCAATTCGAAAACCTTGTTAGTAACCTTCTAGAAGGTGGCATTGGATCCCCTTTTGGCCGGCTAGGAAGAGAGAAATATGAGGTGGCTTTTGACTAATGTGTGATGTCATTATAGTAGTTGAAATAGTGTTATTCCTTTTCTTTTACCCATACCTTGACCCTTGCTGTGGCTTAGCTCACCAAATGGTACTGGCTTGACCCCTTGGAGCCTATTGGAAGCAAGGCCAACCGTGGAGAAACCCCAAAGGGCAAGGGCATGCCCATGCCAAGGTACCCGAGCACCCCCACCTTGGCCTCGTGCCTACAAAGCCCTAGTGGCCAAACCCTCTCGCCACAGCACTCACCTCGCCACACTCACCCACCCCATAGCCCTCTCGGTTGCTCGTTCGCTCTGTGCGAGCGAGGCGAGCCGCGCCCAGCCACAGACCCGTGCGTGCTCGAGGTGGATCACGGCGTCGATATCACTGCCCTCCCGAGCCCTTTTCTCCTCCTTTGCAACCCCCTGGATCTAGCCTACCTCCCTGACATCATTTGGCCCTCCCTCGTTTGCAGGTTCGTCGCCGTCGTCCTCGGAGCCGCTGCGGGACGCCGTCGAGCCGCCGCCGTGCACACGCTTCGACATCGCCCGTAACCGCGCCACAGCAACGCCCAGGCCACCCTCTCCCACACCCGCACCGTCCCACTTCTTCTCGCGAGCCCGAGGTGAGCGAATCCCCGTGCCTGTGAGGTGTTCGTCCGCGGTTAAGAAAGAGAGAGAGAGGAGTGACGCGGGGAGGAAGAAAGAAGAGGAGCCGTCGATCTGCGGATCGACGGTCACCTTTGAACGCAGCGTTTCGCGCGCGCGCGCGCAGGCGGGCTGCGCCTCGCGTTAGTTGGGCCAGGCGCGCCAGATCTGGCCCATCTAGCATGTTTCTGTTAAGATTCCAGTAGTTTTTTTTTTCTGGCAGAATAACTAGATCTTAGCTTTAGGCTTGGAAAAGGTAGCAAACCTTTTTATTTTAGCTTGATAATTTTTGTACTCGTAGACATATAAAATATCAACCATCTCCCACTTACAGAACCATGTTTGGAGAGTTTATTATTTTTCTATAAAACATATGCCAGACAGTACCCTAAAACTTGAAATGAATAGAACTTCAAAAATACAAAATATTTTTGAGCAAACTCAACTGTTTTGGAAAGCCCTTTTAAATAACTACCAGTAGAATTTTAGTTTGCACCAAGGTGAGTTGCCATTTGGAAATGCCATCCATTTTGGTAAAACATCAGTGAGCTATTCCATGATTTTTAGGGGGAGTTTGGGACATTATTTTTGAGTGAGGCAAGTTGGAGAGGCTTTGTAGTGATAAGGACTATCACATCCTAGAAGGATTTACTTTTTGGAGCCACAGAAAAAATTAGAGAAACAGAACAAGATTTGGTTACTTTCTGTCTAATTTCTAATTCTAGATCTTGCTTTCTATGTTAATTTTGTATGGTGCAAATGATGTGTTCTTGCTTGTGATGTTGTTTTCCAGTGTGTTTATGATATGTACAAGTTATATGAGCATGTTAAAATAATTGGTTTGAGTGGTAGAATTTTAGGACTATTTTTCAATGCATAGGTCTTGCTAATAGCTAGATTTTTATGTATGCTTTGAGTGGATCTTTAAAATGAATTTTAGGCTTGTTGCTAGATTATTTTCCATGGAACCAGTGCCATTTAGGTACTGTTATTTTTGTCATAGCACCTCTGGATGCTTGGTGCTTGTGTTTGAAATAGGTTTAAAATAGAAATGCTTAAGGACTAGATTTTTCCCACTAGGATATTCATGTATGCTTTTGTCTTATTTTCCCTTAGGGAAAAATATGGATCCTTGGTGTTGACACCAGAGGATGGAATGTCCTTGTGGCATTATTACCTTAGGGTTTTCACCTCTGATAGTTTTCCTATTAAGTAGCACAAAAGCATGAGTAGCCTTGGATGACTAGAAATAAATCTCCTCACATGTGTAGCATTTTAAGCATATTTCTCCTTGTTTCCTAGCTATATTTTTATGACATTTTTGTGAGATCCAGTAGCATTTATGGTACTGGTTAGAGGAGTATTTTTCCTCAGATAGCTTGCACACTTGGGCATAAAATTAGCTAGTATAGCATACACTAGTCTAGTAGTTTTCCTAAATTTTCTACTAGTATGAGTAGGAGTTTTTGTTTGTTTTGAGCACTTTTATAAAAAGTGACCAGAGGCTTATTAACCTCTTGGTGAGCATATTTGCTAGTGTAACACCCACTGGTATGTTTGACTCATGGTGGAAAATAGGTTTGACTTGTTGTCAGGAGCTTATATCACTACTTGAGTAATTTAGCAAATTATGTGTGCTAGCCATAGAGATTGTTGTGAGAATTTGTAGACATCAAAATGTGTTTTATGTGACACCCTACTGTCTAGTAGCATGTGCTTTACCCCACTGGTCCATAGTGTTTTTACCTAAGAATCATTATTTTGGCCACACATAAACACTAGGAAAAAGCAGAGTTTTCAACTATAGTTTTTATATCAATTTTCCTTAAGGGAAAATTGAGAACTTTAGATGATACTTCTTGATTTCTTGCTGTATGTATTACTTGTGGCATTGCTTGCCTTGTTAGGTTCTGAAAGTGTGTATTTTATTTCTTTTTACGACGTTAGAAAACGAGGAGGAAGGATTTGCTGAAGAAGGGTATTGCAACTCCTGTTACTTTCAGGATCAGGACCATCACTTGTACCAAGGCAAGCCATCCTAATGCTTGCTGTATAAACACTTATCATTATCTATCATGCATGCTTTTCACTTCTGAAGTTTCACAAAACTATACCTCCAAAAACTATTTTTGTGTGAATACTACTACTATTAATATTACTAGTATAAGGAATCATAATAGTAGTCAACTTGGTATTACCAAGCCCTTAGCCACTAAATGGTATATAAATACCACACACCCACTTAAAAATTGAGTTCTTAAGTGAACTAAATAAAATGTGTTTTTGTAAACAAAGGCCTTATGGAAGGAAAACCCCGGAAGAAGGGTGAGACCCTGTCTACCGGAAGGGTTGTTATGATGGGAAATTTTATGAGAAATGTTTACAAAGGACACATAACCTAGTCTTCGCTGGACAACCATTATCGTACTGCCACTTTACCCCAATATGGGTAGGGGCTTGATTAAAAGCTTGTTATGGTTAGTATATGTGCTATCTCAAAGGCTATAGGGGATTGGATCCTCCGAACCGAAGTGTCGCTAGGAGTGAGTATACGGGACACCTAAAGTGTGGGATTAATTTTCCCTCCGGATGCAGCAGTTGGGTCTCCTGTTAGGCGATGTGGGACATGGCTTGCCAGGGAGGGTAACCCCAATTGAAGAGATAGTCATGTACTAGCTTGTACAGAGTGGATAGTCAAGACCAGTTATCTGATGTTCTCATAGGTTGGGAACAGTCCATGGTTGTTTCATGGCGGACTCTGGATCTAGTGGAAATGTGTACACCTCTGCAGAGTAAAACTATTTCGAGATAGCCGCGTCCTCGGATATGGACGGTTGAATGGCCATGTAGCTAGTATTGTGTCAACTTTTCAAAAGAGGTTTTGAAGGAAGGCTTTTGTACCTGAGAGGTACTGTGGAGGAATGACTTGGTATCTGCGAGATACCGATGAGAAAGAAACTGTTACTAAAAGTTTCTGAAAAGAAAAACTTTCTTTTCCAAAAGAATTATAAAACCTCCAAGATATGTGATATCTACGAGAGCAAAACTACATTATTTTAAATGATTTTGTTTACAAAGAGGTAAACTTGAAGAATCAACCATGGCACATCTTTCATCTGTCATGGGTAGCTGAACCATATGTATGGCCTACCCACTCCACCAAATAAGCATGTATCCATTATTGTAAGCTAATAAAGGATGTCTTGTTGAGTACATTCAAACGTACTCATTTGGTTTCGCCCCTAGTATCTACTTATCAGACTACGAGGAGCCACCTCAGGAGGAGTACTATGAGGAGGAGTGCTACACTGATGAACCTGCGAACTAGGACCGTCTCCCAGTCAGCAGCCTGTAGGATGAGGCGTGACTCGGGTTCTACTACGCTATGCTTATCGTCTTCCGCTGTGTTTGCTTTGAATGTCTGTCCTGCGTGACAGTTGCTAAGAACTTGGTCATGTGACCATTTATGTAAGACTCTATATTCGTGTAATGGATGATGTATTCTGTATGCCAACTAAGTATGTTGTTCACGACTGGTTCTTCTGGGATCGTGAATGAATGCATATGAGGGGTTCTGGACCTACCGGTCTGGGGCCTCTACAAAGTTGGTATCAGAGCCATCCTGACTCTAGGAGACCTTAGTTAGCATGGATGTTAGTGTAAACTCCGATAATCTAAGTAAACAATACAAAAAAATTGGATATATGACTTAGTATAAAAACTATTCCCTATATCCCACCACCTCTCTGGGTTAGACTCTACTTGCATTAAGGTTATTTCTTGCATGAACCTAAAATCTTGCACACTTGGATCTAACTTTAAACTATACTTAAAATTTTGTGTAGATGGACATGGACATCACCGTGGCTTTTCAGTTGGGACGTCCACGTGGCGAGCATTTCCTTTTCGAGGAGAGGCTTGTATCTATGGCTACTGTGTTGGGACGGCCACTTCCGGAGCTGCGAGGAGGACTAGTTGTCGGGGCACCTCTGGAGGGAGACTGGTACGCGGAGGTCACTATCCGCGCACCTCTGGCTAGCCCGACAGTGGAGACCTACATGTACCGTGCTGTTGATCGTTCATGGAACGAGGCTGCGGTGCGCGTGATTCAGGAGTCAGTAGCACGTCTGGCGCACATCGGGGAGTACATGTTCATCGGATCCCGATTCGAGCTGATTGGGAGGCGTGATGAGGATGGTATACCACTTCCTGTCGAGCCATACTTCACCACTGTTGGTCCCCACCTGGACGAGATGGAGATTCTTCTACACCGCACTCAGCTCAGGTTGGACGACCAGCGTCTTGACACCCACCACGGCCTGTTGGTGCACCACACACTGATAGCCGAGACTGACGAGCTGAGGGCTGAGCTTCACGACAGCCAGGAGGAGAGCGGAGCTCTGGCTCAGCAGTTGTCCGAGTTGAGGGAGCAGTTCGAGGCTGCTACCGCGAAGCACCGTGCCTTACGGAGGCAGCTGAGGGCCACCCGCCTTGGCCGTGCACGCCTCACCACTAGACTGACGGCCCTGGAGGGGGCTAACGCCGTTCTGCGCGGCAGGCTTCAGATAGCTCGTGACGACATAGCCACGAGAGACGCTGCCGTGGAGGAGCTTGAGGAGGAGGCCCTAGAGCTCCACAAGGAGATTGAGGACCTTCTGCCTATTGAGGACGTTCCCTCCGACTTAGAGGGGATGGATATGAGCGAGGCTAGCGAGCAGGATGATGATGACCTGCTTGACGAGGAGGAGGAGGACCCTGAGGAGCGTATCTTCGACGTTGGGGACAGCGACGACTCTGTGTAGTCGCTGCCTGCTCACCCTTAGCACATGGTGCTGGTCTAGATGCTAGTTAGGTATGCTAGATCGTTTTGCTAGATAGTTTGCTAGTAATAGCCTTGCGATGACCCCACCAATCGCACCCCATGTAGCTCGATGAAGCCTTCCTTGTATGATATGGCTTGTGATGTGTGTGTGATGTAAGAAACTCTGTTTAATTATGGTGATGAATGAAATGTTTGGCTTGGTTTTCTGTTGATTGTCACTACTTTGCGTTCATTTCATTCAAGTTTGCGACTGCCCCGCTCTTGTTTTTGAAACATATCGCTAGTATTCCTTTTGTTTAGATAGTAAGGTACTGGGTTTTCAAAAACAAGATTTTATTTTCTTAGACTTACACATGTTTCACTTCAGCATGGCACCCCGTCGCGAACCCCCACCGCCACCACCACCCACAGTGGAGGCGCTGTTGGCTCTGCTGATGGAAGATCGTCAGGCCAGCCGAGATGAGAGTGCAGCTACCATTACCGCTCTGCAACAACTAGCTGCTGCCGCCAACAATAATGGCAATGGCAATGGCAATGGCAATGGTGCTCGCTCGAGACTGAGAGACTTTCAGCACACCAACCCCCCAATTTTCACAAGGATTGTGGAGCCTCTCGATGCTGACGACTGGCTCCGCACCATTGCAAACAAACTGGAGGTCGCTTCAGTTGAGGAGAATGATAAGGTACTGTTGGCCTCCCATTTTCTCGCTGGTCCTGCCAGGACTTGGTGGGAAACTACACGTGAGACTGTTGCTGTTGGTCACGTGTTCACCTGGGAGGAATTCTCTGCGAGGTTCCGCAAGTATCACATTCCCCAAGGAATGATGGCACTTATGCGGGAGAAGTTTCTGAATCTGAAGCAGGGAAGTATGCCGGTGTCGGAGTACTGGGAAAATTTCACTACTCTATCCCGGTATGCACAGGATGATATTAATACTGATGCTAAGAAGAAGGAGCGGTTCTTAAACGGGCTGGATGATGAGCTCCAGTGCTCTCTAGTGGTGGTTCCATTCCAGGATATGGAGACCCTTGCTAATGCCGCTATGGTGCTGGAACACAAGCGGAAATCTGCTGATGATAACCGCAAGAGGAAAATGACTGCTCATGGAGGACCTAGTGCTCAGAGGACTCGCAACACTCCGTATGCGAGGCCACCATCCCACAAGGCGCCTGCTTATGCACCCCGCCCCAGCCACAGCTATGCACCAAGGCCCAACAACTACAATCACCCTGCACCGTATGCACCAAAGTACGGAGGAAACAGCTATGGTGGTAACCATGGTAATCACTCTGGGAATAATCATGGAAACCGCTATGGAGGTAACAATGGAGGAAATGGGAGCCACACCAACAATGCTCCCAAGCCAAACCCTAGCTCAAAGCCCTCTGGAGGTTGCTTTGCCTGTGGAAAGGAGGGTCACTTCGCTCGCGAGTGCCCCAACAAAGCTACTGCTCCAGTCCAGCCTACTGCAACCAAAATGAACCATGGTCCTTCCACTGGACGGCAGAATAGGATGAAGGGACACCTGAACCATATCAATGCTGCAGAAGCTCAGGAGGCACCAGACATGGTGATGGGTATGTTTCCTGTCAACTCGGTGCCAGCCGCAGTACTGTTTGATTCTGGTGCATCACATTCCTTTGTCACTAAACCGTTTGCTGAGAAAAGTGGTATGAAGCATTCCCGTATGCACAACCCTATGTTAGTACAAATACCCGGGGATAGTACTAAAGCCAACCTAATTTGCAATGAGGTACCAGTAGAAATTCAAGGGAAAACTTTTCATGCTGATCTTATAGTGCTGGGATCAAAAGGGATAGAAGTGGTACTCGGTATGAACTGGATGGCCAAGTATAAGGGAGTTATTGATTGCACTAAGAAATCTATTGAAATGATCTCAGAGGATGGGGAAAAGGTTGCGTACACTGCAACTCGACCCTCGTCACAAGTTCACTGCCACACCGGAATGGTCCACCCTGTCCTTGAGGAAGTCCCGGTAGTTTGTGAATACCCGGATGTTTTTCCTGAAGAGTTACCCGGTATGCCCCCTGATCGGGATATCGAGTTTGTGATCGAGTTAGTGCCCGGAACGGGACCCATAGCACAGAAACCGTATCGGATGAACCCGAAGGAATTAGATGAGTTGAAGACTCAGCTGGAGGACATGTTAAGGAAAGGATTGATTCGCCCTAGTGCATCGCCATGGGGATCTCCGATCATTTTTGTGGGAAAACGGGACGGTACCACTCGTTTATGTGTGGACTACCGCAAGTTAAATGATGTTACCATCAAGAACAAATACCCGTTGCCCAAAATTGAAGACCTGTTTGACCAGCTAAATGGGGCTGTAATCTTCTCTAAGATTGACCTTCGGACTGGTTATCACCAATTGAAAGTCCGTGATACTGATATTCCAAAGACTGCTTTCACCACTCGCTACGGGCTGTATGAATACACCGTAATGTCCTTTGGTCTAACCAATGCCCCTGCCTATTTCATGAATCTCATGAATAAGGTATTCATGGATTTTCTAGACAAGTTTGTCGTGGTGTTTATTGACGACATTCTTATATATTCGAGGAGTGAGGAAGAACACGAAGAACACCTGAGAATTGTGCTCGGAACACTTCGTGAGCATCAATTGTATGCTAAGTTTAGTAAATGTCAATTCTGGTTGACGGAAGTCGGATTTCTTGGACATGTAGTATCTGCGGGAGGAATATCTGTTGACCCTGCTCTAGTTCAGTCTGTGGAGAAGCGTGCTGCTCCGACCAACCAGACTGAAGTCAGATCCTTTCTGGGTTTGGCAGGATATTACCGCAAGTTTGTTCAGGGATTCTCGAGTATAGCCAGACCCCTCACCCAGTTGCTCAAGAAGGATAGTAAGTTCCTATGGACGGACAAATGTGAGGAGAGTTTCAATGAGTTGAAGCGTCGACTGGTGTCTGCCCCAATCCTTATAATGCCGGATGTCACCAAGAATTTCGACGTATATTGTGATGCTTCAAAGCTTGGTCTTGGAAGCGTGCTTATGCAAGAAGGGAAGGTGATATCTTTCATATCCCGCCAGTTAAGACCCCACGAGTTGAATTATCCCACTCATGACTTAGAGCTTGCTGCCGTTGTTCATGCTCTCAAGACATGGCGGCACTTTCTTATGGGAAGAAGGGTGGAAATTTACACGGATCATAAGAGTTTAAAGTACATCTTTACTCAACGTGAGCTCAACATGAGGCAGCGCCGCTGGATTGAGCTCATTAAAGATTATGATCTGAGTATTCATTATCACCCTGGAAAGGCAAATGTGGTTGCAGATGCTCTTAGTCGAGAGCCGGCCTCTCTAAATGCTATGATTTTAGTAAGGCAACCCGAGTTGTGGAAAGAGCTAGACCAGCTTGGCATTGAAGTGGTCAGCTATGGCATGTTGGACGCCATAGAGCTTAAACCAACCCTGGTTGACCAAATCAAAGAAGCGCAGAAAGGCCAGAAAAGTATTGATGGTATTAAGGCCCGCATGGAGAAGGAAAAGGTTGCTGGGTTTACCGTCGATGCTGATGGGGGATTATGGTATGAAGGCCGTATTTGTGTTCCCTCTGAATCTGATCTCAAGCAGACCATCATGGTCGAAGCTCATGAGACCATGTATTCTATCCATCCTGGAGGAACAAAGATGTATCAAGACCTGAAAGAGAGATTCTGGTGGCATGGAATGAAGCGAGAGATTGCTTCATTTGTAGCCAAGTGCCATGTCTGCCAGCAAGTAAAAGCCGGGCACCAGCGTCCCGCTGGATTGCTCCAACCATTGCAAGTGCCTGTTTGGAAATGGGATGAAGTGGGAATGGACTTCATCACTGGACTGCCTAGGTCCAGCCGAGGAAATGATTCTATATGGGTTGTTGTGGACAGGCTCACGAAAGTTGCTCACTTTATTCCTGTCCGGACCACATATCGTGGAGATCAGCTCGCTGATCTTTATATTTCTCGGATTGTCAGCCTACACGGAGTCCCAAGCAGGATTGTATCTGATCGAGGTACACAGTTCACATCTAGATTTTGGAAGAAGTTGCACGAGAGTTTGGGAACCAAATTAGCTTTTAGCACAGCCTATCACCCGCAGACTGATGGACAAACAGAGCGTGTGAACCAAATTCTGGAAGACATGCTCCGTGCTTGTGTGTTGTCCTATGGGATTAAATGGGAAGACTGTCTGCCCTTCGCAGAGTTTTCTTACAACAACAGTTATCAGTCTAGCTTGCAAATGGCCCCTTTTGAAGCTCTGTATGGACGTAAATGCCGTACACCTTTAAATTGGACTGAGACTGGAGACAGTCAGGTTTTTGGTGTGGACACTTTGAAGGCTGCAGAGGAGCAAGTCCAACTTATTCGGGAACGTTTAAAGACAGCTCAATCTCGTCAGAAGAGTTATGCTGATACGAAGCGTCGTGATGTCTCTTTCAGCATTGGAGATTTCGTGTACCTTCGTGTTACGCCACTCAAAGGGATGCAGTGTTTCCATGTCAAAGGAAAGCTGGCCCCCAGGTATATTGGTCCTTTTAAGATCTTGGCACGTCGAGGCGAAGTTTCTTATCAGTTAGAATTACCTGAGGAGCTATCGGCCTTTCACAATGTTTTCCATGTGTCATTGCTCCGGAAATGTCTTCAAGTACCGGAGAAAGATCTCTCGTATCAAGACGTGGATTTCAGGACCATTGACATAAATGATGATTTGACTTATCGTGATAGACCCCTGCGGGTTCTCGAGGAGATTGTGCGTGCTACCAGGAGGCGTGCTATAAAATTCCTTAAGATTCAGTGGACCAATCACTCTGAGGAAGAAGCTACCTGGGAGCGTGAGGATGATATCAGGAAGGAGTTCCCTGATTTTCTTAAAGCCTAGACCCGCGAATCTCGGGACGAGATTCTTTTAAGGGGGGAGATTTGTCACACCCCTGTTTTTAAGCACTTGTATAATAGTAATTTAGCAAGCCTCTTAAGACTTTTGTAATGCAACATGTTGGTGTAGTAAAGTTTATCTATGCAATATTAATGGTGTGTTTTCTTTTCACTCACTTGAGGAGTTTTTCTCCTAAGAAACACATTGTTTTATATTTTGTTTTCCCTTGTTTTCCACTAAGGTTCTTAAGAGATTATTTTTCAAGACTTGAGGTGACCCTTTGTTCCAACTTGAAAATGTGTTATAAATGATTAGAAATCAACTTGAACTTGAAATAAAATTAATTGGAAGAGATTCCATTAGATTTTTCCAATATAATTTTTGCCCTGGAAAACAGCCAAGTAGCTGTTTTCAACCCTTGTTTTCCATCACAAGGAATATCCAATTAGGGATTTTCTTTGATCAAAACTACTCTCTGTAATGAGTACAACAATAATACACTCTTGGAAAAACTTACAAAGAAAATTAACACACAATGCCATGATGGTTTTTGAGCCATCTTGTTAAGGCAGAATTTTAGACATTTTAAAAACAGAGAATGTACCTACTTTGCCATTTTTTTTCAGAGCCATAAACCCATTCTTTTTCAAATCAAATGGTTGGATCTGAAACTTGAATAGTTGTTCTTTGTTGAGCATTTTAAATCACTCATTTTAGAGCTTGTTTGCTTGGCGAAAACAAGCCCAACTTTTGCTATCTCTGTCTGTTTTTCCAGCACTTAGAAAAATTCAGAAAACTGTCTAAACTGAATTTTCTGACAGAACAGTGAATACACTTTTGGACTTGAAGTTTTTAGCCTTTGTGCACTGATCCAAGCCAGGCCACCTTGCCAATTCGAAAACCTTGTTAGTAACCTTCTAGAAGGTGGCATTGGATCCCCTTTTGGCCGGCTAGGAAGAGAGAAATATGAGGTGGCTTTTGACTAGTGTGTGATGTCATTATAGTAGTTGAAATAGTGTTATTCCTTTTCTTTTACCCATACCTTGACCCTTGCTGTGGCTTAGCTCACCAAATGGTACTGGCTTGACCCCTTGGAGCCTATTGGAAGCAAGGCCAACCGTGGAGAAACCCCAAAGGGCAAGGGCATGCCCATGCCAAGGTACCCGAGCACCCCCACCTTGGCCTCGTGCCTACAAAGCCCTAGTGGCCAAACCCTCTCGCCACAGCACTCACCTCGCCACACTCACCCACCCCATAGCCCTCTCGGTTGCTCGTTCGCTCTGTGCGAGCGAGGCGAGCCGCGCCCAGCCACAGACCCGTGCGTGCTCGAGGTGGATCACGGCGTCGATATCACTGCCCTCCCGAGCCCTTTTCTCCTCCTTTGCAACCCCCTGGATCTAGCCTACCTCCCTGACATCATTTGGCCCTCCCTCGTTTGCAGGTTCGTCGCCGTCGTCCTCGGAGCCGCCGCGGGACGCCGTCGAGCCGCCGCCGTGCACACGCTTCGACATCGCCCGTAACCGCGCCACAGCAACGCCCAGGCCACCCTCTCCCACACCCGCACCGTCCCACTTCTTCTCGCGAGCCCGAGGTGAGCGAATCCCCGTGCCTGTGAGGTGTTCGTCCGCGGTTAAGAAGAGAGAGAGAGAGAGTGACGCGGGGAGGAAGAAAGAAGAGGAGCCGTCGATCTGCGGATCGACGGTCACCTTTGAACGCAGCGTTTCGCGCGCGCGCGCGCGCAGGCGGGCTGCGCCTCGCGTTAGTTGGGCCAGGCGCGCCAGATCTGGCCCATCTAGCATGTTTCTGTTAAGATTCCAGTAGTTTTTTTTTTCTGGCAGAATAACTAGATCTTAGCTTTAGGCTTGGAAAAGGTAGCAAACCTTTTTATTTTAGCTTGATAATTTTTGTACTCGTAGACATATAAAATATCAACCATCTCCCACTTACAGAACCATGTTTGGAGAGTTTATTATTTTTCTATAAAACATATGCCAGACAGTACCCTAAAACTTGAAATGAATAGAACTTCAAAAATACAAAATATTTTTGAGCAAACTCAACTGTTTTGGAAAGCCCTTTTAAATAACTACCAGTAGAATTTTAGTTTGCACCAAGGTGAGTTGCCATTTGGAAATGCCATCCATTTTGGTAAAACATCAGTGAGCTATTCCATGATTTTTAGGGGAGTTTGGGACATTATTTTTGAGTGAGGCAAGTTGGAGAGGCTTTGTAGTGATAAGGACTATCACATCCTAGAAGGATTTACTTTTTGGAGCCACAGAAAAAATTAGAGAAACAGAACAAGATTTGGTTACTTTCTGTCTAATTTCTAATTCTAGATCTTGCTTTCTATGTTAATTTTGTATGGTGCAAATGATGTGTTCTTGCTTGTGATGTTGTTTTCCAGTGTGTTTATGATATGTACAAGTTATATGAGCATGTTAAAATAATTGGTTTGAGTGGTAGAATTTTAGGACTATTTTTCAATGCATAGGTCTTGCTAATAGCTAGATTTTTATGTATGCTTTGAGTGGATCTTTAAAATGAATTTTAGGCTTGTTGCTAGATTATTTTCCATGGAACCAGTGCCATTTAGGTACTGTTATTTTTGTCATAGCACCTCTGGATGCTTGGTGCTTGTGTTTGAAATAGGTTTAAAATAGAAATGCTTAAGGACTAGATTTTTCCCACTAGGATATTCATGTATGCTTTTGTCTTATTTTCCCTTAGGGAAAAATATGGATCCTTGGTGTTGACACCAGAGGATGGAATGTCCTTGTGGCATTATTACCTTAGGGTTTTCACCTCTGATAGTTTTCCTATTAAGTAGCACAAAAGCATGAGTAGCCTTGGATGACTAGAAATAAATCTCCTCACATGTGTAGCATTTTAAGCATATTTCTCCTTGTTTCCTAGCTATATTTTTATGACATTTTTGTGAGATCCAGTAGCATTTATGGTACTGGTTAGAGGAGTATTTTTCCTCAGATAGCTTGCACACTTGGGCATAAAATTAGCTAGTATAGCATACACTAGTCTAGTAGTTTTCCTAAATTTTCTACTAGTATGAGTAGGAGTTTTTGTTTGTTTGTTTGTTTGTTTTGAGCACTTTTATAAAAAGTGACCAGAGGCTTATTAACCTCTTGGTGAGCATATTTTCTAGTGGAACACCCACTGGTATGTTTGCCTCATGGTGGAAAATAGGTTTGACTTGTTGTCAGGAGCTTATATCACTACTTGAGTAATTTAGCAAATTATGTGTGCTAGCCATAGAGATTGTTGTGAGAATTTGTAGACATCAAAATGTGTTTTATGTGACACCCTACTGTCTAGTAGCATGTGCTTTACCCCACTGGTCCATAGTGTTTTTACCTAAGAATCATTATTTTGGCCACACATAAACACTAGGAAAAAGCAGAGTTTTCAACTATAGTTTTTATATCAATTTTCCTTAAGGGAAAATTGAGAACTTTAGATGATACTTCTTGATTTCTTGCTGTATGTATTACTTGTGGCATTGCTTGCCTTGTTAGGTTCTGAAAGTGTGTATTTTATTTCTTTTTACGACGTTAGAAAACGAGGAGGAAGGATTTGCTGAAGAAGGGTATTGCAACTCCTGTTACTTTCAGGATCAGGACCATCACTTGTACCAAGGCAAGCCATCCTAATGCTTGCTGTATAAACACTTATCATTATCTATCATGCATGCTTTTCACTTCTGAAGTTTCACAAAACTATACCTCCAAAAACTATTTTTGTGTGAATACTACTACTATTAATATTACTAGTATAAGGAATCATAATAGTAGTCAACTTGGTATTACCAAGCCCTTAGCCACTAAATGGTATATAAATACCACACACCCACTTAAAAATTGAGTTCTTAAGTGAACTAAATAAAATGTGTTTTTGTAAACAAAGGCCTTATGGAAGGAAAACCCCGGAAGAAGGGTGAGACCCTGTCTACCGGAAGGGTTGTTATGATGGGAAATTTTATGAGAAATGTTTACAAAGGACACATAACCTAGTCTTCGCTGGACAACCATTATCGTACTGCCACTTTACCCCAATATGGGTAGGGGCTTGATTAAAAGCTTGTTATGGTTAGTATATGTGCTATCTCAAAGGCTATAGGGGATTGGATCCTCCGAACCGAAGTGTCGCTAGGAGTGAGTATACGGGACACCTAAAGTGTGGGATTAATTTTCCCTCCGGATGCAGCAGTTGGGTCTCCTGTTAGGCGATGTGGGACATGGCTTGCCAGGGAGGGTAACCCCAATTGAAGAGATAGTCATGTACTAGCTTGTACAGAGTGGATAGTCAAGACCAGTTATCTGATGTTCTCATAGGTTGGGAACAGTCCATGGTTGTTTCATGGCGGACTCTGGATCTAGTGGAAATGTGTACACCTCTGCAGAGTAAAACTATTTCGAGATAGCCGCGTCCTCGGATATGGACGGTTGAATGGCCATGTAGCTAGTATTGTGTCAACTTTTCAAAAGAGGTTTTGAAGGAAGGCTTTTGTACCTGAGAGGTACTGTGGAGGAATGACTTGGTATCTGCGAGATACCGATGAGAAAGAAACTGTTACTAAAAGTTTCTGAAAAGAAAAACTTTCTTTTCCAAAAGAATTATAAAACCTCCAAGATATGTGATATCTACGAGAGCAAAACTACATTATTTTAAATGATTTTGTTTACAAAGAGGTAAACTTGAAGAATCAACCATGGCACATCTTTCATCTGTCATGGGTAGCTGAACCATATGTATGGCCTACCCACTCCACCAAATAAGCATGTATGCATTATTGTAAGCTAATAAAGGATGTCTTGTTGAGTACATTCAAACGTACTCATTTGGTTTCGCCCCTGGTATCTACTTATCAGACTACGAGGAGCCACCTCAGGAGGAGTACTATGAGGAGGAGTGCTACACTGATGAACCTGCGAACTAGGACCGTCTCCCAGTCAGCAGCCTGTAGGATGAGGCGTGACTCGGGTTCTACTACGCTATGCTTATCGTCTTCCGCTGTGTTTGCTTTGAATGTCTGTCCTGCGTGACAGTTGCTAAGAACTTGGTCATGTGACCATTTATGTAAGACTCTATATTCGTGTAATGGATGATGTATTCTGTATGCCAACTAAGTATGTTGTTCACGACTGGTTCTTCTGGGATCGTGAATGAATGCATATGAGGGGTTCTGGACCTACCGGTCTGGGGCCTCTACATTCATGTGATGGGTTCGTAACAGAAACAACTACTACTAGGGCTAGCAGAAAAGAACAACGGAAAGTATCGGTAACCAATGTTGAAAGGAACACAGTGGTTCATGTGAGTGATAACTTGCCTGCAAAACCCAGTAGCCTGGTACTGAGCTAACTCCTTAGAAGGGGTGTCGTAAGTATCGTCGGTCTCAACGTCGTCGTATATCCGGGAAGAAGCAAACAAACAAGGCAGAAAGATAAACAATCAATATCATGGCATAGGTGCACAAACATGGGATGATGCATGTCAAGTTAATGGTTGCATCAAAATAAACTTGCTAACATGGTAACACAATTTAAATGGACCCATATGCAATTGGATTGCATATGGAAAAGATCCATTGAAATAAGTGGAAGCAAATGATTTACAATTAATTATTATGTGAGAGTTGTTAGCATGATGCATGCATGATGATAGCAACAAAATAACAACAAATAACAATGATAGATGCAAGTGAAAAAGGATTGGAACAAGTTTTGGAAATCATTGATTAAGTTTGGAAAGTTTGGTTACTTAAAACATGTCACACAAGTAATTGTTGTTTTCAACAAGTTAAAGTGTTCAAAACAAATAACAAAGTTTATATTTGAAAAGGTTATGCTTTTATGGTTTGAAAACATATTTTATATGTCCCAAAAGAATTTGACTTGATCAAGTTATGAATTTAGCAATATTAAATGATTTAAACAAGGTTTAAATCATTTAACCAATTTTAATTATTCAAAACATGAAACAAATTTTATATTTGGGAAGGTGGTTTAATTTTGCATGGAAAACATATTTCATTTGTGGAGATTGGATTTAAAATGAGCAAGTTATTATTTTGGCAATTTTAAATGCAATAATTAAGAAACAGTTGTTTTCAGCAATTTAAATTATTAAAAACAGCAAACAACATTTATATTTGAAAAGAACATCAAATTTTAGTTGGATTACATGTTTCAAATGTTGAAATAGGAGTTAGGATGAATTTATTATGAATTAAACAATATTAGACAAGTTTTAATTGAATTTAGAACAAGTTTGAATATTATTTGAATTTTATTTGTTCAAATCATAAATTCAAACTCACATTTGAAAAGTTCATACTTTGATGGTTTGAAAACATATTTTGCATGTTCAAAAATATTTTATTTTAAGCAAGTTATGATTTTAGCAATTTTAATTGGATTAAACAAGTATTAAATTATTTAGGCAATTTTAATTATTCAAAACAGGAAACAAAAATTATATTTGAATAGGACATTCAAAATGGTATGAAAAACATATTTTATTTGCATTATTTGGAAATAGTATGAATTATTTATGAATTTTTGCAATTTACATTTGAATTATTCAAATTTGAAATTTAAATACATTTTGAAAACTCAAAACAGAACACAAATAAGTTATTTGGAAAGATTATTAAATTTTGAACAGAAGACATATAAAACTTTTATTTATTAGAATTATAGATTAAAAGTTATTGAATTTTAAAGTTTATTGCTTTATTCTGCCAATTAAAAAGAAATAGAAATAAAACGGATTTGTTTTAAATCGTTTTGTTACCGCACTGGAACATACCCACACGCTGCCAGGGGGGCCCGTGGCCAGCGTGGCGAGTGCGCGCTTGCGTGGCAGGCAGGGTCACTGCCGTGTGGCCCCTGCCTGTCAGCGAGGGATGCAAAAGGTGGGGATTTATCGAGCGGAGCAGGATTCGATCCTGCGCCCTCGAGCCCGTGTGCAGTGGTGCGTGCCAGTGAGGTGAGCGAGCCGTTTTGTCAGTATAGGTGTTGGCTACGGGTTCAGGTTCAGAAACGCTACCTGAAACTTTAACTGCAAACGCTCGACTGAAACTCGACAGGGATCTTGCCGGCGGTGATCAACGGAAACATGTGCTCGTGCTGGTGATGCGGTCGTGGTGATCGGTGCAGATGCTGGAGTGACAGAGGAGAGAGAGGAGGCGACGGTGGCGCACGGTGGGCTCACCAGGAGGTTGCCGTGGTTGCAGAGAGCCGCTGACGACGGCGTGACGATGACCGCGGCGGAGACGAGGACGGCGGCGTCGTCCTGGCCGCTGTCCGGGCTCCCTCCGGTGTCGAATCGGTAGAGGAAGAAGCGACGGGTGCAATCCAGCAGCTGGATCACGACGAGGAGGAAGGCTGCGACGTCGGCGAGCAATTGTTCAGAGGGGCGCCATCGGTGGCCGGAGACGAGGTAGCAGACGGCGGCGGCGTGTCCGTGGCTCACCGAGCGCGTGCAGGTGTCGAAAAGAAGGAGGAGTTGTTGGCGATTCCGTTTCTGGGCTTAGCTAGGGGAGTGGAGGTGCGAGGCGGCGGTGGTGGCCGGAGATTCAGAAGGGGATTCGGTGGTTCTCCGGTGAGCTGACAGAGGAGGGAATCGGGCGCGAGAGAGGAGAGCTGGCGGCGAGAGCATCGAAGGGGGGAGGAAGCAGGCTAGGTTAGGGCTGCGGGGCGCTGCCCTAGGGGGTCTTATAGGGCCCAGACGCCAAGGACGGCCGTCTGTTCTGCGAGGCGAGGTACGTGGCACCGGTGGATCCTTTGCCGTACGGGGGGAAGACGACGATGGCGGCTAATCGAACAGGTAAGTTGGCTTAGCGGGCTGGGCTGCGGGTTTAGGTGCTTAGGTGGGCTGGGCTGCGCGGTAGCTAGGTGCTGCGCGCGTTAGATAGTTAGTTTTTCTTTTTCTATTTTCTGCTTTGCTGTTTTTTTTGTAGGATTAGGTTTTGGAAGAAAAACATGAGGTTTAGGTTAGTAAAAATTCCAGGAAAATTTAGGTTAGTTATTTAGGTTAAAAGAAAACAATTTCCAAGATTTGTTTTCTAAAGTTTTGAAAAATAAACTGCTGTTTGGAAAATAAACCAAATTTGAGTGTTTTTGAGTATTAAAAGGAGTATCAAAACCCACACTTTAAAAAGGTGACCCAAAATGACTTAATTTGATTAAAATTAGTTGAGTGGCTTGTTAATGTTTATAAATCCAAAAATGGTTCTGTTTGAAACACATTTGGTTTGAATTTGAGCAATTTAGAAATTAATAGATTAATATTGAAAAAAAGGATTTTAATAGGGGAACCCTATTGATTAAAGTGGTTAAATTAGTTGATTGGCTTGTTAAAGTTTATAAGTTCAAAAGTGTTCTGTTTGATGCATTTGATTTGAATTTGAAAGTGATTTGAATTAATTGATTGAATTAATTGTTTGATTAAACCCAACAAATTAAGGAGTGTTCAACATGGAATAAAATGGAACAATTTGGTTGTTTTCACTTGTTATTTTTATTCCAAAAGTTGTAACAGAACAAGTATGAAAACAAAGCAGTTGAAATTGTTTGATTTTTATTGTGAAAACAAAGAATAACAGATGCAAAACAAAAGGAACAAATGCAACAACATGATGACATGATGCAATACTTTAATAACAAGAAATCAAACATTCTAAATGGTAGGTTTTTCATACTTGGGCTGTTACAATCTACCATATCTCACTTTTGCCTTATGGCTAAAGGTTCAAAGGTAGCTCCTACCTTGAACACCAATGTATCTAGTGATGATGATGATGATTATGATGGTGATGAGGATGATGATGATGATGACGATGATAATGACAATGATTCTTTAATGGAGAAAGGAAAAATGATTCACAATATCCTTTATGAGGATAAAGATGCTTGTGCCAATTTTCTAGAAATCATTAGAGCATTTGATAGGCGCAATATCACCATTAAGGATTTGGAAGCATGCATTGACGCGTGTTATAGCCGCGAGCGTGATTATTCCAATGAAATTGCAAAACTAGAGGAAGCTCTTGTAGAAGAACAAACTATCAATGAATCTCTTGAAGAGACTTTTACTCTAGAGTTATCAAAATTAAAGGACTCTCATAATAGAAATCTTGAGATGGTTAATTGTCTTAAAACTAAAAATGATGAGCTAAAAGTCGAACATACTCAACTTAAAGCTTCATATTCAAAAGGACTTGCCAATTTGCCTTCTCCTATTTCTATTAATTATGATGCTTGTGCTACTAACTCTATTTCTCGTGAAGCATCTACATTGAAGGAGAATGTTGAGCTAAGGTCTCAACTTGAGTTGCTAACTAGCAATTATGGGAAATTGGAAGAAATTCATGAAAAGCTCTTAGGCTCTCATGAGGATCTTTTAGTCTCACATAATAAGCTAAAGTTAGCTCATGAGGATATTACTACCAAGGTGATATCTTGTGAGCCTCATGTGTACATTAGCACAAACTCTACTCAAAATTCTATTTTGCCTCGTGCTAGTCCTATTAATTCATTCACTCATAATATCGCTACATCTTGTGATGAATTGCTTTCCATGCCTTGTTCCTCTAACAATGAATCATCTACTTCCTCTATTACTTGTGTTGCTACTAACCATGTAGAGGAAATAAAAGAGCTCAAGGTCCAAGTCGCTTCTTTGAAGAAAGACTTGGAAAAGCGTCATGGGAAGTCCGCACTTGACAACATGTTGAGTGTACAAAGATTACCCAATGACAAGAGTGGACTTGGATTCAACTCCAATAATAACAAGAAGTCCAATATAAAGAAGAGTCATATAATCAACAAGAACAAGAGCCAAGAACAAGTCAACAATTCGTCCAAGATTGTTTGCTTCAAGTGCAATGTTGAAGGGCACCATGTTAGGTCTTGCCCATTAAAGAAGAAGCCTCTTAGTGAGAAGCAACAAGGGAAGCGGCCACAAGTTCAATCTCATGCTCAACCTCAATATGAAGAAAGGCTTCTTCCCAAGAAGAATCAAGTTATAACTCCTCAAGTTGAGAAATCAACTAAGAAGAAAGGAGGAATCCGATGTTGCTACTTATGCCGTGAAAAGGGCCACCTTGCTTCCTCATGCACTAATGGTACCTTATCCAACCCTATCATTATTTATGATGTTTATTCCCTTCGGAAGGATAAGGTTGGCAATGTGTTTGCCAAATATGTCGGCACTCAAAGTGGTGTCAAGAAACGAACCATTTGGGTTGCCAAGCCTATTGTGACTAACCTCTTAGGACCCAACTTGGTTGGGGACCAACAAGCTAAAACTTGATCAATAGGTGTTGTTGGAGGGCATTGGAGACTTGGCTATCTTATGAAGAATTAAGGGATCTTCATCAATTATATTTACTCAAGCCAAGTCATTTGTATCATCATATATCTATCTCCTATCCAATGTGTCTCCTTGCGGTAACTTGTATTTAAATTATATACATTAAAAGTTGCTTGCCCTTGCATGTGTTAGTTTTGTGTCTAGCATGTGATTGTATATGGTGTGCTTACTAATTACCTATCTTGAGTAATCTAGTATGTGTTTGTTGGTTTGCACTCCATGTACTTGTTTGTTTTGTGTTGAGCCTTTATTGCAATTTATGATTAATTTAAGTTGCCTCTTTTGAGAGATTAATGAACTATCTCATTTTTGGGGAGTGGTGTGCTTGCCACCTCACAATCCTAAAATATGTGTACATGAGGTACATCACTTATTATTAACGTGACAAGTTTATATAGTCTCCATGTGGTATTTCATTCTCATGAGAAATTCGAATTTCACAATGTTCATTAATTATCTCTTATTTCATTTCACTTGCCTCTTGTTGAAAAGAAATGGATTATCACATTATGGGGGAGTAATAAGCTATGTGCATATTACAATCCTAGAAAATGTGAACATGTGAGGTAATGCCACTTAGAATTTATATTCTAAATTATCTTGTTACTACGTGGCATGATTAGCTCAAACAAGTTCCATACTTTCTTAAGTGAGTTTTTTGTATCTCATATTTTGGTTTGTTGAATTTGAGAGATTTTCTTCGTGCGGTGTTCCTCAAATGTGCACTAGTATTTATTGTTTGAGAAACCGGTTGCTTCAATATATATTAAGAATTGCTTTGCATGATAATTTTACTAGTTGAAGCATGGTAATTAACTCATATCATTTTCCATAAAATTTTGTGTTTCAACATGATCACGAATATTTTTGCAACATACCACCTAAAATTAACACCATACCCTCCTTGCCCTTGGACAAGTGACAACCATATTTGTGGTAGAAGTTATTGATCATATTTACATTATGCTTTGCTTCCATTTGTATTATCGACGAGAAATTGTTTTGTATGAACTCACATTGTCTTCCTTGACTCTTGAATATCTATGTGTTATAATCAAACAAAATTCTAGTGTAATGGTTGTAAGAAAAGCGAGGATCCCCTTATAGTGCTTTTGTATTAAAATGCAAACATCTATATAATGCATAAGTCATGGGAGAGCTATATTACTTCCTTTAGAACACTATATTTTCAATTGGATCTCTTGCCACTTAATGAAATTTTCTATTGTATGCATGCGAAGAGTGATGATCCCATTTGAGTGCAAAATTCAAAAATCATGCATAGATCATGGGGGAGCTATCATAGATTCTTTTTGAACACTAGTTATCATCAATTGATATTAGATCTTTTTAAATTGGTAATTTTTAATCAATATCTTGTGAGTTTGTGGAAGGCACAACTCTTATTTTTTTATTACTTTGTGCCATCATAAAAAGTGTAGAGGGCTTGGTTATCTCATTCCTTGTTTTGCATTCTATTGTTTTGAATGAGATAAGTCTTTGATCATATTTTACATAGACATCCTCTATGCTCATTTGTTTTGCTTTGATGCCCTTAATTGCTATTTATTTGGAGTTTGATATCTCACTCATAGATATTTGCTTCAATTGACATCTCTTGGAATTTGACATGGTTCATTTGATGTCTATTGGGATCTCAATATTTTACTCCTTGATGCATTTTTATTTAGTATCCCCCAAGTGATAAGTATTTCCTTTGGTTTTTTATTTTTACACTGATATATTTTCTAATTGGTATCTTATCAATCATGAGTTGATTGACATGTTCCTAAATCCTATTTTGAGTGTTTGATCACAACATATGGAAGGACTAACGTGTTCCCTAAGTTTACTCAGAAAATATCATGGATAAAGTGCAACCATATCTACCCGTAAACCACATGCAAGTTGCAGCAATAAGAGAGAAAAGTCTACGGAAAAAGATGTGAAAGAAAGAAGAAGAAACGGAGAAGAAAGGAGAAAGAGATAAGGTGAAAGGGGGTGGCCGGCCTGCCTGGCCGGCCTGGCCGGGCTCTTAGGCCGGGTTGGGCGCTGCAGAGTGGGGGAACCCCCCAACGACCGTTTTCTCTCTCCCGGGTATAAAATGAAATGTTTCTTCTACCTTTAGATTGCATGCATAATTATTAGTGTATATGTTATGGCATGTTTATTTTCCTTGATCCAATATTTATATAGAGATAATATCCATAAATCCTAAATTGGCTAAGATGTTCATGATATTCAATTTCTTATCTATATGCCTATATTCATGTGGATTGAATCCTATATATTGTAGTTTGTGTAACTACTTTGGACCCAATGAGTTTGGGGACCATTTTTGTACTTAAATATGTTTTAGGTACATTTCATATGCGTTGGATGCTTGCCTCATTCACAAAGAAGGTGTTATCAATACATGCTTATTGGAGTCAAGCTATGATGATGGATGAATTCTTATATAGTACAACATCACCAATTCTACCTCGGTAACAAGTATCTATCTCATGCATATACTCTAACATTTCAACCTTTTGTAGGTTGTATCATGGCATGAAACATATTTACTCCTTGTGATATTTGTTGCTTTTATCAAAACGTCCCAACTATCTCTTTTTCCCTTATTGATGTTTGTGACGTCTTTGATGTGTTTTTGTTGGAAGGACATCCATATCCTCTAAAAAAATCCTTTCAAGCAAAGATCTTATTATCATATTTATGTCTTCGAATTGGATATCTCGCTCTTTCTCTTTGTAACTATATTGTATGTACATGTTTCTTTATGGATGTACATCATCATGATTGTGGTCTATTTAAGAAACTTATACACATGATAAGAATTACATGTCTTATTGTATCCTAATGGTTCGGTGTCCATCCTTTTATTGGTAACTTCTCTTATGGCTTAACCATCTCTTACTCCAAGTGATATGCCTTATTTTCTTTTATGATCACTTGCACTTGCTTTGAGTTTTGAACAACAGTGGGGGAGTTATGATTCCATTTTTGTGCCCTTTGCGTTCAAAATGCAATATTTCTAAATCATGCACAAATATTGGGGAGCTCCTCTATTTTCTTTAAAAACACTCAGTTTCTCAAACCATAATATACCTTGTTCGTTTGGTTTGTTGGATCTCTTGATTGCTTGCTTCTCTTTAGGAGAATATTAGATTTGTATACCATCTTATTTGCAATCTTTGGATCCTTGGTATAGTTCCTCCCATTATTCATCATTGGATAAGTGTATTTGATTTCACCCATATTATGAGAAGTGCATAGCCTACGGAGGAACCCTTACTATATTGGGCATCTAAAATTTCTATGATCCCATTTTGGAAATGGATGCCAATGGGGGAGAAAGTTTCGAGGGTTTAAGAAATTTTGGTTTTGTTCTTAAACATTTTCCTTTCATGCTCATGCAACCTTGCTTGTCTATTTGCATGGTAGGTAAAATTCATTATATAAACTCTCGTAAAAGATTTTGTCATCAATTACCAAAATGGGGGAGATTGAAAGAGCATGGTTCCCCCATGTGTGGTTTTGGTAATTGATGACAATCACTATGGACTTATGGTTGCATTGAGCTATACTTGTAGAGTTTCTCCATAGGCAATACTTGATGTCCATGTGTTGGATTCAAGATAATCAAGTGGTGACCAAGGTGCTATTCATGTGAATATCCCAAGTTTGGTCATGAGAGAGTTGAGCATATTGCAAGTATGTCTTGAAGAAGAATATTGTGTGAACATTCATCTTTACCTTCAAGACATCATTATTATGAAGAGATAAGAAAAGATAAAAGGTTCATCAAGTATGTATTGAAGAAGAATATTGTGTGAACATTCATCTTTACCTTCAAGACATCATTATTATGAAGAGAGAAGAAAAGATAAAAGGTTGATCAAGGCAAAGTGCTAAGCGATGGTTAATAGTGATCAACTCACAAAGCAAGAAGATGTACCATGTGGTATCATGGTATCGTAAGTAATTGTTCATATTGCTTTGTGCTCTAACCCATTATATGTGTGTATGGTATATCTATATGGGGTTAGGCATCTTTCCATGGGCTTGCATCAAAAGGAAGATTTCATATAGTCCATGGTGGATGACGTCAAGTTGTGATCGTCATCAAGTTCGAGAAGTGCAAGTTCAAGGGAAGCATATCGAAGAGATCACATTCTTGAATCTTGCCACTCTTTTGGAGATAATGTTAAAGTAAAGATATACTTAAAAGAGCCTCTCCCATAGTTGCATATGGGGGAGCATCTTTGTGTCTTCACCAAGCAAAAAGAAATCAAGAAAGGTGTTCCATCTTGAGGAGGTCGAGATCGTCATATTATAGCTCAAGTGGAATGCTCAAGGCAAAGGTATGATCTTGATAGGTTTTCTATTTTACCGGTCTCATAGCATTAGGAGGGAGACCGGATTATAGGATAGATAACCGTACTATCAAGAGGGGCTCTCATATTAGCAACTTGATCGCATCACTCGGAGAGAGCTCAAACCTTTGCATACTTGGCATAACATTTCTTGGTTCTTATTTGTGTTTTCTCCATGTGTGGTTTTTGAGCTTGTCATGTGCTTCAATACAAGCTCAAGTTCATCAAAAACGGGTTTCGCATGAAAAACTTATTGCGTTTTTGATATTGGAGGTTTTACCGATTGTTCCTTTATAGAGAGGTAATAACTTTCATCATTTGGTTTTATCATCCAATTATGGACTATGATGTTTCTTTGCATAATCTTGTAGTGCTCGTTCTTACGATTTCAACGAGCCCAAGATCATCGAAAACGGAGTCCGGATGCAAAAGATATCGCGTTTTTAGTGAAGGAGGATTACTGAAAACTGGTAGGCCGGCCCCAGGCCGGGGTGGGCTCCCGTAGGCCGGACCCCTACCCGAACTGTCCGGCCTAGAGGCCGGCCTGGCCGGCCCGGGAGGCCGGGGTGGGGCAGAATGACCCCAGCGGGCTGATTTTGGGGGCCTATAAAAGGGGCCTTCTTCCCCATTGGTTCCCCAACCTTTTTGCAAGTTTTCCCCCACCATTGTTGACATTTTGGAGCTTGCTCTCTCTCTATTCCTCCATGATTCTTGCCTCCAATTAGTGGGAAAAGAGAGAGGAGATCTAGATCTATTATTCCACCAATCCATCTCTCCTCTTAGTGAGGGGAAAGTCTTTGGATCTAGATCTTGTGGATTCATTTGTTGAGTTCTTGATTGTTCTTCCTCTCTTCTCCCCCCATAGCATTTGTTGCTTTGGTGGGATTTGAGAGTGAAGGATTTGAGCACTTCTTGTGTTCTTGCCATTGCATAGGTTGCATCGGTTTGAGTTCTCTACGAGGATTCGTTCGAGTGAAAGGTTGAGAAGCTTGTTACTCTTGGGTTCTTGGAGTGCCCTTGAGCTTGTCCTCTTGGGTACTTGGAGTGCCCTAGACGGTTCTTGTTGTCTCGGAGTTTTGGTAGCTCCGGACCTTGTTGCTATCTCGGAGTTTTGGTGGCTCGCGGGATATTGTTGGGAGCCTCCAATTGAGTTGTGGAGATTGCCCCAACCTTGTACGGGATCGGTGACCGCCCTCAAAGGTCCCATAGTGGATCGTGGCACTCCGCATTGGTGGAGGCACGAGGAGAATAAGGTGAGCCATTGGGCGCTTGGAGTCATTGTGACTCCACACCTCTCCAACGGAGATTAGCTTCCATTGGGAAGTGAACTTCGGGATAAATCATCGTCTCCTCGTCTCTCGGTTATTTCTATACCCGAACTCTTTACTTATGCAATTTACTTTGTGATAGCCATCGAGCTTGAAGTAACATATCTTGCTATCACATAGTTGTTTGAATTGTTTAGCATAAGTTGTTGGTGCACATAGGTGAACCTAGTTTGTTTAGGTTTTGGCTTGATAAATTAAACGCTAGTTTTATTCCGCATTTATTCAAGCCTTAACCGTAATTATTTTTAAACGCCTATTCAACCCCCCCCTCTAGGCGACATCCGTGTCCTTTCACGCTTGCGCCGCTCCGACCGCGGCGGTAGTCACGTCCCCCTGATTAAGGTTGGTTGCAGGCGCCGTGTAGACCGCGACCTGGCGCGTGATGCCTGGTGCAGATTCGTACTCTTCCTCATGACAACTATCCTCTTCGTACCGATCCTCCAGCAGGTGCAGGATAGACTCGGTATCATCCTCCCTCATGACCCGGCCACGCGGGGTCCATGCCGGCTCCTCCGGCTGTTCCCTCTTCGTGGTGGGTTCTTCTATCGGATCGATCATCCCGACCGACTCTTCCCCATCCGACTGAACGCAGGTCGCTCCTCCTGATACGGAATCATATTCAACACTATCAGGAATTGAACCGGACGTACGTACCATGCCGACGAAGATGTTGACCCGGCCAATTGTGACGATAGATCCGGCATCCAGCAAATCCGACTCTGGCCCCCAGCCAAAATCGTCCACCATCTTCTCTCCTTCGAGGTTGGTGTAGATCTCGCCGATGATGAGGTTCTTCATGCTCTCCCGAGCTTCTCCCGTGATGTAAACACCCTTGGACGCGGGCCCCACGGTGGGCGCCAACTGTCGTGGGATAATCACGGCAGACGTTACCAGGGGTAACTTATCTTGGGGAAAATCGACTCTGGTGTTTGGGAGAGGGTTTAGCTCAGGGGAAATAATGCTAATAATCGATCTGGTAGCCCTAGCAATCAAGTCGCCGAGTCTCCGATCTAGGGTTACAATCTCAACTCTCGTATGACAGGGAAACTCGAATATCTGGCAAAAGCTCGTGTTGTTTCTGAGCCTAAGGGCCGGTTTATATCTTACCCGTCCCCCTGGCTTCCTATCCAAGGCACACTCGGAGTCCTACCCGGTCACCGCATACAAACCCTAGATTTCCTTATCGTAACCCGCAAGCCGGATTACGAGGCCTACACTACTTCTTGGGCCTTCTAGAAGTTCCTTTTCCTTGAGCCGGGTCTTGCGCGGTTCCCTTTGGGCCGAGTTACACCTTGGCATTGGCCTACCGGGTTATCATCCCTCCATCAGAGAGAGAGAGAGAGAGAGCGGAAGACGACATTGCGGTGGTGGCGGAGATGGCTCTCGACGACGGCGGCAAATTGGATCGCGCAGCAGCGGCGGATAGGACTCGCGGTGGCTGTGTAGCTCTGATACCAAGTTTGAGAATATGGTTTAGGGTTTCGTGGGGTCTAAGCCTCAACCTCTCCTCTATTTATATATTCAGACAGGGTAATACAAATACAACACGGTACGGATACTAGACCATGTATACGAGACAGTTTCTAACACAGAACTTGAAGGAACACCCCGAGGGTAGGGCCTGGTGATTAGAACTTGAATCCCAAGAGAAATTAAATTTAACACCCCGAGGGTCGAGCGTCTGCTTCTTGTAGTCGAGGAAGCGGATCTCGTACTCCTCCATCGTTTCGGCCTTGAGCAGAACATAGAGGGCCTTCGCCTCCGGCGTGAGCTCCGCCATGAACTCATAGCGTGGGCGAGACGAAAACCGAGTGGGATACCGGTGAATCGGAAGCTCCAGACCGAGGGATGGAAGTGGCTCTGAATACCAATCGTAAGCACCAACTCGATTCTCAAATATTGGTCTGGAGTGGCTCGTTCCTCAAATATTCAGTTCTAGCCTACCAAGACGGACAGTCTACTCTTCCTCAAATATTTCCCATGTACGCTCGTATCCGGAAGGTTCAGTGGCCCACTCGCCAGAAGTGAGCCAGCTTGGCGGCTGCTTGGGACGTGGTGCTCCTCTCTGATTGGCCAGCAGCTTGTCATCGTCTCCTGGGTCCACAGGGTCAGTGCCATGTGGCAGAGGGTCGTTTTTTTTATAACGTAGTTAACGACACGAGAAGCCACTGCTTTGCTTCGTGCTCACCACAAGAATGGCGGCGGCGCTCCTGGACGGCGAGTACGGGAGCGTCTTGAAGGTCTTGGTTGCGGTTTGGGTGGCCATGACGTACGCCCACATGGCCGCTTGGCGCATTAGCCCAGGCGTGGGTCGCCTCGTCGCGCTTCTGCCGGTCGTCGTGCTTTTCTACGGGATCCCCTTCGCCTTCACCACCGCCGTGTGCCGCGGCTGCTCCGCCTTCATCCTCAGCTGGCTCGGAAGCTTCAAGCTCTTCCTCCTCGCCGCTGGCCGGGGTCCTCTTGACCCGTCCCTTCCCCTCCTCCACTTCGTCTGCTCTGCCTCTCTGCCCGTCAAGCTCCGCCAGTCCACGTCCGGGAAAGCAAAGAATCAAGATCCCTCTTCGGCCCCCGCCGCAAAGATCCTCATCTGCGGTGCCGCTATCCCGTTCATCGTCTACGCGTACCAGTTCAAGGAGGCAATGAGCCGGTGGCAGCTCCTCCTTGTGTCTGCCGCGAATATCTACGTCTTCCTAGAGTTCTTGCTGGGCTCGGTCGGCGCCATGATCCACGGCGTGCTGGGGATGGAGATGGAGCCTCAGGTGGACCGGCCGTACCTGGCATCGTCCCTGCGGGACTTCTGGGGCAGGCGGTGGAACCTCATGGTGCCCGCTATCCTTCGGCCGTCGGTCTACGGCCCGGTGCGCGCGCGCTTCGGCAACGCGGCCGGCGTTCTGGCGTCGTTCCTCGTCTCCGGGCTCATGCACGAATTGATCTACTACTACCTGATGAGGCGGCCGCCCAGCGGCGCCATTACCGCCTTTTTCGTGCTCCAGGGAGCGTGCGTCGCGGCGGAGGCGTGGTGGGAGCGGCATGCCGGGTGGTGGCGCCCGCCGAGGGTTGTGGCAGTGCCCCTCACGCTGGCGTTCGTGGTCGGGACGGGGCTCTGGCTCTTCATCCCGGCCATGTGGATGGACGGCCTGCACGAGCTCGTGCTGCAGGATTTCCAGGGCATGGTGGTGCTCATGGAGCAGGCCGGCCGGTGGCTCGCCGGCGCCATTTTTTGACCCGCCGACCAATCCAATGAAGCTGTCCCGCCACCATTAAATACCTGTTCTGTTTTTTCCTTTTTTGAGACAGAAAATCTCTGTGCTGGTTGGTTTTTTAGGGTCATGTGTCCCACCAGGTCGAGCGTCGTTTATCAGTGTTATCTTATAGTAGAAATTTTGAGTGAGAGATTTCTGGTCCCGAGCTCCAGGTGATCCTGTTGTTTTCAAAAATTATAATTATAAGTTTCATGTTTTGAATCTCTAAATTTAGTCGGATATTGTCATTTTTTGTGCAGCCCATAATACAAATAATTTTGCATTGCGATTTTTCCATGCTTTTAGGATATGTCTTTGCTACGTCCGCAATTTTTTTCAGAATGTTTTGAAACATGTAAATTTAATTTTTGAAATATTTTTAAATGGAGCGAGCACTCGGCCGGGAGCCAAAGACACTTTCCGGAAGGAAAACGCACTTTGATTGCTTAACTTCTCACGTACTGGACATGACCTAGGAACACGAGAGTTACATGCACATCTTATGAGTTATCAGTAATGAGTACAGGATGATTAGAAGTAATTCTTGTGGTAGAGGCGGAGCTCAATGAGCCACCCTGATGCACATGAATACGGTACCAAAATTTTATTGACTACTGTAGTGCTTATCATGTTGAAAGGGCCTGTGCGTCAGGGTAAGGCGGTCAGGCTCATTACTTCTAGAGCTCAAGGCCCATTGCTCCGCAGGTGGTAGGACCTACGACCAGGCAATCACTGGCCAGCGATCGGACAGCCCTATTCTAATCGCTCGTCCGTGGCGTGTTTCCCAGAACCCAGATCAATCCTATTTCTACATAACCAACTCATGTAATTTCCCAAATTTTACTATCTTCTTTTACAAAAATTATGTCTACTGTTCATGCAGGGTATACATATATCCAGTGGGGGAGCTTGCCAACAACGGCGCCGGGGGGGGGGGGGGGGGGGGGGGGTGCCCCCCGGCGTGCATATGGAGTTTCATCTGAAATATTTATTTATCAAACCCAGATATATTATGAAAAAGTTTCTTCTCAAAAGAAAATCATCATCGTAGGACGTTGAATATATGAATTGTTAAGAAGAGATTCGGTATGATTCAGGCAAGAGGAGGTTCAATATGATCGAGACAAGAGTAAATGTGAAAAGTTTAACTACTTCAGCGTTTTTTTTTTCCTCATTCTACTATGTTCTAATTAAAAATTAAGTCTACTTTTTTTATTTGATGATCTGTTTTGGGATTTTAAGTGTTTCCAAGTAACTTTGTCCTTTGTTTCATCAATATTGTAGATTTTTTTATTTACGTGTTTTGCTATTTTTTTTTATAAAGTGCTTTTATTACTTAGAAAGTTTAAGCATTACACCCGGCCTCTGCATCATAATAATGCACACAGCCGAAATCCAAAAACTGAAAGGAAAAATACGACAAGTCTAAACAAATCCTGTAGACGTAGACTGTCGACGCTATGGAGCTGCTATCCGTAGATCAAGCGGCCATCCATGTGGGATAAAAATATCCCTTGCCGCCTGATCCAGCCGTGCAGACGCCTCCGTAAAAAGGCCTCGAAACTCCCCCCCGCTGTAATGTTAACCACGAACGAAGAATACATGTACATCGGAATAGAACCTGCATACGGGAAAAGTTTTTATCATTGAAAATCTTGCCATTTCTACATAGCCAGAGCGACCAAATAACAGCCAGCTCTCCTACCCCAATAATAGTTTTGAATCATTTATCTACCCCATTTAACCAGTTACCGAATATATTCGCAACGGATGTGGGATGATAAAGATTCGAAGCCATTTGGATAGCGGACCATATAGAACGAGAAAATGTGCAATCAAAGAATAAGTGTTTAATCGTCTCATCATGAGAGCAAGAAACACACTTTGAACTTCCATGTCAATTACGTTTGACAAGATTATCTTTTGTAAGTATGACCCTTTTACGAAGATACCACGCAAAAACCTTAATCTTCAGTGGTACCTTCATAAGCCATATATTTTGAAAAATATCGACTGACACGTCTAATTGGATCATATCCCTATACATAGAATACACTGAGAACATACCGTTCTTACTGATTTTCCACCGAAACTCATCAGTGCCTGGTGTCAAAGTAACCGCAGTCAACCTACTAACGAGAGCATTCCACGATGCAAGTTGTGGCCCAATGAGATCTCGTCTGAACGTCACATTAGGAGGTGATGTTTGCATGACTGTAGTCAGCATACCATCCTTATGTCGCGTTATAGTGTATAATGTCGGATATTGTTCTCTGAGTGTTCTATTACCTAACCACTTGTCCTCCCAGAATCGTATCTGTGATCCATCCTTAATCTTAAATATCCCATAATGAAAAAACTTATTTTTATTCGCCATTAGTCCAGCCCAAAAGTGTGAATCACCTGCATTCCACATAACCTGTGAGATTGCTTTCGAACCGATGTATTTCCGTTTAAGGAGGGTTCGCCAAAGACCATCTTCGGTTAATAGTTTGAAAATCCATTTACCAAGTAGGGCTGATTTTTCGACTTGTAACTCATAGATACCTGGTCCCCCTGGTCCTTTGGATGACAAACTACATCCCATCTGGCCAGCCGATATTTATTTTTCTTGCTGTCATCTTACCAAAAGAATCTTGATCAGAAATAATCCAAAATTTTCAAGACTCCTTTGAGTAACTGAAAGAATGATATCATCTACAATACCATATTGGATAGTACTAAGTTAATGAGTACCAGTCTTCCACCAAGTGACAACAATTTACCTTTCCAACTAGCAAGCCTTTTCTACAAATGCTCTTCAACTTGGCTCCATTCTGCATTAGTCAACCTCCTATAATGTATTGGTATATCCAAATACTTAATAGGAAATTGACCTTGATCGCATTCGAATAACTCGGCATACTGGGCAACAACGTCCTAGGCCTCGCCAAAACAGAATGATTCACTTTTATGGAAGTTAATTTTTAATCTGGAAAGTTGCTCGAACACTGAAAGAATTAATTTCAGGTTCGTCGGTTTCTCCAAATCATTTTCCATAAAAAGAATCGTATCATCTGCATACCGAGGGATAGACAATCCCCCATCGACAAGGTGTGGAATTACTCCCTCAATTTGGTCGCTTTCCTTGGCTCTTTAAATCATGATCGCTAACATGTCAGACACAATATTAAATAGTATGGCCGAAAGCGGATCACCATGCCTTAAGTATTTCTTGGTTTGGAAGTATCGGCCAACATCGTCATTGACTTTGATAGCCACACTACCTCTAACCACAAAACTGCGAACTAGAGCACACCGCTCTTCTGAAAATCCTTTTGTTCTTAGAGTTTGCTGGCGAAACTCCCAGTTCACCTTATCATAGGCCTTTTCAAAGTCTATTTAAAGAATTACACTATAACATCCTCACCTTTGTTAAAAAGGGTTTGTCGTGTTGTGTTCATATCATACATGCATGTAACAAAATTTTAATCAGGTTTGAACTTTGAAATTGAGAAAAATCCATAAAAGGCACTTAAAATGGTTTTCAAAATTTTGAACTGAAAAGTATTTCAATTTCACCAAAGCAAAACATGGCGTGGTTGGAAATTTTATAAGATTTCCAAAAAGTATTTTTTTTCCAATTTTTATTCTTGCAAAAAGGCCCTCAAAACTCTGTTTCAGTTCTGTTTTTCAAGAGAAAAGGACCTCTCTTTGGCTTCTAGTTTTTGCAGGGGGTTTTCCGTAACACTCCATTTTGTTTCTTCCTCCTCCGGCCAGTAGACGAGAAGGTCTCCGCTGACACCTTGTCACCTCCTGCTTCACCTCCTGGGCGTGGATAGGACGCGAGGAGGCGTCCGAATCGAACCCTCCTCCCTCAGAACCCCCTCTCCCTTCTCTCTTGCTCTCTGCCCCGTAGGTGACCAAACCCTAGCTCCCCACCGATCCGCCATTGACGGAGCACCGAAGCTTGCCCCGCCGTTCTGACCACACAAGGAGTACCACCGCATCCTTCTACCTCGCCTCAAGCAAGGAATCGAGCCGGGAAGGCCGAGATCCCCGCCGCCGACTGCATCTTCCCCGCCTCCGGCCGAGCGCGTCCGCCGTTGATTCCGGCACCGTCGAGCCCCCCTACGGCCTCCCGGACCACCTCCTCGTGCTCCTGGTGAGCTTGTCGCCCTCCAAGGTTGCTTTGCCCTCTTCCCCACTGCCTAATTTCGCCATTGCGCCATGAGCCACCGTCGGCCGCCGCAAGACATGAACGCCGGCGAGCGCTCGACGACCATCCGAAGGCGGCGCCACCACCTTAAGACTCCCCACCTCACGCTCGTTCCAACGAGCTAGGCCGCACTAGCTGGCTCGTTGGAAATCGCCGCCGGCGACCACGATCGTGCTCAGTCGGCCATCCGCTGACGTCACGCCCCACCTGTCCGCCCTGGTTCTAATTTGAATTATTACCTGAAAATAAAACGGTCACTCACAGATGGGCCCCACCCTTTAATAAACTACAGAAAATGTTTTAATTTTGTAAAATCAATATCTTTCAATCTGTAATCCAGAAAAATACAAATAATACATAAAACGTTCAGAAAAATGTAAGCTAACTGAATATGTCATTTTCAAACATATTTGATAAAGATAAAAAATGAGCATTATTTAAATATTATTTAAATCATTTAAAAATAGAGAAAATAAGTTTTTATTCAATAAAATCGGAAAATTTCAAGTTATATACCAAAATTCTCATAATGACAAATGCAACCTAGTAATGAGGTTTTCAAACCCATTTGAGTAAATAAAATTAGACTCACTTTCAGAATCGCCCGAAGTGCCCTCCGAGGTCCATTTCGGGCTAATTTCACTAAAATTGCATAATTGCCATGCGAACTCTTGCAACCCAACGAACATGTTTAGGGATTTATTTAAGTGCATTAACTTGCTCATACATAAATATTGCGCATTGCATCGATGTCATGTGTTGATTGCTTCCTTCTCGGTATTTGCTTCTTATTGGTAGAATGCGAGTCCGAAGGGAAGACCAGGAATTCCGATGGCGAATACTTGATCTTAACCGACAAGTCAAGCACTTATTTCTGAAGCCTTAATCTGGTTTTCTTGAAGCAAGGCAAGCATAACCTCTTATCTGCCATATACGATTTCGAACTCCTTTTGATTATCGTACATTGCATCCGATTCCAATGTATTTTGTGTGAGTAGTTAGAGTTCTCCTATATATTGCATAGCCTAAATACCCTGATCCACTACTCCTAGAAGCTATAGGTTTGCTTGTGTGCATCGCCAATGCCTGAAATATGTTGTGCTTAGTCAAACATGCTTGTTAGCTCTGCTCCATCCGGTTGATGAATCAGAGTTGCGATTGAATCTAGTATGGCAGGAAGTTGTGGTGAGTTAAGAGATACTTGATTAAGATTACTTAAAGGTGTGGATGATGAGACCATAGAGGGTCTGTGGTATTTTTCTCGTTCATGCCCCTAGGAGAGAGTTCTCGTCTTCGAGCCAAGACTGAACGTGCATCCACACGGGGCTTAGATTCCCCTCGATCTCCACTTGCCTAATTTGTTCCATGAGTCGGCTAGTTCGGGCTTTCCATTTGGATTTGCGGGGATATTAAAAACGTTTTCAAAACTAGGACGTGGGGATGTCTCAGCTCCCTGTGGGTAGACAACGGCTGAGCATTGCGCACAACGATAGAGACTCGATAGAAGATGGCCACTCCCTATTGGCGAACCATCTCTACTTGGAGCGACTCAAGGAATAGGAGAAGCAAGGGAAAGGTCACGGTCAACCTCCATCTGTCGGCACTTCCCGGACTAGTGCTAACGTTCTGGCGTTAAGAGTTGGTTGGTACATGTGGTTAAAGTTGTACACCCCTGCAGGGTTAAATCTTTTTGAAAAGCCGTGTCCGCGGTTAAGGACGACTTGGTGACGGATTCTGTGATCATAGATAACTTGAACAAAATGACTAAAACTTGTTGATAACTAATGAAGGATGCCTCCTCAGAGATACCGAGAGTGGTTACCTTGTAGCATGAGGTACCTGAACAACTTGAGGTGGTGATCTTTGAAGCGCGAGGTGCTGAATTGTTTTGGTGGACTAAAAGATGATGATATCAGTAGTTGAGTAGCTTCCTCATGTGTTTTAAATATACTCCATGAGACGTGTTATTCCTTCCTCAACTTGGAAAACAAAGATGGCTTTATGCAAAATAACCTTCATAACTCTTTCTAAAAGAAGAAGATATATAATAGGTTAATTAAGTCTTGTTGAGTACCTCCAGTACTCATGTTTGCTTCAACTTGGTTCAGGTGGAGTTCCTCACTTCGGTGGTGTTTCAACATGGACGTCGACTGTCGTGGGATAATCACGGCAGACGTTACCGGGGGTAACTGATCTTGGGGCAAGACGACACAGGCGTTTGGGAGAGGGTTTAGCTCAGAGGAAAACATGATGGTAATCGATCTGGTAGCCGGCAATCAAAGTCGCCGAGTCTCCGATCTTAATATAATAACTCAACTCTCGGGTTACACTGGATGCTCGATATCAAGCGATATTGCTAGGGTTCTTAGATCTCTCTCAAACAATCCTAGGGGTCGGTTTATAAAGCACCCGTACCCCCTGGCTTACTCTTCAAGGCGCAACCTGGATCCTACCCGGACACGGCATGCGAACCCTAAGCTTCCTTTACCGTAACCCACAATCCGGGTTACTGGGCCTGCAAGCTTGGGCCTTCCGAAGGTTTCTTTATCCTTAGCCGGATCCTGCGCAGCGTCCTTTGGGCCGGGTTATACCTTGGAGTTGGCCTACCGGGTTATTATCCCTCCATCAAGTAGTTTGGGGTTCCCAGGTAGCAGCCTAGAATCTATGGACTGGGACGTCGCCTTATGTTGCGGCTTCTTAGGCCTTTTCTGTTCTTGTTGATTAACAACATAATTTTCCTTCCGTTGTCTGATCTAATGTTGGGTCATGTGACCTCTGTTTGTAAGATTTACTCTAGTAATACATGTTTTGATACAACTTTCATCTCTAGAGTGTTGCATTGATGGGTTGTTGGTTTCGAGCTCATTTTTATACACTTTTGTCTATGCATGCGTAGTTGTCGCAGTCGAGGGGTTGTGGAGCCGATGATCCATTTCCGATCATGCCTACCGATGTGATTCGGCCTGGGGCTTGGTAACCCCAGTAACCCTCGATTGTTGTTGCACTTCCTGGACACATAGCATCTCTGTATGGCTTTGGTCCCGTTCCTTCAGTTTCATATCGTGGACGCTTTGATATGCATAGTTGGTTATGACTAGCATGGACACAAGGAGTAGTAGTAACAATGTTATCCGGCATGCGTGCCGATGAATCCGGTCTACCTGCTGTTGTTTGTTGCGGCCGGGGCCGGTAACTCTGAAGCCCTTGTGGTCCATGACTAGGAGCGCATAACAGTATGTATACCTCTGGGTCCGGGGTCGTGACAAGTCATGTTATCAGAGTAGGACTGCATGTAGGAAAACCTTACTGCTTGGTCGATGTTGAGTTTAGTGGTTGCGAAAATTATTTTGAAACCCCAAATGGATTGTGAAAATCTCTTTAGGATTATTTTTACTCCTTATCTGGTATCGCTCTAACTTTGGGTCTCCTTACCTGTTTTCATTTGAAAAGGTTTTGCCATCTCTGCTAGTCATTCAAAACTTAGGTGCCTTCCTTGGTAAGGACGTCTTTTACCCAAGTTGACCTAGTGTTAAAGTTTCTAGAGTCGTGTGTGTTACATAGTCCGTTATCTCTTGATTCAACCAGGAGATTTCATTTCCATCATAACCTCTCATATTTGTGTGGATTCCATATTCTTCCATGTATAGAGTCTCAAACCCAGAACCTCGAGATTTCCTTTGATCTCGAATGTATCCTTTCCATCTGTTGATATACTTCCGGAGCAATGTATGGCTCTTGAAAGATACTTCATGATCTCTACTCATAGTGCCCTTTACGACACTCAGATAGTAGTTACTCCTTTCTCTGTGGTTTTAACCCTCAGACTTGAATTGAAGGTCCCGGAATGTGCTAAATTGCGTTGGGTTGAATCATGCGGTTTATAACCATGTGATTCTCACGCTATCAGCACATGATGCTGGCCTCCAACCCAAGATCTGTTCTGTTGATCCTAAGGATGTCTAAATAATTCCAACTCTCATAGCCATAGGTTTTCTTTTGGAACCCAAAGGGATCACAACAAGAGTGATCATCATGGCCTCGACATCTTTATTCTTAATTTAGCTATATCGATTTTTTTAGCATGGGTTTTAAAATGAGTATGACCCTGTGCATCAACGTGATCTTAGGATCTCTCCTGGGCATGATTCTACCTTTCAGTTGATCTCACTCCCCATCCGTTGTTTTGGACACCAAGTTGCATACGTGTGTTGGAGTCTTCCAATGCATGTTCCTCTCGTGTTCCGTCAGAACGTCCCAACTTGGAATGTAAGGAGAAACAAACTCCAGTACCTCGTTCATTTATAGGACCAGGTCAAAGTTTTGTAGTTCGCAGATTTAAGAGGCTTCGTTAGCTTCTACTCTCTTCCACCTTCAAGTATTAAACTCTTATATATCAAGAGGTTAAGTTGATTTTCATGGCCTTATTGATGAAGTGATGCTCTTACACATCTTCACTCCCCCTTCCTCCAAGCTTGATATGCTCAAGAATGTTCTGTGTACCTTGATGTGTGTACGAAATATTCCTAGCAACTATTATTGCTTTAAAGTCTAAGAAACATCTATATCCTTCTTAGCACTATTGGTCAACCGGTATCTATTTGAAGTTGACTGTGTTACCAAGTCCGTCCATTCTGGTGAAATTCTCGGTCAAAGAGTTAGGTTCATGTGGAAGCTCTCAAGAGCACATCATTTTGCCTAGAAAAGCAAGTCTCCTTCCGAACTCCAAGACATATCGGTAGGTTGTGATATTTTGGTCGTCTTTCTAGAAGTATCACCAGGTTTGTCACCTGATCGTGGTGTCTAAATAAAGGGGTAATTTGAACTACTCCTTTCTCCAAGAACTCCACTGGATACCCTGGACTAGTTGGTTGAGCTTAAACAACAACTTATAGAGTTGAAAGACAATAGCTCTGCCTAACCTGTTCATTTACCAAGGGAATGTTCAGTTGTGTTCATGTTGAAGCATGATATTATCTCTTCGTGGACATGCTATCATTCTACCCTTGATTTGATTTGGGCTATCGTCAAATCAATCGCAGACTCAAGGACTATCTTGATGGTGTTTTCACTCATGGTGTTTTGCCCGAGTACACCTTCATGTCCTTTAGTCTGACCAATATTTTTCCTTGTTCATATATCATATGAATCCCTCTTCTTGGAGTGATCTGATAAGCGTGTTGTCGAGCCCATCGATGACCTTCATATTTTCTCCAAGTTGCAAGAGGTTCATGTTGAACAATTGGCACTAATGTTGGAAACTTTTGAGAACCATCTTTATGTTATCATGAAGTTTGTGTTCTGGCTGTTTGAAGTGACTTTCTCCGGTCCACGTGCTTTTGATGAAAGTTGTCGCCATGGATCCGAGTAAAGTTTCCTTGTTACCTCAGGAATAATCCCTAGTCGGTCATGCATGTGTGGACTATTCTTGAGATGGTTGGTTGTTACCTCCGTTTATTTGAAGAAGTGTCCATGCACACCAAGCCACTGAATGGTTGTTCAATAAAGAGAAGAAGTCCAAGAACTTTGTTATATTTGAATTGTCTTCCCAACAATGACTCCGGTGTGCTCCATTGTAAGTAATCCATGTAGGTGCAACCGTCTTTCCCAAGTTGCCAATACATGAGTTTTGTAATCTTGTTCATCCTTTTAAGCTTGACATCGTAGTCTATATCTTGAGAATCTAGTAAATGTATCTCGTAGGTAACCGGTGCAAACTCTTCGATTAAACATACTGAGTCGGAATCATCCTCCCACTATCCAGAGCTGAATCTCAAGCAGCACCGCTGGTTGGTGTTTCCTCAAGGGTTTCAACTTAGGTCCCTTTTAAAAACCTGGCATGGTTGATGTTGTGGTTGACACAATTAGCCGGAAGGCCTCACGTTATAATCCTTTGAATCGGCAAGAACAACCACTCTCCATAAGGATTCTAGTATGCCTATTCTAGAAGTTGTTCCTTATGGTTCTTCCCATCTGAAGTTTTACTTTCCCTTCATGATCTATTGAAGGCTTATTGTAAGCTCGATATTGGTGTCTACAACATCCAAAAAAAGTTGGAAGTTTATTTGTCCAATGTCCCTATGTCAATCCTCCAAAACTTTCTTCCAGTGGAAACAAGTTCGTTATGAAAAACTCCATCTTGTGGTGATCTTTAAACCGTCATTGTTCAATCCCCATTTTCTAGTTGTTGGTACATTAAGTTCTAATCAACTCACATGTTGTCTGATTTTGTCAGTCACTTCAGCCTATGGAGTCTTAACTTTGTGGTAAACGTATTGCTACGTCAAATCCACAATATAAAAGACATTCCTTATTTCCTTCCGGTGTTCCAATCCCCGTTGGTTACTCATATTTATGGTGTGACCAAGAATTCCTCCTTCCTTACGGTATTCCAACTTATTTTGGTTACTCATCTTCTGTTGTGAAGTAACATCACAATCCTTCAAGATTTCCAGAAACTTTGTTGGAAAGAATGAAAGTTTACTCGTTTTCTATACCCACTCTGAAGAGTGAACATGATTATATTTTTAAACATCCTATGCACATATATTTCCAATGTGTTCTCGTGTTTCCCTCGTCTACGGATATTACATTGTGGTATCTAAGATAATGCTTTCCATCTTGGTAATCTGCTTGAGGTAAAGACCGAAACCTCAGTGTTACAAGTTGTTCAACCTCTCTTGTCCAAAAGGGTTTAGAGTCTTGTGCAAAGTTCATATTCTAAATCCTTCCAAAATTAATCGTTCACCAACTTGAAACATTCTCCTACTCCTTCCGTTACCTTGACGTGTTTCATGCATGTTAACTCAAAAAGTTCTTTATGAACATTCCTGTCCTGAGTTATCCATGAGATACTCGATCCTCGTGAAGATCCAATTTCTTTAGAGTTTTCCCTCGTACCTAAGGTGTAGCCGCTGGATATCTTCGCAGTGCTACAGATCAACCTCTTCAAGAAAAGAACCGCGTGGTAGAGAAGATCGTTCAAATCAGTGTTCCTTCTTTCTTTCTCCTGCAGGAATCTCGGGACAAGCATCTTGTAAGGGGGGTAGATTTGTAACATCCCCACCTTTGTTAAAAAGGGTTTGTGGTGTTGTGTTCATCTCATACATGCATGAAACAAAATTTTAATCATGTTTGAACTTTGAAATTGAGAAAAATCCATAAAAGGCACTTAAAATGGTTTTCAAAATTTTGAACTGAAAAATATTTCAATTTCACCAAAGCAAAACATGGTAAGGTTGGAAGTTTTATAAGGTTTCCAAAAAGTATTTTTGCCAATTTTTATTCTTGCAAAAAGGCCCTCAAAATTTTGTTTCAGTTCTGTTTTTAAAGAGAAAAAGACCTCTCTATGGTTTCTAGTTTTTCCAGGAAGGTTTCCGTACAACGCCATTTTGTTTCTTCCTCCTCCGGCCAGTAGACGAGAAGGTCGCCTCCGATGCCTTGCCACCTCCTGCTTCACCTCCTGGGCGTGGATAGGACGCGAGGAGGAGTCCAAATCGAACCATCCTCCCTCAGAACCCCCTCTACCTTCTCTCTTGCTCTCTGCCCCGTAGGCGACCAAATGCTAGCTCACCACCGATCCGCCAATGACGAAGCACCGAAGCTCGCCCCGCCGTTCTGACCACACAGGGAGGACCGCCGCATCCTTCTACCTCGCCGCGAGCAAGGAATCAAGCCGGGAAGGCCGGGATCCCCGCCGCCGACTGCATATTCCCCGCCTCCGGCCGAGCGCCTCCGCCATTGATTCCGGCGCCATCGAGCCCCCTACGGCCTCCCCGACCACCTCCTCGTGCTTGTGGTGAGCTTGTCGTCCTCCTGGGCTGCTTTGCCCTCTCCCCCCGCTCCCTAATTTCGCCGTTGCGCCGTGAGCCACCGTCGGTCGCCGCAATACATGGACACCGGCGAGGGTGCGACGACCATCCGAAGGCGGCGCCACTATCTTAAGACTCCCTGCCTCACGCTCGTTCCCACAAGCTATAGGTCGCGCTAGGTGGGTCCCCGGGAATCGCCGCCAGTGACCATGGCGGTGCTCAGCCGGCCATCCTCTGGCGTCATGGTAGGCCCCACATGTCAGCCCGGGTTCTAATTTGAATTATTCCCTGAAAAGAAAACAGTCACTCACAGATGGGCCTTGCACTTTAATAAATTACAGAAAATGGTTTAATTTTGTAAAATCAATATCTTTCAATCTGTAATCCAGAAAAATACAAATAATACATGAAAATGTTCACAAAAATGTAATCTAACTGAATATATCATTCTCAGACATATTTGATAAAGTTCAAAAATGAGCATTATTTAAATATTATTTAAATCATTCAAAAATAGAGAAAATAAGTTTGTATTCAATAAAATCAGAAAATTTCAAGTTATATACCAAAATGCTCAGAATGACAAATGCAACCTATTTATGAGGTTTTCAAACCCATTTGAGTAAATAAAATTAGACTCACTTTCAGAATCGCCCGAAGTGCCCTCCAAGGTTCATTTCGGTCTAATTTCACTAAAATTGCATAATTGCCATGCGAACTCTAGCAACCCAATGAACATGTTTAGTGATTTATTTAAGTGCATTAACTTGCTCATACATACATATTGTGCATTGCATCGATGCCATGTGTTGATTGCTTCCTTCTCTATATTTGCTTCTTATCGGTAGAATGCGACTCCGAAGGGAAGACCAGCAATTCCGATGGCGAATACTTGATCTTAACCGACAAGTCAAACACTTATTCCTGAAGCCTTTATCTAGTTTTCTTGAAGCAAGGCAAGCATAACCTTTTATCTCCCATATACGATTTCGAACTCCTTTTGATTCTCGTACATTGCATCTGATTCCAATGTATCTTGTGTCAGTAGTTAGAGTTCTCCTATATATTGCGTAGAATAAATACCCTCATCCACTACTCCTAGCAGCTATAGGTTTTCTTGTGTGCATCGCCAATGCTTGAAATATGTTGTGCTTAGTCATACATGCTTGTTAGCTCTGCTCCATTCGGTTGATGAATCAGAGTTGCGAATGAATCTAGCATGGCAGGAAGTTGTGGTAAGTTAAGAGATACTTTATTAAGATGACTTAAAGGTGTGGATGATGATACCATAGAGGGTCTGTGGTATTTTTCTCGTTCATGCCCCTAGGAGCAAGTTCTCGTCTTCGAGCCAAGACTGAGCGTGCATCCACACGGAGCTTAGATTCCCCTCGATCTCAACTTGCCTAGTTTGTTCCATGAGTCGGCTAGTTCGGGCTTTCCATTTGGATTTGCGGGGATATTAAAAACGTTTTCAAAACTAGGACGTGGGGATGTCTCAGCTCCCTGTGGGTAGACAACGGCTGAGCATTACGCACAACGATAGAGATCCGACAGGAGATGACCACTCCCTATTGGAGGACCATCTCTACTCAAAGCGACTCATGGAATAGGCGAAGCAAGGGAAAGGTCGTGGTCAACCTCCATCTGTCGGCACTTCCCGGACTAGTGCTAACGTTCTGTCATTAAGAGTTGGTTGGTACGTGTGGTTAAAGTTGTACACCCCTTGTCGAATCTCTGACTCTACAAATCCCTTAGGTGACCCTATCGGGTTTCGACTAGGAGAACTCATGAGCGCTGGTGGAATCGTCGGCTAGACAGGGGGCGAGATTTACCCAGGTTTGGGGCCCTCGTAGAGGTAAAATCCTTACTCCTGCCTCTGTCGATCTGTATTGATGAGTAGATCGGTTACAATGGTGGTTGCTCGAATCGAGAGTATGATCTCGAATTCAAGGCTTTGGTATTGCGGTGTTGCTTGGTCCTCTACCGGTGGCTCTCCTAGCCTTATATAGGTGGCCAGGTCTCAAACCCTACCCGGAGAGGACTCGATATCTAACCTTACGTCGGTTACATATTCCTAAACTTAACCCGCAAGTTTGCGCGGGTGGGCTTCACGTGGACCTTCTGGAATACTCCAAGGGCTCCTCTTCTTGGGCCTTAACCTTGGGCCTGAGATGCGGTGTCCTTACCCGCAGGGTCCAGGATCCATGTCTTCGTCAGTAGTCCCCGAGCGTTTGCTCGAATGGGATTTCTCCAGTCGAGTAGACGGTCAAATCTTTCTTGGTTTTTCTTTCTTGTGGGTAACCAGTTTGGCTGTTTCTTGTTAAGAGGGCGTGTACCCTGTATAATGAGTTTTCGTACTCGAGTATCGAGCAATGCAAGTGTCTGTTTTCATGGCTTTTTATCGCATAAGGATGTGGCACAGTAGCTTGGCTCTCCCGAGAGATCAGGGCCAATTAATTGCGACTAGGGAAAAAACAATTCTGGCCTACACAGATTCGAGACCTCCGACTCGAACCCGATAAGGTGATTGTTGCGACTGGGCTGTTGTGATCTTACCGAGTCGAACTTAACCTATGGGGGTACCCGGCGCGTCCACTGGGATTTTTCTTCGTGTTGTTGACACGGAATCATACCGGAGGACACAGCTTTGAGTGCGATTCCAGGCCCTCAAGAGAGATCTTTCGGGTCTTACCTTCATATTCGAAGAACATGGCATCCGGATGTGCCTAGTCGGTCGAACGATCCAGGCTTTTATGATGTTAAATATCATGCGAGTGAGAAAAGATAGGTTCTGCCTACTCGTGTAATTTTTTACTGAGTAGTTCTTCTATCCATACGAAAGAGTTTTCGTGTTTAGGAGTTTTATGCCCATATGAAAGAGTTTTCATGTCTGGGAGATCGTGCCCGTACGAAAGAGTTTTCATGTGCAGTGTTTTTTCCTTTGTTTTTAAAGGAGTCTTGCCTCATGATTTGTTCATGAAAAAATTGCTTCTATTCGAAAGAGTTTTGTCCATACGAAGTTATTTTCCGTTTGAACTTTCCATTCGAAGCTTTCTTCAATTTGATGATGCACGCTATGACGTCATGGCGCACTTTTCTTCTCCCGATGGGACGTGACGGAGTGAGAGAAGAGAGCCTGGCCCACATAGTCAGCTTTTTGACCGGGATACGAGACGTCGTTCCCGGTTTTTTCGCAAACCGTGCAGTAAATGCGCACGATCTTCTGTTAAGATCGTGGCAGGAAACAGCGCTCACCGCCTCCTCGTTTCGTCTTCACACGTGGTGGCGGCGATGGGCGCCACGTGGCGCATCGAGTGGCCAGCATCGATTCGTTCTGTGTATAAGTACGGGTCTTTGCGGTGCGGTAAAACTTTCCCAGCCTTCGTCTTCCAATCCGTCTTCCTCCTCGCGCTCATCTTCTTTCTTCCTCCAAGCTCGTGCTCAGCAGCGATGGCGGGAGGCAAAAGATGCGGCGCTACCATTTCCGCGTCCGGGGAAGCTTCCGTGCAACCGGCGCCGCGCTCGGGCGACTGGCGTTCTCCCAACACCACCGCGAAGAGCATCAAGGAGATGCAGCGGGAGGGGCTGCTGCCGGCGGAGTCCGAGAAGCGGGTGCGCCTCGGAAAGAAGGAAGAGGTACCCAACCCGCAAGCGAATGAGCGTGTGGTCTTCGCGGACCACGTGTCTCGCGGCCTTTCCTTTCCCCTCCATCCGTTTCTTGTCGGGTTGCTATATGTCTATGGCATACAGCTTCACGACCTTCCTCCGAACGCGGTGCAACACATATCGTGCTTCATCGTGTTCTGCGAATGCTTCCTTGGCATTCGCCCACATTGGGCGCTCTAGAAGGCCCTTTTCAAAGTTCGGATCTTCCGCGAGAAATCGCGGGTAGACTCCGAGCCCGGCGAGCCGCTACACACGGGTGGCTTTGGGATCCAGGCGAAATCGGAGACCAGCTACTTCAGCATGTACTTCATCGACTCCGCGCAAGGCTGGAGGAAAAAATGGTTCTACGTCATCGACAACAGCTCGGGTGGGATCGTGGAATTCCACCTGTTCGCTGTTTTGAAGAGGCGCAAATCCTGGGCGCACAAGTTGTCGACTGAAGAAACCTAGGTTGTCGCACCACTACTCGCAAGGGTGACAGCCCTCCGTGATCAGACTGCTGGAGTTGTACTCAACGGGCTGCATCTAGCGAGTATCTTTCTGAAGCGCAGGATCCAACCTCTGCAGCACAGACCTTCCACGATGTGCGAGTACCAAGGCTCTGAGGATCCTAGCCGAGTGAGTCGCGAGGAGCTCTCGAACGTCGAGTTCGAGAAGAAGATCGCGGCTATCACTAGCCTGAAGGTGGGAGAGAAATTCCCCGACTGCTCAGTTGCAGCCTTCGACGCGTCGAAGCCTCCGCCAGTCGCGGTGAGTTTATTCTTCTTCTCTTCTTTTGTTTTCTTGTTTGTTCTGAGTTTCAGTCGATTGAATTTTCCCTTTCTTTCTTCTGTCTTCCATAGAGTTTATCCATGGCCACCTGCTACCCTCCTGTATCCGGGGCAGAGGCCTCAGAGTTATTGGCGAGTAATCTGGATGCCCCGGCCGACACCAGTGTCGCGGACGCTTCTTCGAGCTCCGACCAAGATTCTTCGGATGATGTCGGGGACTCGGGTGGCAATCATCATAAGCGCCGTCTGGTGGAAGGTGATGAGGCCACCTCCAAGGATAACTCCTTGGAAGAATCGCCCGGGAAGGATCCCATCAACGCTACCCCTCTGCGAACGCGCGCTCCTTCCTCCTCATTCCCAGTTATCCAGACCGCCTGGAATGCGGATATGCTGGATGAGGAGGACGACGAAGATGAGTAAGTTACTTTCTCCTCGTCCTTAGTCGAACGTTTTCCTTTGCATCTATGTTAACGCTTTATCTTTTGTTGCAGCCTGCAAACCATTAGTCCTCGCAGGTACGCCTCTTCCCTTCCTCCCGAAAGGAAGAGTAAGGCAGGAGCTGCTGATGAGATTCCTACTGCTAGCACTGTCCAGAATTCGCCCAGCGTAGCCCCCAAGGTAGCGACTACGGAACATGGAGTTCCTAGTTCTGCTGTCGGAGCTTCGGCTTCAAAAGAGGCGACGGGTAGCTCAGCAGATCCCCTTTCCCGTGCCAAGGGCCAGGTAAATTATGTTACTTGCCTTTAGTTTGTTATCGGGTGCACGACAGTGCTCCCGATGGGAGTAGCCCCCGAGGCTGTAGTTGATCGCATGTGACCGGCTACAGGCTCAAAGTCTGTCTTTTCCTTCTTCTTGGTTTTATCGGGTGCACGACAGTGCTCCCGATGGGAGTAGCCCCCGAGGCTATACTCGAATGTTTACAATCGAGTATAGGCTCAAATTTTACTCTTCTGATTCCCACTTTCATGTTGCTTGCAGACACTTATTGACTCCCTTGCGGCGATTGGGCGCCGTGTTGTTCTTGCTGAGTCCGACTGCGCGTTCCTTCGAGCGGACCGCAGTCGACTCACTTCTGAGAACGAGCTTCTTCGAGGTAAGCTCAGCCCTCTTCTTCTATTTGTTTTTTCATCCGTCCTTCGATTCTGATAAATGTTGTCGTGCAGCTCAACTTGAGTTTTCGAAGACCGAGAAGGACAATACCTCCGCCCAGGCAGCAACTCTAGAGGCAGAACTGGCGACTGCCCGGCAGGAGCTCGAGTCTTCCCGCATGTTAAATGCCGATTACGAGGGAAAACTTGCGGCTTCCCAGGATGCCCTCAAGAACTTGGAGGATGCTGGCGCCAAGGCGGATGCCAATCTTGTCAATTTTATTCTTCCCCTTGCAGAGCGCTTTGCGGGTAAGTTTGTACTTTTCTACACTCTTCTTTTTGTCTTGGTAGATCTTTTGGACTAACACCCTTTTTTGTTCTTAGGTCTTCTGGGTGTTCCCCTGGAGCTTGTTGGGACTCCTCGAGTGGACGCATTGACAGATTGTTGCGCCCAGCTTAGGAGGCATGCTGCAGGGGTTTGCTCCTTGGTCGGCAATGCTACTGAAGTGTTGACGCAGCTGCATGGTCGCCTTCTCGTCCATGCTTCATCTCCACCTGCGCTAGGTGACCTGCTGAAGATCTTCTCGGAGAGTAATCTCCTTGATGCTTACGCGGTTGCTCAGTCGGAATCTGGGGCGAAGACGGCCATCCAGTTCGCGCTGGCGCATGGAGTTAGCGGCTTGGAGGAGGCCTACTCGGATCTCCCAGTTGATCCTTCCACGGGCAGAAAGGTAGGGCTTCGTCGTTTTCGCGAGCCAGCCGTTGTCCTCGCTCGGAAGTTATCTGAGCTGTTTGCTCGACTTAAGGGAGGGACGACTGCCGCGAGTGAGAGTACTACTGTAGCTTCTTAGTTTAGTTCGTTTATATCTTGCAACTTTGATTGTAATGAACCCTGGGATGTGCTCCCGTTTATTCAATATTTTAATCGAGATGCTTTTTCTGAAATGTTTCCCGCGATTGATCGTGTGCTCCCAATGGGAGTAGCCCCCGAGCACCTGTCGAATATGTGGTAAATATATCTCGAGTGGGGCACCTTATTCCTTTAATCTTCTTTGTGCTTTTTCAGGTATCCGAGGTGGCCGCAGAACCTTCAGGTGGACCTGCTGCCCCAACAGATCCGCTTGTCGCCGCTGTGGGGTCTTTGGCAGGTCTTCGTGATCGTGTAGCTGACGGTGAGCGCAGGCTGAAAGCGTTGCGCGGGGTAGCCGATGTGGCGAAGTCCAAGCAAAGACTGGCGACTGAACGCGAACAGTTTCTGATGGACGAGTTGGCTTCCGTCGCTAGGGACTTGCTGTGTAAGTAATACAGCCCCCGAGTCTTCTTTGTCTTGTTTCCTTGACTAATCGTGCATATTTTCTCTTCAGTTGTTAAGCCGGATGATAGGGAGGAAAAACAGTGGGTAGAAAACCACATTCTTCAAGAAGCTGGCAGCTCGAGGCCTCATGCGAATAACTTTTGGTCTGATCGCAGTCGGGGCTTCGTGCTGGCTACTTTGAAGTACCGTATCACCCAGGTAAAAGTTCTCGTGAGTTCTTTTCACGAGGTCTTGATCGCGATGAACGCTGTGTTCTATCCGCTGGAAAGGGGTCCTGAAGACTGGAGCCATCCCCTCAGGTTGTTCGGGCAAGAGGGAGAGATTCGCGAGTGCGTGCGCAATCAGATGACTTGTGGCGCGGTGGTGGCCCTTTCCTTTGTCCGGATATGGCATCCTGAGATAAATTTTAACTCCGTAGCTAGGCTTCCAGACGGTCCAATCGATGATATTTCGCCGCACTATGATGTTGTTCGTCCAGCAGCGGAGAAAATCATTCGGCTGACCTCTGAGGAAGTAGATAGAGTGTTGGCGACTGAAAATGCTTTTCGCCATGATTGATTGTTGGATGTGTACATCCTGTGATGCTGTATAGTTTGTAAAAACTGTTGTAAGGTGTGTGACCTTGTATGTATAAATTTTCCTGTTATGCTTAGTTGTAGGCGTAACCCCCGTGTGTTTATGGGGTGTGTACCTGTAACTATTTTAGCATGTAAGAATGAATAATCTTCGAATAAATATGGTTGAGAAACCATGTATTTTATTGCGATGACTGAGAAGTCATGTATTCGAGCTACAAGAGTGGCTAGTATAGCCTTATTTGTTGTGAGAACAAGTAAATCTAGGGATACAAATTTCGGAGGTGTGCGATATTCCAAGGATTGGAATAGATTCCTCCTGTCGATGGGTTCTTCAACCTGTAGGCTCCACCTGGGATAACTTCGTGTATGACGAAAGGTCCTTCCCATGGTGGCTCGAGCTTATGTCCCTCCTTCTGCTTGAGCCGCAGCACTAGATCTCCTACCGCGAATGCTCTGTGGCGTATGCGGCGACTGTGATAGTTTCGCAGTGATTGTTGATATACTACGGATCTTGCGAGCGCTATATCACGGATCTCATCGAGTGCATCCATATCTTCCGCGAGTGCCCTGTTGGAGGTTTCTTCGCTGTAAGCCACGACTCTTGGGGCGCTGAACCTAACATCCTCGGGAAGGACCGCCTCTGCCCCGTATACCATAAAAAATGGCGTGTAGTTTGTGGATCGATTTGGAGTTGTGCGGAGGCTCCATAGTACAGAGGGTAGCTCTTCGGCCCAATGTCCTGCTGCTGGTTGTAGACGATCGAGTAGACGTTTCTTGATGCCAGCTGAAACTAAGCCGTTGGATCTTTCGACTTGTCCGTTCATTTGCGGGTGGGCAACTGAAGCAAACTTGAAGTTGATGCCCTTTTCCTCGCAGAACTGTTGTGTTTGCTTTGCCGTGAAGTGTGTGCCATTGTCTGTAATGATATCGTGTGGTACCCCAAATCTGCATACGATGGAATCGAGGAACTTGACGGCGCATTGGGCGCTAGCCGAAGTTACTGGCATGGCCTCGATCCATTTGGTGAACTTGTCGACTGCGACCAGCAAGTGTGTATATCCACCCGGCGTGGACTTGCGTAGTGGTCCTACCATGTCTAGCCCCCACTGTGCAAAAGGCCAGGCGATGGGTATCATGTGCAATTCCGTAGCAGGTGCATGTGGTCTTGGTGCGAATCGCTGGCAAGCGTTGCATCTTTCGACTAGCTCCTTTGCATCCTTGGCTGCCGTTAGCCAGTAGAATCCTGCTCGGAATGCTTTTCCCATGATTGTTTTCCAACTAGCATGATGCCCACAGTCTCCTTGGTGGATGTCCTGAAGTAATTCTTTGCCATCTTCGGGTGCGATGCAGCGCTGAAGTATACCCGAGATGCTTTGCTTGTATAATTCTCCGTTGATTACCTGAAAGGATTTACTGCGTCTGATTATCTATCGAGCCTCGCGAGGATCGGTCGGGAGCTGTCTGGAAGACAGGTAGTCGAGGTATTTCTGCGTCCAGACTGGCTCGACCAGAAAAACCTGTCGTGAAATGTTATGAATAAGCTCGATGATGGCAACTTGCGGGCTGGCCTCTGTTTCTGGTGCTGCGGGTGCTCCTGCAGCTTTTTTGACTTTGACTGAGCGCTTGATCATCCGTTCGAAATATATTCCTGGCGGTATGGGTGTGTTTGTGGAACCCATGTTTGCCAGTCTATCTGCTTCTTCGTTGCTGGATCTCGCAATGTGTTTCAGCTCGCATCCTTTGAAGCTCCCTTCGAGTAGGTTGTACATGTCGCGATATGCGATCATGTTTTCAGCAATTGCATCACATTCCTTCATTGTTTGCTACACGATGAGATTGGAGTCGCCGTAGATCATTAATCGGGTAGCTCCACAGGCGACTGCCATCTTCATCCCGTGCAACATGGCTTCATATTCTGCGTCGTTGTTCGATGTTGGATCATCGGGTGGAAATTCCAATCGTAGGACGTATTGCAGCTTGTCTCCCCTAGGTGATATGAGGACGATTCCAGCTCCTGCTCCTTCGTTTCTTTTGGATCCGTCAAAGTACATTATCCAGTCGCTCGTGTACTCAGGTGGTCCGGGCGTTTGTAACTCTGTCCACTCGCTTAAGAATTCCACGAGTACTTGGGATTTGATTGCGTTGCATCCTGCATAAGTGATGTCCCAAGCGCCCAGCTCGATGCTCCATTTGGCTATTCTTCCGGATGCCATAGGGTTGTTCATGATTGTCCCGAGTGACACATCATTAACCACTGTGATTGCGTGTTCCTGGAAATAGTGCTTGAGCTTTCGGGCTGTAAGAACAACTCCATATGCGAGCTTCTGGTAATGAGGATATCGTTGCTTGCATGGCGAGAGCACTTCACTGATGTAATAGATCGGTCGTTGGACTCCGTATGCCTTGCCCTCCTCAGGCCGTTCGACTACAATTGTTGTGCTGATGACCTGGTTTGTGGCGGCTAGGTATAAGTAGAGTGGCTCCCTTTCTTGCGGTGTTGCAAGGACGTGTCTGCTTTGCAACGATCGCTTCAAGTCTGCGAATGCTTGTTTAGCTTCTGGTGTCCACTCGAATTTGTCCGTCTTCTTCAACAGCTTGTAGAAGGGTAGCGCTTGTTCTCCCAATCGGGCGATGAACCTGCTCAGAGCGGCTAGTCGCCCTGCGAGCTGCTGGACTCCGCGTAGATTGGTTGGATCCTTCATAGTCAAGATTGCTTGGATTTTCTCTGGGTTAGTTTCGATGCCTCTGGCGGATACCAGGTACCCGAGAAGTTTTCCTACTGGGATGCTGAAGACGCATTTCGTCGGGTTGAGCTTGATCCTGTATGCGTTGAGGGCGTCGAATGTTTCTCTAACGTCTTCGAGGAGTGTGTCCTCAACTCGAGTCTTGATGACGATGTCGTCAACGTATACTTGTACGTTCTTGCCAATGAGCTTGGCGAGGCATTTTTGCATGCAGCGCTGGTATGTTGCGCCTGCGTTCTTGAGCCCGAAGGGCATTGTCGTGTAGCAATATACGCCGTGTGGCGTGATAAATGCTGTCTTTTCTTCGTCCTCCCGTTTCATCCGGGTCTGATTGTAGCCTGAATAGGCGTCCAGGAAGGAGAGGCGTTGACAGCCTGCCGTAGAATTCACGATCTGGTCGATTCGCGGGAGGGGGAAGTTATCCTTGGGGCAGTGCTTGTTTAACGACGTGTAGTCGATGCATACTTGAAGGATGTCCGTGTTTTTCTTGGGGACCAGCACTGGATTTGCTAACCAGGTGGATATCTTGATCTCCCTGATGAAATTTGCTGCTAGCAACATGTTTACTTCTTCTCCGAGCGCCTTCTGCTTGGGTTCTGAAAATCGTCGAGTAGTCTATTTGATGGGTTTGGCATCTGGAAAGACTTCGAGCAAGTGCTAGGCAAACTCCCTGGGTATTCCCGGCATATCTGAGGGCTGCCAGACGAAAATTTCCCAGTACTCACGGAGGAGTTTGACGAGCGCGCTTTCCTATGCTTGCGAGAGGGTGGTTGAGACCATCGCTGTCTTCGCAGAATCTGCCGGGTGCACTTGATGCTTTCGGGTGTCACTGTTGGCGCTGAACTCTATCTCAGGCGCGTTTTTCTTCGTGAGGGGCATCACGGAGTGATCCGTGGTTTTTGCCAGCTCTTGAAGTTCTTCTTGCATCCCGAAAGATTTTGCGATCTCGTTGAATTCAATATCGCACTTGTTGGATTTATAAAAGTCTCCATCGATTGTGATCACACCATATTCTCCAGGTAACTTGAGCTTCAGGTAGGCGTAGTGTGGTACTGCCATGAATCTGGCGAACTCTGTTCGACCAAGAATGGCGTGGTACTGTGAAGTCCAGTCGACGACTTCGAAGTCGAGGAATTCTCTTATGTAGTTGCTTTTAGTGCCCAGCACAACTTCTAAGTTGATTGTTCCGAGTGGACGGATTGCCTTTCCCGGAACTATCCCGTGGAAGGATGTTTCTGATTCCGCAAGGCCGTCCAGATTCATGTTCATCCGACGGAGTGTATCCGCGTAAATAATGTTGATGCCACTGCCACCATCCATGAATACGCGGGCCAAGTCGTAGTTGCCAATCTGTTCTTGGATGACAAGGGCGGCGTGTCCTGGTCGATGGACTCGTGGCGGGTGGTCTTTCATCGAAAATGTGATTGGTTGATCCGCCATCTTCAAGTACTCGGGCTTTGTTGGCGGAGTCTGCACAGCCATGCACAACTGCCTTGTGTTAGTCTTTTGAGCTCTGCGGGGTGGACATACCTTCTGTATCATCGCGAGTTGCCCTGCTGGATTCGGGTATGCATTGGCCCTGGAGTTTTGTGCAGGTGGTGCTGGCAGTGCAGCCAATGCCATGTTTGGATTTACTGGTGGAGGTAGGGGTTGTGGCGGCTGGAATCCTTGGTGGCCTCCTCCTGGAAGCGGTGGGTAATTTTGAGTGGCTGCGGATCTTTTTCTTGCGAGGGCTTCCGAGATATCAATAAACTTTCGGCAATCCTTAAGAAGGTGTGTTGCCTTAGTTTTGCCCGTGCGCTTATCTGTAAATAGATGTAGCGAGCAGTATGCGTCGAGGTCTTCCTCGGGAGATTTTTCTTCGGCCTTCGGCCTCCACTCGCGATTCCCACGGCGACCGGAATCGCGGCTTCGCGTGAATTCCGCCGCTACCAGCTCCTCTCGATCCTCGTGATCGTAATATTTCCTCCTTTTCCTTCGGCCATGGCGGTCTTCATCGTGCGCAGGTGATGATGCTCTCTCGTTGCGCACTGCGTCTTCTCCGTTAGCCCACTTTTCGGCTATGATCATTAGCTCCCCAATAGTTTTGGGTGCAGCTCTACCTAGCTCTTCTCTGAAAGCAGTTCTTCGGGCGCCTTTCGCAAAGGCCTCAATCGCCACTTCTTCCGAGATGGTTCCCGCAGTGTTCCTGAGCGTGGTCCACCGCTGGATATATTCGCGGGTAGACTCACCGCTTTTCTGCTTGCATGCTCGCAGTTCTTCAATGGTGGCCGGCCTCTTGTAAGTCGACTGGAAATTTTTGCAAAAGTCGCGGTGCAAGTCATCCCACAATGCGTAACAAGATCTTGGTCTTCTTTCCAGCCAGCTGCGGGCCGCGCCAACGAGATGCAAATTGAGATATTGCATAGCTGTATTCTTGTTCCCACGTTGGAATTTTACTGCCGTGAGGTAATCGCTTAGCCATTGAGAGGGCTCGAGTGAGCCTTCGTACTTTGTCACTTCCGTGCTGAGCTTGAATCTTCTGGGTAAAGGCGCTTCGCGGATGCTGCGGGCAAAGCAGAGCGCACCGCAGGTTTCATCATCCGAAGAGCTGGACGAAGAGCGCCCGCGATATCGCGAAGCCCTTTCCTTATCTACCTTATTTTGTGCGATGTCCGATCGCGCGTCATGTCCTGGTCGGTCGCGGTCGGCGTCCTTCCTTGGCTCCTTGCTTCGCTTTCACGAGCGGTTGCTGTGATGTCGCGAGCTTTTATCTCTCGGACTGCCTTCGCTGCTGCTTCGACTGTCATCACGGCGTCGTGCTTCTTTTCCTCGGCCACGACGTGGCGATCTGTCCCTTCTTGGCGAAGAGCTCCTATGTTTGCGGGACGCTTCTCTCTCCTTCTGTTTCTCTTTTTCCTGTTCCTTCTCCAGCTGCTCTGCGGCTTTCCTTCGGTCATAGGCGGCGAGCCTTGCGGCTGCCAGTCCTAGTCCCTTGCGTACTTGTTTATACCGCTCCGCCCGAGGGTCACTTTCCGTCGATTGATTCATCTGCATGTAAGTTGCTGCGGCTAGAACCGCGGCAGCGGGAGTTTGCGGGTAGACGTTGCCGTCGTCATCGAGTCACATGAGAGAAGGAGTGATCGATCTGCTGGTCCCGGCTAGGGATTCATTGTTTCTGGATGTAGATGCGTGCCCCTTCCCCGTGGGTCGGGTTCCGACCGAGGGTGTTATGGACAGCCCGGCTCATCTTTGGCTCGACTCATCCGCCGCTCTTCTTCGGCGGGCCAGATCTATCCGAGCGTCTTTGATGGTCGTGGCCGCTCTCACTAGGTGATAGTGGTAGGCAACCATGTCTTCGTGTGAAGCCCCGTCTGCGGGTAGCTTGCTCGTTCGCATAGCCTCCTTTGCTCGGTTCCAGGATTCCCGAGAGACACTTATTATGTTGCGCTCTGCTGCGCTATGTTCCGTTTCCGAGGCTTGTTCCGATCCTGCCATGCAGACTTGAGCCACTCGAGGCTCGTGCGTCCTAGGCGTAGATCGAAAGTTCTTTTGAACTCTTGATGGTTCCTCTGTCGAGAGGGTATGGTAGTCGTTGGCGTTGAAGCGGATGGATTCGCCGCTTTTCTCCAGATGACGGCGCGAGTCGACAGCTCCAGATTCAGTTTCTGATTCATCCGAGAAGTGGAGGATCCCATCCCTGTTGGTCACGAATTTCAGGCTCCCGAACATCAAGGTGACGCTCTTCTCCAGATCCTCGAATACCGGGCGTGATTCCGGAGAGTGAGGTGTGACCACGACAGATCCGATCCGTATAGGATTGTTCGGAGCCGTAGTCGATGGTTTCCAACGGGGGTTGGTTGTCGATGAAGCCGAAGATGCCGGTGATCCAGCACCCGTCGTCCCCACGGTCGGCGCCAATTGTTGAATCTCTGACTCTACAAATCCCTTAGGTGACCCTATCGGGTTTCGACTAGGAGAACTCATGAGCGCTGGTGGAATCGTCGGCTAGACAGGGGGCGAGATTTACCCAGGTTCGGGGCCCTCGTAGAGGTAAAACCCTTACTCCTGCCTCTGTCGATCTGTATTGATGAGTAGATCGGTTACAATGGTGGTTGCTCGAATCGAGAGATGATCTCGAATTCAAGGCTTTGGTATTGCGGTGTTGCTTGGTCCTCTACCGGTGGCTCTCCTGGCCTTATATAGGTGGCCAGGTCTCAAACCCTACCCGGAGAGGACTCGATATCTAACCTTAAGTCGGTTACATATTCCTAAACTTAACCCGCAAGTTTGCGCAGGTGGGCTTCACGTGGGCCTTCTGGAATACTCCAAGGACTCCTCTTCTTGGGCCTTAACCTTGGGCCTGAGATGGGGTGCCCTTACCCGTAGGGTCCAGGATCCATGTCTTTGTCACCCCTGCAGGGTTAAATCTTTTCGAAAAGCCGTGTTCGCGGTTAAGGACGACTTGGTGACGGATTTCGTGATCATAGATAACTTGAACGAAATGACTAAAACTTGTTGATAAGGAATGAAGGATGCCTCCTCGGAGATGCCAAGAGGGGTTACCTTGTCGCATGTGGTACCTGAACAACTTGAGGTGGTGATCTTTGAAGCGCGAGGTGCTGAAATGATTTGGTGGATTAAAAGATGATGATATCAGTAGTTGAGTAGCTTCCTCATTGCTACGCCTTGATGGTGCCTTGACGGGGAGACTTCTTGATGATGATGAATTTTAAGTCCCCGGCAACGGCGCCAGAAATTCTTCATGCTATGGATGGCGTGTTGGGAACCCCAAGAGGAGGTTGTGATGAGTACAGCGGTAAGAATTTCCCTCAGTTAAGAACCAAGGTTATCAATCCAGTAGGAGAAAGAGGATCTTCGGAAGGTTGATGCCACTAACGGTGGTGATGGCGCCTCACCGGTGTCAGCAACAACGCGGAACCTGCACACAACACAACCAAAATACTTTGGCCCAACGGTACAGTGAGGTTGTCAATCTCACCGGTGTTGCTGAAAACAAAGATTAGACGTATAGTGTGGAAAATGGTGTATGCTTGCAGTAAGTAAAGAAAGCAGGGAATTGTAGTGGTTTGTTTAACAGTGTAGGAAAAATGGACCGGGGTTCATAGGTTAACTAGTGGTGTCTCTCCATAAAAGATAGCATGCTGGGTGAACAAATTACAGCTGGGCAATTGACAAATAGAGATTGCACCGTAGTGCACATTCATGACATGATGACTACTATGATATTCACTGCGGGCATTACAACAATATACATAGACCATAATCCAACTGCATCTATGACTAATAATCCACCCTCAGGTTATCATCCGAACCCTCTTAGGTATTAAGTTGCAAGCAAAAGATAATCGCATTAAGCAATTTGTGTAATGTAAGCAATGATTGTGCACATGGGCACTCACACCGTTGTTTTATCCCTAATGGTAACAGCACATCCTCCCCCGTCACGTTTCTGTCACTCGAGCACAGGCGAAAAGGAGGCATGAACCCAACTATCGAGCATAAATACTCCCTGTTGCAGTCACTAGAAACTACTTGGCCAGAGCAACCACTAGCAACGGAAATCATGCAAGATCACAAATAACATATGCAATCAAGACTATAATCAACTTGGCATAAGTTCAATATTCATCGGATCCCAACAAACACAGCACATATAATTACATAAGAACAATCTCGATCTTGTTAGGCAGCTCACGAGATCTAAACATTGAGGCATAGGAGGAGAAGACAACCATCTAGCTACTGCTATGGACCCGTAGTCCAAGGATGAACTACTCACGCATCACTCCGGAGGCAGGCATGGTGATGAAGAGGTCTCCAGTGATGATCTCCTCTCCGGCAGGGTGCCGGGAGACAGCTTCAGAACCGCCCTGATCTAGGGTTGATGACGACGGCGGCTGCAAAACTTTTCGGGGATTTTTTATCAGGTACCTAGGGTTTTTCTTCGGAGGGGAATAAATAGGCGAAAGGGCGACGTCGGTGGGCCACCAGGGTGGCCTCACCACCCCCAAGCACGACCAACGGAGGGCCCGTGCCTGGCTATGGTGAGGGCCCCCTGGTTCCCGTCTTCGACTCCTCTTCGGACTTCTGGATGCTTCCGAGGAAAATAGGAACTTCGGGATTCGTGGGGTCCAATTTCGAGAATATTTCCAGAACAACTTTTATGAGATAAAAAACAACAGAAAACAGGGAACTGGCACTTGGCATCTCGTTAATAGGTTAGTCCCGGAAAACATGTAAAAATGCTATAAAGAAGGGAGAAAACATGTAGCAATTGGAATAATATCAACACGGAACATCATAAATTACAGATACGTTGGAGATGTATCACTCATCTGTTTTAAAAATACTCCGTGAGACATGCTATTCCTTCCTCAACTTGGAAAACAAAGATGGTTTTATGCAAAATAACCTTCATAACTCTTTCTAAAAGAAGCAGATATATAATAGGTTTATTAAGTCTTGTTGAGTACCTCCAGTACTCATGTTTGCTTCAACTTGGTTCAGGTGGAGTTCCTCACTTTGCTGGGTTTTCAACATGGACACCGAGGAGTAGTTTGGGGTTCCCTGGTAGCAGCCTAGAATCTATGGGATGGGACGTCGCCTTATGTTGCGGCCTCTTAGGCCTTTTCGGTTCTTGTTGATTAGCAACATAATTTTCCTTCCGTTGTCTGATGTAATGTTGGGTCATGTGACCTCTGTTTGTAAGATTTACTCTAGTAATACCTGTTTGATACAACTTTCATCTCTAGAGTGTTGCATTGATGGGTTGTTGGCTTCGAGCTCATTGTTATATACTTTTGTCTATGCCTGGGTAGTTGTCGCAGTCGAGGGGTTGTGGAGCCGATGATCCATTTCCGAGCACGCCTACCGATGTGATTCGGCATGGGGCTTGGTAACCCCAGTAACCCTCGATTGTTGTTGCACTTCCTGGACACATAGCATCTCTGTATGGCTTTGGTCCCGTTCCTTCAGTTTCATATCGTGGACGCTTTGATATGCATAGTTGGTTATCACTAGCATGGACACAAGGAGTAGTAGTACCGATGTTATCCGGCCTGCGTGCCGATGAATCCGGTCTACCTGCTTTTGTTTGTTGCGACCGGGGCCGGTAACTCCGAAGCCCTTGTGGTCCATGACTAAGAGCGCATAACAGTATGTATACCTCTGGGTCCGGGGTCGTGACAAGTCATGGTATCAGAGCAGGATTGCGTGTAGGAAAACCTTACTACTTGGTCGATGTTGAGTTTAGTGGTTGTGAAAACTATTTTGAAACCCCAAATGGATTGTGAAAATCTCTTTAGGATTATTTTGACTCCTTATCTGGTATCGCTCTAACTCTGGGTCTCCTTAACTGTTTTGATTTGAAAAGGTTTTGCCATCTCTGCTAGTCATTCAAAACCTAGGTGCCTTCCTTGATTAGGACGTCTTTACCCAAGTTTTCCTAGTGTTAAAGTTTCTAGAGTCGTGTGTGTTCCACAGTCCGTTATCTCTTGATTCAACCAGGAGATTTCATTTCCATCATAATCTCTCATATTTGGGTGGATTCCATATTCTTCCATGTCCTAGAGTCTCAAACCCAGAACCTCGAGATTTCCTTTGATCTCGAATGTATCCTTTCCATCTGTTGATATACTTCCAGAGCAATATATAGCTTTCATGTCTAGAGTGTTGGTTTGATCGATTGTTGGTTTCGAGCTTATTGTTATACAGTTTTGGCTATGCCTACGTAGTTGTCGCAGTCGAGGGGTTGTGGAGCCGATGATCCATTTCCGAGCACGCCTGCCGATGTGATTCGGCCTGGGGCTTGGTAACCCCAGTAACCCTCGATTGTTGTTGAACTTCCTGGACACATAGCATCTCTATATAGCTTTGGCCCGGTTCCTTCAGTTTCATATCGTGGACGCTTTGATATGCATAGTTGGTTATGACTAGCATGGACACAAGGAGTAATAGTACCGATGTTATTCGGCCTACGTGCCGATGAATCCGGTCTACCAGCTGTTGTTTGTTGCGGCCGTGGCTGGTAACCCCGAAGCCCTTGTGCGTCCATGACTAGGAGTGCATAAAAGTATGTATACCTCTGGGTTCAGGTGTAACAGCCCAAGTATGAAAACTACCCCATAGAATGTTTGATTTCCTGTTTAATTAAAGTATTGCATCATGTCATCATATTGTTTCCATGTTGTTTGCTTTTGTTTCTAAATTGTTGCATTTGTTTTCCACTGTTTTCACAACTCAATTTCAAACCTTACTCAAACAATGTTTTCATACTTGTTCTGTTACAACTTTTGGAATAAAAATAACAAATGAAAACAACCATTTTATTCCATGTTGATAACTCCTGAAATTGTTGGTTTAATCAAACCATTAATTCAAGCAATTACTCTAAATCTCTTCAAATTCAAACCAATTCTCAAATTCAGTACCTTTTTGAATCCATAAAATTCACCACACATTTGTACTCTTTAAATCATTCTAAAAACCCTAGGGGTAACCCTATTCAAATGCTTGTTTTCAATAAGGTTATTTAATATCAAAATTTCCCAAATTTGGTTTCAAATACAAACACTATTTTAAATCTCAACTTTCTGAAATCCAAACTTGGAAAGTGGTTTCTAATCATCTAAAAAGTCTAACCTAATTTTTCTGGATTTTTGATTCAGCTAAAACCCACCTATTTTTTTCTTCCAAAAGCAAAACAGAAAAAAAATAAAAAAGAAACGCAGGAGAGGGCAACCAGCCCATCTCTCTTCTTTCCTACCCCTAAGCCCACCTCACCTTGGCCCAGTACCCCTCAACCTGTCGCTGTCTTCCACCTCGAGCTGATGTCACCTGTGTACGACTGCTCCCCCCACCGTCGATCGCCTCCTCCCCCTTCCGATGGCACGCCGTACAACCACCTAGCCCCCCTATATCTACCATACCCCGAGCCCTGCTAGCCCTAGACCACCTAGACCCCCTCACCCTCGAGCTCCGCCGCCGTCTGCCCTCTCTTCCACCTCTGCAGCCGCCACCTCCTGAAGCTCAATGGAGCCGCGCCTGAATCCGTGATCCCCACCGTCGTTGCAGCCCCCCTTTCCCCTCGTTGTCCACGGGAATTGAACCACCTCTTTCCCCTCTTTCGGTTCGACACCACAGTGGAGCCCGAGGAGGGCCAGGTCCACGCCGCCGTCCGTGACTTCGCCGGCGAGCCACTGCATCGACACTCTGCTACACCTGCAGCGCATGGTGAGCGTCACCGTCCTTCTCCCCGTCCCTTCCTGTTGTCTGCCTCCGCACACACTCCCGCGTCAGCACCAACGCCCACATCCAGCACTGCATCCACTCGCACAACGTTGATCATCGCCGCCGGTGAGCCTCTGTTAAGCAGAGCAAGCACACGGTCGTCAGAAGAAAGTTCAGTTAACTTTCAGAAAACCTGCGCGGATCGGAACCTCTTCCTCACTGCATCGCTTGTTCTGTCACCAAACTGTTCTCACTGCACTGGTTACGGCGTCTGCGATCAAGCGCTTGGTCGTGGGTTCGAGACCCCGCCGCGCCACACTTTTTTCGGGAATTTTTCCCTAAGTAGAGGCCCACCTGTAAGCCCCTCTGGTGGCCACGCGTGCAGCTACGTGGTCCACGTTGGCCAGTGGCCCACGGGCAGTGGCCGTGGTTAAGAAACCCGCGGTAACAAAAGTTTCTGCATTTTGTTTTCCAAATTAAATCCAGTTAAATAACAGATTTGAAACAAAAGCTTCCACCTTTAATAACTTTTAATCTGTAATTCCAATAAATAAAACTTGTATATGTTTTCTGATCCAAATTTCATAATCTTTCCAAATACCCTATTTGTGTTCTGTTTTGAGTTTTCAAAATACATTTAAATTTCAAATTTGAATAAGTCAAATGTAATTTGCAATAATTCATAAGTAATTCATACTAATCCCAAATAATGCAAATAAAATATGTTTTTCACACCTTTTTGAATATCCTATTCAAATATAAAATTTGTTTCATTGTTTGAATAATTTAAATTGCCTAAATAATTTAATCCTTGTTTAATTTAATTAAATTTGATAAAATCATAACTTGCTCCAAATAAAATATTTTTGAACATGCAAAATATGTTTTCAAACCATCAAAGTGTGAACTTTTCAAATGTGCATTTGAATTTATGATTTGAACAAATAAAATTCAAATAATATTCAAACTTGTTCTAAATTCAATTAAAACTTGTTTAATATTGTTTAATTCATAATAAATTCATCCTAATTCCAATTTCAATATTTGAAACATGTAATCCAACTAAAATTTGATGTTCTTTTCAAATATAAATTTTGTTTGCTGTTTTGAATAATTTAAATTGCTGAAAACAACTGTTTCTTAATTATTGCATTTAAAATTGCCAAAATAATAACTTGCTCATTTTAAATCCAATTTCAACAAATGAAATATGTTTTCCATGCAAAATTAAACCACCTTTCCAAATATAAAATTTGTTTCATGTTTTGAATAATTAAAATTGGTTAAATGATTTAAACCTTGTTTAATCATTTAATATTGTTAAATTCATAACTTGATCAAAACAAATTCTTTTGGGACAAATAAAATATGTTTTCAAACCATAAAATCATAACCTTTTCAAATATAAACTTTGTTATTTGTTTTGAACACTTTAACTTGATGAAAACAACAAATGCTTGTGTGACACCTTTAAGTAACCAAAATTTCTTAACTTAATAAACCAATTTTCAAACTTGTTAAACCTTATTTCTATTTGATTCTATTGTTGTTATTTTGTTGTTTTCCTCATCCATGCATCATGCTAATTAACCTACACAAGTTGGTTAGTTGTAAAACAATTAATTCAACCATAATTCATGGGCTTTTCATATGCAATCCAATTGCATGTGGGTCCATTTAATCATGTTGTTATCTTGTCAACTAGTTTATTTCTATGCATCAATTAAATTGACATGCATCATCCCATTGTTTGTGCATTATGCCATGTTATTGATTGTTTATCTTTCTGCATTGTTTGTTTGCTTCTTCTCGGATAAACGACGACGTTGAGACCGACGATCCTTACGACACCCCTTCTAAGGAGTTAGCTCAGTACCAGGCTACTGGGTTTTGCAGGCAAGTTATCACTCACATGAACCATTGTGTTCCTTTCAACCCTGGTTACCGATACTTTCCATTGTCTATTTCTTGCTAGCCTTAGTGGTAGTTGTTTCTGTTACGAACCTATCACATGATTCCCTGAACCCTGATATTGCCTCATCACCCCTCCTACAACCCTATTGATTGAGCCAGTGTCTTACTAGCATGCTTAGGTTGTTTTGCTCGAGTCTGTTACCCGTCACTTTCTGTTACTATTTTATTATGTCCTGGGGGCTCGATGTTTAATCAATCAATCAATCATGCTAATATTACTGTTAATAATAATTTGATGATAAGGCACCGGCAGGAGGCCCATGAGAGGTTTTGAGGCCTGCTAGTGTCGACCCTAATAGGAAAAGGGTCTTGTCTACTGATCCATGATGAGCGCACTAACCGCATGTGGGAAGCGAGTATGGGCGCCCCCCTCAACTTGACCTGATTCGCATCTCGTCCAAATCGCCTCATTTAGTTCGTGTTTTCCATTTGCCGCATGCATGTTTTTGCGAGCCCAGGCCAGGGTGGAACTTTCGTAGTCGGCATATAGGGGGACACGTTCTTAGAGTGCTATGAGGGTCCATTTTCTTCTGAGCTCGATTAGCCGTGCGCCCAAGGTGCTTTGGGCTTGATGCGAAGAATGGTTGGTTGTGTAGAGTACCCTGCTTGGTGGGAGGCATCCCATCTGGCGGGTTATTCTTGCGTGTACGGCCAAATTGGTGCAACCCTGCAGGGATAATCTTCTCGAGAAGCCGTGTTTTCCGCGGTTATGGATTACTTGGTGAAAGTACTGGCTAACAAGTACTCAGGACAACTTAAACATAATGATCAAACATGTTACACCCAATGATTAATAGCTTGACTAGTAATAGGCTTATTGACACAATAATCTGAACCATCATTATTTCAACTGTGTGAGTTATCCTCGGATCGCTTCTTTGGATAAGGGGCGAGATCCAGGATGGGTTTGTTTGAAGTTATCTTTCAGTTGGTTACAACCCTCGATCTTATCTCCTTTCTGTTAGCCGGAAGTGGTAGAATCTCTGTAGTTGGTTAGTGCAGCCAGTTGCAGCATCTTTTATACCCCTTTATCTTCCGTTGAACCCAAGGCATCTGTGCTTGGTGTTGACGGGTTACACTTTGGTGAACTGTGAGTCTTGCTTGCCAGTATGTTTATGTACTGACCCCTTTGGGGCTGTGGTTTACGCAGACGATGTTTCCGAGGATCTCCATGGTGGCTACTACGTGGAGTACGACGAGACTGCTGACGAGTAGATAGCGGACCCGGGCAGGATCCGAGACTTCGTGGATGGGCTCCGTCTGTTCGTTTCCGGCCTCTTAGGCCTATTTGGATCTTGTCTGTACTCAGACATGTTGAATGCTTCCACTGTGATGTGATGATGTATTGTTGGGGCATGTGCCCTCTGGATGATTGTATTTACTAATTCTGCCTTAGTGAAGGCCATTTGCAACCTTATTTCAATCTTTTGTGTCCTAGAGGCATGTTGTGTTATCCTTTTGTTCAAAGCCGTTGACGTACCATGTGTGTATGGTATGAAGTACGTCAATGGAAGTATCCTGATTTCTATGGGATAGTTTACATCGACGGTGAACAGTAACGGTTGGTTGTCGCACATAAGTGCTGGCCTACCCGTAAGGGGACGCGGGAGCCGTTAAGCCCCGTAATCCAATCAAAATACTGTTCAGTTCGTACGGTGAGTATCCTCTAGAAGTCCGGGTGCGACAAATGGTATCAGAGCCTGTCTGCCTGTAGGATCCCTTTTTACTGGTCGCAGTTGAGTCTAGAAACTATTTTGTAGCTATATAGGAAAAATGAAACGTGAGAGTAGGAATTCTGTTCTTTTATTTCTTTCCCCACCCACCCTCCCTTTTCTGGTAAGGAAGTGCAACGTTGATTTCTCCCTTCTCATCTAAAATTTCAAGTTAGGATTTCACGTGTTTTGGGTTCTCCGTAGTACCTCAGGTTTTTGGTCTCGTTTTCCCGGTGTTGCTTCAATATCCTGTTCTTTTAAAGAACCTTTCGTTCGTTGAAATCTTGTTGTTGTTTTCCACTTCAAATCTTCTACCAGCGTCTAATCAAAGTTTCCCCGTTCATCTGCTAAACTCTATTCCAGCTAAAGTGTTGTTTGATACCGGAGCATCACATACTTTTGTGTCAAGGATCTTTTCCACAACATACAACAAAATTCTGGTTCCACTAAGCAATCAAATCTCTGTTCACTCCTCGGGATCTCAAATGTTGACTTCCAAGTTCAGTCACAGAAATCAAATTCTGATGGGAGGCCACATATTCCTCGTTACTCTCATGTTGCTGATTCTGACATTGATGTTATTCTTGGTGTTGCATTGATGTCAATAACTATATTCCACCCTTATTACAGATAGTCTATTCTCCAAATGAATCAAATTATGTCCAGCTATACACCCTCGATACAAAACCTCTCCCTTTACTTGAAAATGTTCCGGTGGTTTACTAATTCCCTGACGTCTACCCAAGAAGTTTCCGGACCTTCTCTTTTCTCAGTAGGAATCTCGGGGCGCGATTCCTTCAAGGGGGGGCGTTTTGTAACAGCCCAAGTATGAAAACTACCCCATAGAATGTTTGATTTCCTGTTTAATTAAAGTATTGCATCATGTCATCATATTGTTTCCATGTTGTTTGCTTTTGTTTCTAAATTGTTGCATTTGTTTTCCACTGTTTTCACAACTCAATTTCAAACCTTACTCAAACAATGTTTTCATACTTGTTCTGTTACAACTTTTGGAATAAAAATAACAAATGAAAACAACCATTTTATTCCATGTTGATAACTCCTGAAATTGTTGGTTTAATCAAACCATTAATTCAAGCAATTACTCTAAATCTTTTCAAATTCAAACCAATTCTCAAATTCAGTACCTTTTTGAATCCATAAAATTCACCACACATTTGTACTCTTTAAATCATTCTAAAAACCCTAGGGGTAACCCTATTCAAATGCTTGTTTTCAATAAGGTTATTTAATATCAAAATTTCCCAAATTTGGTTTCAAATACAAACACTATTTTAAATCTCAACTTTCTGAAATCCAAACTTGGAAAGTGGTTTCTAATCATCTAAAAAGTCTAACCTAATTTTTCTGGATTTTTCATTCAGCTAAAACCCACCTATTTTTTTCTTCCAAAAGCAAAACTACAAAAAAAAAATAGAAAAAAATAAAAAAAAAACGCAGGAGAGGGCAACCAGCCCATCTCTCTTCTTTCCTACCCCTAAGCCCACCTCACCTTGGCCCAGTATCCCTCAACCTGTCGCTGTCTTCCACCTCGAGCTGATGTCACCTGTGTACGACTGCTCCCCCCACCGTCGATCGCCTCCTCCCCCTTCCGATGGCACGCCGTACAACCACCTAGCCCCCCTATATCTACCATACCCCGAGCCCTGCTAGCCCTAGACCACCTAGACCCCCTCACCCTCGAGCTCCGCCGCCGTCTGCCCTCTCTTCCACCTCTGCAGCCGCCACCTCCTGAAGCTCAACGGAGCCGCGCCTGAATCCGTGATCCCCACCGTCGTTGCAGCCCCCTTTCCCCTCGCTGTCCACGGGAATTGAACCACCTCTTTCCCCTCTTCCGGTTCGACACCACAGTGGAGCCCGAGGAGGGCCAGGTCCACGCCGCCGTCCGTGACTTCGCCGGCGAGCCACTGCATCGACACTCTGCTACACCTGCAGCGCATGGTGAGCGTCACCGTCCTTCTCCCCGTCCCTTCCTGTTGTCTGCCTCCGCACACACTCCCGCGTCAGCACCAACGCCCACATCCAGCACTGCATCCACTCGCACAACGTTGATCATCGCCGCCGGTGAGCCTATGTTAAGCAGAGCAAGCACACGGTCGTCAGAAGAAAGTTCAGTTAACTTTCAGAAAACCTGCGCGTATCGGAACCTCTTCCTCACTGCATCGCTTGTTCTGTCACCAAACTGTTCTCACTGCACTGGTTACGGCGTCTGCGATCAAGCGCTTGGTCGTGGGTTCGAGACCCCACCGCGCCACACTTTTTTCGGGAATTTTTCCCTAAGTAGAGGCCCACCTGTAAGCCCCTCAGGTGGCCACGCGTGCAGCTGCGTGGTCCACGTTGGCCAGTGGCCCACGGGCAGTGGTCGTGGTTAAGAAACCCGCGGTAACAAAAGTTTCTGCATTTTGTTTTCCAAATTAAATCCAGTTAAATAACAGATTTGAAACAAAAGCTTCCACCTTTAATAACTTTTAATCTGTAATTCCAATAAATAAAACTTGTATATGTTTTCTGATCCAAATTTCATAATCTTTCCAAATACCCTATTTGTGTTCTGTTTTGAGCGTTCAAAATACATTTAAATTTCAAATTTGAATAAGTCAAATGTAATTTGCAATAATTCATAAGTAATTCATACTAATCCCAAATAATGCAAATAAAATATGTTTTTCACACCTTTTTGAATATCCTATTCAAATATAAAATTTGTTTCATTGTTTGAATAATTTAAATTGCCTAAATAATTTAATCCTTGTTTAATTTAATTAAATTTGATAAAATCATAACTTGCTCCAAATAAAATATTTTTGAACATGCAAAATATGTTTTCAAACCATCAAAGTGTGAACTTTTCAAATGTGCATTTGAATTTATGATTTGAACAAATAAAATTCAAATAATATTCAAACTTGTTCTAATTCAATTAAAACTTGTTTAATATTGTTTAATTCATAATAAATTCATCCTAATTCCAATTTCAATATTTGAAACATGTAATCCAACTAAAATTTGATGTTCTTTTCAAATATAAATTTTGTTTGCTGTTTTGAATAATTTAAATTGCTGAAAACAACTGTTTCTTAATTATTGCATTTAAAATTGCCAAAATAATAACTTGCTCATTTTAAATCCAATTTCAACAAATGAAATATGTTTTCCATGCAAAATTAAACCACCTTTCCAAATATAAAATTTGTTTCATGTTTTGAATAATTAAAATTGGTTAAATGATTTAAACCTTGTTTAATCATTTAATATTGTTAAATTCATAACTTGATCAAAACAAATTCTTTTGGGACATATAAAATATGTTTTCAAACCATAAAATCATAACCTTTTCAAATATAAACTTTGTTATTTGTTTTGAACACTTTAACTTGATGAAAACAACAAATGCTTGTGTGACACCTTTAAGTAACCAAAATTTCTTAACTTAATAAACCAATTTTCAAACTTGTTAAACCTTATTTCTATTTGATTCTATTGTTGTTATTTTGTTGTTTTCCTCATCCATGCATCATGCTAATTCACCTACACAAGTTGGTTAGTTGTAAAACAATTAATTCAACCATAATTCATGGGCTTTTCATATGCAATCCAATTGCATGTGGGTCCATTTAATCATGTTGTTATCTTGTCAACTAGTTTATTTCTATGCATCAATTAAATTGACATGCATCATCCCATTGTTTGTGCACTATGCCATGTTATTGATTGTTTATCTTTCTGCATTGTTTGTTTGCTTCTTCTCGGATAAACGACGACGTTGAGACCGACGATCCTTACGACACCCCTTCTAAGGAGTTAGCTCAGTACCAGGCTACTGGGTTTTGCAGGCAAGTTATCACTCACATGAACCATTGTGTTCCTTTCAACCCTGGTTACCGATACTTTCCGTTGTCTATTTCTTGCTAGCCTTAGTGGTATTTGTTTCTGTTACGAACCTATCACATGATTCCCTGAACCCTGATATTGCCTCATCACCCCTCCTACAACCCTATTGATTGAGCCAGTGTCTTACTAGCATGCTTAGGTTGTTTTGCTCGAGTCTGTTACCCGTCACTTTCTGTTACTATTTTATTATGTCCTGGGGGCTCGATGTTTAATCAATCAATCAATCATGCTAATATTACTGTTAATAATAATTTGATGATAAGGCACCGGCAGGAGGCCCATGAGAGGTTTTGAGGCCTGCTAGCGTCGACCCTAATAGGAAAAGGGTCTTGTCTACTGATCCATGATGAGCGCACTAACCGCATGTGGGAAGCGAGTATGGGCGCCCCCCTCAACTTGACCTGATTCGCATCTCGTCCAAATCGCCTCATTTAGTTCGTGTTTTCCATTTGCCGCATGCATGTTTTTGCGAGCCCAGGCCAGGGTGGAACTTTCGTAGTCGGCATATAGGGGGACACGTTCTTAGAGTGCTATGAGGGTCCATTTTCTTCTGGGCTCGATTAGCCGTGCGCCCAAGGTGCTTTGGGCTTGATGCGAAGAATGGTTGGTTGTGTAGAGTACCCCGCTTGGTGGGAGGCATCCCATCTAGCGGGTTATTCTTGCGTGTACGGCCAAATTGGTGCAACCCTGCAGGGATAATCTTCTCGAGAAGCCGTGTTTTCCGCGGTTATGGATTACTTGGTGAAAGTACTGGCTAACAAGTACTCAGGACAACTTAAACATAATGATCAAACATGTTACACCCAATGATTAATAGCTTGACTAGTAATAGGCTTATTGACACAATAATCTGAACCATCATTATTTCAACTGTGTGAGTTATCCTCGGATCGCTTCTTTGGATAAGGGGCGAGATCCAGGATGGGTTTGTTTGAAGTTATCTTTCAGTTGGTTACAACCCTCGATCTTATCTCCTTTCTGTTAGCCGGAAGTGGTAGAATCTCTGTAGTTGGTTAGTGCAGCCAGTTGCAGCATCTTTTATACCCCTTTATCTTCCGTTGAACCCAAGGCATCTGTGCTTGGTGTTGACGGGTTACACTTTGGTGAACTGTGAGTCTTGCTTGCCAGTACGTTTATGTACTGACCCCTTTGGGGCTGTGGTTTATGCAGACGACGTTTCCGAGGATCTCCATGGTGGCTACTACGTGGAGTACGACGAGACTGCTAACGAGTAGATAGCGGACCCGGGCAGGATCCGAGACTTCGTGGATGGGCTCCGTCTGTTCGTTTCCGGCCTCTTAGGCCTATTTGGATCTTCTCTGTACTCAGACATGTTGAATGCTTCCGCTGTGATGTGATGATGTATTGTTGGGGCATGTGCCCTCTGGATGATTGTATTTGCTAATTCTGCCTTAGTGAAGGCCATTTGCAACCTTATTTCAATCTTTTGTGTCCTAGAGGCATGTTGTGTTATCCTTTTGTTCAAAGCCGTTGACGTACCATGTGTGTATGGTATGAAGTACGTCAATGGAAGTATCCTGATTTCTATGGGATAGTTTACATCGACGGTGAACAGTAACGGTTGGTTGTCGCACATAAGTGTTGGCCTACCCGTAAGGGGACGCGGGAGCCGTTAAGCCCCGTAATCCAATCAAAATACTGTTCAGTTCGTACGGTGAGTATCCTCTAGAAGTCCGGGTGCGACATCAGGGTCGTGACAAGTCATGGTATCAGAGTAGGACTGCCTGTAGGAAAACTTTACTCCTTGGTCGATGTTGAGTTTAGTGGTTGTGAAATCTATTTTGAAAGCCCAGATGGATTGTGAAAATCTCTTTAGTATTCTTTTTACTCCATATCTGGTATCACTATAACTCTGGGTCTCATTATCTGTTTTGATTTGAAAAGGTTTTGCCATCTCTGCTAGTCATTCAAAACCTAGGTGCCTTCCTTGGCAAGGACGTCTTTCAACCAAGTTGACCTAGTGTTAAAGTTTCTAGAGTCGTGTGTGTTCCGCAGTCCGTTATCTCTTGATTCAACGAGGAGATTTCATTTCCATCATAATCTCTCATATTTGTGTGGATTCCATATTCTTCCATGTCCTAGAGTCTCAAACCCAGAACCTCGAGATTTCCTTTGATCTCGAATGTATCCTTTCCATCTGTTGATATACTTAGGGAGCAATGTATGGCTCTTGAAAGATACTTCGTGATCGCTACTCATAGTGCCCTTTATGGCACTCAGATAGTAGTTACTCCTTTCTCTGTGGTTTTAACCCTCGGACTTGAACCGAAGGTCCCGGAATGTGCTAAATTGTGGTGGGTTGAATCATGCGGTTTATAACCATGTGATGCTCACGCTATCGGCACATGATGCTAACCTCCAACCCAAGATCTGTTCTGTTGATCCTGAGGAACATGTTCTACCTCAGGATGGCTAGATAATTCCAACTCTCATAGCCATAGGTTTTCTTTTGGAGCCAAAAGGGATCACAACAAGAGTGATCATCATGGCCTCGACATCTTTATTCTTAATTCGGCTATATCGATCTTTTAGCATGGGTATTAAAAATGAGTATGACCCTGTGCATCAATGTGATCTTAGGATCTCTCCTCGGCATGATTCTACCTTTCAGTTTCTCTCAAATCCCCATCCGTTGTTTTGGACACCAAGTTGCATACGTGTGTTGGAGTCTTCCAATGCATGTTCCTCTCGTGTTCCGTCAGAACGTCCCACCTTGGAATGTAAGGAGAAACAAACTCCAGTACCTGGTTCATCTATAGGACCAGGTCAAAGTTTTGTAGTTCGCATATTTAAGAGGCTTCATTAGCTTCTACTCTCTTCCACCTTCGAGTATTACACTCTTATATATCAAGAGGTTAAGTTGAGTTTCATGGCCTTATTGATGAAGTGGTGCTCTTACACATCTTCACTTCCCCTTCGTCAAAGCTTGAAATGCTCAAGAATGTTGGGTGTACCTTAATGTGTGTACGAAATATTCCTAGAAACTCTTATTGCTTTAAAAAAAAGTCAAGAAACATATGTATCCTTCTTAGCTCTATTGGTCAACCGGTATTTATTTGAAGTTGATTGTGTTACCAAGTCCGTCCATTCTGGTGACATTCTCGGTCAAAGAGTTAGGTTCATGTGGAAGCTCTCAAGACCACGTCATTTTGCCTTGAAAAGCAAGACTCCTTCCGAACTCCAAGACATATCGGTCGGTTGTGATATTATGGTCGTATTTCTAGAAGTATCACCAGGTTTGTCACCTGACCGTGATGTCTAAATAAAGGGGTAATTTGAACTACTCCTTTTTCCAAGAACTTCACTAGATACCATGGACTAGTTGGTTGAGCTTAAACAACAACTTACAGAGTTGAAAGACAGTAGCTCTGCCTAACTTGTTCATTTACCAAGTGAATGTCCAGTTGTGTTCTTGTTGAAGAATGATATTATCTGTTCGTGGACATGCTATCATTCTACCCTTGATTTGATTTGGGCTATCGTCAAATCAATCGCGGACCCAAGGACTATTTTTGTTGGTGGTTTCACTCACGGTGTTTTGCCCGAGTACACCTTCATGTCCTTTAGTCTGAACAATATTTTGTCTTGTTCATATATCATATACTAGTTGTCGAGCCCATCGATGACATTCATATTTTCTCCAAGTTGCAAGAGGTTCATGTTGAAAAATTGGCACTAATGTTGGAAACTTTTGAGAACCATATTTGTGTTATCACGAAGTTTGTGTTCTGGATGTTCAAAGTGACTTTCTCCGGTCCACGTGCTTTTGATGAAAGTTGTCGCTAGGGATCCAAGTAAAGTTTCCTTGTTCCCTCGGTAATAATCCCTAGTCGGTCATGCATGTGTGGACTATTCTTGAGATGGTTGGTTGTTACCTCCATTTATTTGAAGAAGTGTCCATGCACACCAAGCCATTGACTGATTGTTCAATAAAGAGAAGAAGTCCAAGAACTTTGTTATATTTGAATTGTCTTCCCAACAATGACTCTGATGTGCTCCATTCTAAGTAATCCATGTAGGTGCAACCGTCTTTTCCAAGTTGCCAATACATGAGTTCTGTAATCTTGTTCATCATTTCAAGATTGACATCGTAGTCTATATCTTGAGAATCTAGTAAATGTATCTTGTAGGTAACCGGTGCAACCTCTTTGATTAAACATACTGAGTCTGAATCATCCTCCCACTAGCCAGAGCTGAATCTCAAGAAGCACCGCTGGTTGGTGTTTCCTCAAGGGTTTCAACTCAGGTCCCTTTTGAAAATCCGGCATGGTTGATGTTGTGGTTGACACAATTAGTTGGAAGGCTCACGTTATAATCCTTTGAATCGGTAAGAACAACCACTCTCCATAAGGATTCTAGTATGCCTATTATAGAAGTTGTTCCTTATGGTTCTTCCAATCTGAAGTTTGACTTTCCCTTCATGACCTATTGAAAGCTTATTGTAAGCTCGATATTGGTGTCTACAACATCCAGAAAAAGTTGGAAGTTGATTTGTCCAATGTCCCTATGTCAATCCTCCAAAACTTGCTTCCAGTGGAAACAAGTTTGTTATGAAAAACTCCATCTTGTGGTGATCTTTAAACCGTCGATGTTCAATCCCCTGTTTCTTGTTGTTGGTACCTGTGGTGACCCAGCACACCACTGCATGTGTAGTGCGCAAGTCGGTGACATAATACTCACATAAGGTCTTATCCGTGAATATTACATCTCTCAGAGTGGTACAACAGAAACACAGCGGGTCCAAGCAAAGCTATAGGATACAAACTTCATTACAAAATCTTGAGAATCTCTTTGATGAATCAAAGAAGATCTCCTGCAAATGAAACATCAGAAGAAGCAATTCGAAGCTCCAAGCCGGAGAAGAACTCTAGCTCAGAACTAATCCACTACGGCTGATGTCAGCCCTAATCTATGGCTAGTAATGCTAAGTCCAAGAATGGTTTCTACCTACACCTTGATAACTTGTCCTCCACCAGAGTTGTTGATGATGATATTTTATCGACTAAGTTATAGCTCACTCCACGTAGCTCCTTTAGGCAGCGATGGATTCTCGATGACGACTTCAATAGGGCTTCAACCCTAAGCAGGGGGTCAAACGGGATAGAATGAGTAACGAGCGTTACTCAGCAAGTTCATGATATATAGTGGGTGGTTGATGCACTAACTACAGCTTTAGACTCGAAAGAGTCATAAGCTAATGCAAGGTTTTGTAAAACTTTCTTCAAGAGGTTGCTTTTAATTCTGAAAACTATGCCCGCCAGACCATCACAGGACTAGAACTTCATGGAGTTGCCTTTCCTGTAGCGTTCGCAGTTCCTTCCCGGAACAGGGGGTAACATGCCACATCCTTTTACACTCTGCAGAGGTGCGTTACTTTACCCATGGACGACCAAGACCATGTTGCACAACCAGGCTCGAGATCCTGTCCACTCCCACTCAGGTGTGGGGCCCGGTAGTTGGTCCAAGCCAAACCGTGCTTCTCCGCACAACGCATGCCCACCCATTTCTGCCAGCAGGTTGAACGCCTGATTCCCCCCCTCACGATGGAGATCTACGCGCCCCTGGCAGACACTCATAGACCCCAGAGCCCGTGGGACGTAAGGGCTCCCACCCATGTGCATGTAGTCTCGCAAGACCTACAGTGTACGTCTCTGGCAGTCCGTTGACATGCGAACGAGAAAAGTATCACGGCTGACTTACTCCCCCCATAGAAGACCCATGGTTAACGCGGTATTTACGGCGCACCGAGTTCTGACGGTATTTGTGGTTAGTTCCTAGGTAATACGTTCCCGTGCAGATGGAACCTTCCTTTGACCTATTCATCTTACCATGGTTCCATCCGCCCACCACACAGAACACTACCACTCGGGTAGTCATTCAATTAGTCATATTATTATAAAAATAGGATCATGCATTCTTTTGAGAATAGGTGATAATATGACAGGGTTTTTGCAGATAGTTTGTTATGAAGTACTGCAAAGGATATGAGCAAGTGATGAACTTGCCTGAGATTGAAAGAACCATAATAATAATCCAGGTCTTCGGGTTCGAGGGTCGCGTAGAGAAATCCAAACATCTGAAAGATAGCAAAGTAGTCCCGGTAAGGACTACAGAAAACACTGGCAACATGATACATGCATAGTAATGAGATGCATCGTGGATTACCCTGGAACATACCCCAGCTTACAAGTGTAAGCCACGTTTGATACGATATCTTAATCACCCGGTTTTTAGGTGAGTGGTTTCATTACTTGTGGTGATGTGGTTATTTCTTTTAGGCTTAGGTGGGTTTCACTTTTATTGAACAAACACTTGTTATCATGTTTAAGTAGAAGTGTTATACATGGTTAGATAACAAAACAATGATACATGGGAAATAATTATTGAAAAGGTAGCAAACATGTTTGATTTTATATTCCAAAAGTGTAGAGCTAATGACAATGAGTTTAGTTGAAAATGATGAACTAATACATCTAACTCTATCATCACACTACTTGCTAATGACTTGTGATGATAGGTTTTATAGGTGTGAAAATGTGTGGGTTTTATTAATAAGGAAAATAATGATGTGATATTCATCTCTGGTTTTTTAATAGACATTAATAAGCTTTCAATATACTTATAAAAGCAAGTTTAGAAGTTAAGTAAAATGTTTTACAATTTACATATTTGAGTTGGAAATATTGTTCTCTTTAATTTGGTATATCAATTATTGTTTTATGAAAATATATGAATAAGTTATTATTTTATTAATTTTAAATGAATTAAATGACTAGGCAAAACATTGCACACATGAAAACTTACTCAATTTGCTTTGTAAACATCATAGATGAGTTGCATTTGTCATTTGGAGAATTTTGGTATATAACTTGTATTTTTCTGATTTTATGAATTATTTATTATTTTTCTCAATTTTAAATGATTTAATTTAATTAAAGAAAATATTTAATTTTAAAGTTTATTAAACATTGTTGAAAAGTTGATAAACATTTAGATTGTATTTTTCTAAACATTTTGATATATTTTTCATATTTTTCTGATAATTATTTTAATAGTTATTGAATTAATGAATTTAAGAATTAGCCTTTTCCTTTTTTTTTAAATTGACAGGTGGGATCCACCTGTAATATTCGAATCAATTAAAAAGAAAAGAAAATGAAAACCTCTCCTGATGTCATGTTGGCGTCATGATGATGTCAGCACAGGAGATGCTCTTCTGTTCATCACGAATTCGATCAAACAGATTCTAATTTGCCAAATTAAAGTAAACCACGACGTACAGAAGACTAAAACGAGCCTAGGGGTGGCGGATATGTGACCATATGGTCACCGGAATGTCACCGGCGGTGACCTTCCGTGGTGGCCGGAGGTGGTGCACGATGACGGAGAGGATTTAGGGCCTCAAATCCCAAACTGAGAACACCCCAAGATGCCTGAGCTTACCAGGAACATTATGATGCGGTCGGGGTGACAAGGCGTGGTCGGAATCGCCGGCGCGCTTCCGCGGCGGCCGGAGCGGACAGCAAAGGGAACGGAGAAATTCTCCGGCTCCCGGCCTTCCCAGCAAATGAAGTTTGGTGGAGAGGTAAAGGAAACCACGGCGCACCCGATGATGGCCTCGGTTCCACTCGAGGTGACCGGGATGGACGACGGTGAGCGGAGGCTGTCTACTGTTAGGGTTAGGGTTTGGATTCCGGACTTGCAGAGAGAGAGAGCAGGCGAGTGAGGAGAAGAAGTGGAGAGGAGCTTGGCCTCTCCTGGCTCTTATCCTCGCGGAGGATCGGCAAGCAGGACGTGGCCAGGCCGAGTCAGCCATGGCGGCACGCCTCTGCCTTCTGTCCAGAGGTGGAAGAAAGAAAGAAATAAAAGAATCTTTCAATAACCCCCTGTGATTGATACATTTAACAACCAGGTCCTTCTGTCTTTAAAACTGAGAATAAAACACTGTTTTCAGGGCTTTTTTGTGAACCTAAAAATTATGAAAAAATATATTTGGAAAGCTTATCAAATTTGCAATCTCACCATATTTTGTTTTGGTGAATTGGAGCAATATTTGTATTTTTTTATTTAGGGTGCTAGATTAAGTGATTTTTGTTGTTTTCCCTCTATTTAATTTATTAGATGCCTTAAAATCTATTTTAGGCATGAAAATTATATTCACACAAAACACATGGGGTCCACCAAGTGGTGTGTTCTCATTGGAACCTCTAGATACAAATTCCTTATAGAAAGTAATTAAGTAAAATACTTGGTGCTGGTTCTATGTACTGTTATGAAAATCATTTAGTTTGGAATTATATTCCATGTCACACCAAATGATTTTAAAGGGGTAAAGGAACTTGTTTTCCTTTTATAATACTATGTTATTTTCATAGCTAAAACTCTTTAGCAATTTTGGTTGACATTTTACTTAAGTGTGTATCAATCAGATTTGTTATTTTAGGGACATGATCAATTGGAAAACATGTGTGGCTTTGAAATCTTATTTACTGGTTTTCCACATAGGTTCCAATATGGATATTATCCCATGTTTGTTTTGGAACATGTAGTCATCTACTTGATTATATGTAGATGAATTTTTGGTATCATCTGTTAGTCTTACATGTGAAAAGGATTTGGAAAACAAGGTTTTAAGCTTGTGTTCATCTTCCTCCACATATCAAGACATGTGGATGTAATGACTTGTTATTATTTCATACTTGATAATTGTTTTCATCTAAGACATTAGTATGAGCTCTTCATCTCTGATGGTTTGACAGAGGTTATTTGCTCTCTATTATATTCTAATGATCCACTGGATAATTTCTTATGCTAGGCTTCCTTGCTAAACTAGTGTTTCTCCTTGTTGACTCCTGTTGCTTGATGTTCTTGTCACTGGTTGTCACTAATCTTCTGTTATCACCTTTGTCCATTGCAGGTAGGTTCCTTTCATGGTTGCCAAGCTCAACTGTTTCACCATTGTGGTGAAAACATCTAATTACTCCAAGCAAGGATTTTACTTAGAGGATTATAAAAGAATGTGAGTTATTTTATGACATCAGGTTGCCATATGCATACAAGAAGAATTTGTTAACAAGTGGCCAAACTTGCCTCCAAATTTCTAATCATATACATTTGGTTGAGATGTACTGGGTTATATGATTTTATGTTTGTTTGTGTATGACACTCAGTTGTTTGAGTATACAAAAGTGATTTGTTAGCAAGGTGGCTAGTCTTGTTACCAAACTACTTCTATATAACACTAACATTGGAGTATCACACTCTTTCAGGAGGAGTTAATAAGATCAAATCAAGATATAAGAGTTTCCAAATACTCTTATAGTAGATTGGAGTAGCACTCCTAGAACACTCTGAATAATCTCCTTGAAGATCTTCATGTGATAGTTCCTCCTGTCTTGTGGTTTCTTATCTTGCAGAATGATTTGGAGAAGATTGGAAAACAAGATAGAATGGTCTAGACAACATAACAAGATCTAGATTGAGAGTTACTTCATGCTTTTATTATCCTTCCATAAACTTCTCATTGTATTTCCCACAAGATATGTTCTTATATCATATATGATTGGTTTACTTAGTTTTCAATTTACTTTCTCCACTAGAGGTTATAATTTGTTGTTACTCCTTAATTGTATCCAGAGATACTTTAGTTGTTGAATGATGAGTTGGATAAAATGTGGAGTGTTTGTGAAATGATGACTTGGTAGTAAATTGATCTACTGGTTCATTGATGTGTTAATGTTTCATATGCTCACTTATATAAGATGTTTAAAGCAATGAGCATGTGAAAGTTATTGAGGTTTAATGACTTATGTCATAGTTGTTATTTGTTCTCCCAGGTGTCATGATCTACTTTATATTCATCACTTTATTAACTTTGTCATTCATAATGCAGATATAGAGATTTGGGAATATCATGTGTGATGATCAAGGTTTAGAAGTAGTTTAAGAAGATTTATTACTTCTTTTAGATACTTCTTTTATGGTTGAGGAGATATGTACATATTCGATAAATATATTATTAATGATAATTAAGTTACTTCCCACTTGTGGGACTTGGGTTAACACTTGTTTGTATCACTTGTTTTCTGTTGAACCTTTGTTATTTACTTGTGAAGGTTCACTTAGTAGTTATTTAATAATTTGGACATATGTGGTGTGAATGGTTGATCACTTAAATAATTATTGTTTGAGAGGACATCACATCTCTGTTGATGAGATGGTTCAATTATGCATTACTCATTTGTGAAAGTATGATCATCAGATATGGGATTTGGTTACTCACCCCTCTTTGAGTTCTAGATACACAGTGAATTATCCCAAGTCACTTATAGACTTGAGGTTAGACTTGTTTAGTGTTTGTGTTGGTCACATCCAATTATGGTTTGTATAATCAGATGATTTGGTTTGTAGAGATACTATGTTATAAAGATCACTCCAAATGTACTCCTGACTAGATGAACTAGACCTATTTCATCATGTCAAGTGAAACATTGGTCACTTTGATTCGTTTAAACTTTCGCGCCAAAATTTCCCGTACTTTTAGATGCATGCTTTGCAAATGCACATATTATATTTAGATCCTGATAACTTCCCAAACACTGGGATGTTACAGTATCTCCCCCTTAACAAAAACTTCGTCCCGAAGTTCAACCTCTCTCACGTAAAGATAAGTAGAGAGAACTTCTGTAGATCGTTGAATCTTCACAACTGTTTCTTGTGGTTGACCTTGGCATGTGTACCCTCTTGTCTTGATTGTTCACCTTCCACTGTCTTGTATGATAATATAATAGTATGCCAGTTGTTCGGACAACTATGTCTTGTTACTAGGCCTTCCTAATGGTCTTACGAAGAACACGTGGTATTTGCACCATTAGTGGATACCAAGTTTCATTCTCCGATGAATAGGTAAAGTTTCCTACTTCTCAGAACTTTCTGGATAACATTTGGTCTATCCACCAGGTGATGAATAACCAATTAATTTCTTCCGGTATACTGGATATTGACTATGTTTAGGACTCCATTTGGTTCAGTCTAATGGTCTCAAGATAAAGCTTTTCCAAAGAAACTTGTACGAAGTAGTTTACACTGAGTTAGACTCTTCTAATTAGTAAAAATATCTTCGAGTTTCCTCGAGTTTTAACTTTTTCCTACAAATGACTACAACCTATTCCACTGGTTACTTCCTATGGTCTTTCTACATCTTTGGTTGTTGACTACTATGGAACAACTCTATAAGTTTATTTCTCGAACTACTACATGATCCATTAATGGATATAACTACTCATGTTATTTTCTTGGCATCACTTGTGGTAGCTCACCATGTGTTGATAAAGTATCTCACCAAATCCAAGCAAGATGTGGAATGTGGTCCATTCCCATCAGTGGATTTATTAACTTCTGCCTTCTTGACTTTCTAATCTTCCAGAGCGTTGGTGGTTGCTTCAATCAGCTGAAATTTCAGACCGCTCTCATGCTAATCCTATACCCTCTAGACCAGTAACATCAAGATAGAACTTAGTGTTTGCACATGCCTTTGCACATCAAGTTCAATCTTCATGTACAGATCTAGTCAATCAAAAATCCAAATAAAATCCAATAAATCCCAAATGCAGTTTTCACTCATGCATCAAAAGCCTGTGAAATAATTGTACTTTGAGTAAAATGTCTCAAGTACCAAGGCTCTTAAATGCTATACACTACAAGTAGGTATATATTACCTTGTAATCCTATTCTACACAACCACTCTTTGCCCAGGTAATTACTCCAATTGCATGCCTTACTACAATGGAATAAACTCAGACAAAATGATCTTATAGTAGTTGTTTTCTAACTTGGTTCCATATAGGACTAAGTATTATGTAATTTAATTACTTCATCTTGATCACGATAAGCTTCTCATGGTATCTGTTGATCCTTCGGGTTGTTGATCACATCGTAGGAGTAGTAATGTGGCTTCCATTAATGCTTATGCCTTCTCCTAATTCTATATTATACGATGATGATTCACCTCTAGACTTAATAACAAAGGATATGGTATATACCCCATAGTTACCATAGTTTAATAACTCTTTATGACTATCAAACATCCCTTCTTGATGACTCATATACTTATTCTATACCATGATCTACTCCATCCTATTCATTCATAGAATGGGGTAATCATCATTTCGACTTGATCATATCTGACTATGTCAGAATTATTTTTCTTAATGAAACTAATACATGTTAGACTTCTAACTATTCATACCTTGGTATACAGAAAATAGATAAGTAGATTTACTCAAGTTGAGTAAGATATTCTTTACAAGTATGATCATATCATTCTCAAGTGAATGATTATCATAGTTGTAGGAAATGTGGTTCAGATAAGATGGCTTCCTATAATCTTTACCAACCTACAGATCTCCTAAAAAGGTTTTAAACCTAAGGTCGCTTCGCTCTGATACCACCTGTGGTGACCCAGCACACCACTGCATGTGTAGTGCGCAAGTCGGTGACATAATACTCACAGAAGGTCTTATCCGTGAATATTACATCTCTCAGAGTGGTACAACAGAAACACAGCGGGTCCAAGCAAAGCTATAGGATACAAACTTCATTACAAAATCTTGAGAATCTCTTTGATGAATCAAAGAAGATCTCCTGCAAATGAAACATCAGAAGAAGCAATTCGAAGCTCCAAGCCGGAGAAGAACTCTAGCTCAGAACTAATCCACTACGGCTGATGTCAGCCCTAATCTATGGCTAGTAATGCTAAGTCCAAGAATGGTTTCTACCTACACCTTGATAACTTGTCCTCCACCAGATTTGTTGATGATGATATTTTATCGACTAAGTTATAGCTCACTCCACGTAGCTCCTTTAGGCAGCGATGGCTTCTCGATGACGACTTCAATAGGGCTCCAACCCTAAGCAGGGGGTCAAACGGGATAGAATGAGTAACGAGCGTTACTCAGCAAGTTCATGATATATAGTGGGTGGTTGATGCACTAACTACAGCTTTAGACTCGAAAGAGTCATAAGCTAATGCAAGGTTTTGTAAAACTTTCTTCAAGAGGTTGCTTTTAATTCTGAAAACTATGCCCGCCAGACCATCACAGGACTAGAACTTCATGGAGTTGCCTTTCCTGTAGCGTTCGCAGTTCCTTCCCGGAACAGGGGGTAACATGCCACATCCTTTTACACTCTGCAGAGGTGCGTTACTTTACCCATGGACGACCAAGACCATGTTGCACAACCAGGCTCGAGATCCTGTCCACTCCCACTCAGGTGTGGGGCCCGGTAGTTGGTCCAAGCCAAACCGTGCTTCTCCGCACAACGCATGCCCACCCATTTCTGCCAGCAGGTTGAACGCCTGATTCCACCCCTCACGATGGAGATCTACGCGCCCCTGGCAGACACTCATAGACCCCAGAGCCCGTGGGACGTAAGGGCTCCCACCCATGTGCATGTAGTCTCGCAAGACCTACAGCGTACGTCTCTGGCAGTCCGTTGACATGCGAACGAGAAAAGTATCACGGCTGACTTACTCCCCCCATAGAAGACCCATGGTTAACGCGGTATTTACGGCGCACCGAGTTCTGACGGCATTTGTGGTTAGTTCCTAGGTAATACGTTCCCGTGCAGATGGAACCTTCCTTTGACCTATTCATCTTACCATGGTTCCATCCGCCCACCACACAGAACACTACCACTCGGGTAGTCATTCAATTAGTCATATTATTATAAAAATAGGATCATGCATTCTTTTGAGAATAGGTGATAATATGACAGGGTTTTTGCAGATAGTTTGTTATGAAGTACTGCAAAGGATATGAGCAAGTGATGAACTTGCCTGAGATTGAAAGAACCATAATAATAATCCAGGTCTTCGGGTTCGAGGGTCGCGTAGAGAAATCCAAACATCTGAAAGATAGCAAAGTAGTCCCGGTAAGGACTACAGAAAACACTGGCAACATGATACATGCATAGTAATGAGATGCATCGTGGATTACCCTGGAACATACCCCAGCTTACAAGTGTAAGCCACGTTTGATACGATATCTTAATCACCCGGTTTTTAGGTGAGTGGTTTCATTACTTGTGGTGATGTGGTTATTTCTTTTAGGCTTAGGTGGGTTTCACTTTTATTGAACAAACACTTGTTATCATGTTTAAGTAGAAGTGTTATACATGGTTAGATAACAAAACAATGATACATGGGAAATAATTATTGAAAAGGTAGCAAACATGTTTGATTTTATATTCCAAAAGTGTAGAGCTAATGACAATGAGTTTAGTTGAAAATGATGAACTAATACATCTAACTCTATCATCACACTACTTGCTAATGACTTGTGATGATAGGTTTTATAGGTGTGAAAATGTGTGGGTTTTATTAATAAGGAAAATAATGATGTGATATTCATCTCTGGTTTTTTAATAGACATTAATAAGCTTTCAATATACTTATAAAAGCAAGTTTAGAAGTTAAGTAAAATGTTTTACAATTTACATATTTGAGTTGGAAATATTGTTCTCTTTAATTTGGTATATCAATTATTGTTTTATGAAAATATATGAATAAGTTATTATTTTATTAATTTTAAATGAATTAAATGACTAGGCAAAACATTGCACACATGAAAACTTACTCAATTTGCTTTGTAAACATCATAGATGAGTTGCATTTGTCATTTGGAGAATTTTGGTATATAACTTGTATTTTTCTGATTTTATGAATTATTTATTATTTTTCTCAATTTTAAATGATTTAATTTAATTAAAGAAAATATTTAATTTTAAAGTTTATTAAACATTGTTGAAAAGTTGATAAACATTTAGATTGTATTTTTCTAAACATTTTGATATATTTTTCATATTTTTCTGATAATTATTTTAATAGTTATTGAATTAATGAATTTAAGAATTAGCCTTTTCCCTTTTTTTTTAAATTGACAGGTGGGATCCACCTGTCATATTCGAATCAATTAAAAAGAAAAGAAAATGAAAACCTCTCCTGATGTCATGCTGGCGTCATGATGATGTCAGCACAGGAGATGCTCTTCTGTTCATCACGAATTCGATCAAACAGATTCTAATTTGCCAAATTAAAGTAAACCACGACGCACAGAAGACTAAAACGAGCCTAGGGGTGGCGGAGATGTGACCATATGGTCACCGGAATGTCACCGGCGGCGACCTTCCGTGGTGGCCGGAGGTGGTGCACGATGACGGAGAGGATTTAGGGCCTCAAATCCCAAACTGAGAACACCCCAAGATGCCTGAGCTTACCAGGAACATTATGATGCGGTCGGGGTGACAAGGCGTGGTCGGAATCGCCGGCGCGCTTCCGCGGCGGCCGGAGCGGACAGCAAAGGGAACGGAGAAATTCTCCGGCTCCCGGCCTTCCCAGCAAATGAAGTTTGGTGGAGAGGTAAAGGAAACCACGGCGCACCCGATGATGGCCTCGGTTCCACTCGAGGTGACCGGGATGGACGACGGTGAGCGGCGGCTGTCTACTGTTAGGGTTAGGGTTTGGATTCCGGACTTGCAGAGAGAGAGAGCAGGCGAGTGAGGAGAAGAAGTGGAGAGGATCTTGGCCTCTCCTGGCTCTTATCCTCGCGGAGGATCGGCAAGCAGGACGTGGCCAGGCCGAGTCAGCCATGGAGGCACGCCTCTGCCTTCTGTCCAGAGGTGGAAGAAAGAAATAAATAAAAGAATCTTTCAATAACCCCCTGTGATTGATACATTTAACAACCAGGTCCTTCTGTCTTTAAAACTGAGAATAAAACACTGTTTTCAGGGCTTTTTTGTGAACCTAAAAATTATGAAAAAATATATTTGGAAAGCTTATCAAATTTGCAATCTCACCATATTTTGTTTTGGTGAATTGGAGCAATATTTTTATTTTTTATTTAGGGTGCTAGATTAAGTGATTTTTGTTGTTTTCCCTCTATTTAATTTATTAGATGTCTTAAAATCTATTTTAGGCATGAAAATTATATTCACACAAAACACATGGGGTCCACCAAGTGGTGTGTTCTCATTGGAACCTCTAGATACAAATTCCTTATAGAAAGTAATTAAGTAAAATACTTGGTGCTGATTCTATGTACTGTTATGAAAATCATTTAGTTTGGAATTATATTCCATGTCACACCAAATGATTTTAAAGGGGTAAAGGAACTTGTTTTCCTTTTATAATACTATGTTATTTTCATAGCTAAAACTCTTTAGCAATTTTGGTTGACATTTTACTTAAGTGTGTATCAATCAGATTTGTTATTTTAGGGACATGATCAATTGGAAAACATGTGTGGCTTTGAAATCTTATTTACTGGTTTTCCACATAGGTTCCAATATGGATATTATCCCATGTTTGTTTTGGAACATGTAGTCATCTACATGATTATATGTAGATGAATTTTTGGTATCATCTGTTAGTCTTACATGTGAAAAGGATTTGGAAAACAAGGTTTTAAGCTTGTGTTCATCTTCCTCCACATATCAAGACATGTGGATGTAATGACTTGTTATTATTTCATACTTGATAATTGTTTTCATCTAAGACATTAGTATGAGCTCTTCATCTCTGATGGTTTGACAGAGGTTATTTGCTCTCTATTATATTCTAATGATCCACTGGATAATTTCTTATGCTAGGCTTCCTTGCTAAACTAGTGTTTCTCCTTGTTGACTCCTGTTGCTTGATGTTCTTGTCACTGGTTGTCACTAATCTTCTGTTATCACCTTTGTCCATTGCAGGTAGGTTCCTTTCATGGTTGCCAAGCTCAACTGTTTCACCATTGTGGTGAAAACATCCAATTACTCCAAGCAAGGATTTTGCTTAGAGGATTATAAAAGAATGTGAGTTATTTTATGACATCAGGTTGCCATATGCATACAAGAAGAATTTGTTAACAAGTGGCCAAACTTGCCTCCAAATTTCTAATCATATACATTTGGTTGAGATGTACTGGGTTATATGATTTTATGTTTGTTTGTGTATGACACTCATTTGTTTGAGTATACAAAAGTGATTTGTTAGCAAGGTGGCTAGTCTTGTTACCAAACTACTTCTATATAACACTAACATTGGAGTATCACACTCTTTCAGGAGGAGTTAATAAGATCAAATCAAGATATAAGAGTTTCCAAATACTCTTATAGTAGATTGGAGTAGCACTCCTAGAACACTCTGAATAATCTCCTTGAAGATCTTCATGTGATAGTTCCTCCTGTCTTGTGGTTTCTTATCTTGCAGAATGATTTAGAGAAGATTGGAAAACAAGATAGAATGGTCTAGACAACATAACAAGATCTAGATTGAGAGTTACTTCATGCTTTTATTATCCTTCCATAAACTTCTCATTGTATTTCCCACAAGATATGTTCTTATATCATATATGATTGGTTTACTTAGTTTTTAATTTACTTTCTCCACTAGAGGTTATAATTTGTTGTTACTCCTTAATTGTATCCAGAGATACTTTAGTTGTTGAATGATGAGTTGGATAGAAATGTGGAGTGTTTGTGAAATGATGACTTGATAGTAAATTGATCTACTGGTTCATTGATGTGTTAATGTTTCATATGCTCACTTATATAGATGTTTAAAGCAATGAGCATGTGAAAGTTATTGAGGTTTAATGACTTATGTCATAGTTGTTATTTGTTCTCCCAGGTGTCATGATCTACTTTATATTCATCACTTTATTAACTTTGTCATTCATAATGCAGATATAGAGATTTGGGAATATCATGTGTGATGATCAAGGTTTAGAAGTAGTTTAAGAAGATTTATTACTTCTTTTAGATACTTCTTTTATGGTTGAGGAGATATGTACATATTCGATAAATATATTATTAATGATAATTAAGTTACTTCCCACTTGTGGGCCTTGGGTTAACACTTGTTTGTATCACTTGTTTTCTGTTGAACCTTTGTTATTTACTTGTGAAGGTTCACTTAGTAGTTATTTAATAATTTGGACATATGTGGTGTGAATGGTTGATCACTTAAATAATTATTGTTTGAGAGGACATCACATCTCTGTTGATGAGATGGTTCAATTATGCATTACTCATTTGTGAAAGTATGATCATCAGATATGGGATTTGGTTACTCACCCCTCTTTGAGTTCTAGATACACAGTGAATTATCCCAAGTCACTTATAGACTTCAGGTTAGACTTGTTTAGTGTTTGTGTTGGTCACATCCAATTATGGTTTGTATAATCAGATGATTTGGTTTGTAGAGATACTATGTTATAAAGATCACTCCAAATGTACTCCTGACTAGATGAACTAGACCTATTTCATCATGTCAAGTGAAACATTGGTCACTTTGATTCGTTTAAACTTTCGCGCCAAAATTTCCCGTACTTTTAGATGCATGCTTTGCAAATGCACATATTATATTTAGATCCTGATAACTTCCCAAACACTGGGATGTTACAGTACCTTAAGTTCTAATCAACTTACATGTTGTGTGATTATGTCAGTCACTTTAGCCTATGGAGTCTTAACCATGTGGTAAACGTATTGCTACGTCAAATCCACAATATAAAATACATTCCTTATTTCCTTCAGGTGTTCCAATCCTCGTTGGTTAATCATATTTATGGTGTTACCAAGAACTCCTCCTTCTTTACGGTATTCCAACTTATTTTGGTTACTCATCTTCTGTTGTGAAGTAACATCATGATCCTTCACAAGGATTTCCAGAAACTTTGTTGGAAAGAATGAAAGTTTCCTCATCTTCTATACCCACTCCGAAGAGTGAACATGATTCTATTTCCAAACATCCTCTGCACATATGATTCCAATGTGTTCTTGTGTTTCCCTCGTCTACGGATATTACATTGTGGTATCTAAGACAATCTTTTCCATCTTGGTAATCTTCTTGACGTAAAGAGTGAAACCTCAGTGTTACAAGTTGTTCAACCTCTCTTCTCCAAAAGGATTTGGAGTCTTGTGCAAAGTTCATATTCTAAATCCTTTCAAAATCAATCGTTCTCAAACTTGAAACATTCTCCTACTCCTTCCGTTACCTTGACGTGTTTCATGCATGTTAACTCAAAAAGTTCTTTATGAACATTCCTGTCCTAAATTATCCATGAGATACTCGATCCTCGGGAATATCCAATTTCTTTAGAGTTTTCCCTCGTACCTAAGGTGTAGCTGCTGGATATCTTCGCAGTGCTACGGATCAACCTCTTCAAGAAGAGAACCGTAAGGTTCGAAAAGATCATTCAAACCGGTGTTCCTTCTTTCTTTCTCCTTCAGGAATCTCGGGACGAGATTCTTGTAAGAGGGTAGATTTGTAACATCCCCACCTTTGTTAAAAAGGGTTTGTGGTGTTGTGTTCATCTCATACATACATGAAACAAAATTTTAATCATGTTTGAACTTTGAAATTGAGAAAAATCCATAAATAGCACTTAAAATGGTTTTCAAAATTTTGAACTGAAAAATATTTCAATTTTACCAAAGCAAAACATGGCGAGGTTGGAAATTTTATGTAACATCCCAAATTTTGCTACCAAAGGGTTGTTGTGTTGTTCTCATCTCATACATGCATGGAAACAAAAATTTAATCATGTTTGAACCAATTTAAACTGTGAATTTAAATTGAATTGAGAAAATACCACAAATACTACTTAAAGTGGGTTTCAAAATTTTGAACTGAAAAATATTTCAAATACACCAAAGGAAAACATTGGTTAAAATTTTGCATTTGAAAATAACAAATGAACTGACCAAAAACCACTTAAAGTGGTCACCCAAATTTTCTTTTAAAAACATTTTCAAAGTTGGAAAACGAAAACATGGTTTGGTTGGAAATTTGACAAGGTTTCCAAAATATATTTTTTGCCAATTTTTATCTTTAAAAAAAGGCCCTCAAAATAGTGGTTTATGTTCTGTTTTTATATAGAAAAGGGCTATTATGTAAATACCAGAGACTCCAGGGGTTTTTCCGCAAAAGATCATTTTAATCGTCTTCCTCCTCATGCCAGAAGGCCGGAAGCTCCCCGACGTCGATCTCTCCACCTCCTGCTTCCCTCCCCGTGCAGATAAGAGGGAGAAGAGAAGTCCCGATCACTCCTACTCCTATACGCTCGCTCTCCCTCTCACTCTCTGTCTCTTCCTGAGTAGAACCGGAAACCCTAGCCTCCGGCGATCTGTCCTCGCCGCCGATACCGGCCTCGTCGTGCTCATCGGAGACTGCCATCTTCCCTATCGTCCTCTCCTCTATTCCCAGGCTGAAGGAATCGAGCCGGCACGGTCCCTAGCGCGAGGAATCGTCGTCTTCCCCAACTTCGGCCGACGGCCGCTATGCGTGATTCCGGCCGTCTCCGGCCTCCCCTCGCCTCCCCGACGCCTTCAGTGAGCTCGTGGTGAGTCCACGGTGCTCGGGCACCTCTCCTCCCCCTCTCCTTGCCTCTGGTTGCCTACGCGCATCATTACCGCCGTCGGACGCCGCCGTTCATAGTCGCCGGCGCATCTCCGGCGACCCTAAGGTAGCGGAGCCGCCCGCTTCTGGTCCCCAGTTGCCTCCCGCGTAGAACCCCCATGCGGGCGAGACCCCTCGCGGCCTAGTTCGCCGCCGGCGAGCACGACAGGGGCTCTGCCGTCCATTGCTTGCGTCGTGCTGACGTCATGATGACGTCAGCGTGGGCCAGATCCGTCACGATTCGAATTTAATTAAATTGTTAATGCCTGACAGGTGGGCCCATCTGCTTATTAATTCGAGAAAATAAATTAATTTTATAAAATCAATAACTTTAATTTTGTTAATCAGAAAAATAAGATAAAAATATGGAAATGTTCAGAAAAATAAACTCTACCCAAATATATCATTTTCATACATGTTCGACAAATTTTAAAAATGAGCAATATTTAATGTTGTTTAATTCATTTAAAATAGAGAAAATAAGTTTTAATTCAATAAAATTAGAAAATTAAAAGTTATATACCAATTTTCTCAAAATGACAAATGCAATCTAGCTATGGCGTTTTCAAACCCATTTGAGCAATTAAATTTGTACTCACTCTCATAATTGCCCGAATTGCCCCTCCGGGGTCTATTTCGGGCTAATTTCAGTAAAATTGCATAATTACCATACGAACCCTAGCAACCCATCGAACAGGCTTAGGGATTTTTTTTAAGTGCATTAACTTGCTCATGCATACATTTTGTGCATTGTATCGATGCCATTTGTTGATTGTTGTTCTTCTTCTCGGTGTTGTTTTCCCCTCGGTAGAATGCGACTCCGAAGTGAAGGCCAGCAACTCCATCGGCGAATACTTGATCTTAACCGACAAGTCAAGCACTTATCCCTGAAGTTGTTACCTGGTTTTCTTAACCAAGGAAAGCATAACCTCTTATCTGCTCATATATGGTTTTCGAAGTGTTTTGAATCTCGTATATTGCATGCGGTTCAAAGTATTTATGGTCTTAGATATAGTTCTCCTATACTTATTGGATCGCCTAAAATATCCTGATCCACTGCTCCTAGCAACTATAGGTTTGTATGTGCGCGCCTCGTTAAAGCCTATGAGTCTTGCTTAGCCATGCCTAGTTGTGATCCGATCCATCCGGTTGATGAATCTGGTCAATGCGTGATTCTACTTTGTTAGGTTGTTGTGGTTTGAATTACGTTTGATAACTTGACTAAATAACGACATGGATGTGAGGCCACAATGGGTTGTGGCGTTTTGTCCTATTCATGCCCCTAGGAGCGAGCTCTCGCCTTTGAAGCCAAGACTGAGCGTGAAACCACACGCGGGGCCTAACAGACCGCGCTCGACCAACTAATTTGTTTGGCCACGTCCATGAGTCATGTAGTTTGAGCTTTCCATCTGAGTTTCAGTCAGAAAATGATTTAGAGAAAACTTAGGGCGTGATCGGGACAAGTGATGGACGTACACGGATCTTTATCCCGACTCACAGAACAGGTGCCGTCAGAAGGTGGCCAACTCCCTGTTGACGGGGTGGCCCTGTTTGGGTTGACTCATGGATAGGGTCGAGCAAGGTAAAGGTCGTGGCCGACCACCCTCTGCCGGCACATCGTCGAAAGTGTGCCAATAGCTTGGCATTAAGAGTCGGATGGTACGCGTGGGTAAAGTTTACCCCCTGCAGGGATAAATCTCCTCGAGAAGTCGTGTCCACGGTTACAGAAGACTTGGCAACAGATTCTGTGATCATAGATAACTTCAACGAAATGTCTAAAACTTGTTGATAATGAATGAAGGGTGCCTCCTCGGAGATGCCGAGAGGGGTGACCCTGGTAGCATGTGAGATGCTGGGAAATGATTTGGTGGATTAAAAGATGATGATTTTAGTAGTTGAGTAGCTTTCACATATGTTTTGAAAACACTCCTTGAGACGTGCTATTCCTCCTCGATTTGGAAAACAAAGATTGCTTTACGCAAATCAACCTTCATAAAACCCTTTATGAAACCAGCAGATATATAATAGTTTAACTATGCCTTGTTGAGTACCTCCCGTACTCAGGTTTTCTTAAATTTGGTTTAGGTGAAGATATCACATCGGTGGTGTTTCATCATGGACATCGACGAGTAGTTTGGGGTTCCTAGGTAGCAGCCTGGAATCTATGGGCTGGGATGTCGCCTTACGTTGCGGCCTCTTAGGCCTTTTTGGTTCTTGTTGACTAGCAACATGATTTGCCTTTTGTTGTCTGATGTAATGTTGGGTCATATGACCTCTGGTTGTAAAGCTATACTCTAGTAACACCTGTTTAATACAGCTTCCATGTTTAGAGTACTGCTTTGATCGTTTGTTGGTTTCGAGCTCATTGTTATACAGTTTTGGCTATGCCTGCATAGTTGCCGCAGTCGAGGGGTTGTGGAGCCGCTGATTCATTTCCGAGCATGTCTGCCGATGTGATTCGGCCTGGGGCTTGGTAACCCCAGTAACCCTCGATTGTTGTTGCACTTTCTGGACACAGAGCATCTCTGTATAGCTTTGGTCCCGTTCCTTCAGTTTCATACGATTCGAGGATGCTTTGATATGCATAGTTTGTTATGACTAGCATGGACACAAGTATTAGTAGTATCATGGTGATCCGGCTTGCATGCCGATGAATCCGGTCTGCTTGCCGTTGTTTGTTGCGGCCGGGGCTGATAACCCTGAAGCCCTTGTGGGTCTATGACTAGGAGCACATAACAATATGTATTCCTTTGGGTCCGGGGTCGTGACATTTTATAAGGTTTCCAAAAAGTATTTTTGCCAATTTTTATTCTTGCAAAAAGGCCCTCAAAACTTTGTTTCAATTCTGTTTTTAAAGAGAAGCTGACCTCTCCGTGGTTTCTAGTTTTCCAGGTTTTTTTTCGTAAAATGCCATTTTGTTTCTTCCTCCTCCGGCCAGTAGACGAGAAGGTCGCCTCCGACACCTTGCCACCTCCTGCTTCACCTCCTGGGCATGGATAGGACGCGAGGAGGCGTCCGAATCGAACCCTCCTCCCTCAGAACCGCCCTCTCCCTTCTCTCTTGCTCTCTGCCCCGTAGGCGACCAAACCCTAGCTCCCCACTGATCCGCCATTGATGGAGCACCAAAGTTCGCCCCGCCGTTCTGACCACACAGCGAGGACCGCCGCATCCTTCTACCTCGCCTCGAGCAAAGAATCGATCCCGGAAGGCCGGGATCCCCGCCGCAACTTCATCTTCCCCGCCTCCGGCCGAGAGCCTCCGTTGTTGATTCCGGCGATGTCGAGCCCCCTACGGCTTCCCCGACCACCTCCTCGTGCTCCTGGTGAGCTTGTCTTCCTCCGGGGCTCCTTTGCCCTCTCCCCCGCTGCCTAATTTCGCCGTTGCGCCATGAGCCACCGTCGGCCGCCGCAAGACATGGACGCCGGCGAGCGCGTGACGGCCATCCGAAGGCGGCGCCACCACCACCTTAAGACTCCCCGCCTCACGCTTGTTCCAATGAGCTAGGCCATGCTAGCTGGCTCCCCGGAAATCGCCGCCGGCGACCACGGCCGTGCTCAGCCGGCCATCCGCTGACGTCATGGTGATGTCAGCTAGGCCCCACCTGTTATCCCTGGTTCTAATTTGAATTATTCCCTGAAAAGAAAACAGTCACTGACAGATCGGCCCTACCCTTTAATAAATTACAGAAAATGGTTTAATTTTGTAAAATCAATATCTTTCAATCAGTAATCCATAAAAATACAAATAATACATGAAAATGTTCAGAAAAATGTAAGCTAACTGAATATGTTATTTTCAAACATATTTGATAAAGTTCAAAAATGAGCATTATTTAAATATTATTTAAATCATTTAAAAATAGAGAAAATAAGTTTTTATCAATAAAATCAGAAAATTTCAAGTTATATACCAAAATGCTCAGAATGAAAAATGCAACCTAGTTGTGAGGTTTTAAAAACCATTTGAGTAAATAAAATTAGATTCACTTTCAGAATCGCCCGAAGTGTCCTCCGAGGTCCATTTCGGCCTAATTTCACTAAAATTACATAATTGTCATGCGAACTCTAGCAACCCAACGAACATGTTTAGGGATTTATTTAAGTGCATTAACTTGCTCATACATACAAATTGTGCATTGCATTGATGCCGTGTGTTGATTGCTTCTTTCTCGGTATTTGCTTCTTATCGGTAGAATGCGACTCCGAAGGGAAGACCAGCAATTCCGATGGCGAATACTTGATCTTAACCGACAAGTCAAGCGCTTGTTCCTGAAGGCTTTATCTGTTTTTCTTGAAGCAAGGCAAGCATAACCTCTTATCTTCCATATACGATTTCCAACTCCTTTTGATTCTTGTACATTGCATCCGATTCCAATGTATCTTGTGTCAGTAGTTAGAGTTCTCCTATATATTGCATAGCCTAAATACCGTGATCCACTACTCCTAGAAGCTATAGGTTTGCTTGTGTGCATCGCCAATGCCTTAAATATGCTGTGCTTAGTCATACATGCTTGTTAGCTCTGCTCCATCTGGTTGATGAATCAGAGTTGCGAATGAATCTAGTATGGAAGGAAGTTGTGGTAAGTTAAGAGATACTTGATTAAGATGACTTAAAGGTGTGGATGATGAGACCACAGAGGGTTTGTGGTATTTTTCTCGTTCATGCCCCTAGGAGGGAGTTCTCGTCTTCGAGCCAAGACTGAGCGTGCATCCACACAGGGCTTAGATTCCCCTCGATCTCAACTTGCCTAGTTTGTTCCATGAGTCGGCTAGTTTGGGCTTTCCATTTGGATTTGCGGGGATATTAAAAACTATTTCAAAACTAGGACGTGGGGATGTCTCAGCTCCCTGTGGGTACACAACGGCTGAGCATTGTGCACAACGATAGAGACCTGGCAGGAGATGTCCACTCCCTATTGGCGGACCATCTCTACTCGGAGTGACACATGGAATAGGCGAAGCAAGGGAAAGGTCATGGTCAACCTCCATCTTTCAGCACTTCCCGGACTAGTGCTAACGTTCTGGCACTAAGAGTTGGTTGGTACGTGTGGTTAAAGTTGTACACCCCTGCAGGGTTAAATCTTTTCGAAAAGTCGTGTCCGCGGTTAAGGACGACTTGGCGATGGATTCTGTGATCATAGATAACTTGAACGGAATGACTAAAACTTGTTGATAACGAATGAAGGATGCCTCCTCGGAGATGCCGAGAGGGGTTACCTTGTAGCATGAGGTACCGGAACAAATTGAGGTGGTCATCTTTCAAGAACGAGGTGCTGAAATGATTTGGTGGATTAAAAGATGATGATATCAGTAGTTGAGTAGCTTCCTCATCTGTTTTCAAATTACTTCATGAGACGTGGTATTCCTTCCTCAACTTGGAAAACAAAAATGGCTTTACGCAAAATAACATTCATAACTCTTTCTAAAAGAAGCAGATATATAATATGTTAATTAAGTCTTGTTGAGTACCTCCAGTACTCATGTTTGCTTTAATTTGGTTCAGGTGGAATTCCTCACTTCGATGGTGTTTCCACGTGGACACCAACGAGTAGTTTGGGGTTGCCAGGTAGCAACCTGGAATCTATGGGATGGGACGTCGCCTTATGTTGCGGCCTCTTAGGCCTTTTCGGTTCTTGTTGATTAGCAACATAATTTGCCTTCCGTTGTCTGATGTAATGTTGGGTCATGTGACCTATGTTTGTAAGCTTTACTCTAGTAATACCTGTTTGATAGAGCTTTCATGTCTAGAGTGTTGCTTTCATCGGTTGTTGGTTTCGAGCTCATTGTTATACAGTTTTGGCTATGCCTGCGTAGTTGTCGCAGTCGAGGGGTTGTGGAGCCGATGATCCATTTCCGAGCACGCATGCCGATATGATTCGGCCTGGGGCTTGGTAACCCTAGTAACCCTTGATTGTTGTTGCACTTCCTCGATACATAGCATCTCTGTATAGCTTTGGTCTCGTTCCTTCAGTTTCATACGACTTGTGGACGCTTTGATATGCATAATTGGTTATGACTAGCATGGACACAAGGAGTAGTAGTACCGATGTTATCCGCCCTGCGTGCCGATGAATCCGGTCTACCTGCTGTTGTTTGTTGCGGCCGGGGCTGGTAACTGAAAGTAGAAGGATGCCGCCTAGAGGGGGGGTGAATAGGCGCTTTAAAATAATTACGGTTTAGGCTTGAGTAAATGCGGAATAAAACTAGCGTTTAATTTATCAAGCACAAAACCTATGCAAGCTAGGTTTACCTATGTGCACCAACAACTTATGCTAGGCATGATATACAACTATGAGATAGCAAGATAGATGACTTCAAGCACGATGGCTATCACAAAGGTAAATGCATAAGTAACGAGCTAGAGTATAGAGATAACCGAAGCACAAGGAGACACCGGTGTGATTACCGAAGTTCCTTCCCAAGGGAAGTACGTCTTCGTTGGAGAGGTGGGGAGCCACCTAGGCGCTCCTCAATAGCACGGATGTGCACACCTTATTCTCCTTGAGCTTCTCCGGTGAGGGAGATGCTCGTTTCCACTATGAGGTCGACTTGAAGGCGTTGACCAAACCTTACACGAGGTTGAGGCTATCTCCACAACTCAATTGGAGGCTCTCAACGAAGCTTCTTGCAACAAGGTGGAAGCCCCAAGCACTAACCGTCTAGGGTGCTCAATACACCCAAGAGGAACAATCTCTCCGGTGACCAAGCACCCAAGAGTAACAAGCTCACGAACTTCTCTTTCACGAATCTCGTGGGGAACTCAAACCGATGCACCTAATGCAATGGCAAGAACACACAAAGTGGTCAAGAACTTCTCTCCCAAATCCCACCAAAGCAACTAATGCTATGGAGGGAGGAAGGAGGAAGAACAAGGAAAACAACAAATGAATCCCTAGATCTAGATCCAATAGATTCCCCTCACAAAGAGGTGGGATTGATTGGTGAAGTGGTAGATCTAGATCTCCTCTCTCTTTTCCCTCAAGTGGAAGCAAGAATCATTGGAGGGATTGAGAGAGAGCAAGCTTTTGGAGGTCAACAATGGAGGTCAAACTTGCCCAAAAGGTTGGGGAACCATTGGGGAAGAAGGCCCCTTAAATAGGTCACCCAAATATCCAACCGTTGGAGGAAAATTCGCGCAGGGGCGGAACCTCCGGTGAAACCACCGGAACCTCCGCCCCCCGGATGAGTTAGGACATCAAAATGGCTGAAAAAATGCCCCAACCACCGGAGCCTCCGGTGGTTTCACCGGAACCTCCGCCACTTTCAAACCGAAGGGGTTTCCGGCGGAGCTACCACCGGAGCCTCCGCTGGTGGAAAAAACTGCAGAACACCCTATATGAAAACGGTCATAACTTTTGCATCCGGACTCCGTTTTCGATGTTCTTGGGCTCGTTGAAATCGCAACGACGAGCACTACAAGAATATGCAGAGAAACATCATAGTCCAAATGGGAATATAAAACCAAATGATGAAAGGTTTTTCCTATCAATAAAGGACAACCGGTAGAAACCTCCAACAACAAAAATGCGATAAGTTTTTCATACGAAATCCATTTTTGATGAACTTGAGCTTGACATGAAGAACATGACAAGCTCTAAAACCTTACATGGAGAAAACCCAAATAAGAACCAATAAGGATGATGCCAAGTATGCAAAGGTTTGAGCTCTCTACGATAGATACGATCAAGATATGCATTCAAGAGCCCCTCTTGATAGTACGGTTATCTATCCTATAATCCGGTCTCCCAACTAGCATAATGAGACCGGTAAAATAGAAACCCTATATAAGTCATACCTTTGCCTTGCGCAATCCAATTGAGCTAGATGATGGCGATCTTAATCACCTCAAGTTGGACCACCTTTCTTGATTGCGCTTCGCTTCGTGAAGATTGTGAATTGCTCCCCCATAAGCTAATATGAGAGAGCTTATCACATGAACATCTTCACTTGACCATAATCTCCATATGGGTGGAAAAATTCAAGCATAGGATTTCTTCTAGATGCTTCACTTGAGCTTCCACGTCAAGCTAGGTGACGAACATCGCTCGACGATGACATAGACCATGGGCTATATGAAATCTACCTTTTTGTTCATGCCCATGGAAAGATACCTAACCACACATAGAGATGCCACACACACATATATGGGTTAGATCACAAAGCTATATTGACAATTTCTTACCATACCATGAGATACACAATCCCACTTGGTACATCGTGTAGCTTTGTGTGTTGATCACTAGCTTGATCAACCTTGTATCTTTTCTTCTCACTTCAAATGTTGATGTCTTGAAGATAACCATGAAGGATAACATAATACTTTTCTTCAAGACACACTAGCAATAACCTCAACTCAAACCATGACCATTCTTCATATAAATCCTTGAATATAACAATGGCCATCAAGGAAGCTAATAGAGTTCAACAAATGAACTCCATTATTTCCTATGAACAAGAACTACAAGGATAACTCAATGCAAACATTAGTCCATAGGGATTGTCAGTAATTACCAAAACCACATATGGGGCACCATGCACTTTCAATCTCCCCCATTTTGGTAATTGATGACAATCCCTTTTTACGAGGGTTTATATGATGAATTAAGCAACCATGCAAAACAAAGAGCAAGGATGCAATAGCATGGAAGGCAAATGCTTAAGAACGAAACTAAAGCATAGAACCAAATTCCCTTAAACCCTCTAAACTTCTCCCCCATTGGCATCCATTGCCAAGATGGGAAAAAAGATTATAAGGCAAATATAATAAGAGCTCCCCCATAGTGTATGCATTCCTCATGATATGAGTGAAATCAAGAGCATGTATCCAACTAGGAATAGATGGAGGGAGATCAAACTATATTGAGGATCCAAAGATTTACAAGCAAAGTCAAATTTGAAGGATACTTTCATAAAGAAGCAACCAACCAAAGGATCCAAAAAAAAAAACGATTGACCAAAATCAATATTATGATAAGATCAACCAAGTGTTCTAGAAAATCAAGAGGGAACTCCCCAAGGTACATGCACAATGTTAGATTTGAATTACTATATAATGTGCACAACATGGAATCATCACTCCCTTCTAGATAATTTTGAACACAAACAAGAGCAAGAGAATAGATAGGAAATGTAGCAAAGCAACTTGCAAACAAACAAGAGTTGAGCAATTAAGATCAAGAAGCGACAAGTAAATATTTACTCAACCGAAAGAGATGAGTATGACAAGGAAGGACATTTGTAGGAGACTAATAGGATGAGCAATGCTTCATCATAGTCTTTAAATATATGAGTCACATAGTGCATATCATGTCTTTCCCATACACACAAACCAACAAATGATAAAAACACATATGTCCACAAGCTTTATAAGATTCCAAAGGAATACCAAAAGAAAAAGAAAAGCTTGTGCATTTTAGGAACCACCAAGTAATATAAAGCAATAAAACATGGTCACTAAAGAAATAGAATATCAATTAAAGATGTAACTATTCTCGTGTGTATAAGTTTCTAAGTGGACACCAATCACAAAGATATATATCCACAAAGAAATATGCACACACAAAAATAGGTACACGGGTAAAGAACATGATATCCAAGATAGGTTCATAAATATACCAATAAGATTTTTGTTTGAAAGCAAAGCACTAGGATTAGTTTAATCTTAAGGGGATATAGATGGACAAACAATAAACTCATCAAAGCATCACAAATATCACAAGGGAAAAGTGATAGTTGGAATGCTTCGAGAAAGGTAACGCATATCACAAAAGATTCAAATGGTTTTTGAGAATTCATAAATATTGCATATGAGAGACTTAAAGTAGAAGTTACTAGATTAGTATACTTGGGATTGGTGAATCATGAAATTGATTATAAATATCCCCTTAGTATGTAATCATCCCGGCTTACTCATAGTTGCAATAAATATGTTTTTGATAAGACATTTGCAAGAGCCAAATGAAATGCAACAAATGGAATTCGTGTCAAGATGCAACCTACACAAGATTTGAAAGCTAAAAATGTATGCATGGAATAGATACTTGTTACCGAGACGGCATTGTTGATGAAGAGGATGCGATTTTGATAATCATTGTAGCTTGACTCCTATGATATGATGGTGAGAACACCTTCCTTATGAATGGAGCAAGCAACCAATATATCTCCATTGTACCTAAAAACAAAAATCAAGTACAAAATGGTTCCCAAACTTATTGGGTCCAAAGTAGTTAGAACAACTACAATACATAAGACAAACTCCACATAAATATATGCAAATTAATATGAATTTGAATTTTATGCGATCTTATCCATTTAGGATTTGATGGAGTTTATCCTATATATTGGATCAACGAAAGTAAGCATGTCAAATAATATACATAGTAAATATACATGCACAAAACTTTCAAGAACCAAACAAGATACAAATTGGACAAAATACCAATTAAAACAAAGAAGGCACTCACAAGAGATAAAATCAAACAAAGTGTCCAAGTTATATCAAAACCCCAAATCAACACATGATTTAGGAAATCAAATAGAGAAGATAACAAAAACAACATCAACGAATAAACAAACCCTCTACACTTTTCATGATGGCACACAAAGTACCAAGACGAAAAATGTTCGTCTTCCAAAGAGACAAGTCATTGGGATAAAATACCAATTTCAAGACAACAAGTGTTCAAACACATATAGGATAGTTCTTCCAATAATAGTGCATTAATTATGATATTGCATTTGAATACAAGATGCACACAATGGAATCATTACTCTCCATATATATTGTTCAAACACTAGTCAAGCTCAAGAAAAGCAATAAGATGCAATACCAATTAAAGAATTGTGTTCTACTCAATGTAGGATAGCTTCCCCAAGAACTGTAACACAAAGAAGTATGACTTTGAATAAGAGTGCACACGAATGGGATCATTGCTTTTCCTAACTCAATAAAGCATAAAACAAATTTTGAGTAGAGTAAAGAAGACACAAAGGAGTTTGAACCAAACAAATCCTTGGCAAGAAACAAGGCAATTTTAGAGCAATGGACAAAGTAAATATGATCAATAAACTTACCACAAATTATTATAACTTGTCAAAGACAAGAGATGTATGGAGATATTTCTCGGTGGTATATTTGTTCACAATCATATTCACAAAACATAAGTATGAGGTAAAAGATAGGAATGAAAACACCATACTTAAATAGAGATTCTTGGTGGCTTCAATAGTCGAATGATCATGCAAAGAAATGATTAATATATCAAGAAGCAACCGGTTCCCGAGAAGGTAAATTCTAGTGCTAATTTGTGGAAAACCGCACCAAGAAACTCTCTCACGAATAAGATACCAAAAGATGATCAAATAAAATCATTTAAGAAAATTGTAACTTGTTTGAGCATACATGCCACATAGGAATAAGATAATTAACAATATCAATTCTACGTGGCAAAACCTTAAATGTTCACATTCTTTAGGCTTGTAATATGCACAAACATATTACTCCCCCATAATGTGATAATCCGTATCTTCTTAGCAAGAGGCAAACAAAAACCAACTTGAGATAATTAATAGACATTAGAATTTGAATTTCTCATGAGTATGTGATACCACATAGAGACTAGATAATATTGAAATATCAACACTATGTGGTATTCCTCATGTACACACATTTTGGGATTGTGAAGTGCCAAAGGCATATTACTCTCCCAAAATGGGATAGTCCATTAATCACTCAAAAGAGCCAAATAAGATACACACAAGATGCAATTAGGCTCAAAGCAAACTCATACATACATTTTGTGCGAACCGACAAACACATACTAGATTACTCAAGGATAAGTAAGTAGTAAGCACAAAATATACAAAATACAAGCAAGGTACAAAACCAATATATGCAAAGGGGCAAGCAACTTTCAATGTATATATATAATGTAATAAATACAAGTTACCGCAAGAAGGAGCATGGAATATGAGATAGATACGTGATAATCCAAATGACTTGGCTTAAGGAAAATATACGTGATGAAGATCCCTTAATTCTTCATGATATAGCCAAGTCTCCAATGCCCTCCGATAACACCTATTGATCAAGTTTGAACTTGTTGGTCCCCAACCAAGTTGGGTCCTAAGAGGTTAGTCACAATAGGCTTGGCAACCCAAATGGTTCTTTTCTTGACACCACTTTGAGTACCAACATATTTGGCAAACACATTGCCCACATCATCCTTCCGAATGGAATACACATCATCAATTATGATAGGGTTGGATAATGTACCATTAGTGCATGAAGAAGCAAGATGGCCCTTTTCACGACATAAGTAGCAACAACGACTCCTTCCATTCTTCTTAGTTGATTTCTCAACTTGAGAAGCATTAGTTTGAGTCTTCATAGGAAGAGGCCTTTCTTCAACTTGAAGTTGAGATTGAGGTTGAACTTGTGGCCGCTTCCCTTGTTGCTTCTCGCTAAGTTTCTTCTTCTTCATAGGGCATGATCTAACATGATGCCCTTCAACCTTGCACTTGAAGCAAACAATATTCGCCAAATTCTTGACTTGTTCATGGCCCTTCTTCTTGTCGACCTTGGACTTGTTCTTGTGATTGGAAATGAATCCAAGTCCTCTCTTGTCATTGGGGGATTTTTGGACACTCAACATATTATCAAGTGTGGACTTCCCTTTATGACACTTCTCCAAGTCTTTCTCCAATGAAGTGACTTGGGCCTTGAGCTCTTTGATTTCCTCTACATGCTTAGTATCAACACAAGAGCTAGAGGAAGTAGATGCATCATTATTAGAGCAACAAGGTAAGGAAAGCAATTCATCATAAGATGTGGGAACATTATGAGAGGATGAATTACTAGGACTAGCACAAGGCAATATAGCATTTAGAGTAGATATTGTGCCTTTGTCCACATGAGGCTCACAAGATGTTACCTTAGTTAACATAGCCTTATGAGCTAATTTTAGACTCTCATGGGAGACTAGAAGATCCTTATGAGAGCTTGAGAGCTTTTCATGAGTTTCTTCCAATTTCCCATAATTACTAGTTAGCAACTCAAGTTGAGCCCGTAGCTCAACATTCTCCTTTAATGTGGATGCTTCACAAGAAATAGAGTTAGTAGCACAAGCATCAACATTTTTAGCTTTGAGTTCATTAGCAAGCGAAAGAGATAACTCATTGTCCCTTCTAAGCTTAGAAACGCTAATAGCATATGTTTCTTCTAGACTATATAGTTTCTCTTCAAGAGAAGATCTAAGGGACCGCTCTTTCTCAAAAGCCTTTTCAAGCTCTTTGTCCTTGATAGAATGACTACCACTATGACTTTAGAAAGTCACGATGATATCCTCCTTTTCATCTACAAGAGAGTTAGCCTCATCAAGTTGTTCTAGGAGAGCATTCACATTTTCTTTGGTCTCACCAACAAGGCTTGCGAACCATAAGCGTAATTTCTTAGACTCATCATCATCTTCCTTACCAACATCATCATCACTACTATCATCATAATATATATTGGGGTTCAAAGTGGAAGATACCTTTGAATCCTTGGCCATAAGGCAAAATGTGGTAGATAATGATGAATCATTACTTGAGGCACCACTCAAGTCCACATCTTGTTCCATAGAGAGTTGAGTTTCCTTTAAATTGTTAGCCATACAAATACTAGAGGAAACACAATCATTTTTATCATGGGAACAAGATAAAGCAAGCATATCATCATGAGATTTAGTCAAGCAATGACGACATGATATGCAAAGACTATCAACACAAGCATGTAAAACAATTTTTGTGCTAGTTGTGTTTAATTCCAAAGATGAGACATTGCAATAAGATAGAGATGAAGGATCATCAATAATAATCTCACTATCATTATTGCAAAGCCTATCACTACTCACCATCTCAATAGTTTGTGGCTTACCACATGTTGGTGAAGTAGAAGAAGTTGAGAACTCATCACGACCGGAGATGGAGGGAGAGCAATCATCCACAATAATATTGGACACTCCGTATTTATCTTGAAGCTTTGTCCATAATTCATGAGCATTCCGAATAGGAAAAAGTGGCTTAATAACTACAAGGCTCACAAGAAGGAAAAACGCATTAATAGCAAGAGCATCGAGAGATAAGTTTTTCTCTTCCTCTAAAGTTGGATTTTGAGGATCCTTTGGAGGAGAAAAACCCATCTCTACAATTTCCTCCATGTGTGGGTCCATGACCCGGAAATAAATGAGCATGCGAAATTTCCAAAGATCATAGTTCGTGCCATCGAAATGAAATGTGGGATCTTGCACTAATTCACTAAGCGACATCATTACTCTCAAGGCGGTGAAGCCTAACAATGAGAGCCCTGGCTCTGATACCAATTGAAAGTAGAAGGATGCCGCCTAGAGGGGGGGGTGAATAGGCGCTTTAAAATAATTACGGTTTAGGCTTGAGTAAATGCGGAATAAAACTAGCGTTTAATTTATCAAGCACAAAACCTATGCAAGCTAGGTTTACCTATGTGCACCAACAACTTATGCTAGGCATGATATACAACTATGAGATAGCAAGATAGATGACTTCAAGCACGATGGCTATCACAAAGGTAAATGCATAAGTAACGAGCTAGAGTATAGAGATAACCGAAGCACAAGGAGACACCGGTGTGATTACCAAGTTCCTTCCCAAGGGAAATACGTCTTCGTTGGAGAGGTGGGGAGCCACCTAGGCGCTCCTCAATAGCACGGATGTGCACACCTTATTCTCCTTGAGCTTCTCCGGTGAGGGAGATGCTCGTTTCCACTATGAGGTCGACTTGAAGGCGTTGACCAAACCTTACACGAGGTTGAGGCTATCTCCACAACTCAATTGGAGGCTCTCAACGAAGCTTCTTGCAACAAGGTGGAAGCCCCAAGCACTAACCGTCTAGGGTGCTCAATACACCAAGAGGAACAATCTCTCCGGTGACCAAGCACCCAAGAGTAACAAGCTCACGAACTTCTCTTTCACGAATCTCGTGGGGAACTCAAACCGATGCACCTAATGCAATGGCAAGAACACACAAAGTGGTCAAGAACTTCTCTCCCAAATCCCACCAAAGCAACTAATGCTATGGAGGGAGGAAGGAGGAAGAACAAGGAAAACAACAAATGAATCCCTAGATCTAGATCCAATAGATTCCCCTCACAAAGAGGTGGGATTGATTGGTGAAGTGGTAGATCTAGATCTCCTCTCTCTTTTCCCTCAAGTGGAAGCAAGAATCATTGGAGGGATTGAGAGAGAGCAAGCTTTTGGAGGTCAACAATGGAGGTCAAACTTGCCCAAAGGTTGGGGAACCATTGGGGAAGAAGGCCCCTTAAATAGGTCACCCAAATATCCAACCGTTGGAGGAAAATTCGCGCAGGGGCGGAACCTCCGGTGAAACCACGGAACCTCCGCCCCCGGATGAGTTAGGACATCAAAATGGCTGAAAAAATGCCCCAACCACCAGAGCCTCCGGTGGTTTCACCGGAACCTCCGCCACTTTCAAACCGAAGGGGTTTCCGGCGGAGCTACCACCGGAGCCTCCGCTGGTGGAAAAAACTGCAGAACACCCTATATGAAACCGGTCATAACTTTTGCATCCGGACTCCGTTTTCGATGTTCTGGGCTCGTTTGAAATCGCAACGACGAGCACTACAAGAATATGCAGAGAAACATCATAGTCCCAAATGGGAATATAAAACCAAATGATGAAAGGTTTTGCCTATCAATAAAGGACAACCGGTAGAAACCTCCAACAACAAAAATGCGATAAGTTTTTCATACGAAATCCATTTTGTGATGACTTGAGCTTGACATGAAGAACATGACAAGCTCTAAAACCTTACATGGAGAAAACCCAAATAAGAACCAATAAGGATGATGCCAAGTATGCAAAGGTTTGAGCTCTCTACGATAGATACGATCAAGATATGCATTCAAGAGCCCCTCTTGATAGTACGGTTATCTATCCTATAATCCGGTCTCCCAACTAGCATAATGAGACCGGTAAAATAGAAACCCTATATAAGTCATACCTTTGCCTTGCGCAATCCAATTGAGCTAGATGATGGCGATCTTAATCACCTCAAGTTGGACCACCTTTCTTGATTGCGCTTCGCTTCGTGAAGATTGTGAATTGCTCCCCCATAAGCTAATATGAGAGAGCTTATCACATGAACATCTTCACTTGACCATAATCTCCATATGGGTGGAAAGATTCAAGCATAGGATTTCTTCTAGATGCTTCACTTGAGCTTCCACGTCAAGCTAGGTGACGAACATCGCTCGACGATGACATAGACCATGGGCTATATGAAATCTACCTTTTTGTTCATGCCCATGGAAAGATACCTAACCACACATAGAGATGCCACACACACATATATGGGTTAGATCACAAAGCTATATTGACAATTTCTTACCATACCATGAGATACACAATCCCACTTGGTACATCGTGTAGCTTTGTGTGTTGATCACTAGCTTGATCAACCTTGTATCTTTTCTTCTCACTTCAAATGTTGATGTCTTGAAGATAACCATGAAGGATAACATAATACTTTTCTTCAAGACACACTAGCAATAACCTCAACTCAAACCATGACCATTCTTCATATAAATCCTTGAATATAACAATGGCCATCAAGGAAGCTAATAGAGTTCAACAAATGAACTCCATTATTTCCTATGAACAAGAACTACAAGGATAACTCAATGCAAACATTAGTCCATAGGGATTGTCAGTAATTACCAAAACCACATATGGGGCACCATGCACTTTCAGTAACCCCGAAGCCTTGTAGGTCCATGACTAGGAGCGCATAACAGTATGTATACCTCTAGGTCCAGGGTTGTGACATACACCATCCAGTTTTTTCGTATGCATCTCATGTACGGTTTCGTGTAAAATCACGACCCCGTCAAGGATATTCCTACCCTGCATAAATGCAGTCTGCGTAGGTTTTACCACATGATCTGTCATCGAATTCAACCTGATGGTTGCAACTTTTGCAACGATTTTGAAACTAACATTGAGAAGGCATATTGGTCTATACTGTTGTATCCTTTCTGCCTCCAGAACCTTAGGTTACAAAATTATTTCCCCGAAATTAAGGCGATACAGCTCTAGGTGTCCACTATGTAAGCAACCAAACATCTCAATGAGATCATCTTTAATGACCGCCCAAAAATGTTGGTAGAACTCCGCAGGACATCCATCTGGGCCAGGTGCCTTATTATGCTCCATTTGAAACACCGCCTTCTTTATCTCCTCTTCCGAGAAGGGAGCATTCAGAAAAGCGTTTTCCTCATTGGAGACTTGGGTAATATCATCTATGTGGGTCTCGTCCATAGTAATAGTACTTACTTCAGGAGCCCCAAATAGAGTTTTATAGAACTTTTTAATATAGGCCTTGGGACACTCTTGTCCCTCAATCAGACCTTCATCCTAATGAAGAGAGTGAATCCACTTTTTCCTGTGCCTTCCATTGGCAACATTATGGAAATAACGAGTATTCGAGTCTCCTTCGAGAATTAATTGTGCCTTAGATCTCTGATACCATTTGAGTTCCTCTTCTCGCAACATTGTGCTACTTTTGCGTTTGATTGACTTTTAAGTTCAATCTCTTGCATAGTTAGCAACCTAGTCTCAGCGATCCGATCCAACTTATCAATAATGGAACACAGACTCTCTTTCTCTTTTTTTCAGCATTTAAGTAGTATGTCTAGCCCATCCACGAAGATATTTACGTACATTACGCATTTTATTATTCCATCTCCGGATTGGGTTATCACCTATAACTGGTTTGCACCAAACTTTCTTGACTAGCTCATCAAAATCATCACGTAATAACCAGCCAAGTTCAAACTTAAACTGTGGTTGCGAATGTGGTTTCGTTGTGCCAGTTGAAAGTAGGAGGGGGCGTGGTCCGATAAAGACTCAATACGCTCAAGAGTACGTACCGTTACCAAAGGGAACTTATCTTCCCAATCAGTACTTATCAGTACATGGTCTATTTTTTCGTATGTAGGCTCCGGTAGACTATTCGCCCAAATGAATTGTCGTCCGTTCATATAAACTTCTCTCAAATCCAAGCTATCAATGACAACATTGAACAAGAAATGCCAATGACCATCAAACCGTCCCCGACTCTTCTCGTGTGGAAACCTTAGAATATTAAAATCACCACCAATTAAAATTGGATGTGTACTATCATTAGCCAGGTTCACCAATTCACGTAAAACAGCCTCCTTAAACTCTTCCTGGGCAGCACCACACACAACAACTAGACTCCACACGAAGTTGTCAACTCGGTTGCGGAGGTGAAATTTTATATGAAAATCACCATCCGACTGTGCTAACGCATCTATGGAGTCTGATTTTACGCCAAGTACAATGCCACCCGACCTTTCGTGAGGAGGAATAGAGTGCCAAGTGAAATCTAGACCCCCCAGAAAGGCGGTTCAGAATACTCACTGGAAAGTCTCTCCTCCTTGATTCAGAGATAGCCACAAGCTCCAAATTATGATCCCTGACGTATTGGGCAATATTCAAGTGTTTAGCCAAGTCTCCAAGACCTCTGCTATTAGTGAATAAGTCATTCATCGGGAAACAATAGGGTTGTTTGGCGGTCTCATGGAATTCCGTGGTGAATTCTTCCTCTTATGCTTAGTGGATTTGGATTTCCGGCCGGATGCATACATATCAATTAAAGATCCTAGCCCGTCCTCATCCACTCCCACCTCTGTCGCTTCCCCCACAAGATGAGATAAAATATGTACATCCGAAATGGTATTTGCTAAAGTATCATCCGTGTGAGGTATGTCCACCCGCCAAGAAGCACATGGTTTAACCGCTAAACGGTCATACTCCATGTGCTTCAACGCATTGTCCGACAACGTGATCTCAGAATCATTTCTTCCTAAATTAACACCAATTTTTCCTAAATTAGAGGCTAACTTGCTATTGGAAAAAGCAAGAAAAGATTTCTGCACGGAGGCCGTACCTAGAGGCGTAGAAGAAAACAGTGTCGCCTTTCTGCGCATGGCCTTGGACAGAGCATCCTCGTCTGTTGCAGAAGATCCGTCCTCCGCCACAATGTGGCGCGCACTGCGTCTCAGCTCCTTCTTGGTCGGCTCTGCCACCCTAGGTTTCGGTAACGCGGCGGAGGGGGACAATGGCGGCGAAGATGCCCCTCCCCGACCACAGTATCATCCTTTTCGATGGCGAACTCTGAGCCGTCCGAACGAGGGGGCGCCATGAGCGGTGCCAGTCCACCCTCGTGTGAAGGCCCACCGGTCGCCGCATCCAGCGGCAGCCCACTCGTCGTCAACATCTGGCCCGACGTCGAACGGTGAGCAGCAAGCGGCAGCGACACATAGCCATCACTTTCCTGTGCGGCACCGAGCTGCAGCTCGCCCGGCCCAGGCGTTCCATGCGACGCATAACTCCCAGTGAGCGCATGAGCAGCCGCTCTCTGCGCTCCGCCTGGCCCGGCCCGTGCGCGGCCGCCTGCCGCCCACCAGTGTCGGCTTCCGCCTCCACTCTATCTGGCACGCGGGCGGCTGGGAGTTGGAAGGCGCTCGGCCCAACTCGACCAGCAGCCCCCGCCGTGTCGGCCTCCTCTTCCGCTCTAGCTTGCGCGCGGGCGGCTGGGAGTTGGGTGACGCCCGGCCCAACTCGACCAGCAGCCCCCGCCGTCTTCCCTTCGCTCTACCCAGGTCGATTAGCAACAAATGAAGGTGGCGACGGTGATATAGTACCATCATCCTCCCTCTGTTTGCTACTTGAAGCCCGCAGCGGTGACGCACTCCGACCCGACGAGAAGAACTCCACAACAACATCAGAAGATACCAACTGACCAACAATCGCCTTTCCACGAGGAGTTTGTGGAGATAAATTAATCGTTGTTAGCGCGTAGTCTTTGAGAAGCGTTAACGCCTGAGCACGAACGTGACCCCCACCATTATCCGTGGATGGATCAATAGCCATACTCGTGGGGCCTTCCTCTGTCTCATCTAAGATCCTAGCACCAAGACCACCAACATCCTCTCCACCCGCACCTCTAGCGACCGACTCCGAATGCACCTTATGGTCCCATATGAATGGCACAAAGTCCGGCTCTGGCTCGAAGTCCTCGGGTTCCGGCCTAAAGGTAAAAGAGTAACCTTTTAGCCGCAAAACTCCATCTGTGTTGACGTAAGGTCCCACCTCATCCACCTATGAAACACCTCATCATCCGACAGAGTCATCCGAATCCTAACAATACCTCTGCGACGTAGAGCCAGTAAATCCACGTCTAAAGTGATACCAATCAGAGATCCGACCGCCCATAAGCTTAGGAAATGTCTCAGCGGATGTGGCACATCTTCTACATGGACCCAAGTCTGGTATAGTTCTAGTTTTGGTTCAATCTCTTCCGGCTTCCATTTGCTAAAAAGCAGCCTCGTGGATTGCGTCGGAACACCAAAATCCATGTCATCAAACCTATCCAACTCAGCCACAGACGGGAACGCCACCTTGAACATATTATCACCACTTGGCAGCGCCTCCCACTTTCACCTCGGAACATATCTCATGCGGGATACCGTCATCTCAAATTGCTTAGCCTTACAAGCGGTGCCTTGTATTGCTACCAAAGCAATAGTTCCATCAGATGACTCCCCCAGATCCTTGAACAAGTTATCTGAAAACTGTGAGAACATACTATGCTTGCTACCAATCCCAGCAATGAACACCGACGGCTTAGGGAGTTTGAGAGTGGGCCACTTCTTTAGCGGGTGCCTGTTGTTGTCGCAGTCGCAGGCATAGCAATAACTCTCCACTGGACAATCCTTAGTGGCATGCGTGTCCACCTCACATTTCCAGCACCTCGTCTTCTTGACGAGCTGAGCCACAGCAACATCTGTACCTCCGGGACCAGCGGTGACTTGGACCAGCTAATCGACCGTTGGCACCGGCAATGCCGCAACCCCACTCGCCATAGATCCCTCGGCAGCAACCGACGGCAACACTTTCTTCTTCTTGCTCTTTCTCTTCTTAGCTCCAACAGCCGCCACCGAACTGACCGTGAATCCTGGGTCGGACGGAGCAGCCCCCGGAGCCACGTTGGCCACCAACTGCCCCCCAGCCGCACCACCGTTCACATCTGCCGCCACGTGCACAAGTGCCGAACTGGATGCCACACCTTGCACCACTGCCGACACGGGTGCAAGCACCGGTCCGGGAGAAGGTGTCGGCTGCATCTGCCGATGCTGTGCCACCGCGTGGCTAGGCGCGTGAGGGTGCGTCCCCGGGGCGAAAGTAGGAGGACCCGCCGACGGTCTCCCGGCAGGCGCAGCGCCACCGCGCCCAGCACCGCGCCCTCGCCCTCCTGGCAAGGCGCCCGGCTGTCGCACCCCGGGAAGTCCACCAGCATGCTGCAGCGCAGCCATCCGCACCGACGATGCGAGAACCGCCGTGTATGATCTGCTTCCGCGGGGCAGAGGTTCGGAGGAGGACGCGGACGAAGTATCCGGCGACGACGGCGAGGAGGATGCGGTCGAGGTAGTCGACAACGATGGCGGCGTTCGCGACATGCGAGAAATCCTAGCAGTCGAACCCGATCGATTCGGAAGCGATCTTTCTGATCGTGACCAGAGAACCTCGAACGCCTCGTACAGATATGCCCACACGTTTTGCTATTTATATGGTGTCCCTTATTATGTCATATTATCTACTCCCTCCGTATCAAATTAAGTGTCACAAAGTTTGAGAAAAATGGATGTATCTAGACATAATTTAGTGTTAGATACATCCACTTTTGTCAAACTTTGTGACACTTAATTTGGGACTAAGGGAGTACGTTAAAAGTTGCAAATCTTACTTCTATATAGTACTACTCGCTCCAAGAAAACATTGTTTTCTTGGAAAAAAGTTCTCCAACGTAAAGTGGTGGATCAGGGTGACTCGCTCCAGGCTCCAGCTCCGCCCCTGCTTGTGGCTAGGCTAGCCGCTAGCCTAGCATAATGGCGAGCAAGGACATTCGAACTTCTAGGGGTCGGAAAGAAGCTCCTCGGTCTGAGACATTGTGAAGCAAAGATCGCCGCGAGGTGTGGCCTGATTTGCCAATGTCTTGGAGTGGAGAGTGCAGCCAAAACCTTGGCCAGAGTAACACGATCTGTGAAGAACTGAAGCTGCAAGGCAACAGCTTCTGCATGCGCAGCCGAAGCTGTTGGAGGAGAGGCTGTGGCAACAAAAACAGCATGACGCCCTAGGAAATCCCGATGTAGATTCCAATTTTCGCTTGCAGTTACAAGCGACTATGAGGAGCCTTCGAATCTGCATCTTTCAATATTTTTGACAGAGAGATCAGAATTTGAAGGAACACACGAGGGTAGGGCCTGGTGATTAGAACTTGGATCCCAAGAGATTAAATTTGAGCTATGATCTTGGTCTTTATCCATCAGTATTGCACACCTCAAGATCGCCTCCGCTGCCGCGAACACCTGCAAGGGAGAGTTCACCTTCCTGCCTAAAAGGAAGTTGTTCTGAGCCTTCTACATACACCAAAGGGAAGTGTAAATGTTTTAAATAGATGCTCATGGGTGATTTCAAGAAAGGATTGGTTCAATTGTAGCAGGCATATAAGGAGAAAAACTCACAATCAATTCTGATCTAAGGTGCGAGGGAGCAACAAACCATGCAGCCTTCGCAAAGGGGCAGAGGAAAACCATGCTATATTTTCAACAAAACCATGTGGTATGGCCGTATGGGTATATACAAAGTACAAAGCGATATTTAAAAGTACTCCCTCGGATCCAAAAAACTGCCGCAAGGATAACAGGAATTGTACGTATCAAGTTGTTTCCTCCCGACACTTTTATCGGATCGGAGGGAGTATCATGTTTTAAACTAAGCCAACACGACCACCACCCTAAGAAATAGCAAACCAGATACACTTGCATCCTTCTAATAGACACGGAGTCACTGCTTATAATACCCAACAGCAAAAACTGTAAATATAACAGGACGGTGTTCAGGTCCAAGAACTTTGATAAGACTCAACAATATAACATGATTAAGGTGGTAACTATTGTCCAGATACATACAGACTATGAGTACAAATTACAAAGGATGCCTACCTATGATGCTACCACATGATTAGCAGCGAGACCAACATATTTATTTATACACCACACAATAGATAAAAGGAAGAAAATAAAATCAATTGTTTGTCTCCATATGGAACACTAGCTTTACACCCCGACCGTCTATTTTTCTGACTTTACAAGAACTACAACAGTAACTTTGGCACACAACCCCCTGCTTTAGAGCATCTTTCTTGAAAGGGAATGCAGCAAAACAACCCACATCTGCCGCCTATCGGCCTGAACATTTTCATTCTCATTGCTGAAGGGATCTCAATAAACCAGCTAAACTTTCTCAAATAAAATCGTCGTCAATTGAGAAAGACCCCACGTCGCTAGATATTCTGAGAAGGTGTGCCAGCTCTAACCGGTACTCCAGACCTCGGATGTAGTGACCCAGCAGCATGCACCTGCGCAGCACACAAGACACGATGTCAATCAATCACCCTATGAACAGGAAGGCCAAATCAAAGAAGTACGAACGAGTCTGATTCGTATTTACCAGAATAGCAAACGTGCGAGATAATCACGGGGAACAGATATTAGGGGCTGAAATGGAAGGGAAGTGTTCTCGACAAGCTCCACACGGTCATCGTCCTCACCCCCGCGATTTGGGGCGCCCCCAGCAGCATTCTCGACTGGCGGAGGGGACTTTGAGTGTACCTTGGGAGAAAGAGTAGCAAGCAAACCATGCACAACAGACTGAATAGCCTCTTGCACACCGGGACAAGTGGACTCCGAGAGTTCAGCAACCTGTGCAAAACAGCTAGTAAGGCCACCGTAATGAAACCAATCTCTGAATTTCATTTGTTGCTTGGGATTTTTACCAAGAGCAGTTCACCATTATTAAGCTGCCAAGATGCAACTAAAATGAGTTTTTTTTAATTAGCCAAGAGAACATACCTTATCTGGTGTTAGGGATCTTAGATAGTCCAGCAGATCATTTTTCTCTTCTCCAACAAACTGTTGCATTTGCAGGGCAGAATTTTTCCTCTTCAGGTCATGTAATTCCTGCAAGATTAAAAAAAAAAACAATGAGCCTTCAAGTTTGAACACACACAACACAATGCATATTGTCAACCACAAAATTATCAACTAGGAATTTTACAGCAGCAGCAGCTCAAAATGGTGGTCATAACGCATATAAAATATCAATATGAAATTACAAACTTTACAAGACAGCAGCGGCTCACCATAATGCATAATGTATACCAATATAGCGCATGGGAATGAAAAATCAAGTGGTGTCAGATCAAAATCTCAGTAATACAGAGTAAAGTACAGTTAAAAAATGGAATTCTTCAGTATATATCTTACAAGATTTCAGTTTGCTGGTGTAATTAGAAAACTGTAAATAAAAGTAGATTATATGATTGCAATGAACCAGTAAAGTTGTATTTATGGCTGAAGAAAATACAAGGCCTTGCGTCTTAGATATATCACGGGATTTTTTGTATATATGACTCACGGTCATTTACACATGAACCAGGAGGCATGGTAATAAACCAAATCATGGCAAATTATGATTCAGACAATCTTACCAGATAAGTACATGATAAAAGCAGTAAAATAAACCAAAAGAAGTTGATTCACCATTATTTGAAAATTCCTGACCATGACATATGGTTTGAGACTGTTATTACCTTTTTGATCGCATCCAAACGAGATTGCAACTGAATAATCTGCTCTTCCGCTTCAGGTGTTAGGTTACCCAGCTCTTCTCCCATACTTCCACCAGATGATTCTTCGTCACCTTTTCTGGAGTCCTTAGGCATGTCGTCTTCTGATAATCTGAAAATTGTAACAGGCCTACCCAGATTGATGTCATGATGACTATCTTCACTGACGTCTCTGTTCTGATATTCAACATCTTCTTCAGGAAGTTCTAGGTTCCTTTCAAAAGATAGCCTGTATTCCGCATTACGTAGAGTATACCTGCAAGGGAAAATGAAGTAAGTACTACAGCAGCCTTCTAGCACAGAGTTTTGAAGACAAATGTTAATAAAAGTCACTTCGCTAGCAAACAGAGACTACAAACTTTTTCTTCAGAATATTGATAATAAATGGATACGACAACGTGCTGCTTCTTGTTAAATCAGTTGTATTGATCTGTTATATGGCTAATATTAAAAAATGAAACAAGAGCTATCACATGGGAGAGAGGTCCTTTACACTAAATAAATAGGTCCATGGCGATTCAACACAAAAATTAGAAACATTCTCAAGTAGGTAGCCATCAGTTTTTTGCTAAAACAAACTGTGGGCAGGTAGCTAACACTGCAATTTTCATTTATTTATTTACAGAACAATTAAAAAAGAAGCGAATAAGTAGTAACAACTAGCTCATCCGCACTATCAAGCAAGTTATACATGGGAGACGACTTCTAACCTAGAAAAAAAAACAAGCAAGCAATATCACCATACCTAGCAACTACCCTATGGAACAGATGAACCTCAACATGCTGAAAAGCATTAAACAGTTAACACTTCCTGGAAAAGAAAGCTACAAGCAGGCTGGACTTCAGCATGCATAAGAATGGGGTCAATGTGTAATTGGGCTAAAAGAAAAGAAATAAGAAACCACCATAGAATGGTCCAGATACATCCGATTCCAAGAATGAAAACGTCATTCAAAAGCATTTCCACTGCGGCGGTTATTTTGAATGCATAGCATGCCATGGGTGCACCACTGCTAACGACTTGTCAATTTTTCCCAGATTCATGAGCTATTATTATCTGTTACAAATGAATAGTATTTTTCTTAGTTTGACATGAGGTCATCTAACAGTGACATACAATTCCAAAAGGTGATCATTGCTGACTGACATCTACTGTGGAAATAGAGTAAAGAATAATCGTGTGTCTGATGAAGCAACTAGCTGTTAGAAAATCGATCCACGGTTAATAAGAACACTATCTTTCAAAAAGGGAGCATACCCAGTCATGATTGAGGATACCAATAACTTGAAGAACGGACTCCAAAGGGCTTCTACAACGACACGGAACTGATCAGATGGAAGCAGACCCAACATGCCAGAGATGGTCCTCTTCATTGCATCGACTGTTTCAGGAGGAACATCTTTCTGAATGATACTTAAATCCAAAGGCTCAATATCTTGGATCAAATTCCACAGGATAGATTTCTACAAGGAAATCGAACACACGGTTATTAAAATGCAGCATTGCAGAGTGAACAAAACAGTTTCCAGTTGAGCAAGTTTTGTAGATAAAGGTCATGAACAATTGCATAACTCCTTACGCAGTTAAAATCATAGAAGTTTATATATGTACATCATATGAAATCTCTGAACAAATTGCAAAAATTTAAAGATTAATTCTCCCATAGAAGCTAAGTTGTACATGGCAAGTATTTCAGATGCATACTACTCAAGCCCATCAGATCCATCAGTTAACCCCATGCTCAAGGTTTGAAGTTGTTACTACATCACTAAGAAAGGGAGAGCCCAAGGAAAAGCAACTAGCTAACTCTTTCAGCTTTCGGCAAAACCATGATTTTCCTTTTCTAGACCTGGTTCTGAATCTAATTAGTGATAATATGTTGTTTATTAAAACACAAAAGGCTCAAAATTGTGTGAAGTTACTTTGTAATAAGACACGATGAACCTGCTAGGAGTATACAGGCACATACTTCGCTATAACGAGAACAGCCTACTGTTACTCAGTAATCCCAGGTTTTATCTTGGGAACATAATTCGATCGACACATTTAGGATTCTAGCTGGCAAACAATAATATCTAAGAAAAGGAAATGGGGGCCATACTGCCATTTCGACTGCAAATGCACAGAATGACCTCCGTTAATTAACAGAAGAAAAGATTATACATACAACACAATCTCTGACACTCATAACCACATGCATCCACTTCCTTTCAATTAATAATTACAATGGTTAAGCCCGGTTAAGCCCTGTACTTCTTACTGAATTATCAAGGGCACAGGTACATCTGTAATTTCAAATACTAGACCTAGAACTTCATTTCTTTGCGGGTGCTAACTCAGGTTCAGGCTTGAAGGATTCAGAACATAAGTGTATCTAAACGTGAGCTAACCAATGTGGCTTGAATCGGGTCGCAGGACAGCAGAGTGTCTTCCACATTCATATCATGGCAGATGCAAATTACGGAGTTCTTCGTGGAATCGGTGACCACACTGGTTGCATAACCCAAACGCTGGAGAATGTCGTGGAACATGGAAAGCTCTGCCTTGACTTGGGTTGACGAAGATGATGCATCGTCAGCACAAAAAGGTTCACATCATGCACCACTCAAGCCTGGATATACAATCCTCCTCACGGGAATTGTCGAAGAGAAGTGCAGTGGATTCATCGATAGGATGAAGAAGAGCTCGCCTAAGGCTGTGGCAGCAGGCATCGACTTCAGAATACTAGAACTAGAACTTCACTACTTCACCGGTGCCTCACTTTAGCAGAACACTTAGGATAATAGACGTCCTGCCTTTGGGTACAAAACTGACACCAGAGCTCAAACTGATGTGAAATCTCAACACAACAAAACAGAAGCGTAAGCATCGAAGTTTAATCTCTTAACTGATCCAGATAGCGGCTCACCTATTTTAGTCACCTCACCGGACTACACCGTATATTCAGACAGTAACAACCTCATACCAGTACCGATGACGATTAATTAACACCCACAGCTGAGCCGAGTTCATGATCTCGTACCCAAAATATAGCTATTGGCACGCGGAAGCTCCATCCTTCAGACTGAAGGCCACGATCCCATAACGAACCAAACATTTCCCGCAGACTCGGTATGCACAAGCAATCAAACTACTCCTATTCAATTTGGGGGGAAAAGGGGGACCGGGCGATGCGACCGAGGGAGTCGAAGGCTAAGAGGAAGGCGCCCACCTTGGAGGGACCGTTGACGGGCCTGCCCCGCGCGTAGAGCTCGTCGAAGGGCGAGGCGGAGGCGGCCGCCACCCCGACGCCCGCGAGCCTCCTGCGCCAGCTCCCAATCGCCAGCCCAGCCGGGTACAGCTGCGCCGGGGGAGGCGGTGGAGGGAACCTGAGGCGCCCCGCGGCGGAGCTGCGGATAGGCGGGCGGGGGCAGGAGGCGGTCGGCATGTGGCCGTCGCCGGCGGGTGGAGCGCGCTCCTCGCTTGCTGCGGGCGAGGGGGACGGATTCCTTTCCCTCGGGACCGGGCGTGGTGGCGATAGGTCTTTCTAGCTCTTCCGCCCGCGTCGCGTCGCGTGGGTGGTAGGCTGGTAGCAGCAAAGCTGTACTGCACTGCATTTCGTCGCGGAAAATGAAAAAAAACGAAAACAAACTCGAATTCTCACCTCAGCGGCACCGGTCGCTGTCGTGGGACAGCACGGCGAACTCGTGGACGACCGTGGCTCGCCCCGTCGGCAGGGCGCGTGTGACTGAGGATCGAGGGCAAACCCAGCGCTCCAAATGGCTATTTTGCCCGTTTTAGGGCATCTCCAGTCGTCCCCCAGCATCTCCGGGACGCAAAATAGCGCTATTTTGCTCGAAAAGCGTCGTTTTCTTACCAGTCGCCCCCCTAGGACCTGAAAAAGCGCCGTTTCGGCGGAATTTAGCGCCGTCGCACCTAGGCGGAACCCAGCCCGTTGGGTTCGGCCTAGGGGGGGCGGCGGAAGGAGGCTGGGTTCGGCCTGGGGGGGCGGCGGAAGGAAAAGCGCGCGTGGGCCAGCGCTGTCGGCGAGGGAGCGCTATTTGACCCACTTTCCCCACCCCCGGCTCGGCTTTTCCTCTCTCTCGCCTCGCCGTCGCCATCCCGCCGATCACACCCCACGTCGTCGCCGCCGGCCGCCATCACGCACCAGCGGCGAGGCAAAACCACAGCAGGCCTCTCCGCCACATCGTCGCCGCCGTTTGCTCGTGTCTCCGCCGCGGAGGGGGTTGTGCCCGGTGAACCGCGTCCACCACCCGCAAGGTGTTCGACGTTCTGCCCGAGGCATGGACTCCGACGCCGAGGAGATGCTTGCCGAGCTCTTCGACGAGGAAGACCAGGCCGCCATCGACGATGAGGAACACCTGCTCGTCCTGAGCTGCCTGGCCGGATTGCTGGCCCAGGACGCCGCGCCGCGCCGCACTGGATCGAAGCCCGGTCGCCGCAAGAGCAGGCCGAGGCAGCGGTACGAGGGCTACCGCATCCTCTACTCCGACTACTTTGCCGAGGATCCCACCAACGACGAGAAGGTGTTCCGGCGTCGTTTCAGGATGAAACGCACGCTGTTCCTCAAGATCATGCATGTCATTCGGGAGTTCGACACCTACTTCAAGTTGAAGAAGGACTGCACCGGCACGGTAGGCTTTACCTCTATCCAAAAGTGCACGATGGCCATGAGGTTGCTTGCATACGGTGCTCCCGCAGATGCACAAGATGACTACCTGCGCATGAGCGAGTCCACGGCCCTCGAGTGCTTGAACAAGTTCTGCCGGGCAGTGGTTGCAGTTTTTGGCCCAATATACCTGCGATCACCCAATGCGCAAGACACTGCTCGTCTCCTCGCAGAGAATGAAGCAAGAGGGTTTCCTGGGATGCTTGGCAGCATCGACTGTATGCATTGGGCATGGAAGAACTGCCTATTTGACTGGCAGGGGATGTACAAGGGAAAGGAAGGAGAGTGCTCGGTGGTTCTCGAAGCCGTGGCTTCGTACGATCTATGGATTTGGCATTCATTCTTTGGTATGCCTGGAAGTCACAATGACATCAATGTATTGCAGTGCTCGAATGTCTTTGCCGAGCTTGTCGAAGGCCATGCCCCCCCTGTGAACTATGAGATCAATGGACACCAGTATACAAAGGGGTACTATCTTGCAGATGGCATCTACCCGAAGTGGGCAACATTTGTGAAGAGCATCTCCAACCCTATCCCAGGAAGCGCAAAAGCTTGGTTTTCCAAGTGCCAGGAGGCTTGCAGGAAGGATGTTGAGCGGGCATTTGGTGCGCTGCAATCTCGATTCGCTGTTGTCCGGTACCCAGCTATGACTTGGTCGAAGTCCAACATGTGGTAGGTGATGCAGTGTTGTGTGATCTTGCACAACATGATCATTGAGAGTGAGCGGGATGACCCGGTGCCTGACAGTGAGGCAAGCACACCATACTACGGCAGGGCCCTCTTGCAGATGTTGATCACCAGGTGCCGGCATCATGGACAGACTTCCTCACCAAGCGACAGGAGATTCGACACGCTGCAACACACCAAGCTCTGCAGGATGACCTGGTGCAACATTTGTGGGCGCGAAAGGGGAATGGCAACGTTGAGGACGATGACGATGCAGAGTGTAATTTATTTATTTTGTTTAAATTGTTGAACTATTTTATTTGTGTGGCAAAACTCTATTTATTTGGTGGCAAAAGTTCAATTATTTGTGTGCCAAATCTCTACCTGTCCAAATTGGGACGAATCGCCGGCTTGGGGGGCGGACTGGGTTCACGGCTGTGAAAGCCCCCCCCCCCAGTTTCCAGAATAGCACCGTTTCACGCCGCGGCGCGAAAAAAGGCCGGGTTTTTGCATCCTGGGGGGCGCAACCACTGGAGATGCCCTTAGTCCGCGAGTACCAATTTGGGAAAAAACACATTTCAACGACGCTAAACGTGGAATTGACCGAATTTTCTCCAAACATTGCCCAAATTTGATCCATGTTTGGGACGGTCTGCAAATACCATTCTGTCCCTCCCTGGCCCAGCTGGCAGGGAGATATGTGTCATTCTCCCAAACCCTTCCCACCCTCGACTCCGCTCTTGACCCTCGCCGCCTCTTTCCCGACCGCCGGCATCCGCCCAACTCTAGCCACCGATGACGAAGAGCGCCACGAAGCCCACCGACAAGAAGAATACGGGGCCCAAGTCGGAGTCGCTCAAGCGGAAGGGCCGACAGGTGAGGCAAAAAAAAATACGAAGGAGGAAGAAGTCGTCGTCGCCCTTCTCCTATCCTAGTCACAGGCCCGCGCCAGTGTCAACGCTGATGTCATAGCCACCACAGGAGCCATGGGTGTCATTATGATGCAGGGGAAGACCTTCGACGTCACCATGCCCTCGACGTTGATCCGTTTGGCCATGGCGGTGACCTCCTCAGCTCGGTGGCTTCCGCGGCCAGGCCGCCCCACTCCGGGTCAACATCGCTGTCGTCGGCTTCACATTCCTGTGTCTTCCCCACCGCGCCTTTGTTCAGGACGGCTACTTCACGGCTCGGTCTGTCATCGCGGGACACGTCGCTGGCTACCCCTGGGGCCGGCCGCGCCCGGTGCTCCACAGCAAGACGCAATGGCCGGTGCCCACGAAGAACATGCCTGAAGGCCGGCAGCTGTTCGAGGAAACGCCCGCAATGACCACGGCCAACCCGATGTGTTTCATCATCTCACATCTCTCATTTTGCCAATTGCTCGATGTTGTGATCGAAGTGCAACATGTAGATGTACCACACGGATGAGGATGCAATGGGTGATATCATCATGGAGGCGACTGGCGGCCATAGTGGCATTTCCATTGAAGATGTCGAGACCCAACCTGGGAGCCAATATGGAGCCATTTCCATTAACAAGGCACCATTGTTTGGTGATGCAAATAGGGAGGAAGAGTGGATGATGACGACGGCGAGGAGGTTGTGGAATTGGAGACGGAAACGGGGAAGAGGGTGAGGTCTGCCAACTACTCGGAGAAAGAGATCGCATATTATGCGAGGCTTGGATGAATGTTGGCCAAAATATCATTTATGGAGCCGAGCAAAAAGGAAAACAACATTGGAAAAAAGATTGGAGATACTTCCATGCGCACCGCAAGTGGAAGAACAACTACAACTCTCTAAACAATATATGGGTGCACATCCAAACGAAGTGCAACAAGTTCAACGATGCATATCATCATGTCAAGAATCAGCCCAAGAGTGGCATTGGCGTGCAGGACAGCATCATCCAAGACGAAAATTATTTCAAGGTTTCCCATGGCAGCACGCTCACCATGCTCCATTGTAAAAGAGCATGGTGTCCCATGTGTGGTTTTGGTAATTAATGACAATCTTTATTGTATAATATTTGCATTGAGTATTCGTGTAGGTTTGTCCAGATGCATCACTTGAACTCCATGTGTTGGATTCAAGGTTGGATGCCATCAAGATCAGTGCTTCTAATGAATTATATTTGATATGTTCAAGAGGAAGAATGATGATGATAGTATTGAGCATATTGCAAGTATGTCTTGAAGATGGAGTTTTTTTGAACATTCGTGTTACCTTCAAGATATCATCATTATGAAGAAAGAATGAAGATACATGTGCTTATTTCTTAAGGAGCCGACATTGCTGGGCTCGGTAGCTCCGCAACCACGGAAGTACCGAGCGGCTCGTTAGTACCGATGAAAGTACCGGAGGTGGTACCTCTTAAGGGTGCCACGATACAGAAGCCCCTGGAGCTAAGCGGTAGCGACCTCGGTACCTGCCCGGCAGTAGCACTCTAGCGGTAGTACCGACCGTGCGGGATTCGTAGAATACATTCATTGGCACGCCCAACCCTATGGACCGGTAGTACTGCCTCTTGGGACAGTACTACTGGGCCTAGGAAAATATGGTTGTAGGAATTTTCATGTTACTAAAACACCTCTCTTTTTGTTCAAAGTATTGAAATTGCTCTTGTTCTATTTTCCCATGATTTCTAGTTTGAGTTTATTTAACTTATTTCTTTACAAGATTCATATGCATAGGAAGTGGCTTAGACTTAAATTTGTTTCATACTTCCTTCTTGATGCTCTATTTTTCTTAATTCATATTTCTTATGTGAGCATCTTCTTGCTTTCCATGCCTAGCTGAAAGGCGTTAAAGAAAAGCACTTCTTATGAGATAACTCATGGTTTTATTCTTTGCTTTGTTTTTCTATGTTTTCCTTGAATAAAGGGTTTGTATACTTCTGTAGAAACTCCTTTGTATCTTTATTTTCATGTATTAGTTGTTCCAAGTAAAGTTTCTAGCAAAAGTTGGAGTTGGTTTTGTATTTATGCGCAGGAAACAGATTTCTGCTGTCCACCGTAAAAAATCGTATAAATTCTAAAAAGATCAAAGTGACCTGAAACTTTTTGTGCTTATTCCTAAGATAATTCCAAAACATTTTTGTTCTTTATTTTTTTCGATCTGAGCAACTTAAGTTCTCCGAAAAAATTCGTCTTTATAGACTGTTCTGGTTTTGGCAGATTCTGCCATTTTTCTTGCATTTGCTCTTTTACAATGTCAAGTGGATTTATTTGCTTCACGAAACATCATTGGCTGTAGATAATGTTTAAAAGTATGAATATCACTTGTTACCATGCATAACCCATGATTTTTTTATTGTTGCACTAACCCTCTAATGCGAATTACTTTGAGTGTGGTGTGAATGAAGTTTTCAAGGGTCAAGAGAAGAGGGCGATATAATGTGATCAAGAAGAGTGCAAGGTCAAACCTTGGGGATGCCCCTGTGGTTCATACCAGCAAAATCTAAGAAGACTCAAGCATCTAAGCTTGGGGATTCCCAAGGCATCCACTTCTTCATCAACAATTTATCAGGTCACTTCTAGTGAAACTATATTTTTATTCGGTCACATCATATGAAATTTACTTGGAGCGTCTGTTTGTTTTTATTTTATTTTCTTTTATACAATAATGTTATTGGAGCCTAGAATTTTTTTGTGGGAGAGATACACGCTCCACTTTTTTGTTTGAATACTTGTTATGCTCGTATTCATATTTTTTCTTCTAGTTGCTGCAAAATTCCTGTTTAGCTCCTGTTTTTCTTGCATCTCTTATTCAGAGTTGTTAGTTTTAGTAGAGTTGTGTTAGTAATCTCTTGTTTCATTGCTTCATATCTTGGAGATTTTTTGTTTAACATAAAATACTTGGTGTTGGAAAGCAGTAGTCCAGTTTTCGTGCTTATAACGGTGCAAATAGAAAGTTGTATAGATCGTGGCTAGACTTTTTTTATGTCATGCTAGATGTTATTTTACTTCTTAAGCCTAGTGGTTATTTTGTGCATAGTAAGTGTCTTAGACTTAAATTTGTTTCATACTTCCTTATTGATGCTCTCTTTTGCTTAATTCATATTTCTTATGTGAGCATCTTTTTGCTTTCCATGCCTAGCTGAAAAGCGTTAAAGAAAATCACGTCTTGGGAGATAACCCATGGTTTTATTTTTGCTTTGTTTTTCTATGTTTTCCTTGAATCAAGGGTTTGTATACTTCTGTAAAAACTCCTTTGTATCTTTATTTTCATGTATTAGTTGTTCCAAGTAAAGTTTCTAGCGAAAGTTGGAGTTGGTTTTGTATTTCTGCGCAGGAAACAGATTTATGCTGTCCACCGTAAAAAATCGTATAAATTCTAAAAAGATCAAAGTGACCTGAAACTTTTTGTGCTTATTCCTAAGCTAATTCAAAAACATTTTTGTTCTTTATGTTTTTCGATGTGATCAAGTTAAGTTCCCCGAAAAAATTCGTCTTTATAGATTGTTCTGGTTTTGGCAGATTCTGCCATTTTTCTTGCATTTGCTCTTTTACAATGTCAAGTGGATTTCTTTGCTTCACGAAACATCAGTGACTGTAGATAATGTTTAAAAGTATCAATAGCACTTGTTACCATGCAGAACCCATGATTTTTTTATTGTTGCACTAACCCTCTAATGCGAATTACTTTGAGTGTGGTGTGAATGAAGTTTTCAAGGGTCAAGAGAAGAGGGTGATATAATGTGATCAAGAAGAGTGCAAGGTCAAAGCTTGGGGATGCCCATGTGGTTCATCCCAGCAAAATCTAAGAATACTCAAGCATCTAAGCTTGTGGATGCACAAGGCATCCCCTTCTTCATCAATAATTTATCAGGTCACTTCTAGTGAAAATATATTTTTATTCGGTCACATCATATGAAATTTACTTGGAGCGTCTGTTTGTTTTTATATTTCTGCAATAATGTTATTGGAACCTAGCATTCTTTGTGTGGGAGAGATAAATGCTCCACTCTTTTGTTTGAATACTTGTTATGCTCATATTCATAGTTTTACTTCTAGTTGCTGCAAAATTCCTGTTTTGCTCATGTTTTTCTTGCATATCTTATTCAGAGCTGTTAGTTTTAGTAGAGTTGTGTTAGTACTCTCTTGTTTCATTGCTTCATCTCTTGGAGAGTTTTTGTTTAATATAAAATACTTGGTGTTGGAAAGCAGTAGTACAATTTTCGTGCTTATAACGGTGCAAATAGAAGCTTGTATAGATCGTGGCTAGACTTTTTTTATGTCATGCTAGATGTTATTTTAATTCTTAAGCCTAGTGGTTATTTTGTAGTGTGATTTGTCTCAAATAGCTGAGAGCGTTTAATGTTCCTTAGAAAGAATCATGAGTTGTTCTTGTTATATTGAAGCATAAATTTGTGGTGTTCTCCTTTGAATGTTTTATTTGGTTGACTTGGCGCATGATCACACCATGTTTATGACTACAAACCAGTCACTTATAGCCTCTATGATCATTTAGTTTTTGAACTTGTACTACCACTTATGCTTTGATTAATGATGTTTTTTTCGCTATGCATGATTATGGCCATTATTGCTCTCTCGATTTGTCGCTCCAGTTTTTTGCTAGCCTCCACATGTACTGAGTATGAGCTCTACTCGTGCATCCAACTACCAAAAACCCAAGTTTGCCAAATGTGTCGACCATACCTACCTAAATGTGGTATTTAATCGTCACTCCAAAGTAAATTGCTCATGTGTTACCTTTAAAAACTTCAAAATTACTCCTATTTTGTGCTCCTGTTTTAGCTCATGAGGACGTAAATAGAGAATCTTTATATCATTTGTTGATTGGGCTTACACACCCTGGACTAGGGGCTTCATCCTCTTATCCAATTGATAGAAGGGCTGGCAGCGGGGTGCCCATCCCCAAATTAATAACAACAAATTGTCTTTACTATTTTTGCCCTTGATTTAGCAGTCAAAGCATAATTGTGTAAACAAAAGAGAAAGAGGGATGACCTTCTACCAAGATGCGTCCTTCTATGGGAGCCGCTCTTGTGAAGTCTAGTTGGCTTGTGACGTACTGTATTTTCTGTTTACCATTCGTTGACATAAGCATACACCTCTCTAAAAAATGTTTTTAATACCTTTGTTTAACAAAATAAAAAGCTCTAGCACATGAGTGATCCCTGCTTCCCTCGGCGAAGGGCCTTTCTTTTACTTGTATGTTGAATTATTCGTTCTAGTCTTCTACTTGAACTTTGAAGGTGTCTTGGCATTTATGTTTTGCCCGAAATATCACTTTGCTATGTTATATCTATGCTTGAAACAAACGTATAACTTTCAAGTGCATTATTATTCATGATCTTTTATTTGTGTTACTTTTCATGATGCAGAGTGATTGCTATGTTTCATTGTTAGAATTATATCTATCATGCTTGTGTTAAAGTTCTATGATCTCAGCTATGCTTATGCTTTTACAATTTAGATTATCAAGTTTATGTTGGTAGAATGTCACCTCAGAAATTATGTGTTTTTATCATTTACCTACTCGAGGACGAGTAGGAACTAAGCTTGGGGATGTTGATATGTCATAAACATATCTATAATTTCTGATGTTACATGTTTTTTTCATGCCAATTGCTACATGTTTACTATATATTTTACATCATCTTTATGGATTTCCTTGGACTAACCTATTAACAAGAAGCCACAGCGCCAGTTCCTATTTTCTCAGAAAAGTTGTTCTAGAAATATTCTCGGAATTGGACAAAACGAAAACCTAGGACCTTAGAATTTTCTCACATACACGGAGTCTGGAGAAGACCCTGAGGGGGGCCCTGGAGGGATGATGGTGCAGGTCTTGCACTCGTTGGGAAACCCCAGAAGGAAGGTATGATGAGCACATCAGCAGTTTTCCCTCAGAAAGAAACCAAGGTTTAATCGACCAGTAGGAGGAAGGAGTAACTTCAGAAGGTTGATGCAGCTGAGATGGCAGGGCGCACTACCGGTTCAGCAGCAACGTGGAACCTACACAACACAAACAAATCACTTTCCCCCAACGAAGCAGTGAGGTTGTCAATCTCACCGGTTTTGCTGAACACAAAGAGGTTAAATGTATGGTGTGGAAAACAGTAGGAAAACAATATGAAAGCAGTAGCAGCAATATGAAAACAGTGGAAACAGTGTGTGTATTATCAGAATGAGAAGATGGAACGAGGTCCACAGTTCACTAGTGGTGTCTCTCCGTGAAAGATAAATAACATGTGTGGTGAACAAATTACAGCTCGGTAATTGATAGAAATGAAGGTTGCACCGTAGTGCATATGCAAGACATAAATATTACTATGTGATTCATGGGCGCATTACAACAAAATGCATAGACCGTCATCCAACTGCATCTATGTCTAATAATCCATCCTCCGAATATCATCCGAACAAACGTTGGGTATTAAGTTGCTAGCAACAGATTATCGCAGTAAGCAAAGTGTGTAATGTAAACAATGTAAACTAGGTAAATACCGTTGTTTTCTCCCTGATGGCAACACCACATCCTCCATCTGTCACGTTTCTGTCACTCGATCACAGATGCAAAGGAGGCATGAACCCACTATCGAGCATAAATACTCCCTCTTGGAGTTACTAGCATCTACTTGGCCAGAGCATCTAATAATAACAGAGAGCATGCAAGATCATAAATAACATAAGCATGAAGATAACATGATAGATTGATAATCAGAAGACATAACATTCAACATTCATCAGATCCAAGCAAACACAACATGTAGCATTACATAAAGATGGTCTCGATCATGTGAGGAAGCTCACAAGATCTAAACATGAGGTACAAAGTGGACAGAACAACCATCTAGCTACTGCTATGGACCCGTAGTCCAGGGATGAACTACTCACGCATCACTCTGGAGGAGGGCATGGTGGTGTAGACCCTGAAAGTGCATTTCGTTTCCCCGGTGTTTTGTGTGTTAGCTAACAATGCTAAGTACACTATTTATCAAGGTGTTTAGTGTGCAGGTGTTATACTTAACATCGGCATCGATCACCGAAAAGATCGGTGAAGATGGGCCTAAGAGATGTGGGACAGTGAGAAACCGGATTATTTGAACCGGACTATTCAGGGGAACCGGATATTCCGGTTAGGATGGTTTGGATCCAAATTCGGGACAGAGATGAGACGGATTATTGGTACCGGATTATTCAAACCATACCGGATATTCCGGTTGAGAAGTTTCTGCTCGAAAATCGGCTAAATACTGGAGTTGTGACTCATTGAAGTGAACCGGATTATTTGAACCGGATGATTTCGGAGGAGCCGGAATATCCGGTTCAGCTGCCTGCGCGGGACAGAACTCAACCGGATTTTTGGTACCGAATTATTCAGAGGCTACCGGATAATCCGGTTTAGGTCAACGAGCTCGAGCAGATCTGAGGACCGTATATTCCGAGTCCAAACTTGGACCGGATATTCCGGTATGAGTTTTCCTGCAAAACGGCTAGTTTTGAGGAGGGGGTATAAATACCCCTCCTCTTCCACCTTGAGCTCTAGTTCTTCCCCTTGGCATTCAATAACATTTAAGAGCTCACCAAATCTGCAATAACTCCCAATCCCTCCCACCAAACACGAAGATATTTGGAGGATTGAAGGAGAAGGCCCCGATCTACATCTTCATTGATTCGTTCTTCATTTCCCCCTATCTAGCTTGAGGGATCTAGCCTAGGGTTTCCTCTTGTGGAGAACCTAGGCATCTTGCTACTCTTGGTGATTCAAGATTGTTGGGAGCCCCCAATTTGGTTGTGGGTGTGTGCCCCAAGTTGTTTATAAAGGATTAGATTCCCGCCTCAAAGGGGATCAATAGTGGAAGGTGGACTAGGCCTTTGTGGCGGGGTTCATCGGCGAATAGGGTGAGGTCTTTGTGGCGTTGAGTAGGCCTTCATGGTGAGCTCACACCTCTCCAACGAGACGTACTCCCTTAATAAGGAGGAACTCGGGATTACATCATGTCTCCGCGTACTTCATATCGGTTACCTCGTTCCCTTCTCCCTTTACTCATACTTGTATTTTGATTTTGTTATCCTTGTCATATAGGTAAATTCACCGTAGTTTCATTATCTAGAGAATTTACCTTTGTGTCAAGCCTAATTGTGAAAGAAAAATTAAAATTAGTCGTAGCACCTATTCACCCCCCTCCAGGTGCCCATACTTTACTTTCAATTGGCATCAGAGCCTCGTCTCTTCTATCGGGCTTAACCGCCTAAGAGTTTAAGTATGGTTGATGAGACGGATACCGAAGGTTCCGTGGCACCGGTATCTATGAATGATCTCAATGAGTTGAAAAATTCATTGACCTCATCCATAGACACCAAAATCGATGAGTTGCGTCAAGTCTTGATGCAACTCTTGAAAGCCAAAGGACCAGAGATCACTGGCTCATCCCCTCCGGAAGAACCTCCGGAGGATGCCAAGAAAGGGGAAGATGGTGATCCATCAAAAAATGCTTCCGCCGAAAACTCCACCGAGAAGGATACGGAAGGAGAGGAAGAATATCACTCCGTCAAAGGACGTTATTCTCCCGATCCTCCCGTCCCACATCCTCATATAATTCCTAGGGGACATCCACCTAAAATTGATGCATTTTCTTTTCGTGAATGGCAATATTACATGGAGACTCACTTGAACTCTTATTGTATAGAGCTTTGGAGGGTCACTCGTGATGGATACAAGCCTCATGACCCCAAGAACCTAACAAGAAGAGAAGTCGTAGATTGTCAACTCAACTACACCGCCTTGTCAATTCTTCAACAAGCCGTGGGTCTTAACCACATGCCACATCTTCAACAATATTCCACCGCCAAGGAAACATGGGACGCTCTTGTCGTCATGTTTGTGGGCAATTAGAGCATGCAAAGGAATAGGTATGATGCCTTGACCAATGAGGCCGAAGGGTTCTATATGCATGATGGAGAGAACCACGAAGACATGTACCGAAGGATCAAGACACTTGCCACCACATTCTCCAATGCTGGTGCCAAGTACATTGAAGTACATGATTGCCCTCATTCCATTTGAGCCCGCGGACTTGAAGAGCATTGAAGGAAGACATGACTTTTCTTCTTTGACCTCAACCCAAGTTATGCAAGAGATGTGCTCCTATCAAGTGCAAACCAAGAATGCTCTTGACAATCGTGCTAGGGCCATAGGAATGCACAAAGGGGCATCGATTTCTTTGAAGGCCAAGGTTGTGTCAAGAGAGGTTGAGTATGAAGAAGAAGGCCATGAGGAGTTGGCTCCATTGAAGGATCAAGAATATGATCCCGTGCTCAAGGATATCATTGCTCTCACCGTGCAGAAGTTTTGGAGGAATCCTCCCAAGGCCAAGAAATATGTTGAGGAGAAGACCAAGTCTCGCTATGGCAATGATGGGGCTCAAAAAGTGAGGTCTTGCTTCAATTGTCAAGATAAGCACCATTTCATTGCGGAGTGTCCCTATGAAAATAGAGAACTCCATAGTGGCAAGCTCATTCGCAAGGACAAGTCCAAGGTTGACTACAAGAAACCTCACTTCAAGAAGAAACCATTCAACAAGAAGTCTCCCACAAAGTTTGTGCTAGTGACTCAAGAGGAATATGATTCGGAAGTGATGAAGAAGAAGAAACCACAAGTGAAGTGGCCGCTCTTGCTATTGCTTCTACTCCATCATCTTCATCTCTATTTGAATCCCCCAATGAGAATCATCCTCACCCTAATGCCAAGTGCTTCATGGCTAAGGCCTCGGAGGTATCACCTTCTCCATCTCTAAGACCCCAAGTGAACTTGAAAATCTTGCTAGTCTTAGAATAGAAGATGAAATTCTCTCTTTGGAACGTTTTATGTCTAACATACAAGGGGAGACCAAGAAGTACTTTGATCATATCATGAGCCAATTGGGAGAGGCCCATGAAGCTCTCGAGAAGAAAGGTGAGATTGAGAGAAGTGATGCAGATGAAATTGCATCCCTCTCTATGACTCTTGAGGAAGAGCATGATGGTAGAGTTTCTCTTGAGGAGGAACTTGAATATATTGAAGAAACACATAATGAACTTGTTTCTAATATCACTAAGGAACGTGACCTTGCAATTTATAAATATAAAAAGGCTAAAAAGGATAAGGTTGAGTTTGGTGTTGGTCATGGTAAACTAACCGAGGCTCAAAGCTTTGGAGAGTCAAAATTCTTCCATCAAGGAGTTGCATGAACAACTTCAAACTCAACTTAATCAACTTAACAACCCTATAATCCCTACTTCTTCTTGTGATCATGCAAATATTATTGAGTAAAATGCTAGGTTGAAAGATGAGCTTGCAAGGCTCAAGGGCAAAGGCCCTCAAGTTGAGAAGGTTGTGGTCTCTACCCCACAAGTGGTGGCCCCTAGCCCTCATGTGGTTGTTACTAGACAAAAATTGAGTGCTCCAAGGCCACAAGTGGGCAAGCAAGGTCTTTGCTATGTTTCCAAGAAGAAGAACAAGAAGAAGGCCAACAATAGTGCATCGGGTGGTATTGTCATTAGGGACAACACTACTCATAGCACTCCCGCAGAAGCAAGCAATGTTGCTTCGAGTAGTAGTGTCATGAGGGACAACACTACTCATAGCATCTCCGCGGGAACTAACAATCCACACCATTTCTTATATGTTGATTATTATGGTGTTGTGCAAGCTAAATATGTTGGTCCGATTGAGGGTTACATTGACTATACCATTTGGGTTCCAAAGACCCTTGTTGCTAACATGAAGGGACCCTCCTCGGGTCCTAACTCTAGTCAATGATCTCTTGCAGGACTATGCTTCTGGTGGGTCTAAATGGATAATTGATAGTGAATGCACTAGTCATATGACCGGAAGCAAAGAACTTGTGACGGAGTTGCGCCCAAATGACATTCAAGCAACCGTCACTTATGGAGACTCGTCCTTGTCTAAGGTATCGGGGTTCGACAAGGTTGTGATTGCTCCCGATATCACTATCGTGAACGTCATGCTTGTCGAATACCTTGGTTTCAGTTTACTTTATGTCCGCTCTCTTGGAAAGATGGGTTTCTCCATCTTTTTGATGAAGATTTTGTGGTCCTTTTTAGGAGCAAGACTCTTGACGTCGCATAAGTGGGGCATGTTGAAAACGAGTTGTTCGTGGTGGACTTTTTGAAGTCTACCAACTCTCAATCAATGTGTCTTTTCGGAAAGGCGGACGTGGGGTGGTTGTGGTATAGCCGCTTATCCCATGTCAACATGAGAACTTTGCAAAGTCTTCACAAAGGTGGCTTTATTGTCGAACTAAAAGAAAATGTTTCCTTTTCCAAGTAGGTCGTATGTTGAAGGAAAGATGCATTATATCTCGCACAAGGCCAAGACTATTATTTCATCAAAGAGGATCTTGGAGCTTCTCCATGTTGATCTCTTTGGTGCCGTGCCCGAGGCAAGTCTTGGAGGCAAGAAGTATTGCTTGGTGATTGTCAATGATTATTCAAGATACACTTGGGTTTATTTCTTCAAGTGCAAGAGTGAAACTCAACAAACCATTATCGACTTCTCCAACCAAGTGCAACATCAACACAATGTGCAAATCATGGCTATTAGGAGTGATAATGGTTCGGAGTTCAAGAACTACACTTTGAATGAATTCCTTAGTGAAGAGGGCATTCGTCATCAATACTCTGCCACTTACAGTGTTGCCGAAAGGAAAATCCCACTCTCTTGGATATGGCAAGGACCATGTTGGCGGAGTATTCTTCTTCTCAATATTTGTGGGCCGAGGCCATATCCACCGCATGCCACTCCTCCAACCGCCTCTACATCCGCAAGGGCTTGGACAAGAATCCATATGAGATCCTCACCGGCAACACGCCCAACGTCTCCTACTTCCGTGTATTTGGTTGTAAGTGCTTTTATTTTATCAAGGGTGTTAGGTTGTCTAAGTTTAAATCCAAAACTATTGAGGGTATATTTGTTGGTTATAGTGCCGAATCGCACACTTATAGAGTCTTTGACAAAGTCTCACGGATTGTCATAGAATCTTGTAGTGTGGTTTTCGAGGAAAATGATGGCCCCCAAGTGGCGCAATTTCATGTTTCTAATGTAGATGTTGAAATGCCTCAAGAAGCCATAGGAAGGATGGGTGTGGGATTTTTCCGCCCCATCGAGGGACACCTTATGGCAACTCGAGAAGGACTATGCTCTACCCAAGTGGAGCCCTCCTCTACAATAGAAGAACAAGCCAAGGATCCAAGTGATGCACCTACCCATGAAATTGTTGAAGACCCTCCTCTTTTTGACCAAGTTACTACACAAGATGCAACCACTCCTATCATTCATGCTAGTCAAGGTCAAGGCCAAGATCAACCATCCTCATCCTCCTCTCCTCAAGTTGAAGCTAGTGTCGAAGAAGTTGTTGATGATGATGATGATGATGATCAAGGCAAATTGGTCAAGACGGGGACCCAAATGATCAAGATGATCAAGTGATCCCTCCTCGCAATAATGAGGAGATCGAAGCCCGTCATGCTAGAAGGATAAGAAGTGCTTTGAAGCATATTGATGCCCAAGACAACAAGGTCTTGGAAGATATTCAAGCTAGAAGATCCACAAGAAGGCAATTGACACATTTTAGTGAGCATCAAGCTCACATATCTATGGTGGAACCAAAGAAAGTGTTTGAAGCTGTTGAGGACTCCGATTGGGTTGAAGCTATGCATGATGAACTCAATAATTTTGAGCGCAACAAGGTTTGGAGATTAGTCGAGAAGCCCAAAGATTTCCACAATGTTATTGGCACTAAGTGGATATTCAAGAACAAGAGCATGGCATTGTTATAAGGAACAAGGCAAGATTGGTAGCTCAAGGTTACACTCAAGTTGAAGGCATTGACTTTGATGAAACCTATGCTCCTGTGGCTCGGCTTGAGTACATACGTATCCTACTTGCATATGCATCTTCGCATAATTTCAAATTGCAACAAATGGATGTTAAAAGTTCTTTCTTGAATGGTACACTCAAAGAGAAGGTATATGTTAAGCAACCTCCGGGGTTCGAGAACCTCAACTTTCCTAACCATGTCTACAAGCTCGATAAGGAGCTATATGGACTTAAACAAGCACCACGTGCATGGTATGAGCAATTTAGAGAGTTGTTGGATGACCGTGGTTTTGAAGTTGGGAAGATCGACCCCACTCTCTTCACAAAGAGAGTAGAGGGAGAGCTTTTCATATGCCAACTCTATGTGGACGATATTATGTTTGGCTCAACTAACCAAGCTTTCAATAATGAGTTCTCAAAGCTTATGACTGACAGGTTCGAGATGTCTATGATGGGTGAGCTTAAATTATTCCTTGGCTTTGAGATCAAGCAATTGGCCCGTGGTACTTTCATCTCTCAAGCCAAGTATACCCAAGACATAATCAAGAGGTTTAATTTCCAAAATGCAAAGATCAAGCCATCTCCTATTCAAGTCAAGTGCCACCTCGAGCGTAGCCCGAAGGGTAAAGATGTGGACCAAAAGTTGTATCGTTCTATGATTGGTTCTTTCCTTTAACTTTGTGCATCTAGGCCCGATATCGTTTTGAGTGTAGGTGTGTGTGCAAGGTATCAAGCGGCTCCTAAGGAAAGCCATTTAATGGCGGTCCATAGGATCTTTCGGTATTTGGTTCATATCCCAAGGTTTGGTTTGTGGTACCCAAAGGGGGCACAATTTTCTCTCAAGGGCTACACAGATTCCGATTGGGCCGGTGATCAAGATGATAGGAAGTCCACTTCCGGGGCTTGCAATTTCTTGGTAGGTCCTTGGTGAGTTGGTCTTCCAAGAAGCAAAATTGCATATATCTCTCCACCGCCGAAGCCGAGTATGTAGCCGCCGCAAGTGCTTGCACCCAATTGCTATGGATGAGGCAAACTCTCAAGGAAAATAATGTTCATTTGGATAAGGTTTCTCTCTTTTGTGACAATGAAAGTGTCATCAAGATCGCCTACAACCCCGTGCAACACACAAGAACGAAGCACATTGAGATTCGTCATCATTTCATCCGTGACCATGTGGCAAGAGGTGATATTGCACTATCTTATGTGCCCACCAAGGAAAATCTTGCGGATACTTCACGAAGCCACTCGACGATGCAAGATTCATGTTCTTGAGGAATGAACTAAACATCATGGATTCTAGGAGTTTTACTTGAGGATCTTGCACTCACCCCTATAGATGAAACATGTTTGGGTTTAGGTGTAGGCATGGACATAGGGGGAGTGTTATCCGAACACATTGGGTTGTCCCTCCCCCCATTATGCCCAAAGCAAAAATTCATTGTTATATCTTTTTTCTAATTTTGAATTGTGAGCTTCAATGTTGAGAATTGGCAATGCACCCAAGATATATCTTCGCGGTTGCATACCATGATCTCTTACATGGTGGCTTAGGCCACCAACCTCTTATGTTTTGAAGAGTTGGATCTTAGTTGGGATTTCTTTGATATTTCATTGCATTTCTTGGTTTTCCCTTCTAAGTGTTTGTTCTTAGGAAAATCTCACTCAACTGGTCTTTTGTTTGTTTAATTCTTGCATTTGAGAGGGATAAGTACTACTTTCAGTTTGGTATTTCTATCCTAAGCCTTCCTATCTTAAAACCAAACTCTATCTAGCACATTTGTCATTTCACTGAAACGAGGAAGTTTCAAAACAGTAGGCAGCCGGAATTTTCGGTTTAGTTCTCAACCGGAATATCCGGGTGGTACCGGAATATCCGGTTCAAACTTGAACCGGAATATCCGGTCCGGCGATTTCCACTTATCTGGAGAGGCACGTGGAAGAGGCGGTTCGTGCCCTTTCTTCCCCAACTCCTCTCCTCCACCCCATACGCCTCCGCACTGATTCTTGGCCCCCCGGGCCAATTCCTCCGCGGGATCTTCGAGCTCTTTCCTAGATCTTGTTCCCCTCGTTCTCGGGAGCATTTCCATCCAAGTATCTTCGTCCATGGATACCGGTAAAGTTCAATCTCGTTGAATCTTGGTGCCATAACCATACCCTTCCATGGATTTGAGTTTTTGTTGTCAATGCTTGGTAGAAATTGCTCCCTAGGGTACCCTATGCATGCTAGAGACAATAGTTTAGATTCACATGCCACCGATCTAGTTTTGAAATCTAGATTAGAATCAATATAGTGATGTGTTCGTGCTGTCGGAATACCCGGTTCAGTACTGAACCGGAATATCTGGGTGGTACCGGAATATCCGGTCCAGTTTTGAACCGGAATTTCCGGTTGAGTGCAGTATCGTTTTATAACAGCCCTTGTTTGTGCTAGAATTATTTCTAGATCATAGCATGGAATCTTCCCTATTGTTTTTATGAATGATTCCTCTATTGCTTGACATATGTGCACTCATCCCTATTGCTTCCTATCTATTTCTCCTTCACAGGTGGCTCTCGTCCTGACAAGTTGGGTCCTCGCAAGCGTCCCTCGTACAAGGACACTAGCGATGAGATCCCGGTGATGCTCGCCCTCCCCGGAAAGCTATTTCCAATAAGTCTGTCGCCTCCAAGCCATCTAAGAAGAAGAAGGATACTCGGCCTAACTACAAGACCGGTATTAGCACTCAGGAGTATGGTCAGATCAGGCAGAAGGATTGGTACAACACTCCACGTGATGTTACTTGTGAGGATGCTCGTTTCTGGTGTTTGGAGCAGTCCTATATCTATGCAGACATCTATTGTGACTACAGGTTCCCTATCCGTGAGATGCATCCTACCAAGTTTCAGATCATCAAGGACAAGGAACAGTTTGCAGATGCAACCAGTATCATTGAGAGGTTCGGTCTCGTGAGGCTCCTGGAGACCCAGTGCCCTTACAACACCGAGCTCATTACTCAGTTCATGTCCACTCTAGTTTTCAGCTCTGACTCTGTTTGCTGTCTGAAGTGGATGACTCAGACTACTCCTTGTGAGATTCCTTTTCACAGACTGGCTCGTGTGCTTGGTTACCGGTACAACACTCACCCTCCACTTGGTCACCGTATGCATGATGTGGAGAGACCTCAGAGGGAGAGAGCTATGGCAGAGTTGTATGCTCCAGGTTTTGCTATTGGGAAGCTGGAAGGACTTCTTCCCCTCTATGATCAGCTCGTGCGTATCTTCAGGTCCTTCTTGATGCCGAGTGGAGGTAACAACGATGCTCTCACCAGTCCTTTGTGCAATCTTCTCATATTGGCTAAGCAGTGCATTGAGGATGAGGATCCTTCTAATTCTTATACTGTGGACGTCATGGACATTATCTTCCATGAGTTGCGCAATGCCATGATTGGTGGGAACACCATACCATATGGACCTTATATCATGATGCTGATCAAGGATGTGATGAAGAGGGATTTCTCTGAGTTGCCCATGGCACCGCACAAGTTCAAGACGATGTACATCAAGAGGAAGAAGGGCGTACATGCTGCTCATGTTACTCCATCTGAGAGTGGTTCCTCTATGGGGGGTGTGGCCTCTTCTAGTGCTCAGCGTGTTTCCACCACTCTGCGCAATGTCAGGAAGCTCTCCTGGTTTCAGTGCAATGTGTTATGCATGAAGGTGGACATTCACAAGGAGCAGTACGAGGCCTACCGCAGGGACATAGCTTTGGCCAGCTCTCAGAGGCAGATTCTTCACCACGTGAGTGGTGCTACTGGTGATCTTCCTGATGCACTTGTTCCCCAGACTTATACTCAGTGACTGCCGGTGACCGGACTCCTTGGGAGCGCATTGAGGAGGCTCTCCGTACCACTTCTGCTTCTTCCAGGGCTCCTGTTGATGATGATGAGGAGGATGAGGAGACAAACGAGGATCTAGAGAGGGAGGCTGAGGGAGCTTCTGACGCGTCTACTGGAGAGTCGTCTGAGCATTCAGATGCTTAGATCTTTGTTGGGACGCTAGCACCGCTATTTCTCTCCTTTTTTGTGTCTCGATGCCAAAGGGGGAGAAGTAGTATTAGACTACAGGGATTTGCATGGGTTTCGGTCCCAAGCATATGCCTTTATCATTTATTTGGAGCTTGTGTCCATTTAGTCTTATTCGTGGACTATTTTCGTTTTATTGTCTCGTTTAAAACTATGTGCTATGTGTTGTGAGACTATGTGACTGGTTATCATGGATTATCTATCGTATGTTATTGGTTATCATGGATTATCTATCTTATATGTTGAGGATATTATCTATTGTTGTGCTTGGATATTCTTGTTATCATCTCTACGCACAAGGTATATATTTCTCTTTTATTCTCAATATATTTGTGATATTGTTACTTTGGCATGTTTGCTACTTGTTGGAAATTTCTCTCCGCTTATTATTGCACCTTTTGCATTTAAGTCAAACAAAAGATGTGCATATAAATAGGGGGAGAAATTTCCATTTTGTTTCAAACATGTACTCGTCAAAGTTTTATTGCAAATCTTAGTATTGTCATCTAACACCAAAAAGGGGGCGATTGAAAGTGCATTTAGTTTTCCCTGTGTTTTGTGTGTTAGCTAACAATAGTAAGTACACTATTTATCTAGGTGTTTAGTGTGGAGGTGTTATACTTAACATCGGCATCGATCACCGAAAAGATCGGTGAAGATGGGCCTAAGAGATTTGGGACAGTGAGCAACCGGATTATTTGAACTGGAATATTCAGAGGAACCGGATATTCCCGTTAGGATGGTTTCGATCCAAATTCGGGACAGAGATGAGCCGTATTATTGGTACCGGATTATTCAAACCATACCGGATATTCCGGTTGAGAAGTTTTTTCTCGAAAATCGGCTAAGGACTGGAGTTGTGACTCACAGAAGTGAACCGGATTATTCCGGAGGAGCCGGAATATCCGGTTCAGCTGCCTGCGCGGGACAGAACTCAACCGGATTTTTGGTACCGAATTATTGAGAGGCTACCGGATAATCCGCTTTAGGTCAACGACCTCGAGCAGATCTGAGGACCGGATATTCCGGGTCCAAACTTGGACCGGATATTCCGGTATGAGTTTTCCTGCGTAACGACTAGTTTTGAGGAGGGGGTATAAATACCCCTCCTCTTCCACCCTTATCTCTAGTTCTTCCCCTTGGCATTCAATAGCATTTAAGAGCTCACCAAATCCACAATAACTCCCAATCCCTCCCACCAAACACGAAGATCTTTGGAGGATTGAAGGAGAAGGCCCCGATATACATCTTCACCGAGCCGTTCTTCGTTTCCCCCTCTCTAGATTGAGGGATCTAGCCTAGGATTTTCTCTTGTGGAGAACCTAGGCATCTTGCTACTCTTGGTGATTCAAGATTGTTGGGAGCCCCCAATTTGGTTGTGGGTGTGTGCCCCAAGTTGTTTGTAAAGGATTCGATTCCCGCCTCAAAGGAGATCAATAGTGGAAGGTGGACTAGGCCTTTGTGGCGGGGTTCATCGGAGAATAGGGTGAGGCCTTTGTGGCGTTGATTAGGCCTTCGTGGCGATCTCACACCCCTCCAACGAGACGTACTCCCTTAACAAGGAGGAACTCGGGATTACATCGTGTCTCCGTGTGCTTCATATCGGTTACATCGTTCCCTTCTTCCTTTACTCATACTTGTATTGTGATTGTGCTATCCTTGTCATATAGGTAAATTCACCGTAGTTGCATTATCTAGAGAATTTACCTTTGTGTCAAGCCTAATTGGGAAAGAAAAATTAAAATTGGTCATAACACCTATTCACCCCCTCTAGGTGCCCATACTTTACTTTCTGACCCCTCCGGTGATGAATTCCCCTCCCGGCAGGGTACCGGGGAGAGCTCCAGAACCCTCCCGATCTCGTGATGACGATGACGGCGGCCTCGGGTGTTTCTCGGGACGAAGTGGTATATATTTAGGGTTAATATGTCGGGGGGGGGGTATAAATAGGCGAAATGGCAAAGGCGGTGGAGGCCTAGGGCCCCACACCACCCCATGGCGCGGCCAGGGGGCACTGCCCTATGGTGTGGGCCCCCTGTGGCCCCCCTCCGGGTCTCTTCGGGACTCCGTGGAACCTTCGGGAATTCTAGGACCTTCGGACTTTGAATTTTCCAATTCCGACAATATTTCCAAAACAACTTTTCTGAAACTAAAAACAACACAAAACAGAGAACTGACTCTATGGCATCTTGTCAATAGGTTAGTCCAGAAAATCGATAAAAATAAAATAAAGTGTATAGCAAACATGTGGGAAACAACATGAAAACAACATGGAACATCAGAAATTAAGGATACGTTTATGAAGTATCAACATCCCCAAGCTTAGTTCCTACTCGTCCTCGAGTAGGTCAACAATAAAAACACAAAATTTCTGAGGTGACATGCTACCAACATAAACTTGATCATCAATAATGTAAAAGCATAAGTAAGCTGAGATCATATAAATTAAACACAAGCATTATAAATAGAATTTTAACAATAAAGCATAGCAATCACCTTGCATCATGAGAAGTAACACAAATAAAAGATCATGAATAACAATGCAACAAAAGATATACGTTTGTTTCAAGTATAGAGTAAACATGGCAAAGTGATATTTCGCTAGTCCTTAAGAGTGGGGCAAAACATAAATGCCAGGGTACCTTCAAAGTTCATGAGGAAGACTAGAACAAATAATTAGAGAACACGAAATAACACAACATGAATCAATTAATAATGTTTATGGGACAAATGCAAATAAAACTCAGAATGGCAACTATGCTCTCTCAACTGTGCATAAAGTTAGGAGATGGAGACTCAACATAAAAGTGAAAGAAAGGCCCTTCGCAGAGGGGAGAAGGGATCAACTCATGTGCTAGAGCTTTTATTTTATTAAACAGAGGTATAAAAGCTTGACACTCCTCCCATCCATCTTACACAAACGAGGGCTAACCGAATCCTCGGGTGCCTGCCAACAATCACATACCATGGAGGAGTGTCTATTTTTAGAGAGGTGTATGCTTATGTCAACGAATGGTAAACAGAAAATACAGTACGTCACAAGCCAACTAGACTTCACAAGAGAGGCTCCCATAGAAGGACGCATCTGGGTAGAAGGTCATCCCTCTTTCGGTTTTGTTTACACAATTATGCTTTGACTGATAAATCAGGGGCAAAAATAGTGAAGAGATGTTATTAATTTGGGGCTGGGCACCCCGCTGCCATCTCTTCTATCATTGGATAAGCGGATGAAGACACTAGTCCAGGGTGTGAAAGTCCAATCAACAAGTGAGATAAAGATTTTGTATTTATGTCCTCATGAGCTAAAACAGGGGCACAAAACATGAGTAATTTTGAAAGTTCTAAAGTTAACACATGAGCAATTTACTTTGGAGTGGCGTTGAAATACCACATTAGGTAGGTATGGTGGACACATTGGGCATACTTTGGTTTTTGGGAGTTGGATGCACGAGTAGAGCTCATACTCAGTACAAGTGGAGGCTAGCAAAAAGACTAGGAGCGACAAATCAAGAGAGCATAAGAGCCATAATCATGCATAGCGACATAAACATCATTAATCAAAGCACAAGTGGTACCACAAGTTCAAAAACTAAATTATCATGGAGGCTATAAGTGACTGGTTCATAGTCATAAACATGGTGTGAGCATGCGCCAAGTCAACCAAATAAAACATTCAAAGGAGAACACCACAAATTTATGCTTCAATATGACAAGAACAACTCATGATTTTTTCAATGGCACATAAAACACTCTCAGCTATTTGAGGATAATCATGCTAATAAATAGACACAAGTCTTTAGAATTAAAATAACATCTAGCATGATATGAAAAAGTCTAGCCACAGTCTATACAAGCTTCTACTTGCACCGTTATAAATTCTACCTCAAGCAACAGTTTCTTTTCCCAACAAGCTCCATACAAAACATGATTTAACAAAAAATCTCTAAATTCTACAACAATAAAACATGATATTACTCACATAACACTACTAAAACTAACATCTCTGAACAAGAGATGCAATGAAAACAAGAGCCAAACAGGAATTTTAGCAGCAACTAGAAGAAAAACTAAGAATACTAGCATGGGAAGTATTCAAACGAAAAACCGGAGCGTGTATCTCTCCCAAACAAGGAATGATAGGGTCCAACTATATTATTGCACCAAGGAAAACAAAGGAAAACAAAAGAAAAACAAATAGACGCTCCAAGTAAACTTCATATGATGTGACCGAATAAAAATATAGTTTCACTAGAAGTGACATGATAGATTGTTGATGAAGAAGGGGATGCCTTGGGCATCCCCAAGCTTAGATGCTTGAGTCTTCTAATAATATGCTTGGATGAACCACGGGGGCATCCCCAAGATTTGACCTTGCACTCTTCTTGATCACATATATCATCCTCTTCTCTTGACCCTTAAAAACTTCCTTCACACCACACTCAAAGAGTAATTCACATTAGAGGGTTAGTGCAACAATAAAAAATCCATGGGTTATGTAAGGGCACAAGTTCTATCGATACTTTTAAACATTAGCTACAACCATTCATGTTTCGTGAAGGAAAGAAATCCACTTGACATCGGAAAAGAGCAAATGCAAAAAAAATGGCAAAATCTGTCAAAACCAGAATTTGTGAAGACGGATTTTTTTTGGGCACTTATGTTGCTCAAATCGAAAACCTTAAAGAACAAAAAGTTGCGGAATTACCTGAGGAATAAGCACAAAGAATTTCAGGTCATTCTGAGTTTCCATGATTTTTTACAGTGGACAGCAGAAATCTGTTTCCTGCGCATAAATCCAAAACCAACTCCAACTCTCGTCAGAAACTTTACTTGGCACAACTAAAACATGAAAATAAAGATACAAAGGAGTTGCTACAGAATTATATAGCTCCTTGACTCAAAGAAAACAGATAAAAACAAAGCAAAAATAAAACCATGGGTTATCTCCCAAGAAGTGCTTTTCTTTGACGCCTTTTAGCTAGGCCAAGAAAAGTGGAATCAAGTGGATGCTCACATAAGAAATATGAATTAATCAAAAGAGATCATCAAGAAGCAAGTATAAAACAATTTTAAGTCTAACCTAGTTCCTATGCATAAGAATCTTGTAAAGAAATAAATTAAAGAAGCTCAAACTAGAAATCATGGGAAGGTAGAACAAGAGCAATCTCAAAACTTTCAACAAAAAGAGAGGTGTTTTAGTAACATGAAAATTCCTACAACCATATTTTCCTCTCTCATAATAATTTTCAGTAGCATCATGAAAAAACTCAACAGTATAATTATCACATAAAACATGTTTGTCATGGTCTAAAAGCACACAATTCATATCAAGCTCAAAAATAGTGGGATCAAAATTTAAAATCAGCTCCTCTTTTTTTCCACTTTTAGCAATAACAAAACAAGATGATTGATCACTCATAAAAGGTATAGGACACATTATAGCAATCCTATCTTCAGTAGCATTATAATTTATAATATCAAGTAACATATGACCATCATCAAGAGCATTATCATATAAATTTTCTAAACAAACTTCCTTATTATCATGCATATCAATAGTTGGAATAAATAGAGGATTATCATAGGATTTATCCAAGTAGCATGAATTATCATAAATAACAGTAGTAACATCATTCTCACAAGTTTCATTCATAGTAGGATCAAGATCACAAGTATAGCAAGTATCAATTTCATCAAATAATGTATGAGTTAAAGAGTTACTATCATTGGGAGGTAGACATGGGTAGCTACATTCTTATTCCTCTTGATCATCACTCTCTGTCGAGACATCGTAGTAGAGTTCATAGACGGGGGTGCCATGAGCCTACTGGTAGAACCGCGGGGTGATGTGGTAGTACGACAAACGAGAACACCAAGTTTACCCAGGTTCGATACGATGCAACTAGGCGGCGTTCCTACTCCTGCACCTCACTAAATCAGGGCTGAAGCCTGAAGTATACAAAGTACAATGTGAGTATTGATTCGCTAACTCGGCGAGGATCGACTTCTCGGCGAGTTGGCTTCTAGGTAATTGTTGTCTGTTCGTTGCTCCCGTCTGGCTTTATATAGATAGCCAGATTAGGGCTTACAGAGAGGAAACCTAGAAGACTACGGAAAGTATCTAACTTGGAAAGTAAGGAATCTGTCTTCTCCTCCAAGCCGCACCGCTTTGGGCCGTGGTCCCGGTTCTTCTAGAATCCGGCTTCCTGCGTAAGCTTACTGGGTCACCTATTACCAACAGGCCACCCTGGTAATCCGGCTCTTAGGCCAATGTCGGACATACCCCTAATAAGTATATATCCGACATTAGCCCCCAAGAAGCATTAAGACTTCATTATGCCGCTCTTCATCTACTAGCATTCTTTCTGAGAAATGTCGGCATTTTGTCTTGATTCTTCTTTTACGAAAAATCTCTTAACCCAAAACTCGGATTTTTACCAAAGTCTGGCTTTTCTACCACGAGCCTTCACGAAGAAGGAACCTTGAGAGATTCGCAATGAAATCCTGCTGACGTCATGGACATTTGGGTTCAGTCAAAACCCTGAAACGTATCCTCTGACAGATTCTCGCGGGAAACGAGGAGATAGCAATTATCACCCCGTCCCCTCATTTCCCTGAAGTTTCGGGCGTAACACGCGTCGCACATCCAACGGCTAAAATATATGTTGGAGCTCATCTCCGCGCGTTTGGCTATAAATAGCCGTCTCGGGTGCTCCAAATCCTCTTCTGCTTCTTCTTCTTCCTCGAGCACACAGAGCCCCGGCGCCCAGAGCCCAAGTTTGAGAGCACGCAGAGACCGAGCCCCTGAGCTTCTCCCCAGAGAGATCATTGGAGGAACCAGTTCGCGACTGTGCCGCCTGAAAACGGCAACCGGAGATTCCCTCCGCGCGTCCGAATCGGCGAGCGCCACCGTGGACATTGTGGATATAATCAATGATCTTGACCCCCTCCTCGACTCCCCGCCTCGCACCGCTGCGAACGAGCCGGAGTGGGCCGCCAGCGTGCCGGCCCGCGAGGATCTTCCTCCCGCGGCCGGGAACACGCCGCCGCCAACATCCACTTCTCCTCCTCCGCCTCCCTTCTCTGACCCTACGGAGAAAGAAGCTACTCACGGCGGCGAGGACGTCGTCGCTTCCGCCACCACCGGAGGGTAAGACGAAGGGGAGGAGAATGCCGGGAATTGGAGCCACTGCAATGTGCTTCCTACCCTTCTCCCGGCATTGGAGAAAGAAGGGTTCATGGTGAAGGGAAAGTGGCGGGTGAACGAGGACGACACCGAGCCATCTCTGCAACCCGGCGAGCAGGTTCTTCGAGCTTCTCATATCAATCGAGGTATGGGATTCGCGCCTTCCGGCTTCTTTTGCCAAATCCTAGATAACTATAGGATTCAGCCTCACAACCTAACCACCCAAATCCATTCTCTACTTAGTCGGCTTCCAGGCCCTTTTCGAGGGTTATCTAGGGGTAGAACCTCGCCTGGATTTCTGGTAGTATTGTTTCGGGGTTAAACGCAACCCTTCCGACGGTGCCCTTCCGACTTGCGGAACCATTTCCTTCACCCTTCGTAGGTTTAGGGAGGATTGGTTCCCCGAGATCAAAACTTTTGAGTCCGTCAAGTTTTGGACGGGCTCGTTCTTTTACCATGCAGATGTACCATTTCCTGGAAAGGAAACGGGCATTCCACCTTTCATCAATTCCGCGGCCACTCCCCAAGACAATTGGGTAGTGGACGCGGTCTAGGTTCTGCCTCCGGACCTGATGAGGATCAAGAGACGAATTGCCAAACTCGTCTCTGCCACTCCTCCGCTTACCGGCATGGATACAATTCTTTGCTGGTTCGGAAGGCGGATCCAGCCCCTGAAATATCGCGGAACTCGGGTAATGTGTGAATACACGGGCCCCGACAATGCGATGAGGGCGACGAAGAGCGCGTTGTCCAAGAAGGACTTTAAGAAGCACGTGAATTAGCCGTTTCGACTTGTGATCAATACGAGGAGAGCCGGCCAATGTATCGCGCAAAAACCCCTGCTCCAAAGGTATAGTTCTCTCTTTGGGAAATTTCTCGAATCCTTGTTTTTCCTTTTTCTCGGATGCTTTTCGATACTAACCCGGGTTTTTCTTATTTTGTCAGCTTCTTGAACTTCCTGACGCTGAACTTTATACCGGCGAGGAGTTGGATGCACTTCGCGCCAACTTCCAATCCGGAGGGCGGAAGCGCAAGAAGCCAACCACAGCTCAGGAAGTCATTGACCTTGACGGTGTAGCCGTCGCTACTTCTAGGTAAAAACCCAGGTTTTTTCCTTTGTATGCTTTTTGTTGCATTTTTGCTGTTTCTCGGAACCTTACTTCTCGGATTTTTCTTCTTTTTTATTTTCTAGCCTTGCCCCTACCACCTTGAAGGGAAAAGGCCGGAAGAAGCATAAAGTTGTTGCGCACAGAAGAATGAAGCCATCTCCTGCCGCTGCGCCAGATACTCGGACAGCGACTGGGGAGGAGAACTCGGCCGCCAGGGAAGGAGAGTATCCACTGCAGTCCAGTCACCCCATTGCATCCGACTCGAATGCGAGGGAAAGGTTGGCGCCGGAATAGGCTGGGCCTTCCAATGTTCCCCAGGAAGAGCCCATCCCAAACTTCGACAGCGAGTTTAAGGTAAAGCAAGAAGACTATTTTGACGAACACGGATATATTCATCCCTGGGCGACAAAACACTTTGCTCGTGCTCCCTTAATCCGTTCTTGGCCACAAGGCGGTCTTATTGTGAGGAATAATTACGTCTGCTCACCTCGCCAGGTCATACAAGACGGCCTCCACCATGTGGGAATAACCTTTGCAGAATATGCTAAGGAATTTTCCGAGAACATTGCAGGCTTGCAAAGGATGAGCCAGGTAAACACCTCTAGCCCCCAAGTATTAAGTCGAAAATATTCTTTCTTTTTTTGGCTTAATGCTTTTACTCTTTTGTCTTCTTATTTATTGACTAAGCAAATTTTCCTTTATCTATGTTTCAGCAAACTGCCGAGACCATAAACATGGAAGTTTTCAACAAGCTTACCATTAAGAACAAGGAGGTTAAATCTCTCCTTGGCATTCTTAATGACAAGGACTCGGAGTTGACCTCTGTTCAGCAACAGCTGAAGGATTCAGTAGGTAAATATTTTTTCATTCGCACTACTGTTTGATGAAATTTTTCTAAGTCATTTTCCGAGTTTCAAACTCTTCATTTTCCCTTCTTTTCAGCTTCTTTGGCGAAAGCCAAACAAATTGCTAAAGATTCTGGCAATGCCGAGAACCTCCGCAAGGAAAACTCGGAGTTTTACAAGATGACGGTAAAGCTTCAGAAAGACTTGGAGGCTAGCCAACTGGCTGTTGGAATTGCCGAGTCCCGCGCTTCTTCTCAAGCTGAGAAATATGCAGCGACTATCCGGGACTTGGAAAATGCTCTCAACCAACACCTTGAAGAAGGCGTTGAGATGGACAAGATTCTCGGTAAGTTTAAATCCTTTTACCATGTTTTTTCATTATACTTTTTACAGTATGCTTATTTTTTCTCCTTCTGTGATTTTCTAACTTTTTCTTGTTATTTTGAACCGAAGGGAACCCCTTGCTTAATCGGATTGATAGAATCCGGGCTTTCGGGAAAATCTTAACCGCCCTCAAGACTACGGGGGTTTTACTTGTGAACAAGTATATTCCCGACAAAGCTGCAGATGTCTCGGAAGTTAGCAAACTTCCGGAGGCAATTGAAGATGTGGCGAACCAGAAGGAATCCTGGTTCCGCTCTACTGCTCGCGGTGGTGCGCGCATGGCCCTTGGGCTAATGTGTATGCATTATACCACCGCGAAGTCCTGGCGTGTCGCGACCGGTATCCCTCAAGGGTACACGGAAGCGTAGAGAGCCGATATTTTTGAGTCTGTCAAGGGGCATGCCACCAAGATAGCTCAAATGGTGTCGATCTCGACGTTCTACCTGGAGGAAGAAATTCCGGCAACTCCGGAGAACCCTAGCGACAGCGATGAGGAGGACTCGGAGTCTGAGGAGGCCGCTTAATCCCTGAGTAGCTGTCCGAGAACAAATAGAAGCATTACTAGCCCCCAGACTGCAAATTGCCATGTTATGGGGATAGTTTTGAGTGCTTGAGCTGACATATTCGTCTGCTTGGCGTGATACTGACATCCGGCACATGTATTCACTATGTGTTCTACGTCTGGCTTGGCTGTAAGCCAGAAAAGCCCTGTGCGGAATGCTTTTTTAACTATGCTTTTTGATTGAGCATGATGTCCGCACTCTCCTGCGTGGATTTCTTGCAGAATTTCTCATCCTTCTTCTGGCGAAATACACCACTGAAAAATTCCGATAGTACTGCGTTTATACAGGCAACCATTAATTACCGTGTATCCTTTGCATCTTGCAAGACTTCGTATGCTCCATCCGGGAACTTCTGATCGACTAAGAAGTTTAAATATGGAATTGTCCAATCCGGGTTAACAAGAAGAACTTCAATTGACTCGGAAAAGAGGGGGTAATCAACATCTCCATATTTTATTGATGGTTCATGCAAATGTTGGACAAATACACCAGGTGGTAGGGTTTTCACTCTTTCCGAGCCCATGCGTGCTAAGGCATCCGCGTTCCAATTGTCTTCCCTTTTGATATGAAGTACTTCAAATCCTAGGAAGCAAATGACAAACTCGTCCACTATTCTCCGATATTCGGTCATAATGGGGCGTTTGGCATCCCATGTTTGGTTTAGCTGATGCTGCACCAAATCCAAGTCACCATAACAAAGTATACGCTTAACGCCTATCTCCTTTGCAATATGCAAGCCATGAAGCAAAGCTTCGTATTCTTCCTTTGTAATACATATTCCATTATGTCACCCTTTAGAGATTTAAGCACTACACCAGCTTCGACGCCTTCTTTCATTTTGGATCAGTCAAAATGCATGATCCAATATTCCGACTCCAGCATTGGTGTGTTTTCCATTGCTTCTATCCAATCAGCGACAAAATCTGCCAACACCTAAGATTTGATTGCTATCCGAGGTTGGTACTTAATGTCGAACGCAGCGAGCTCAATGCCCCATTTGGCGACTCGGCCTGTTGCGTCCGCATTGTTTATGATATCCCCTAGTGGTGCTTTGCTTACCACTTTTATGGAATGTCCTTGGAAATAATGAGGAGTTTTCGAGATGCAAAAAACACGCCATATGCCAGTTTTTGATAATGTGGGTACCTTTGCTTGGACTCGGAGAATACCTCGCAGACGTAATACACCGGATGTTGATCTAGTATATTGTTTTCGTCTTTCCGTCTTTTCACGATTATCACTCCACTAATAACCTTGTTTGTTGCTGTTAGATACAGTAACATGGGTTCTTCGTCTTTTGGGGATGCCAAAATCGGAGCTTTCATCAAGGTTTCTTTCAGCAGGGTTAATGCTTTGTCCGCCTCTTCTGTCCATTCAAATTTGTCGGATTTTTTCAATAGTTTGTATAATGGCAGAGCTTTGTTGCATAGCCGGCTTATAAACCTGCTAACAGCGGCTGTAGAACCCGTCAGTCTTTGGACATATTTTAGGCATGTAGGCCTTGTGATGTTCAATATTGCCTTGATCTTTTCAGGGTTTACTTCTATTCCTCTGTGAGAAACGATAAAACCCTGAAGTTTTCCTGAGGGAACCCCGAATACACACTTTAATGGATTCAACTTCATCTTATAAGTGCGCAAATTTTCGAAGGTTTATCGTAGATCTTCAAGGAGTGTATCCTTTTCCTTGGAAACTGCGGCAATGTCATCCACGTAAACATGGACATTTTTGCCGATTTGACTATGCAAGCATCTTTGCATGCAACGCTGGTAAGTTGCATCGGCGTTCTTCAAGCCAAAAGGCATGGTTATGTAATAGTATGTTCCATACGGGGTTATGAAGGAAGTTTTTATTTGGTCTTCCTCCTTCATACGTATTTGATGGTACCTGGAATAAGCATCCAAAAAGCATAAAAACTTAGAGCCTGCAGTGGCATCTATTATTTGATCGATTCGCGGTAACGCGAACCTATCCTTTGGACACAATTTGTTCAAGCTGGTGTAATCTATACACATCCTAAGAACAATAATGTAATTCTTCGGGACAAATACTGGGTTTGCAAACCAACCATTGTGTATAACTTCCCGGATAAAATCAGCTGCTAAAAGCCGGATAATTTCCTTGCCTATAGCCTTCCGTCTTCTTCCATCGAAACGATGGAGACCTTTTTTGACGGGTTTTGATCCTGGAATTACTTTGAGTTGGAGCTCAGCAAGTTCCCTGGGTACACCTGGCATATCAACAGGACACCAGGCAAAAATGTCCCAGTTCTCACGAATGAACTTGATGACCGCGCTTTCCTATTTATTAGTCATCCTAGTCCCCACTACGACATACTTTGTCGGATCTTTGGGATCTAGGATAACCTGTCTTGTATTCTCCGAAGCTTTGAAACTATCTGCCGGCTTCCGACTTTCTTTTTCTGCCGGCATTTCTCTCGGTGATACTTCTTAAGGTAGCTCCTTCAATTCTTCCTTATGGATCACATGTTCGGCGCAAAGGGTGTTTCCTTTCTCCAGCTTGTTCGCTAATTTGTAGTTTCCAGTTATGGTGATTACTCCTCCTTTTGGCCCTGGCATCTTCAACTTGTTATAAATATAACATGATCTTGCCATGAACTTGGCGAAAGCCGGACGTCCGAGTATTGCGTGATAAACACTTTCGAACGGCACCACCTCGAAAGAGATCTTTTCCTAGCGGAAGTGTTCTCTTTCTCCAAAGGTTACGTCTAGGGAAATTTCTCCTAGGGAATGTGCTTGTCTGTTAGGAACAATACCATGAAAACATATGTTATTATGCCTGAGCTGGGTCTCGGAAATGTGTAGCTGCTTCAATGTACTCAAGTACATGATGTTGATACTAGATCCTCCATCCATAAACACTCTTTTGAGCCTAGTGTTTTGAACAATAGGGCTTACGACCAAAGCATGCGTGCCGGGTTCTGGGATGTTTCCGGGATGATCTGATTGATCCCAGGTAATTGGCGTATTTGAATACTTCAACTACTTTGGTGTTGGAGGAACAACCGCGTTGATTTTTCGAAGTGTTCTTTTCACCTGTTTTGCTGAGGGAGTTGCCAAGAAAGTTAGGTTACATTCTCCTTCAACTCTCGGGAATTTTGGTTCGCCCTTTCGCTGTTGTTCCTGGATTTTATCATCAGTGTACGATTCACTTTCTTCTTTTTCAGCTTTTGGCTTTTTCTTGTTGAATTTCCTCTTGGAATTCTTTACCTTATTCCTGGATCCCGTAGTGCCCTTCATGTGTTTGTTGAGGCGGCACTGCGTGATGGTATGGGTAGGCTTCCCAAATTGTGAATGGTGGACACAGTTTTCCGACTTTATCTTTTCCCACTCTTCTTTAGAATAGGAGATTGGCTCCGTGCTTCTTCCTTTCCATTTGCTGCCATTATCCTTCCCAAAGGTTAAATTTACTTCTTTGGGTTTTGGCTGTGCTTCTGGAGTAGCCTTCTTTTCAGAACGATGTGTCTTTTTGGCCTGAGCCAAAGCATCAATATTTCCACCTCTCGCTCTGATATCATCTTCAGCCGCTGCGTGCTTATTGGCGGTGGTAAGCATAGATCCGAGATCTTTGTGCTCTTTCGAACCAACCATGAACGCTACGAGGCCGGATTTCAGGCCGTTGATGAAAGCATGCATTGCTTGTACAATACTTACTCCAGAGCAACTATTCTTCATTGATGTCCGTCTTGAGATAAAGTAGACATACGACTCATCCTCATATTGGATGCAACGGTTCCGCTGGTTTATACTCTTAGGACGTTTGTACGTGTCCCGAAAGTGCTGAGTGAATACTTTCGCCATATCTTCCCAGCTGTCCACTGTCCTTGACGGTAACCCATTGATCCAATCTCTGGCTCCGTCCAATAACATCAGGGGAAGAAACTTCACAGCCTCTAAATCTGTCCCTTTATTAATCTGGGCAGCAATATAGTGATCTGAAAGCCACGTATCTGGGTTTGTACTTCCGGTATACTTTTGATAAGTTGAACCAACTTGGCGAAGCCAGAATGTAGACTGATTCTTCAGATTCTGTCAGTGAAGCACTTAGATCCAAATTATAAATCGTCTCTTTCCGCCTTATCAGCGTGAGCGGAATATCTGCCGGCTGAATGGACAAAAGGAGATCTGCTCCTTTCTGGCTCATTGTTACGCAAGTGCGCTCTTCCGGGGTTATCCCTGTTTCGTCCGTTGTCGTGTCCTTTGGAATAAGGTGGAGTTCTACTCCTTGGCCTTTCTTGGTTCATAGGAGGAGTACGGGATCTCTCACGCCTGTGAGGATAGTCATATCTTCCAGCTTTATCAGCTGGGCGTCTCGGAGGCGGCATTATTTTCCGTCTTTCCAGTTTTGCTCCTCCCGTTCTTTGTAATCACAGGAATTATTTCCACCTTTCGACAGATGGGATCCTGTCCTGGACGCTGCATTCTTATTGTCTGGGATTTCTTGTCCTTCTTGGGATCTCCCTTCTTTTCCTTAGAATCGCCTGAATCTCCAGGTTCACCAGGTTCAGGTGCTCCAGTGGTGCATGTGGCATTTTTGCATAGGGCCGAGTCATCATGCAACTTCCCTGATCTTGCCTGTCCTAGGAAAGCATACACGCCCTGAAGTTTTTCGTCATTGGAGTACAGATCATCATTAAGGATGGCGAACACGGCCACCGCATTTTCAGCTGCGGTATTGTATATACGTTCGCCCTTGGCATTGGTGCCGTTAACCTGCCTTTGCCAAGAAGGGTTTTCGAACCTCTTTCTCGCTGGCATTTCATCCGGTTTTGCAATTCCGGGTAACCGTGTAGGTTTTATACCAGACATATTCCTTCTTTCCTATTCCTCTATCTCTTTTTGCTGCAACTTAATGTAAGCCTGGGTTTTCATGAGGTTTTCCCGAGTGCGGAATAGATGTTGCTGCTGCCGGTGTATAGCTTGTCTCCTGGCTTCCAGCACTTCTGAGGGTTCGTCTCGTCCCACTGGGGTTTGAATTAGATCAATTTCGTCCTGTTCCGACATTTGTGGAACAGGCACTTGTCTCTTTTTCTTCTCCGTAGGTTTGACTTCGCTTCCTCCTCCTACTTCTAGGTTTTGGTTGGCAATATCTGCCAACTTTTTCTTCTGGAGTTTATATTGGAGTTTTTTGGCAGTCTTCTTTTTCTTTTTGGAAGAAGGAGGTTTCTTGCCAGGTTCTTCCTCTTTCAATTCATTGACATCAGGGTAAGTTGGAGTGGCTCGACCATCCTCTCTTTCCTCATCTAGCGGAGGTGTTTTGGGGTCTTCGTCATCCTCGGCATCCGGGTTTTCAGTCAGCTTTGCCATAAGAACTTCATGAAAGCTTCCTTGCATAGATTTAACCTGTCTCTCGAAAGCATCTTCATCTTCATCTTCGGAATATATGTCTTCAGATCCGGGTTCTGACTCCAATCTTGCTTCTATGGCAGCTAGTACAGAGTCAGCTTCCGAGTTCGTCGTTTCACTGACGGGTGTCAGATCTTCCACTTGTTCCGTGGAATGATGCTTTTCTGCTTCTTCCACGGAATTAGTTTCTTCCGTGTTGTGCGCGACCTCGGACTGCACCATGCCAATAAAGTGAGATCTGATTACAGGCATCTCCGGAGAGGCGGCAAATTCAGCACTATTTTGGCGATTCGAGCAGAATCCGGTATCATAGTTTTCCTCAATTGGGTATAGGGAGGGTGGGATAAATTTGCTTCCACCACAGAATCCCATTGCCTCTGTTGTTAATCCGATAAAAATATTTGCAGGTCCAATCGGTAAAACGCAGGCACTTACCAGGAGATTCCATGCTGGCATGTATGATCCGTTGTCCAGGAAGCGCCCGGCATCGCCTTCGAATTTCAGGCTTCCGACAGTTATGGTACTGCCGATTCCGCCGAGTATTCCTGATCGGAACGTAACTCTTGACGCCACTGGCCCCACTGTGGGCGCCAACTGTCGAGACATCGTAGTAGAGTTCATAGATGGGGTGCCATGAGCATACTCGTAGAACCGCGGGGGGACGTGGTAGTACGACAAACGGGAACACCAAGTTTACCCAGGTTCGGTACAACGCAACTAGGCGGCATTCCTACTCCTGCAATCTCGCTAAATCAGGGCTCAAGCCTGAAGTATACAAAGTATAATGTGAGTATGGTTTCACTAACTCGGCGAGGATTGACTTCTCGGCGAGTTGGCTTCTAGCTAATTGTTGAATGTTCTTTGCTCCCGTCTGGCTTTATATACATAGCCAGATTAGGGCTTACAGAGAGGAAACCTAGAAGACTACAAAAAGTATCTAACTTGGAAAGTAAGGAATCCTTCTTCTCCTCCAAGCCGCACCACTTTGGGTCATGGTTCGGGTTCTTCTAGAATCCGGCTTTCTGCGCATAAGCTTACTGGGCCGCCTAATGGACTATGATCCATTACCAACAGGCCACCCTGGTAATCCGGCTCTTAGGCCAATGCCGGACATACCCCTAATCAGTATATATCCGACACTCTCCTCCTCTTTTTCATCCAATGAGCTTCCTGATTCAGGAGTTTCTTCTTCCATGGGTTCTTGCAAGGTATTAGTCTGTCCCTTTGGGTGAGAGCATCTATTAATATTTCCATTATGTAGTAATTACAATCCTTGTAATTATCAAAGCAATATTCAAGTAAAGCATAAATCTCGTATTTTTAAGGTGCATCATCAATACATTCAAGTAAATAAGCAATTTCGAATGCACCCTTCCAAGCAATAAATTCTTCAATTTGTTCCACATCATATAATCCATAATTTTCCTTAACATAAGAAGATATGGTAACATTGTCATTACACTCACATTGAAAAGGGAGGTGTTTATACCTCCTACAGCAGCAAGATATATCAAAGAAATAAGTAACATTATAAGTAGAGCACAAGTTTTTAGCATAGTCATGCAATTTATTAATTTGCTCCCATAAGTGTATTCCTGTTTGTGACAAGAGGTGTTCCTTATAATATTTTTGTTGTTCATCTGTGAACCCACCTTTCCTATAAGATCTAGTTTCAAAGGAATCAAACATTGATAGCAATCATAACAAAGCAAGTGACAAGCAAAACAATAACAAAGTAAAAATTATTGGAAGTGAGAGACTCCCCTTGTAGAAATTCTCTTCCTCCCCGACAACAACGACAGAAAATAGCTTTGATGGTGCATGTCTTGCACTCGTTGGGAAAACCCAAGAGGAAGGTATGATGAGCACATCAACATTTTTCCCTCGGAAAGAAACTAAGGTTTAATCGACCAGTAGGAGGAAGGAGTAACTTCAGAAGGTTGATGCAGCCGAGATAGCAGGGCGCACTACCGGTTTAGCAGCAACGTGGAACCTACACAACACAAACAGTTCACTTTGCCCCAACGAAGTAGTGAGGTTGTCAATCTCACCGGTTTTGCTGAACACAAAGAGGTTAAACGTATGTTGTGGAAACAGTAGGAAAACAGTATGAAAGCAGTAGCAGCAGTATGAAAGCAGTGGAAACAGTGTGTGTATTATCAAAATGAGAAAATGGACCAGGATCCATAGTTCACTAGTGGTGTCTCTCCGTGAAAGATAAATAACATGTGTGGTGAACAAATTACAAATGGGCAATTGATAGAAATGAAGGCTGCACCGTAGTGCATATGCAAGACATAAATATTACTATATGATTGATGCGGGCATTACACAAAATACATAGACCGTCATCCAACTGCATCTATGTCTAATAATCCACCCTCCAAATATCATCCGAACAAACGTTGGGTATTAAGTTGCTAGTAACAGATTGTCGCAGTAAGCAAAGTGTGTAATGTAAACTAGGTAAACACCGTTGTTTTCTCCCTAATGGCAACAACACATCCACCATACGTCACGTTTCTGTCACTCGAGCACAGATGCAAAGGAGGCATGAAACCACTATCGAGTATAAATACTCCCTCTTGGAGTTACTAGTATCTACTTGGCCAGAGAATCTACTAATAACGGAGATCATGCAAGATCATAAATAACATAAGCATGAAGATAACATGATAGATTGATAATCATAAGACATAGCATTCAACATTCATCAGATCCCAGCAAACACAACATATAGCACTACATAAAGATGATCTCGATCATGCGAGGCAGCTCACGAGATCTAAACATGATGTACAAAGTGGAGAGAACAACCATCTAGCTACTTATGTGGACCCGTAGTCCAGGGATGAACTACTCACGCATCACTTTGGAGAATGGCATGGTGGTGTAGACCCCTCTGGTGATGAATTCCCCTCCCGGCAGGGTACCGGGGAGAGCTCCAGAACCCTCCCGGTCTCAGGATGACGATGACATCGGCATCGGGTGTTTCTCGGGATGAAGTGGTATATATTTAGGGTTAATATGTCGGTGGGTATAAATAGGCGAAAGGGCAAATGCGGTGGAGGCCTGGGGGCCCACACCACCCCATGGCGCGGCCAGGGGGCGCGTCGCCCTATGTTGTGGGCCCATTGTGGCCCCCCTTCGGGTCTCTTCAGGACTCCGTGGAACCTTTGGGAATTCGAGGACCTCCGTACTTCGAATTTTCCAATTCTTAGAATATTTCCAGAACAACTTTTCTGAAACTAAAACAGCATAAAACGAGGAACTGACTCTGTGGCATCTTGTCAATAGGTTAGTCCAGAAAATTGATAAAAATAACATAAAGTGTATATCAAACATGTGGGAAACAACATGAAAACAACATGGAACATCAGAAATTAAGGATACGTTTATGACGTATCAAGGGCCCACACCATAGGGCGGTGCGGGTCCCCCTGGCCGCGCCACCAGGTGGTGTGGCCCCCTGGCCACCCACCGACGTTGCCCTTTCGCCTATTTAAGCTCCTCCTCAGGAAAACCCTAAATACCCGAGCCTTTTTCCACCAAAAGTTCTGTAGCCGCCGTCATCGTCAACCCTAGTTCGGGAGGGTTATGAAGCTCTCCCCGGCACCCTGCCGAGAGGGGAAATCATCACCAGAGGGCTCTTCATCACCATGCCTACCTCCGTAGTGAAGCGTGAGTAGTTCATCGTTGGACTACTTGTCCATAGAAGTAGCTAGATGGTTGTATTCTCCCCTTTATGCCTCATGTTTAGATCTTGTGAGCTGCCTAACATGATCAAGATAATCTTATTGTAATGCTACATGTTGTGTTTGATGGGATCCAATGAATATTGAATTCTATGTCCAGTTATTATCAATCTATCATGTTCTTTCGTGTTTATGTTATTTATGATCTTGCACGCTCTCCGTTACTAGTAGATGCTTTGGCCAAGTTGATGCTTGTAACTCCAAGATGGGGTATTTGTGCTAGATAGTGAGTTCATGCCTCCCTTTTATCCATGCTCGAGTGACAGAAACGTAACGGACGGGGGATATGTTGTTGCCATTAGGGAGAAAACAATGATGTTTACATTGTTTACAATACACACTTTACTTAATGCAATTATCTGTTGCTTGCAACTTAATACCCGAAGTTTGATTGGATTACACTCTGAGGGTGGATTATAAGTCATAGATGTAGTTGGATAACGGTCTGTGAATTATGTTGTAATGCATGCATGAATCACATAGTTATCACCATGTCATGCATATGCACTATAGTGCAACCTTTATATATGTCTATTGCCCAGCTGTAATTTGTTTACCCAACATGTTATCTATCTATTTTGGATAGACCACTAGTGAACTATGGACCCCGGTCCATTCTTTTACACTGATAATACAACCTACTACAAACATTGTTTTCCTTTCATTCACTGCCATCATTGTTCTCTTTTCATTCACTCTAAACAAACCTTGTTTTCTACACTATACGTATAATCCTTTGTTTTCATTAAAAATCGGTGAGATTGACAACCTCGCTGTTTTGTTGGGGCAAAGTAATTTGGTTGTGTTGTGTAGATTCCATGTTGCTGCTGAACTGGTAGTGCGTCCTGCCAACATCAGCTGCCAACAACCTTCAGAAGTGATTTTTTCTCCTACTGGTCGATTCAACCTTGGTTTCTTTCTGAGGGAAAACTTGCTGTTGTACTCTTCATACCTTACACTTGAGGTCTCCCATACTCTTGCACCATCAGAACCCTACAGGTTCGATGACTAGTAGTCATGATTGGAAAACATATTTCCCAACCAATAATCAACATCTAGACCGTGGACTTCAATATTCATTCCTACAAGTTATACGATTTTTTTTGTTAAACTTGTTGGTTGTTAAGTAAGTTCCTAGTACTTCGTGATACCAATCAATACCTCGGGACGAGATAAATGATAATACCATGATTAAACTCTTTAATCACCTTATCACATATTCCTGATATCCGGTATGGTTCCTTTTACTCGTTACCCCGACATATTATCCCGCTGACTTGTGTCATGTCCTTGTCTGTGCAGACTTATTTACCAATACTATTTCACTGAGCGGATCCTTGATGTATGTCTCTGTTAACTATAGGAGTAATTCCCAATCTTGAACTATCATAATGAATGAATATAATTTTGACCACCCAGTGTTAGCCTTTTTATCAACCAGTTTATGGTGTGATACTTGAATATACGAAAATGATCTTTACGGTAAACATCACTAAATATTCTCATGGTCTAAGGAAGCAAACAAAACGACTAATCTCTTGTCGGTGTAATGCCTTCGGGGGGTCCCCCGGTCGTCGGATGAGCGGGATAGGCCGTCACAGTGGACAGTCCTGATTGAAAGCTACAATCAACTTCCTGCGCTCCGGGAGCACGGCCGACCCGCGATCTCCCGTCGTAGGAGGCGTCGCGTGGCACGTCACTGGGGGGTGGCGGTTACACATGGGAGGCGGTCCCTAAGCCTTCCTCCTCCACGCCTAACCCTCCGCGGAGCAATAACTGCGCGTGTGACCCCTCCCCAGGAAGGGGAGGGGAGGGAAGGATCCAAGATTATAATGGAAGAAGAGAGGGCGTAGAAAGAGGAGAAAGAGAAAGAAAAGGCATAGAGAGAGGGAGGAGAAGGGAGTGGGTAGAGAAAGAAAAAAAGAGAGAGAGAGAGTAGCATGTTCGCCATTGTAACATACACCTCGACAAGACAATTCCAGATCAGACATGCAGTACGTAGAGATCCATATCGCGATGGCCTGAACCTGGGTAAATATCCGTGTTAGCATGTTGTGCTCTTGACTCTCCCTCTCCCCCATTCCGTCAATCTATGAGAGAGGGTGAAGAAGTCTCCCTCGCCCACTGTCGAACAAATCAGGGGGTTGAACGTGGGTCACTCCCGATGTCCGCATTTCGACACGCGACATCTGGTGCGCCAGGTAGGGGGCGTGCGAGCTTCTGCATCATCTGCGAGCTGTTCTGCTTCCATGGAGCCGTCACGACAAAGATCTGCGGTTCGAAGGTCGCCCTTGGAAGTTCACATCGACAACCCCCCACTTCTGGATGTCCCAGTGGGCGTGGTGGGCAAGCACCCCCAGATCTGGGTGATCAAGGGGCTGAGGTCTTCGACTGTTCCGGGAAGGAAGGAGCGTTGGCGGCGATGTGAATCCTATTGCGCAACCCTCCCCCGGCGGTGGAAGATGACACACCATCCCAGTCGTGGATTGAAGGACTCATCGCCATGGCGGACTACATTTTGCAATGCCACGGTGCCGCCCTGGTAGCCGGCGGGCGACCATCGCCGTCTGGCGACAGATCCGCCCCACGGGTTGCACCTCGTGAGCGATCTGAGCCTGACCCTGACAGGGGCCAGCAACCAAGAAGACGTCGCCGCCCACGACGGAGGGGTTTCCCGCGTGGCCCCTTTGGGCCTGGCGACAATGCATCGACCCTCTCCAGCTACCCCCGACGATCTTCGTCGTTTGGTCCGGGGGCGTGGGGAATCCCTCCGCCGGTTCACGGAGCGCTTTTGTCCTATGGCGTGCCGGGTGACCACGACCCGAGAAGTCACCATCGTCCTCATCTTCATGGGCGGCACCCATCACCCATTTTTGGAGCGAGAACTACATGCCAGGGTCGTATGGTACACGGAGGACCGATGGCAGTTCGTGGAGCGGCACGCGCTGGAGGAAGACGCAGGTGCATCGACCGGGACACCATCCGACTTTTCCGAGTCTGAGTTGTTCCACAGCTGCGACTACGACCGAAAAGACCTTGAAGATGGGAGCCAGCCCCCTACCGGTGGGGACTGCAACATGCCGACGCCCGAAGCTCAAGGACCAGTGTTGGAGTCAAGGCCCCCACACCTGCGTCCCGAAAGGGAGGGAGCGCAGAGGGTGCACGTAGAAGACCCTTCTGATTGCAAGTGCCGGGTGGACCTACGATCCTGGGTGGCAGCGGTAGGGACCGGGGGGCAAACCCGGGATCGGGAATGGGGCCCTGCTCCACCCATCAACAACTTGATAGTTGGGCGAGAAGGACCGATACCCACTGCTTTGGCAAAGGGATGACCTCCAGCACCTGAGACCTCCTTTCGGTTGTTGAAATAGCCAGCTATAGCCACAACGAGCAGTCTCGATACCGGAAGGACTTTGGGGGGAGTAGCCCCTGGGCCACTCCCCCCACCCACGAGAGGCACTTGTGGAATCTTCGTCTCCTACCTGCTGGCGATGGCTGGCTAGGGAACCAGGATTGGGAAGTGTGCTTATCTCCCGTGAGATCTCGACAGATCGCACCCAGTACCATCCTTGGGGATGCGGCCACAAGGCGCAGTCAGAGCGGGTCCCCGCATCACAAATGATGTAGCAGCATGCGTGCATCCTCAGCGTGTTCAGGCAAGGCCCGTTGTAAATTCCGCAACACAAATGCTCTAGCAGCATGCGTGCATCCTCAGCGTGTTCTTGCAAGGCCCGTTGTAAATTCCACATCACAAATTCTCTAGCAGCATGCGTGCATCCTCAGCGTGTTCGGGAAAGGCTTGTTGTAAATTCCGCAACACAAATGCTCTAGCAGCATGCGCATACTCAGTGTGTCGGGCAAGGCCCGTTGTAAATTCTGCACCGGGTTTTGGGGTTTCCTCCCGTAAAATATTGGGCAAACAAAGGAAATTATTCTTGTATTTTCGATTGTTCTTTCGCTTGTATCCAGGCAGAAGTGTCTGGGCAGAACCGCCAGTGCACCCTGGGGGATTCTCCCGGGATAAGGCCCCGTGCGAAGTATGCTTTGCTATCCCCATTTTCACTGGGTCGTTTCGTTTTTTAAGAGTTTTATGGAGTATCTTTTGGGGAAAAGTTGGCTTGAATCATGTTTTGGCAACACAGAGTTTGGAGAACCAAAGGAGCCCGGGGGATGGGGTGAGGTGTACCCTTTGCAGGACACGCCCCATGGCTTCTGGTCGAGACTTCTCAGTCCAATCCCGAGCACTTTTATTTTCTCCCAGAGTTGGGCGCCCGGGGCCTGTGCGGCCTCCACTAGAAAGAGTTGGGAGAACGTGACAGCCAGGACCTCTCAGTCCACCCTAGGGCCCCCGACGAGGACCAGGAGCGCGAAGAATCCGCGGGGGCTCAGACCCCCGGGAGTTACGCCAGGAAGGGCAAAGATCGGTGGCAGGAGTGGTCCCCCAAGGACCAAGCAAGAGGCGAGCCTGCCAGGGAGAAAAGGTTATCCGTGCCACCTTCCTTTTTATTTCTAGTAGAGTTTCTTACAAGGTAATCTGTGCCGCCGAGACTTGGCCCGGCCTACCAGACTCCTGGGAGGTAGGAGGCCCTCGAGAGCTGGTGATCTGATCCCGCATCCGCTGCAGAGCGCTGTGGAGGGTCGCGTTCCGCAACCGCAGATCTTCAAGCGCCTCAGAATTTAATCTGCGTTCTTGCTAAGAAATATTTGCAGGAAAAGGTTAGCAGTGTTTTCTCTCCCAAAAGGTCTGAGCAAAGATAGGAAGTACCAACCTCTATGGCCCTCCCTAGAAGCTGCACCAAGATGGAGGGGCCGTCCTGGCGTAGGCGATACCGAAGAAGCCCCAGCAGGACTGCGCTCGTCGGGATGTTCTGCCAAGGATGTGAGTGCGCAGGACGAAGCAAGCTGAACATGGACATCGGGTTCTCCAGCCACCAGGAAGGCCGAGGAAGCAGCTGCCAAGGAGAACTCCGCTAAGTCTACCGAATTGAGCAAAGCAAGGAAGAATCAGTGAAGGCTTACCAAGGGGGCTGGTGGGTACCCATGAACACAGCTACATCTGGTTTGGGAAAAAAAGGTGGTGGGGTGGGGAGGGGGGGGGGGAGTGCCAAACTAATGAACCAGCAGAAACCGCTCTCAATTTTATTTCTATTTATTTTGTATTTATTTTCTCAATTTTGCATTTCTTTCTTCATTCACACTCATGTTATGTTTGCTTAGTGTGAAATTTTATTTATTTCTACTATTTGAACTTGAATATTCTTTTGTTTTAAAGGAATTGTTAGATATCATTCGCCTTATTTTTTCTTAGTTCTCGGTGAAACGGAGCGACCGCCTCATATGACTTACGGTTACCAAACATGACGCCGTAGTTATTTTTGGAGCGACAATGTGCATTTTTGGGCACAAACCATACTAAAACCTCATTATGGTGTTTTTTTTTCTTCTTCTTGTGCTCTTGTGGACGAGGTGTGTGTATTTTCACCTATGTTTCGTACATGTATGGGGTTTTCTCATCAATCTTTTTATCTATTTTTCCTTTTTCTTTCTTTGCAGGTGGGTCAGGGAAGGAAAAAATTGTGTGTGAGTCTGTGCGCGCACGCACACGTGAAAGACCTTTTAGCGTTTCTAAATAGAGTTTAGGGTTTAGCGTTTCTAAAAAAGAATCCGACGCTAGGAGTTGCACTTTTTTAAATAAACGTTTAAGGATCAACCGATTTTTTTAAACAAGTTGCACTTTTCTCTAAGAAAACATTTAAATATTGGCAAAGTTTAAATACTAGTTACACTTTTCTCAAAAAATGTGCACCTCCAAACGTTTTTGATACAAGTTGCACTTTTATTAAGAAACATGCAATTGCAAATGGTTTTAAAAAAGGGTTGCAGTTTTATCAGGAAACTTGTAACTAACTCAAGAAACATGCAAGCAAAGTTTTCGATTTGAGAGATGTTCAACACCAATCAATTTTTTTGATACGATTTGTATTTTTATCAATGAATGTGCAACTCTAACCCATTATTATATGAGTTGCACTTTTTCAAGGAATATGCAACTCAAAACCGTTTTCAATACGAGTTGCACTTTTCTCAATAAATGTTGCATTTTTTCCGAAATGTGTAACTCCAACCAGGTATCGATATGATTTGCAGTTTTTTCTCAAGAAACGTGCAACTATAACCCATTTTATATATGAGTTTCACTTTTTCTAAAGATTTTTTCAACTCCAATCGGTTTTAGATACGTGTTTCACTTTTCTTAATAAATGTTCACCTTCAACTCATTTTCGATACAAGTTGCACTTTTTTCATGAAATGTGCAACTCTAACCGTTTGTCGATACGGGTTGCACTTTTTCTTAAAAAAATATACAACCCTAATCGGTTTGCGGCATGAGTTGCAGTTTTCTCAAGAAATGTGTAACTCCAAGGTTATCAATAGGAGTTGCATTTTCTCGAGGAATGTGCAACTTCAACTCATTTTTTATACAAGTTGCATTTTTTCTTAAAAAAAGTGCAACCCGAGGGGTGTACGTTGAGAAATGTGTAACTCCAAGGTTATCAATAGGAGTTGCACTTTCTCAAGGAATGTGCAACTTCAACTCATTTTTTATACAAGTTGCACTTTTTCTTAAAAAAGGTGCAACCCGAGGGGTGTACGTTGTGCTTAGGGGGTGCACATGACACCGTCCCCAAATGATTATTTTTGTTATGCTTCATGTAAATACAGTATGTGACACCTTTATGTGAAACAAGAAATTTTGTGTAAATTAGATGAGGACCCCGGGATTTTTTTTTCTTTAGGTCCGCCCTTGGCAACTCTAACTGATTTTTGATTTTTGATGCAAGTTGCATTTTTTATCAAAAAATGTGCTTAGATAGGGCGATAGGCTGGTTTTTATGGAATAGAATAATGTCATATTTATTACGGTGTAGACTCATTGTGTATTGGAATGTGTGATGTTATGATAACATAGCTAGTTACCATGTGTAACTAGTTAGTTCTAAAAAAAATTGTATAGAAATATTCAACCATCTTATGGAGAAAAGTGCAACCATGATTCTATACGTCTTTATTTACTCCTTTTGTGATTATTTATACATGTTACGCTTTTCGCCACATTATAGTTACTTTATTGAAAGTGCAATTATCTCATTGATAGAAATATAACCAAGGTTCTATATGTAATCTCCCTTACCCTAAGCATTATACTCATTTCTGGGAAGTTGCGAAGCACCCAACTGCTCTCATTTGCTTTCCTTTAAGACAAACAGTACAATATATACAGTATATCAAACTAGAGAATAGCATGGATTTCCTTAAAATAAGAAGAGCATGGTTCCCACTTTGCAAAGACCACCAAGATTATCACGTTGGTATTTTCACGAACCTAGATACCACACTTTGCATTACTTGCATAACAAAAACAGACAACCCGGAAGAGGGGGTGAGATTGGTCATGCCCTTGCTGTCCTCGGAAGGATGGTTTCAGCAGCAGATCTAAGAGCAAGCCTTTCAGTACAATTCTAGAAACCCATCTTCATTTGTGCAAGTAAAAAAATCATCGATTAAGGAAATTCAATCAGATTAAAGTGACCCAGTGTTCTGAAATAGCATGTATATTGCAAACATGTTCAAAATTGCCACAGCCTGCTGTAGACACGGATGATACATCACACGATGCAAGATTTATGTATTCTTTTGAGTAGGATCACAACATTTGTAAAAGCTCTCTTGCGTGACATCTTATAACGACATTGAACCTAAAATCTTCTCTATCGCCAAATGAATCCTTGAAATGCTAAGGAAAGAGAACAAATAGCATGCAACATGGAGCTTGATTAGGGCATACCAGTGATGCTATAAATCCTTCTTTCGATCTGGGGCTACGCTTCACTGTTCTTCGCTGCTGGGCTCCGCCATACAATGCCTTCGCCTCCACCGTCGTTCCTCCCCGCCACCACGGTTGCGCTCCAGCATCTCATTATAACTACCTGTAATTTAACCAAGCGTAGTTAGCTAAGACCATAGAGGATTTGCATCAGATATCCATAATAACTACCAGACAAGCACGAGCATGGACATAACAGGCAGAAAAATCTCACATGACGACCAACAACGTATGAACTTGCATGTGACTATGTGAGCAACAATTTCAACATGTGAAAAAAAGACACAAATGCTATCTCCCCACTTAATTTTTTTTTTGCTAGCAACTGACGCCGCACATTCACCGCGCGCGATGAAGGCTGGAAATTCATAAAATCTGCCAAAAAATTACATGAGGTCGAGGGATAATCTCTTCAGTCAAACTCGCGTCACTAAACCATCCCTTCAGTAATTCGTCGTTTTTAATGGTAGATGGCACGAGATCTTGCCACTCCGCCGGCTCAGATTGATTACATCAAAAAAATAAATTTTAAGGATGGCAAAAGTTAACAGTCATCCTAGCTAGAATATGAAGGCAAAAGAAAAACCTCCCCCAACCGATAACAACCGCGAACCGACGACATCACTAGGACCAACTAGTTGCCAAAGTTTTCCTTAATATTCCTCTCTTTCTTCTTTTGCCCCTCACAAAAACCTTTAAAAGAGATTTTTGTACCTTCCTGATTACGTCCTCCGATGCCTTCCCTCCTAAGACGCAGGCAATGTCCTTGCCATATCGAGGGCTAGTCGCCTCTAAACAGGCGAGTAAGCCATAAAACTCTTTAGCAAAAAGGGCCTCATGGCTAGGACCCAGCACCCCTCCACTACCCATAGAGGGCATCGAGGCCACCGCCAAAGCCTCCAACGGGCCTAGCTCCATCGAAAGCATCACAGATGAATCCCCATAAGACTCCTACAACTCTGGTGTGATCCGCAAGACCGGAGGCACGGCCCCACCTACGTCCTCGCTCTCGGCGGTAGTCCTCACAAGCTGCGGCGACGGGCAAGAACTGCCACGAGGAGAGAAGCAACCAAACTGAAGAGCTTTCTCAACCACAAAGACTTCTGCTCAATGGAGTCAAGCGGAGAAGAAGCTTGCGCTGGGGCGAGCCCTATTCCACCAGAAGTATATGCCTCCATCGGCTGCAACGAATCGTCAACCCGTGCCAACAACAACTTGGGAGTTGCTACCTCTTCACGAAGGGGGCGAGTCGCCTCGTCAATGCATTCAGCGACCAGCTGACGGAGCTCCATGCGCAGCAAGGCAAAGTGGGACTGAAAAACAGAGCCATTGAACTCGTCACAAGACCTAGGAGAGAGCCTTGGCTGCACCGCAGCACAACCCTGAGGCGACGCGAAACAGTGGGGCTGAGCGGACAGAGAACAGCTTCGCTGGCAAGGAGCACGAGCATCCCGAGAACGAGTCTGAACATCTGGAGAGCGAGAACGAGCAACCGGAGAGCGTGCAAGACAGAAACGCTCCCGATGACCAGGACGACGACATCGGATGCATTTGAAGGGTCCACGACATGAGCTGACTTGCTAGCCACGCTCAAGGCACCAAAGGTGAGACAACGGTCGAGACCTTTTCCCGAAGTAGAAATGTTGGTGCGCGGCGGGGATAGCCGCCCCGACCCACCTGCACCCAGCCTTTCTCATCACCTGGAGCGGCAACCGCAACAGAGGGGTCGCCGCAGGCGCCTCCTGGCTAGGGTGACCTTGGAAGATGCAAAAGCCTACTCTTCAACATAAATAACCCATCGCGCCCGCCGTACACCAGTTTGCGACCTTCTCTTGAATCTTGTAGAAGACAACCCTTGAGAGAGTCGCAATATTATTTTTGTTATTGAAACGGGAGTCACAATATTTTCCGCACGCCATAGTGTTTCTCTCATTCTAAATAGTGCCAACACCTATATAATAACTATGGAGGCACGGGCTTTACCGGCTGCTTGATCCAGGTTGGCTTTATCATCGTAGTCTACCACTTGCTAATGAAACCAAAAATTTGCCGGTTATCAGTGTTCCTTGAGACAGGCTTTCGCCCAGCTAGGGCATGTTCATTAGTTTAGTCGGCTACTGTCTAAAGCGCTCCTCCAAGTCATCTCCAGACAGCAGTATAGATACCTTCTTCAATTGTAGTTAGCGTTCATGGCCGTGATTTGTGGAATCAACTGCACCGGAATTTCTTTTTGGTCTACACCTATACCGACGCCATCTCGTACAACGGCCAAAGAGCCGTCTATAACCTTTTTTTAAACGGAAAGCCCGGTCTCTGCATCTGGCCGATGCACACAGCCCTTTATTGCATAGTAATCATCGCAACGTACAGTAAACAGTTATTACATCTCAACGAAAACGTAATGTGGCCACATAGACCAACCAACGAAATAGCACAACTATCGAAAAACTACACATCATATAATCTTCTAGTGTGCAACCAACCACCCTAGCTGAAGATAGCCCGTACGACTCCCAGCAGCCTTGTGCATCTAGAATCCAAACATCCTCGTTGGCCTTTTGGCAACAGGTAAGACCACATGTGAATCCAGTGTGTTGCCCGATGAACAACCTGCAAAAAATGACCAGTTTTCAAGTTGTTAAAAGTCACATCATTTCGGCAATTCCAAATTGCCCATAAGAAAGCATATACACCTATGCGTATACTGGCTTTAGTTTCGTTATCCACCCCATCCAACCAATTCCCAAATAAATTAGTGACATAATTATGTGGCGAAATACTGAAAGTGAAGTGAACTAGTCTCTAAATTTTCCTAGCAAAAAAACAGGAAACAAACAAATGATCGACAGTCTCCTCTTCTGCACAAAAGACACATTTGGTACATCCTACCCACTTTCTCTTTTTTAAGTTATCTTTTGTGAGAAGCTCTTTTCGCATCAGAAACCACATGAAAATCCTAATCTTGAGTGGAACTTTTAGTTTCCACAAGTATCTACGTAGAAACCTAGTATGACCATGCATAAGATCTTCGTATAAACATTTCACTTAAAATACACCCGATGATGTTAGTTTCAAAGTGAACTTGTCAGGCTCATTGGACGTAGATACAACCATCAATCTCTCAACAAGATTCAGCCAGCTCTCCCATTTATCACCTAGGAGCGGCCTCCTGAACGTGATATTAGGATTTTTATGCGCAATCACCTGCGCAACAGAAACGTTCTTATAATTGACAATATTGTACAGCGGAGGATACTGAATCGCAAGAGGGGAGTTCCCTAACCAAGCGTCTTCCCAAAATCTCACAGACCGCCCATCCCCAATTGAGCAGGAGATGTGTGGAAAGAAATCCCTCTTAACCTTCATTAGTCCCTTCCAAAAGGGAGAATCTGTCGGTTTGGCATCCACCTGCGCCAGAGGTTGCCCTCGGATATATTTGTTATGTAACAATTCATGCCACACTCCCTCTTCTGTTAATAACTTATATAGCCATTTGCTAAGTAAGCACTCATTCTTAACATTGAGTACCTCAATCCCAAGACCACCTTGGTCTTTAGGGCGGCACACAATATTCCACTTAGTTAGCCTATATTTCTTTTCAAGTTTTTCACACTGCCAGAAAAAACGAGACCTATAGAAATCTAACCTTTTCCGTACCCCTACAGGTATTTCAAAAAAGGATAGAAAGAACATCGGTAAGCTGGTGAGAACCGAATTGATAAGAACTAGACGATCTCCATAAGAGAGCAACTTGCCTATCCATGAACTTAACTTTTGTTCAAATCGATCTTCAATTGGTTTCCATTCTTTATTCAAGAGCTTACGATAATGAATTGGAATACCTAGATATCTAAACGGGAGGCATCCTACCTCACATCCAAAGATATTTCGGTAATCTTGTTGGTAATCCGTAGCCTTACCAAAACAAAAGATCTTGCTTTTATGAAAATTGATCTTAAGCCCAGATAATTGCTCAAACATAGCTAACCATAGCTTCATATTAACTGCTTTGTCAATATCGTGTTCGAGAAAAAGAATTGTGTTATCAGCGTACTGTAAGATGGACACCCCACCTTCCACCAAATGTGGAACAAGTCCGCCAACCTGACCATCATCCTTAGCCCTCTCAATTATAACTGCTAACATGTCAGCTACCAAATTGAAAAGGATAGGAGATAACGGGTCACCCTGCCGTAACCCTTTTAGCGTTTGAAAATAATGACCTATATCATCATTAACTTTAATCCCTACACTTCCACCTTGGACAAACCTAGCAATCCATTCAAACCACCTAGGCGTGAAACCTTTCATGTGTAATGTTTGTTGTAAGAATGACCAATTCACCTTATCATAGGCTTTTTAGAAATCAATTTTGAGCAACACACCATCCAATTTCTTACGCTTTAGTTCATGAATCGTCTCATGAAGGACAACCACTCCAAGGATATTTCGTCCTGGAGGGAAAGCAGATTGAGTTGGTCTAATAACCCGCTGAGCAATTGAGGTCACTCTGTTAGTACCAACTTTAGTAAAAATCTTGAAGCTCACATTGAGCAAACATATGGGTCTAAACTGCTCAATACGACATGCATCCTCCTTCTTAGGGAGTAAGTTAATCACACCAAAGTTCAACTTGAACAGATCACCTGAATGCAACTTAGCAAACAAGGCCATTAAGTCGTCCTTAATGACCTCCCAGAACCTCTGATAAAATTCAGCCGGGAACCCATCAGGTCCCGGTGCTTTATTTACTTCCATTTGAGAAATAGCATCAAACACTTCCTCTTCCGAAAAAGGATTTGTTAGAATACCATTCTCAATATCGGATACCTGTGGTAAATCATGAATCATTGATTCATCTAAGGTAACTGAAGTGGGAGCCGGCGCTCCAAACAAAGTTTTATAATACTCCGAAATGAAAGTTTTGAGGTTTTCCTGACCAACAATAGTTCCTTCGTCATGCTCTAATTGGAAAATCAACTTTTTTCGCCGTTTACCATTAGCAATGATATGAAAATATCTAGTGTTATTCCCTCCTTCCTGAATATATCGGACCTTCGCACGCTGAGCCCACTTGGACTCCTCATCGCGTCTAAGGTTAGCTAGATATGAATCAGCTTGTTTTTTGGACTCCCTTTCCACGTCGGAAAGAGGAGTCGATTCTGCCTTGAGATCTAAATCATTAATAAGAAGGAGAAACTTCTCCTTAAGCATTTTATATTCACCACTAAGATTCCTAGCCCAACCATGTAGAAAACTACGAAGGTGACGTATCTTAAACTGCCACTTCTTAATAGGAGTCCCCCCCCCCCCAACCACCGCATCCCATTCAGCCTTGACCATCTCATAAAAACCTTGTTGACGCAACCATGATAACTCAAAAGAGAAGATCGATCTACTCCCTGCATGAGCAGCATCACCGGAGTCAACAAGTAAGGGAACATGATCCGAACCTGAACGTACCAGGGCCTGAATAGTGACTAGAGGGAACTTCTATTCCCACTCAATGCTAGCTAACACCCTGTCTAGCTTTTCATGAGTTGGCACATCGCGCCTACTAGTCCACGTATATTGTCTATCAGACATCTCAAGTTCTTTTAGATCAAGACTTTCAATAGTAGCATTGAAGATGAAAGGCCAACGGGGATTGAAATTATCATTACTTTTCTCCTCCTGTCGTCTAATAATGTTGAAATCGCCACCTACCAGCATAGGCATCGTTTCACGCTCACAAATTCTAACCATTTTAGAGAGAAACTCAGATTTTTTGTCATCTTGGGCAGCCCCATAGACCACCACCAGCGCCCAAAGAAAACCATCAGTCTTGGTGCGCAAATGAAACTTAACCGAAAAATCTCCCGCGATCACTGCCCGCACAGTGAACACCGCGGCATTAAAACCAACTAAAATACCACCTGACCGGCCATGTGGGGGTAGACAGTACCACTGAAAATCATGACCACCGGCCAAATGATTTAATAAATTAATATGAAAACTCGACCTCCCGGTTTCTATAATAGCAATAAAATCTAATTTAAATTCTCTCACAGCCTCATTAACCGCCATATGCTTGGCGGGATCCCCAAACCCATCACTATTCCAAAAAATGCCTCTCATCTTAATTTTTATTTTTGATCGATCTTATCCTAGCACTCCTACGTTTAGAAGAAGAAGAAGAAACAATCTGTTTATTCTTCCGGTATTGTGTGATCTTCACACCCTGAGTAGGATTCATCGAATCACCCAGACATTCTTCATCAACATTATCAAAATCCTCGCATAGATTAGACGCCCTAACTCGAGGACTCCTCAATAAGGCCATCATTCAAATTATTATTTAAAAAGATTAATTGACGAGAGCATTCAAGTTTTTTCATATCAGCGATCGTCTTAGACACTTTAGAAGGCGAGCTACCCAACGAAATCCCTATTTTAGAAGCTTTCTGAATAATAGAATCAGAATGTAATGCAGTAAAAGAAAGGCTCTGTTTTGGACACGTACCCGCAGAATAGGCATCACGTTGGGCAGCAAGCTCGGCCTTCTCCGCCACTGGCATGTCCGCATCTGGCTGAGCCCGTAGCCGTGCACTAGAGCGCAAACCCGCACTCGTCGGTTCCGCTATGCCACCGTAGGCAATGATCTCCTCCCAAGACCATCGCGGTGTACCAGAGATAACGCTACCACTCATGTTCCTGGAACCTGAGCCTTGCTTCTGATCCATACCCGGCGCCACAGCACCCTGCGTCCCCATCTTGAACCCCACGAGTGTTTCTGACGGAGAATTCTCCTCCACCGCTGTCCTCTGAACACACACCTCGAGCACGCTTGGTACACCCGACGTTGGCGTGTGCAGTACCGAGCAGTCATCCGCCTGTTTTCCACTTGGAGCACCAACATCATTGGCGCCATGTGCAGCTGCAGGCAGCGGACCAATATTTTCTTCAGGCTGTGGTACCGAGAGGGATTGTGGTACTGACAGAAGCTCACACGTGAGGTCAGCATCACCTGTCACCGCTGCAGACGTGCGCGTGGGCGACAACACTGTCCCAAGATTCAACGAAACAGGGACAGCAGCATGCATCGAAGCATCGGCCTTAGGTGCAACCAACTGCTCCACGCCAGTCATCACAGCTAAATCATTTACCAAATGAGATTCCGCTTCCACCATAGCAGACAACACACACTTTCGAGACAACGGAGAACACCTGATCTGTTCATCCGTAGCACGCACAGGCACAATATCCACTAGATCATAGCCAAATTGTCGTCTCAAAAGTGGCGAAAACACCACATCAGTCCTAGGCAGACCATCATCAGAAGGTCCTTTTGACTTAGAACACCCAGCCACATCAGTCATCGGAGTGTCCACCGTGGCTAAACCCTGTGGCGTCCCTGAATAATCATTAATAGATGTCTTAGCAAACGATTCTCTGAAATCATCTCCCAGATCATCATCATCCTCACCATTATCTTCTGGCTTGTTATCAACAGCCATATCCTCTGTAGCCTTGCCCTATTCTTCCCCTTCAACCTCGAAGTATAACATATACATGGCATCCTTAATAAACATGGGAAATTTGGTGGTATCTTGGTATAATTAAGACAACCAACCAGGATACGCAACACACCTGTATACTCCATGTCAATTTTCCTTGTCATCCCCAACAGATACCCCACTGCCCACAAAGCCAAATAATCACCCATATGCTCCTCTGGTATTTCTGAGATAAACACCCAAAAATCAGGCAAAGTGTCCACAGGTTCAATTCGTTGACCCCAACTGTCAAAAACCATATCACAGTCTAATCTAGGCACCTTACATGCCCCAAAAACTTTGAGCCGATCAAGTTCAATTTTGGAAGGGAACAAGACCTTGAGCACGTTATGTCCAACCTGATTGACATTCCAAATGAACCCCTCTGTTGGCACTAATCTCTGTAATTGATTTGTCACTCGCGGAATCGTCATTTGCCCCCGTGTCACTGTGATGGAAGCCAACCTCGAGTTTTCGACCTTAGGACGATAATTCTCACATAGAGGCATTCCGAAAAACTTGAGTTCCTCATGGATGTACCCATACATAATGGGATGTGGCTTAGGAGCTGCCACCAGCGGACATGGGCCATTTGCATGTAAATTACCACCGCACAACAGACAAAACGACTCTGGACAATCAGCCAAATAATGCCCTCCTGCACCATAGCGAAATCATTTGAACTTATCTGTTTTCTTGACCTTTTTATGCATCGCACCATCTACCGCAGCCGCTAATTGATCCGCTGACACCCTCTTCTCACCCTGAGCCTGCACCACTGGTACTACTTGAGAGTTGGAAGCTGGCATCACCATCTGAATCGGGTTCTGTACCTGCTGCTGGTTCTGTTGTGCCAAAGGACCAGCCCTAGCAGCGTCAGCACCCAAGCTTGTATTCTGCCCCTGTGGAAAAGTCGCCACGGCAGCGCCGACAGCAACCCCCACCATCGGTGGCTGTGCAACAGGCACAAACCGCTGTGTATTGACGCGATTATTGTTCCTGTACCCATACGAATTACCACCCCTTCTACCTCGTCCGTAATGCCTTCCCCGAGAACCAGCATGACCAGGTCGCCCTCCTCGCTACCCCTGCTCACCGGTGTTTGCATGGAAAGCAAAATGACCTCCTCCTTGCACTGACTGCGCCGCAGCCATGGGATGCACCCCGGCAGCACCACCGTGCCCTGTCTGACTTCCGGCAGCACCAACGTGCCCAGGTTGATTCCCCGGCGGTCCAGCACCCCGGCCCACACCTCCTTGCCGTTCGTGCCAGCGCTGCCATAGGCACCACCACGATGCGCCATCGGAGAACTGGAACGAGCGCTCAGGCTCCTGGCGGCTCTTTCCCACGTGAACCCTAGAGTCCTTCTAGGCCCGTATCTGTGCGGGATATTAGCAGATGGGACGCAGGTTCGGCCCAACCCTCGATGGCCCACACCTATCAAGGAAGGTACCGGGCCCGCCACAGCTGTAGGAACCTCCCGATCGATCTTACGATCATTACAGGAATTCGAATTCCGCTGATCTCGCGACCCGACATCACCGGATCTCCAACATGACGAGATTAGCATTCTTCTACGTCGACCTCGGACCATCGTCCATGTCGATTCGTCATCGCCTTCCGACAGGGTGAACACTAAAGGTTCAAACTCCGGTAGCTTCACCCAAGGCGAACTCACAGTACAGTTCATCGAACTTGAACGTGAATCCAGTACCGGGGAGACATGAGATCGTAAGTTTAACGCAGCATACCTTCGTGCCATTTGCTTCCGGATCCTCTTGTCGCCCCGAGACTCATCAGAACGCAAAGATGCATGCTCACCGGAGATGGCGTCCTCGCAACGTACCCAAATGAGCCACGTTCTGATTGACATTAGCGTGCCGATCCCTCGGAGATAGAATCATCAGATTCATCATCAGAGGACGTCAGAGCCCAGAACCGACCTCCAAACTACGCAATCCGGACTTTCGCTTCCTCCCCGGTGCTCCCCAGTTCACACTTGGCACCGCCTTGCGCCGAAGACGAAGCTTCTCTCGGCGACGAATCGGGATGCGTCACCAGTGGAGTAGCCCCAGCAGCCGACGGCGTCGCCAGGGGCGTCGCCCTAACGGTCGCCTCACTCATCCTAGAAACGCATGCACACAGACCCTCTCCTAGAGACGTCTATAACTAGCAATTCTCCAGGCTATCGACCTCGTTAGGGCATGTACAGTAGTTCAGATAGATATAGTCTGTAGCGTTGCTCCATGTCACGTATAGACCGCAGTGCAGACTGCCTATACAATGGACTTGCCTTTTGACGAGTCGGTAAAAACAGCCGCGTTCGAATAAGTGGGGTCCATGATCTCCCCGCGTTAATTGCATGCAAGTTATGAGTTGCAACAGACAGAGCCTACAACGGTAAACAAGAAGTCTGTAGGTAGCGATAAATACGGCAATAGGCTGTTTGCGAAAGCGCTCATTCCCCCTTTCTTTCTCTCTCTTAGCTGCAGTACTTTGGAGAGCTCTCGCCTCTTTCGGGCCAAGATGAGGCCCTCCTTGATGGCGATGTCGTCATAGAGTGGCAGAAGCAAGGTGCCGGCATCCCTGTTGTACAGTCTAGTAGTAACTTTGTAGTTTGGTCCTTCGTGGCGTCGTGGAGTAGGTCGTCGGCTCCCATCGGCCGAATCTGGCGCGACCCCGTCCAGTTTTTGTGGCTGTGCAGCTCTGGTGGCAGGGGCTTGCGCATGTGGCGGAGCTGGGATGTGGCATCTCCATCAATAAGGCCGTCTTCCCTGCTCTCTTAGGCTTGACTGCTCTGGCGTTGTGGCGCGGCGAGGGGCAGTGTCTGGTGGTTGTTTCTACCTTGCTTCCAAGGCGGAAGGACGGTGGCAAGCACCCAATAGCAACTCGATTCAATAAGCGCAGGTTTGGTTTCCTCTACATCTGGAGTTCACTAGTCTTCAATTTCCTTCTGGCCGACCGTGGTGGTGAGGGGATGGGACAAGTTGACGTGGCGAGCTGCTATTGTGGAGGAGACAAGGGAGATTATGAGGCTGCAATCTACCGGAGTTCATACTCAGTGGCCCAAATTTGGCTGCTGACTCTAGATGCTGGCAGGCACCAACTCCATACTCCGGCGCCGTCACTGCGTCGGATGATCAACTACCTCCTTCGAAGGACCTCTAGCTCCGACGCGGTGTGCTCCCACCACTGCACCCCAAGTGTTATTGTCCCCGGTGGTGCTTTGGCTGGCTGTCGTCGGAAGCGTCAACGAATCGGTGGAGATAGAGCGGAGAGAAGATCTAGGCTCGATTGCTTTTTTATTTTTTGCTCTAGTGTCTTCAGTGTAAAAGTCCAGGACCATGTTGTTCTCCTTATTTGTTCTGAGATCCTTACTGTAAACTATACTCCACCGACTGAATATTAATGCAGCTTCAGGGTCCTTCGTGACCCCTCCTCTTGTTAAAAAAAAGACCTCCTCCTCTCTCCTCTTTCTCTTTCCTCCACCTCACTCTTCTAGACAACTGGGTGTACATCACTGTACACGCCCTTATATTGATCTTATATTGATGTAGTAGCAACGGTTATCGGTGTTCATACCTTGGCTTAAATTTCCGGTTATTTTAAAAAAACTTGGTTTCGAGACAAACCCAAAGCGACCGTCTTAATAGCCTCAGCTCTCACGGAGTCACGCAGGCGAAACCGTTTCGCTCCTAAGGAAAGGCCATCTAGGAGCGACGCATCAGGCCCCAACTACACCAGCCGCCGTCGGTCCCTGCCTCCTCCGTTGGCTACTCCGGCGACGCGAGGAGGTGGGGACCATGGCGTTTCGGCGCCGATATGTAGTTAGGGTTAGCCTACTGCTTTTTTGGGGCGTCGTTGGGGTGGTGGCGTTGGGGTGGTGGGAGCGGCGCCCGGACAAATAAATCTGTCTCAACTCTACTCCCATACCGGCGGCGATCTTACAGAAGGGAGGTTTGGTCGAGTAGCCGACTACCTGGTACTCGCTACCCGGTCGACTGCTACTCGGTCTCACCTCAAGATGACCAGAAGGAGAAATCAAGCAAGTTCGATCTTTTCGAGTAGAAGGTTGACCCGAGTACAATTGGCGGGAACAATTGGCGGGAACCTGCTCGGCCAGAAAGTCAAAGGAGCCGTTCTGACACAGGATCCCGCGTATCCTGGGTCCGTACTTGGCGGCATGTGAACTACTGTTCATTTGGGGACGACGTGCCTGACAGTGACAGCATGGGAGCATGCTGTGGCAGGATATGGGGGGTCTACTCTGTGCCTAGGTACAGTGTTAGCCGCCTGTCCCCTAGTTTTGCCCAACGACTTTCCGGATGAAGCCAAGGCTGGGAGCCAAAGCTGTCAGCGGGAACCCGGAAGAAGGACAGTGTGCACACTATGTCGACACTTGTTTGTATTTGGACGTATCCGGCTGGGCATCGTGTATATAAGGTGCCCAGCCGCCTCCTGCGCGAGACACCCACACACACAGACGCAGAGACGCTCACACGCCTTCATTGGAGACGAACACTCTCATCCTAGAAACCCTAAGTTCTTGACCTAGCTCTACTCGGAGAGGAGCGAGAGGCTACTCGGTAGAGATATCTTTTGTACTGTGGTTACTCGGAGAAACACCATAATACACATAGAAAGGCAGGAGTAGGGGTTTTACCTCCTCACGAGGGCCCTGAACCTGGGTAGATCGTGTTGTTTGCAGTGTGTTGTTCTTACCTCACGCGTCTACTCGTCGCGTGATCCCTCCCCGAATACCTCCAGCGTCCATCGTCCCCACAACTTCAGCCATCCTATGGCATCTGCCGTGACACCACCACGACAGTTGGCGCCCACCGTGGGGCAAGCAGCGGCGCTGGCTGGAGTTACTGTTCGGACGGGATCTTCTTCAGCGGAGCGCGTAGTCTGTGGCCTTGTCCACAGATTCGGCTCCTTCGACTTCGTCATCGACAACGCCGGATGTTTCGGCGGCAAGGCCATGCCGGAGGGCGGCTCGGTGGTCTCCTTCGGCTCTCATCTCGTCTACATCGCCACCGTCGTCGACCACGCGTATCCTGAGCGGGTGCAAGACGCGGAGGATCCTCCCGCGGTAATTGCTGCTCGCGGAAGGCCCGCGTCTCGCTCTGCGAACTGCGCTGAGGTGCTGGTGACGGGCTTGACGGCAAACGCCGGCGTAGCCGCTACTGGCGCTGCGGCCGTCGTCGAGGAGGTGGACGTACCGGCTGGTGGCAGGGTACACCGGCCTTACGAGAGGGAGAGCAACATGCCGCCCTCCACTTCTGCGGCCATCCCCGCGTCTACTGCGCGGCTTGGCATGCCAGCCTCTACCGACGTCGAGCTCCTGGCCATGAGGGAGCAGCTCGAGCGGCAACGCTTGGAGCTGCTCGCCGAGCAGGCGGAGTTGGACAAGGTGAGGTTAGAGCTGAGTCTAGATCAGCTTGAGTACAATAGGGCTCACGGTTTCACGCCGGTTGCTAGGAGGCCTAGCAGAGTAGGTGCTACTCGTCGTAACCTTGGTGCCGAGATGGCAACGGTTGTAGAGGCTCCCGCTCAGTCCGCCACCGCAAACACCTCCACCAGGCCCAGATACAGTACACCCGCCAAAACCCTTAGAGCTGCAGAGGCGGTTGCTGCCGAGTTGCCTCGTCTAGACGGCGATGCGCGTGTTAGGCAGCAAGAGAGGCTCAATGAGTTAGTGTTGGAGGCTGCTAGGCAGAACGAGGAGTTCCGGAAGGCCAATCCTGGGGCTGGGGCTTCGCAGATGGTGCATTCGCACGCGGCTAGATCTAACGATCAGGCCTCATCTCCGCATCCCAGCCGCGAGAAGAGCCGCAGCGGCCGCTCGGGCAGAGACAGGCAGATGCAGGTGTATGACCCGGCTGCTGCCGCGAGACAGATTACTGTGCCGCAGCAGCCCGGGCAGGAACACAATGCTGCAAGAGCAGGCTCTCAAGCCCATCAAGCTCAAAGCCGTGTCCGAGAAGCCGCGCGTCCGGGTACTTCTCGGCAACCCGCAGCTCAGCCTACTCGGCAGAGGCAGCAGCCGCGCGCTGGGGCACAGGTCATCAACCCGGTGGAGCAGCCTGCGGCGGTGCAGGTGGACAGGTATGATGACGGCAACTCGGCCATGGAGATGGCCGGCTATGACATTCGTGATCGTGTTGGTGACCGTGTGTTGGCGGTTGGAGATGCAAGGCATCAGTTGGACCGAATCAGCTTGTCGGCGCGGCTGGAGAGCACGGGTCCTCCTGGCCCCGAGTGCTTTGGCCCGCGCATCATGAACGAGCCGTCCGTGAAGGGTTTCCAGCTTGCAAGGGGCACCAAGAGCTACAATGGTAGCACCAAGCCTGAAGATTGGCTCAATGATTATGTTACCGCGGTCCACATCGCGAATGGTAACAGAAGATGGGCGGTGCGCTATGTGCCGCAAATGCTAGAGGGTCCAGCCCGTACTTGGCTCAACAACCTGCCCAAGAACAGCATTAACTGCTGGCTGGACTTCTCGGACGCATTCATCAGCAACTTCACGAGTACATACAAGAGGCCGAATAGGCCACAGCAGCTGTCAGCCTGCAAGCAGCGAGAAGACGAGACGGACCGCGAGTATCTTACTCGGTGGAGCACGTTGAGGAACACCTGTGAGGGTGTGAATGAAGCTCAGGCCATCACTTGGTTTGCGCAGGGTTGCCGGCATGGCAGCATGCTTTGGCAGAGATTGCAGAGAGAGATGCCGAACACCCTGGCCGAGACCATCAAGATTGCGGATCAGTACGCACTCGGTGATCCTACTCAGCCACTGATGGACTCCTCTGAGCCGAGAAGAAACTTCAACGGCAGCAAGCGCAACGAGTTCCGCAACAAGCGCCGGGTGGACAACCGGTATGATCCCGAGGAGGTCAATACAGTGACCATTGGAGGCAGTGGTGGCCAGAGGCAGAAACCTGCTGGAGCCTACGGGCAAAACCAGAACCAGGGCCAAGGCAACAAGAAGCCATTTCGCGGATCCCAGTCGGGTAGCGGGAACTCCGAGCAGCCGAAGAAGTTTGTCTTCGATGACATGAAGGATGGCCCGTGCAGCTTTCACACCCACCATCCGTCGAGGCCTGCTAACCACACTACTCGGCAGTGCGAGTGGTGGGAGGCAATCAAGAGTGATGGCCTGCCTCCTCCTCCTCCCCTGCCAGCAGTCAATGCCAATGACAATGTGCAGCCTGCTCGAGCACCTGCAGCTCGGCCGCCAGTGTACCCGAGAAGAGAGAACGTCAACCAGGTGGCTTTAGGAGCCAACCAGTACTTCAACAACGAGCGATACCGCAACAACAACAACAACAACAACTACAACCGCAACAACAACAACAACAGAGGCAACAACAACAACTACCAGGGCAGCAACAACAATGGCAACAATGGGGGCAATGGCTCCAATCAGTACCAAGAGCACCATGAGAGCTACATGATCTTCACTTCTGAGCCTGACGACAAGCAGTCGCAACACAGGCGGGCCATGGAGGTCAATGCAGTAATTCCTGCTGTCCCTCACTACATGTACTGGTGCGACAAGGAGATCCGGTGGTCCCGAGTAGATCATCCCAAGGTGATGCCCAATCCGGGTAGCTATGCCTTGGTGCTGGATCCTACCTTCTTGGGTCCCGTGAAGAATGTGAGGTTCAGCAAGGTGCTGATCGACAACGGCAGCAGCATCAACATTGTGTACAGGGATACACTCGAGAAGCTTGGCATGGCCGAGAACATGATGCTGCCTAGCAAGACTACCTTCCATGGCATTGTGCCCGGGATCTCATGCAACCCGATTGGCCGAGTGTGGATTGATGTGCTATTCGGTACTCGGGAGAACTGTCGCACAGAGCGCCTGCAGTTCGAGGTGGTGGACCATCGGAGCCCGTATCACGCTCTACTCGGCAGGCCGGCTCTGAGCAAGTTCATGGCCTCCACCCATGTGGCTTACCTGAAGATGAAGATCCCTGGTCCCAATGGCATCATCACCATCTCGGGAGATTACAAGAAATCCATTGAGTGTGCCTCTGCTGGTTCCCAGTTGGCGGAGTCAATGGTGATCGCTGCCGAGAAGAGGAAGATGTACGAGGTGGTGGCTATGGCTCAGTCCGCGCAAGCTGGCGCACAAGGTGTGCCGAGTATCCAGCAGGGCACTGCTTTCCAAGCTGCCAAGGAGACGAAGAAGATTCAGGTCGACCCTGAGTTCCCCGACCGCGAAGCCATTATTGGCTCCGGGTTGGCGGAGAAATAGGAAAGCGAGCTCATCCACTTCCTCCGTGAGAATCGGGATGTTTTTGCCTGGACCAATGAAGATTTACCAGGAGTCCCGAGGGAGTTGGTTGAGCACTCTTTGCATGTGCGTCCTGACGCCAAGCCCGTGAAGCAGGCTATGCGCCGCTTCGGAGATGAGAGGAGGAAGGCCATCGGTGATCAGATCACCAAGCTGCTGATAAGTAACTTCATCATGGAGGTGCTGCATCCGGATTGGCTAGCCAACCCGGTCATGGTCGAGAAGAAGAAGGAGGATCCCAAGGCTGCCACTGCATGGCGCATGTGCGTTGACTACACCGACTTGAACAAGGCGTGCCCCAAGGATCCTTTCCCGCTACCCCGCATCGATCAGGTGATCGATTCCACTGCTGGCTGTGAACTGCTATCTTTTATAGATGCTTACTCTGGTTTCCACCAGATTGCACTCAACCCTGCTGATCAAATAAAGACTGCTTTCATTACCCCGTACGGGGCTTATTGCTATCGTGTCATGTGTTTTGGCTTGAGGAATGCGGGTGCAACCTATCAGAGGTGCATGCAGAAATGCTTGCATGACCAGCTCGGCAAGAATGTGCAGGTGTACGTAGATGACATTGTCATCAAAACGAATAAAACACATACTCTGCTTGCCGACCTGGAGGAAACCTTTGCTAACCTACGCAAGTACAAAATGAAACTGAATCCGAGTAAGTGCACCTTTGGTGTACCGGCTGGAAAGCTACTCGGATTTCTGGTTTCTAGCCGTGGCATTGAAGCTAACCCTTCAAAGATAAAAGCTATTGAGAGCATGTCTCTGCCGAGATCACTGAAGGATGTGCAGAAGTTCACGGGTTGTTTGGCATCCCTGAGCCGTTTCTTGGGCCGAATGGGCGAGAAGGCTTTGCCTCTGTACCAGCTGATGAAGAAAAGTGACAAGTTTGCCTGGACTCCGCAGGCGGACGTGGCATTCAATGAGCTGAAAGCAATGCTGGCTACTGCTCCCGTCTTGGCTAGTCCACTACCCAAGGAGCCTATGCTGTTGTACATTGCTGCGACTAACCGAGTAGTCAGCGTGGTGATTGTGGTGGAGCGAGAAGAAGAAGGCAAGAGTGTGCAGCGCCCAGTCTATTATCTCAGTGAAGTGTTGTCCAGTTCCAAGCAAAACTATCCGCATTATCAGAAGATGACATATGGTGTGTACCTGGGCGCAAGGAAGCTGAAGCATTATTTCCAGGAGCACCCCGTCACTGTTGTGAGCTCAGCTCCCATCTCGGATATCATGGGTAACAAGGAGGCGAGTGGCAGAGTAGCCAAGTGGGCGATTGAGCTAGCCGCGTACGCTCCCGCGTATGCGAGAAGAGAAGCAATCAAGTCTCAGGTCCTGGCAGAGTTTCTCGTGGACTGGGCCGAGATGCAGTATGAGCCTCCTGCTCCAGTTTCCAACTATTGGAGGATGCACTTTGATGGCTCAAAGGTGAAAGAAGGCCTTGGCGCTGGTGTTGTGCTTACATCACCCAAGCGGGATCAACTCAAGTATGTGCTGCAAATTCACTTCAAGGCATCCAACAATGTAGCCGAGTACGAGGCAGTGGTGCATGGTCTGCGAGTAGCCAAGGAGGTTGGTGTGCAGCGCATTATATGCTATGGCGATTCAGATCTGGTGGTGCAGCAGGTTTCAGGTACTTGGGATGCTTTGGATGCCAATATGGCATCGTATCGCTTCCTGGTACAGTCTATGACTGGGTTCTTCGAAGGCTGTGAGTTCCAGCACATTCACCGAGCAGAGAACGAAGCAGCAGATGAGCTGTCCAAGTTAGGATCTTCTCGGCAGTCCATCCCGGCAGGGATTGCCTTGGAGCATTTGAGGAAGCCTTCCATCAAGCCTTCCCCCAACTCGGAATCCATCTTTGTTCCTTCTCTGCCAAATGAAGAATCCGACCCGATGGAGATTGACTGGGAGAGTGTTGCAGGGAACCCGGGGACTGTCGCTCCCTACTCGGGGACTGACGCTCCCTACTCGGGGACTGTCGCTCCCTACTCGGGGACTGCCTCTCCCTACTCGGGGACTGTCGCTCAGTACTCGGGGACTGCCGCCCTCAACCCAGAAGCTGTCGCATTCATTGAAGAGGTTCTAGCCAATCGGTCCGGGCTGCAGAGAAGCGCTCCTACACCTCCTGTGCGACTGCAAGAGACTGTCCCAATGGAACTGGACGAACCAGTGTTTCCCATACGGGAGACACCGAGTTGGGCTATGCCCATATTAGCCTTTCTGAGAAACGGTGCTTTGCCTGAAGATGAAGTGACTGCGAGGCAGATTCAGAGAAAGTCCAAGGGCTACACTATAGTCCAAGATGTGCTGCATAAAAGAAGTGCCACCGGTGTACTACAACGATGTGTGAGCCCAGAAGAAGGAGAAGAAATATTGGTGGAGATACATCAAGGGGAATGCGGGCACCACGCCTCTTCTCGGGCTTTGGTCAAGAAAGCTTTTCGGCATGGCTTTTACTGGCTCACTGCACTGCAGCAAGCTGAAGATATTGTGAGGAAGTGCAATGGCTGCCAGATGTTTGCAAGTAAGATTCACATGCCTGCTTCCGAGTTGAAAACAATTCCTATCACATGGCCATTTGCTGTTTGGTGCTTGGATATGGTTGGGCCCTTCAAGCCGGCCAAAGGCAACATGACACATATTTTGGTCATGGTGGACAAGTTCACCAAGTGGATTGAGGTGAAACCTATTCGGAAGTGTGATGGAGTCACAGCCGTGAAGTTTGTGAAGGATGTGATCATGAGATACGGCTACCCGCACAGTATCATCACCGACAACGGCACCAACTTTGCGGAGGGGGCAATGGTGCGATTTTGCAGAGATAAGCATATCCGACTAGACGTTGCGTCAGTCGCGCACCCTGCCTCCAATGGGCAAGTTGAGAGAGCAAATGGAATGGTACTGGCAGGCATAAAGCCAAGACTGATCGAGCCGTTGCTGAAAACACCTGGGTGTTGGCTAGAAGAGTTGCCAGCGGTGTTGTGGAGTCTAAGGACTACCCCTAACCGGTCAACCGGCTACACGCCATTCTTCTTGGTATACGGGGCTGAGGCCGTGTTGCCAATAGACTTAGAGCATGACTCCCCCCGAGTAGCCCTCTACACTGAGGTGGAGGCGAGAGAAGCTCGAGAAGACGATGTTGACCTGCTTGAAGAAGCAAGAGAGCTGACTCTGTCATGCTCGGCTATCTACCAGCAAAACCTGCGGCGTTATCATAGCCGAAAGGTGAACCCAAGGGTTTTCCGAGAAGGAGACATGGTCCTTAGGCTTGTGCAGCGCACAGCCGGGATGCACAAGTTGTCTCCTCCATGGGAAGGGCCTTTTATTGTGAGCAAAGCGCTGCACAATGATGCGTACTACCTTGTAGATGTGCGCCCGTCACAGGCGAACAGGGCAGATAAAGCTGGAGAGGAAACCAAGCGCCCTTGGAATGTAGCTCTACTTCGTCGCTTTCATTCGTAAGCAAAGATGTGTATGTACCCTCTTATCCGAGTTGAAATTCTACCCTGCAATCTAAAATTGTTCTCGGGGACTGCCCTCGTCCAAAATTGCTCTAAGTGTTTTTCTTACTCGGCTTTACTGTTTGTTTACTCGGTTGCTCCACTTTAGAACTCATAAGTGTATTGAGTACTGTGTTTAAACCTATATGCCAACTCTTCGACTCTGCTGTCGTCCGAAACCCGGCTTCATGGCAAGCAAGAGAACAAGCAAAGGGTCAATGAGCACACGCAAATCACTAAGGAAGAAAGAGTGCAGGAGCCGAGTAGACTGTTTATTACTGTTATTCCCTGTTTTCGCCTTCTCGGCTAAGTGTTGGGCTGCGTTATCATGATTGTTTCTGGCGGCTAAGTATTTGCAACCCTGCTACTCGACTCTTGTGACTCGAATACCAAACAAGCGACAAGTCACGGGTAGAGCAAAGATGAGAGGACAGGGTGAATAAGAAAAGCTACTCGGGGACTCGCATGGAAGCACAACTCGGCATTGAGCCAGAGTTGCTCAAAATTGATTAATATTGAAATAAACAAAGTGGGTATAAAAAAAGTGTAGTAAGCAAAACAAAGATAGTGTATGACATTTGCTCCCGGCATCCCGGGGATCTGATAAATATTCGAAGTAAAAAAGATTGCAGGTTGATCTATGATGAGGAAGCAATGTTCTCGGCGCTGGCCTTGGCTGCTGCTTCTTCAGTGGCAGTCGCGGCGGCTGTTTCCTCGGTGCTTGCCTGGGTGGCGTCCGCTCCCGTCTGGACAGTGGCGGATTCCGTCAACTCGGCAGCTTGCTGGGTGGCTGCCTGCTCGGAAGTGGCCGTGGCCACCGAGACGGGACCGGGAGCCGAGGAGGAACCCGAAGCCTGGCCAGGAGGGGGCACCGTGTCATCAAGAGCAGCGCCGGAGGAGGTGCCGAAATCGAGTTGAGCAGTCTCGATGTGCTCAACCTCCTCGTCGCTACTCGAGACGGCCGTGCCTTTCCGCTTCCCGGCCTTGCCCTCAGGAGAGTCGAAGAAGCCTTCCAGATCGGAGTCGCCTTCTTCGTCAGCTTCCCCTTCGTCTTCATCGTCGGTGTCAGGCTCTGGGAGACCATCAATGTAGGTCTCCGTCTCGGCGCACTCCGCGACCTCGTAGGCAACCTGCTTGCGAGTAGCCACGCAGTCGGGGTCCAACTCCCACTTGGAGTCATTGCGCTTCCCGCGGATGAGCTCCATGTTGAGGTTTTCGTACCAGGATGCGATGCAGAGAAGCATCACATCCGCGCCGGCACGGGCTCCCGAAGCGCGCCATTTCTTCAGCTCCTTCTTCACGTTCTTTAGCTTGAGGGCAAGGCCCTTCATGGACTTGGGCGGAGGATCGTTAGGCCAGAAAAGCTTGTGAAGTTCGAAGCCCTCGTGCATCAGATCAGTTCCGAAGCCAGCCAGCTGTTCAAAGTAGCCCTTGAGCACCAGCAGGCTGTCCTCGATCTCGGCTCTGGGATCTGCTGCCTCACCTTTCGCAAGGCGAGCAGCTCTGATCTTGGCCAGTGTAGGCGCAGTGGGAGATTCAAGATGAGGCCAGATCGCTGAGAAAGCAAATGGAAACGTCAAAACCAAGAAGAGAATAGCCGAGTAGGGGAAAATCCGAGAAGAAATGCGACCGAGAAGAAAAGAAGCAGTGAAGAAAAGACTTACCAGGCAGTTCGTTGCGCAGCTGCTGCTTCTTCTTCTTCCAGGTTTCCTCATTAGAGATGTGCCTTTCTTGGATCATGCGCAAGCCGTTCATCTGGGCGAAGAGATCAGCGTTGGCCTTCTTCAAGGTTTCGCATTCCTGCTCAAGGGCCCTTTCCTTGGCTCTGAAAGTGCCCTCGGCCTTGGCCTTCTCGGCGATGGCTCGGTCTCTCTCGGCGCCAATGTTGATGGCATCCTGGAGTGCCCGTTGCAGCTGGAGTTGAAGCTTCTCGGTCTCGCTAGCATGGTGGTCCAGCAACACACCAGCTTGCTTGGATAGTTCGTGCTTCAACTCGTCCGGTTGGACACACTCTCGGTGTGCTGCGGCAAACACCTTGTGATCTTCTGCGAAGAGCCAGACAGGATCAGTACAGAAGCAATGAAGACATGGATTCAAAGAATAAACCAAGGGGACGACAAACTCACCATCTAGCCTTTTGATGGTGGCTTCGGCGTTCTGCACGAAAGCACGGCATTTGCTGTGCTCCTCGGCGAGGCTCTTCAGTTTCTCTGCAGAGAAGAAAGGTTAGCACAAAAGAAAGCATAAGCGAGCGTAAACATAAAACGCACGAATCGCGCAGCTAAAAGTGTACCTTGCACTTCGGCCAGCTGCTGAGAGCTAGCATTGGCATCTTTGCTGGCTGCCTCTGCAGCTGCCTTCTCCTTCTCCAAAGCAGCAATGCGCCGCCTGGCGATGGAATGGTTCCAGAGGAGATGGCGGTACAAGTTAGTCCGTTTCAGGACGCTGTCCTGAGAAGCGAGAAGAAGAAGAAAGTTAGATAAAGCAGATAAGATTCAACCCGAGTAGGAGGCTACTCGGAGAGTATCCACCTACTCGGCTAGAATCTCGGGGACTGGGAGTGATGGAAAGGAACAGAAAGGCGAATGAAAGAGAAGCAAATTCAACTCGGAAAATTCAACTCGGAAAAGATAAGGAGAACTTACTGCGTAGGCCTGCTCGACGTCCTCGGCGTTCTTGCGATGCAGGAACATCTTGGCGGCAAGGGTCGCGGTCTCGGTGGAGACGGTCATGGGCTTGTGTCCCAGGTCGACCTTGTTCCAGTCCACGCGCATGTGGTCGAGGCCGCCAAGGGAGAGACCATGCCACTTCTCCACGCCGAGAACCTTGTTGTCCCATTTGGCGTCGATGAAGCCGACTGTGTCCAGTACCTGCTCAAGGCCTTTGGATGTTATGGGTTTGTCTTGGACTCCGCGAGAAGCAATATTGGCAGTCTGTTGTTGGCTTGGATCTGGAGGAGGGGAGTTCATGGCAACGGCCTTCCTTCCATGCTGGATAGCTAAGGCTTTATCCTGGGGAGGGAAGCCGATTGAGTGCTGGTGGCTAACCTCAATCATGTACTCCGGGGTAGCAGGGCTGGCCAGCAGCGCGAGCATCCGCCGAGAGCGCGGCAGGAATTGGGCCGAACTCACGGATCACGAGTGCCCCACCTGAGGTTGGTGGCGGCACTTGGTCTCTGGCTCGCTTCTTCGCCCTCTCCTTCTCGGCCCGCAGCTTCTCGGGGTCTGCGACCTTCTTCCCGGCAGCTATGGCCTTCGCCTTCTCGGCGGCTTCCTTCTCTGCCTTGGCCTTCTTGGCGGCTTCTCTCTCCGCCTTGGCCTTCTCCGCAGCTTCTTTCTCGGCTGCCCTTCTGTCAACCTCGCTCCTCAGAGCGTCCAGGGCGGCTTGCTGCCTGGTTACTCGCCCGGCAGGGGAGTTAGGTGCATCCTGGGGTTGCGGAGACAAGGAGGAGCTGGGCGGTGTAGGGCCTTGTGCGGTGGGTGGCGCCGCAGATCCAACGCCCTGTGCAGCTCCTGGCTGCACGCCGCTCAGTGGATCGGCGTTGGTTGGGGTGGCGTCCATGGCGGTGGTGGTTTCCACTTGCTGCTCAGTGGCAAGACTGTCTTGAGCGGCAGCCCCTGTGGTTGGCTGCTCTTGCTCTACTTCTGGCCGCTCCTCGGCGGCGTTGTCTTGCATTTCTCGGTCCTGGTTCCCCTCGGCATTGCTGGCCGGAGGAGAAGGGGGTCTTTCTTGGCGGACAGTAGCGTCCTGTGCTGCTGGTTCGGCCGCTGCTCCTTGTGCATCAGTTGCCTGCGGATTGGCAGCGGCAGCACGGGCGGTGTGGTCCTCGTCATCATCAAGATTGATGAGAGGCACGGGTGGTTCTTTAGCTTGGCCGGACGCGAGAGCTGCGTCCGCATTCATGGGAGGTCTGTAGAGTGGGAAGAAACCAGAAGTTAGAAAAGATCTGAGGAGAATAGTACAGCGGGAGAAGGGAAGCGACCGGGAAGAGGGCTTACGCGGTGGTGGACTTGAGCTCTCGCCTGGACTTCTTCACTACCACCTTCTTCTCGGTGGGCTTCTTCCTCTTGGCAGGAGGTGCTGGTGCCCCACTGCCGGTACGTTTGCGGGTCTCAGGAGCGGCGACGGACAGAGGCTTGGCGGCTAGGGGCGCCGCGCCCTCGTTCTCGCCTTCGTCCTCGTCATCCTTCTCCGCGGCACCTTCATCTGAAAATACAAGAGAAAGGGGAAGGAATCAGAAACAGCAAACAAGGGATTGGTCCTTCTCGGAAGCAATCAGATTGGAAGGATACTTACCATCAAAGTCCTCATCGGACCAGGTGCGGAGAGCGTCGCGCTTGTCCGCAACGGGGGAGCGAGAGGGGTTGGACTGCTCTGCGGCATCATGAGAAGGCACATCGTCCTCCTCACGATCAGCAGTCCAGTTGCTCTCGAAAACATCGTTGCTCTCGATGAGCTGGCGCGTGAGAACCTGAAAACCAGAAAAAGATCACAAACTGGCCGAGTACCAGGAAGAAATTCTACCCGGATGGGCGTGCAGGTACAAAGCACACAAAGCCTAGGCAATGTACTAAGCATTCTACTCGAATAGGCGTGCAAGCACAAAGCATACTAAGCCTAAGCATGTTTGCGGGAGGGAATTACTCGGACGGGCGTGCAGGTCTAAAGCACATCAAGCCTAGGAGTTATTCTCGAATAGGCTACCCGGCAAGGCGTGCAAGCACGAAGCACATTAAGCCTACGCAACCCGGCTAAGTATCCTACTCGGTGCAGAAGGCGATCGTTACTGGCGGCAAGGGAAGGATTTGGCTAGTCGGAAAGTAATGCAGAGAAAGAAAAGCGTACCCGCTCAATCGGCTTCGTACGGCTGTACGGGGTAAACCCGTACTGCCAGTGGTCGCCAAGGCTTGTCGTCATGATGTTCCTGGCGTGCAGAGGAACATCGATGTTGTCGATCTCGATGGTGGTGGTCCTGGTGCAGTCGCGGGGGCCTCCCATGTAACACATGAGATGGCTGCGCTCCTGCAAAGGCAGCACTCGCCGCTGGATCCAGCACGCCACTGGATCGTCATTCTTGAGGCCTTGCGCCTTCAGCCAGCTGAGGCGATCCTCCATCTCGATGGCGTCGTCGTCGTTGACGGGCTTGTCCTTCCAGTACAAGCCGATTGGAGCGCGGTTGCTCCAAACCGGCAGGTTGATGCGGTCATCTAGTCGGGCTCCTTCCGCGGCGGCAACATTCTTGACGTAGAGGAACGTCTTCTGCCAGAGCTTGACGGAGTCCAGCCCCTTGACGCGGGGGTGGTTCGTCCCGGACCGCTGCACCATCATGGCGCAGCCGGTGTCCGTGGCGCGGGCGTTGCCCGCGGAGTCCTTCTTCCCGGTAGATTGTTGGCGCAGGTGGAAATACCTGAGCCATGTCTCCCATGTGGGCCGGACGCCGAGGAAGGCCTCGCAGACCACGGCGTGGTAGGCGAGGAAGACGACGGCGTTGGGGGGAAGGTGGTGCATCTGGATGCCGAAGTGGTTGAGGAAGTTCCTCAGGAAGTCGGAGGCGGGCAGTCCAAAGCCGCGCTCGAAGTGCGACATGAAGACCACCCGCTCTCCCTCCCGCGGAGTGGGCACGAGCTCGCTGCCTGGAGCCCGGCACTCCACGCCGGGAGGCACCCGCCGGGTGTTGACGAGCCACGCGCAGTCCTCAGCCGTGACGGAGGAACCGGCCCAGCCAGCCTTGGCCATTGCTGCGGGTGGGGTGAGTGAGAGGTGTTGAAGGATTTGGTGGAGAGATTGGTTTCGCGGTGGCGCGAGAGCTTGCGCGGCGACGGAGAGCACGGTGGCGGAGAAGCGCAGGAGACGAAGGAGGAAAAGTGCGAGGAAGGGGAAAAGGAAATTACCAGGGAGGTATTTATATCTCCTCTGCGGATCTTCCGTTACCATCGTAGGAGTGGGATCAATTGTGGCGTGTGGTGGATCCTGTGGCCGGTTAGAAACGCACACAAGCGCAGGTTGCGCGCGTAACGGCCGCATTGGATCCCACCACCGAATCGTGGCCCATAACTGCACTTGATGGGACACGACGGCCGGTGGGCCCACTGCGTGGAAACTGGACGCGTGGCAGGTCGTGTCCTGGGCAACGAAACGACAAGGTCTTGGATGCTTGACACGTGGGCAGTTGTTGCGCGAAGGGCTGGATTGTGCTCTGTGCCGCAACGGCTCGATTCCAGAAAATTCTCTAAGTCTTTTTACTCGGTTACAGAGTAGAAAGCGAGTGATACTTGGAAGAGAGGAAACCCAAGGTACATTCCATGAGTCTTTTTACTCGGCTACGGAATAGAAAGCAAGTGATACTCGGAAGAGAGAACAATCAAGGTACTTTCTAGACAGCTACTCGGAAGTTCTTCTCGGCATCTTGAGGTTCAAGGGCTGAGGTGCAAAGATTGGTTTTTAAGCTGGATGAGCCTAGTGAACAAGTTCGCAAGACTCAACCAGCTTCGGGGACTGCTGTCGGGGGGTTACCCCCGAGTAGGGTAAAGACAGGTGGTAAAGGCAGCTTACAGAAGGGAGGTTTGGTCGAGTAGCCGACTACCTGGTACTCGCTACCCGGTCGACTGCTACTCGGTCTCACCTCAAGATGACCAGAAGGAGAAATCAAGCAAGTTCGATCTTTTCGAGTAGAAGGTTGACCCGAGTACAATTGGCGGGAACAATTGGCGGGAACCTGCTCGGCCAGAAAGTCAAAGGAGCCGTTCTGACACAGGATCCCGCGTATCCTGGGTCCGTACTTGGCGGCATGTGAACTACTGTTCATTTGGGGACGACGTGCCTGACAGTGACAGCATGGGAGCATGCTGTGGCAGGATATGGGGGGTCTACTCTGTGCCTAGGTACAGTGTTAGCCGCCTGTCCCCTAGTTTTGCCCAACGACTTTCCGGATGAAGCCAAGGCTGGGAGCCAAAGCTGTCAGCGGGAACCCGGAAGAAGGACAGTGTGCACACTATGTCGACACTTGTTTGTATTTGGACGTATCCGGCTGGGCATCGTGTATATAAGGTGCCCAGCCGCCTCCTGCGCGAGACACCCACACACACAGACGCAGAGACGCTCACACGCCTTCATTGGAGACGAACACTCTCATCCTAGAAACCCTAAGTTCTTAACCTAGCTCTACTCGGAGAGGAGCGAGAGGCTACTCGGTAGAGATATCTTTTGTACTGTGGTTACTCGGAGAAACACCATAATACACATAGAAAGGCAGGAGTAGGGGTTTTACCTCCTCACGAGGGCCCTGAACCTGGGTAGATCGTGTTGTTTGCAGTGTGTTGTTCTTACCTCACGCGTCTACTCGTCGCGTGATCCCTCCCCGAATACCTCCAGCGTCCATCGTCCCCACAACTTCAGCCATCCTATGGCATCTGCCGTGACACCACCACGACACATACCGGCGGCGATCTTCAGGACGACGTCTCGGAGTCGATGGCAAAGTGTGCTGCTTGGTCCTTCAGATCAACAGTTTGGTTTTCTCGCCGTTCTTCAGATCTGGCGAGACTAGTTTCTCGGTGTGTCGCTGGCGTTCGTGGTTATTCACGACGGCGCTGGCGGCCGGGGCGAGATGGTTCTTCTGGAGCGCGGATGCTGGTCCGGATGTGGTGGATCTGTCGTTCCTCTCCGACTTCGTCGTTGGGAGGCGACATATCTTGGTCCAAGACAGCACGGGGACGTGCCTAGTCGACGTGCCACATCGACATGTGCCTTGCTGCGTGCAGCGGGTCTGTTCATCGACTCACAAAGCCTCGTTGGCGATGGTGGTTTCTGGGATCTTGCAATGGTGGAGGCTCGGCGTTTCTTTTGGCGTTCGTCTCGACGGCGCTGGAGGAAAACGGCGGCCGCTCGCTACGGTGGTTGCAGTAAACCTTAGGGGTCGTTTGGTATTTCTCGATCTTTTAGAGTTTTATTTGCAAATTCAGGATAATCATTTTATCCCGGTTTTTCTTTTAGTTTTCATATGTGTTGCTCATTATAACTTGATTTTCTATTAATAAAATATGTGGTTGCTCTGAAAAAAAAAAGCGACCGTCTTAATTAATTCGTAGCCATTTGCTCCTTGACCCGCCTATCTTGCTCCTCAAAGGCCAGCATGTACCGATCGATGTCCGAGGTGTCACAGTGTCCGAGCCCAAACAGCATCCCATTGTATCCCACCATCCGCTCCGCGAATGTCGGCTCTGCCATCAGCGCAAGGAAGTCGCGGAGGAGCGCGTCCGGCGACCCGGACTTGGCGTCCGCGTGCAGAGGAGGCTCCTGATCCCCGGACGGGGTCCGCCACTCCGCCAGAAACCTGAGGTCGTACAGCTCCGGAAAGAAAGTCCGGGCCTCCCGGATGAGTTGCCGCCGGTCGCGGTCTCTGCGGACAAGGCGGGGGTTCATGAAGCAGTCCAGCAGGTGGATGATGTCCTCGGCGCCGTCAGAGGTCACCCAAGTGACATCGCGGTTGAAGACGGCGCGGCACTCCGTGAGAGCCCTAGCGAGGCGGGAACGGTCGGCCCGGCGGACGGAGGGCTCCACGCCCAGCTCCACCAGGAAGCGTTCGTCCTCGGCGCGTGCAGAAACCTGAGGTCGTACAGCTCCTGCGTGCAGAGGAGGCTCCTGATCCGGAAAGAAAGTCCGGGCCAAGCCGCGTGCAGAAACCTGAGGTCGTACAGCTCCGGAAAGAAAGTCCGGGCCTCCCGGATGAGTTGCCGCCGGTCGCGGTCTCTGCGGACAAGGCGGGGGTTCATGAAGCAGTCCAGCAGGTGGATGATGTCCTCGGCGCCGTCAGAGGTCACCCAAGTGACATCGCGGTTGAAGACGGCGCGGCACTCCGTGAGAGCCCTAGCGAGGCGGGAACGGTCGGCCCGGCGGACGGAGGGCTCCACGCCCAGCTCCACCAGGAAGCGTTCGTCCTCGGCGCGCGGCACGCCCAGGTGGAAACGCCAGACACGGCCCAGGGCCGGGCGGCCGTCGCGATCGAGGAGCGAGAGGGACATCGCAAGGAACCGCACTGCTCTGGCCCTGGCGTGGAGGCACTCGCAGCTGTAGTCCAAGGGGTAGAGGAACGGTACCCAGTCTGTGCTGCGGTAGACGCCATCGGCATCGGCGTGGAGTCTGGGGGTCCGTGGGGCACGGGGCATGACGGGGCGGGAGGACGGCACGTCGTAGGACGTGGCCATGACTGCGACGGGGAATTTCAGTTCCCTCAAGAGGCCCGAGATGCGAGCCAGCTCCGCCTCCTTGTTATGGGCCCAGACCTCCACGACTCGCGGCTTGCCGCCGGAGGCTTCGGTATGCGCTGGTGGTGGCGACATGTTGTTCCCCGGCATGCAACTTCGGTATGATCTGTCAATTACAGGAACTACAGGGGGTGGATAGATTTTATAGAGATGGTTAACTCTGATCGGAAACCGACTATTAATGTGGATCCGGTACATATTCGTTTATCAAGTGGGAGAGCCGGACTCAAGCGGATCTCTCTCTCTCTCTGTTTTTTCTTCTTTTTTTTTTCTTTTTTTTTTGGTAGAGCAAGCGATCTCTTTGTCGACTCGATCTACGGACTCCGTCAGAACCGTAACACGGTGGATTCATTTATGGAAAATCCAATTTTGAGCACGCTATCCTTCAATTACATATGCAAATACATCCAAATCTGTACCAAATATATCGATTCACGGAATTACAAGGGTCCCACTAAAATTTGTTTTTGTTCCACAAGCTTTGCCGGCGAGTCCCGTCCAAGGGCGTAGAGCGAGAGCGCAGTCAAAATAGTCGTACACGCGACACAATCACAAATGCGAAAAGTAAATTAGACACAATATATATACGTAACTGATCTTTATTAACATCTCCATACATTGCTTGTATATATAAAGGAGAGAGGGGGTAGATGGAGAGGACCAAAACCTAGAGGAAAACCTCCCACCTAAGAAAGAGTGGGCTAGGCCGTGTCGTACGGGCGATTTCCTAACACTCCCCCTTTGTTCGTCATTCCATATTGTCTATGTCTCAAAAATTCCGAAAAACCGGTGGAAAAAATATGGAGAAAAAACTCAGAGAATGCATCTCCTCATATTGCACGTATTGCCTCATCAAAAACCTTGTTGTGAGAAACATCTGGAACTCACATAAGAGAAAACATAGTACAATCCACTCAACAGTTGAGTACTCTATCATCTGGATCGATCGAGATTTTACAGATGGGGTTGTGAAAAATCTCTCCCTGAGTCTGGCATTTCTCTAAGACTCGTCATACCGATTCCACGAACACACTTCTCGGAAGATGATGCCAGTAATGACTTAGCGAACAAATCGACGAGATTCTCACGCGACTTAGTATGCAAGATCCTCAACTCGTTCATCTTCTGCAGCTCAGGCACATGGAAGAACTTGGAGTTGATATGCTTTGTGAGATTACTCTTCACATATCCTGACTGCACTTGTGCAACACAAGCTGCGTTATCTTCATAGATAATGGTGGGGGTGTGTACGGTGTTCAAACCACACGTCTGTTGAATCTGACGAATCATCCGTCGACCGGGCGGACAGAGGGCTCCATGCCCATCTCCACCAGGAAGCGTTCATCCTCGGCGTGCGACACGCCCAGGCGGAAACGCCAGACACGACCCCGAGCGGCCGTCGCGATCGAGGATTGGGAGGGACATTGCAAAGAACTGCACTGCTCTGACCTGGCGTGGAGGCACTCGCAGCTGTAGTCCAAGGGGTAGAGGAACGGTACCTAGTATGCGCGCTGTGTTGCGATAGACGCCATCGGCATCGGCGTGGAGTCTGGGGGGTCCATGGGGCACGGGGAATGACGGGCCGGGAGGACGACATTATATTTTTGTCTCAATCTGTACATGAACTTGCTAGATGAAATTGCCCCAATCTGTAGTTGATTCTACTAAACGTGCTAGATGAATTGGCCTCTAAATTGTTGTTGAAAGTTTTTTATATGTTGCTTACATTGATACATGATGCCTCCTGATACGTCATAAACGTATCCATAATTTCTGATGGTCCATGTTGTTTTCATACTATATGCTACATGTTTTCTTTACACTTTATGTCATTTTTATTGAATTTTTAGGACTAACCTATTAACAAGATGCCACAGAGCCAGTTCTTGTTTTCTGCTATTTTTAGTTTCAGAAAAGTTGTTCTAGAAATATTCTCGAAATTGGACGATTCAAAAGCCAGAAGTCTTAGAATTCCCGGAGAGTCAAGAAAGTCCGAAGGAGACCCGGAGGGAGGGGGGCCTGGAGCCCCCACACCATGCCTGGACGTGGGTGGGCCCTTGCCGCGCCGAGAGGTGGTGTGGGCCCCTCGGGCGCCCACCGCCATCGCCATTTCGCCTATATATGCCTTCCGATGCATAAACCCTAGAGATATCGGCCCGCTTCCACGAAAAGTTCCGTAGCTCCGCTGCCTCCGCCGACAAGTTTCGGGGACAGAAATCTCTGTTTCGGCACCCTGCTGGGACGGGGAAGTCCCCCTAGAGCCATCTCCATCGACTCCACCTCCATCTTCATCACCGTTGCTGTCTTCTATGATGAGGAGGGAGTAGTTCTCCTGCGGGGCTGAGGGCTCTACTGATAGCTATGTGTTTCATATCTCTCTCCCATGGGGTGATCTTTATGTGATCATGAGCTTTGTAATCTAGTTGAATAAATAGATCTTACTTTTAATCTGTTATGCTACTCAAGTGGTTTTGTTACGAGATCTCCGTAGACACTTTGATCACGGTGTAAAGGTGACAGTGTGTACACCATGTGGTTTAGCATGCTATTTATATCTTGTGTTGGATGACCCTATGAAATTGTGGCGTTTGTTTAGTACTAATTTGGGGCGCTCATAGTGACAGCGTGGGGTGCTCTAGAGAGGGAATACAGACTTGAGGAGTGCGATTACAGCCCTACGCGATGATTGGTGTTTGTTATTCGACCAGAGATTGGTTCGGAGTAGCCTAGTGAAGATAGATATTTATGCATGCAATTATGTTATAATTGTTGAGAGTGTTCACTAGTGAAAGTAGGATCCCTAGGACTTGTTTCTAAGCATTGAAACACTGTTTACAATCAGTTCTGCTACATGTTTGCCTGCTGTCATTTTATTTCAGATTGCTACTATCACTTATAACCATCCGTATTACTTGTATCTGACTCTCTCTTTTCCGAACTAGTGCACCTATACAACTGACAATTGTATTAGGTGTGTTGGGGAGACAAGAGACTTCTTGTATCCTAATTGCAGGATTGCTTGAGAGGGATACCTTTGACCTCTTCCTCCCTGAGTTCGATAAACCTCGGGTGATCCACTTAAGGGAAACTTGCTGCTATTCGACAAACCTCTGCACTTGGAGGCCCAACACTGTCTACAAGAATAGAAGCATGCGTAGACATCACCTGCTACGTTGATTTCTCATACAGATAGATGACTCCCAGGTGGACAACGACACTGCATTTCTGGACTTGATGAATATGGGATCCGGAGAGGTGAACTAGGGCACCATACAAGATTGTAGCCCAATTGGATAAAAAGGCACACCGTTAACACAAAATGTCGGCGCATCTGCAAAACCAAAACTGATAAAAGGAAGCTATGCAGTAGGAAAAAATTGGTCAAGTGATGAGGACAAGGTGTTGATAGAAGCATGGACAAACTCTGGTTTGGATGAGGTTGTCAGGAAGATCAAAATTCAGACTCTTATTGGTCAAGGATTTCAGATTACTACAAAAAGCACATGGAACCATCATGGCAGGAGCGTATTGTTGGTCCGGTCAATTTCCGTTACACTGCTATTTCATCAGCTACAAGCAAGTTTTGTGGAAGTCTTCAACATATTTTAAATAAAAATTAAAGCGGAAGGACTACTAGTGAGAAGGTATGCATATATCTTACTATTCGCTTATATTCTTCCTAGGTTTTCACAATACATTTATTTTTGCAGGAGAAGGAGGCACGTCTTCTGTACACTGAGTTGGATCCGCAAAAGGAAGCCTTTTGCATTCATGCATTGTTATTTGGAGTTTTCGAAATATCCAAAGTGGGAGACTAGAGAAAATGAAGCTTCTCAGAAAAACCAAAAGAAGAAGTCGGGTGCAAGTCCATCTACAATCTCCAATGATGAAGACTTTGGTGCATCCACTATTATTATTGAACGAGAGGAAAGACCTTCTAGGACCAAACACGAAAAGAAAGAACGTCTACAAAGAGATAAAACTCCTATGTCTGATGGTAGTGCTTGCAAGTTATCGTTAGAAAGTGTGTGGGCAAAAAAAATAAGAGAATGATGCGATCAAAGAGGCATCAAAAGTTGCTCGCTACGCACATGCATTTGAACCGAAAAGCAAGGAGCTTGAACTGAAAGATAGGGATGCATTTCAATTGCAAAGCAAGGATCTTGTACTGAAAGATAGGGATGATGCATGCAAATTGCACGACAGAAATTCTATGAAGACCAGCAAAATGAGATACTTGCTCGACGCCAAAAGTAGTGAGCTATTTCTTGTTGTTTGAACTATATGATGTGTGAGTTTTTTCTAGTATGAACTATGTAATAAATGAGCTATTTGTTGTTTGAACTATGTGATGTGTGAGGTATTTGTTGTTTGAACTATGTGATGTGTGAGTTATTTCTTGTATGAACTATGTACGTGTGAGTTATTTCTTGTATGAACTACGTGTGTGATATATTTGTCATCCTGCACTATGAAAGGAAATGCATTGGGATAAGAACTATGAACGGAAATGGATTTTATTGATAACACAACATTACATAAGGAAATGGATTACATGAGGAAATTGATTACATCACTCTTTGCATAAATGTAAAACTAAATGAAAATAAATATATTACATCACACGTTTACAAACATTTGCCAGATGTGCTCAACTAGATCATCTTGAAGCTGAGATTGACTCGCTTTATTTTTAATCCGATGACGCATATGAACAAAACCACTAATCTCTTCTGCATAATTACGAGATATTGTGACTCTTTCTCCCATTCTATCATAAACGTAATTTTGCCCTCCATTTTCTCGCTCCTCTTCAACTATCATGTTATGCATAATGACACAAGGTTTCATGGCATCACCAATTTCTTTACGTTTCCGTCCTTTAGCATGTCCTCGAACAATGTCAAAACGAGCATGTAAAACTCCAAAGGCTCGTTCCACTTCCTTTCTAGCTGATTCTTGCATTTGGGATTTTTTTTATTCTTGTTGCCTTGTGGAGCGGGTATGGTCTTCACAAATGTTGCCCACTATGGATATATGCCATCTTCAGGGTAATACCCCCTGTGTACTGATGACCATTGATACTATAATTCACCTCTGGAGCTTTACCTTTGGCTAGCTTTGCAAACACATGAGAACGATGAAGAACATTTGTATCATTGTTAGACCCTAGTAAACCAAAGAAAGCATGCCAAATCCAAACATCATGTGAAGCAACTGCTTCCAAGACCGTGATTGGCTCTTTCGCATGGACTTTAAACATCCCATGCCATTTTGGTGGCAATTTTTTCAAGACCAATGCATGCAATATATACTCCCTAGCATACCAGGTAATCCTCTTTCCTTCCCTTATCGCAAGAAATCTTGTAGTATCTTGTTCGTTTGGTGATCTCACCTATTGGTCCCCAAAGACTTCACAAATTTTGATCACAAATTTCTTGCAAGACTCTAAATTAGTAGATTCTGCGGACCAGATGTACTCATCCGTAGAACAGCTATTCCATAAGTTAGCATCCGCATCGCCGCGACCATCTTCTTCACTAGATGCAGTCCCAAGAGCTCCTAAAGCACTTATTTTCTGCGTAAAATAACCATCATAGTCATCCTCAAGTATACCATCAATTATGCGGTTAAACAAAACATGGGACATCCTAAATCCGTGCATAAAAAGTAAATGAGATAGGGAGGTGAAAATCAGGCAAACACAAAGTAGTGTGATAGTGACGAACCTTCATAAAAAAAAGCTCTCAGGGCAGAGAGGAATTTCTTTGAAGTAGTTATCCCACAAAAGAAGAAATCCAGCATCTTGCCCTCTATTGATTGTGTGATGTCCATGCTTGGAACCGTCATGGCGTCGAGCATTTCCCTGCTCTTCCTCACTGCGCTCGGCGTATGATGTGTGAATGAGCTCATCGTCGCGAGATGAAGGCGACGATGAATTCATGATCATATCCCAAGATGTGCTCATTGTATGTTGAGAGAGTGGGGATAGAGAAATTCAGAAGAGATTAGAGAAGCTACAACCAGGAATGATGTGAGAGAGGTGGGAGGTGGTGGTATATATAGACCTGGAATAGAGACGTTGAAAATAGAGCCATTGGGAATATAGCTGTTAGAAGTAGAGTCATTCAAAAATGGTTGTTCAAATAGATCCAATGAAAAAAAACGGTTGAACGGTAGTTATAAGATAATATTAGAATATATGAGAGAGAATATAGATGTTGTGAATATAGACATTCCACTGGAAAACTAGGGACCTCTAAAAATGAATCTTCCTAGATGATCCTCTATATGAACATATAGAGAACCAAATTTAGAGGAACCACTAGAGATGCTCCAATGGATCGTCTACCTAGGCGTCCAAAGACAAATAGAGTACATTGGGCCAAAAAGGGCTCCCAACGGCTTCTCCAAACATCTGTCTATCATTTGGACGCCCTAGAGGACCAGCTCCCATCCTCCAGCCCCGGACGACGCTTCGAGGATCCTCCATCGCTCAACAACTCGCTCCACAACACCTCTCGCGGTTGTTTGGAGCTCTGCCCCGCGCCCTCAGCGGCCTCCTCCACACAACAACAAGGTACGGTTCTTATGCACCCTCCCGAGAGATTTTGCGAGAGAGAGAGAGAGACAGAGAGAGCGGATTCCTCCGCCCAGTGCAGAATCCGGGAGCCGCCACGTCATTTTCGCTGGATTCGAGCATGCTGGAAGGTGTGATAGCCAGTGGAGGACGGGGTGGGAGGCGTACATTGAGGGTCAAGGTCGTGGTGGGAGGCGGCTGGTGGGGTTGGAGTTCGGGCCAGGAGGCGCCCGGTGGGAGTGGAGCTCGGGATGGGAGGCGGCCGGTGGAGTTGGAGCCCGGGCAGAGGGTTGGGGCACACTCTCGAGCCGCCATGGCCGCATGCCTCACGGGAGGTCCTCCACTATGACCCGAGGCATTATATTTTTTTCCCAATCTGTACATGAACTTGATAGATGAAATTTCCCCGATATGTAGTTGATTATACTGAAAGTGAACGTGTTAGCTGAATTGGCCTCTAAATTGTTGCTGAAATTTTCTTACATGTCGCTTAAACTGATGCATGCTTCCTGCTATGTTGATTTCTCCCACAAATGCATGACTCCCACGTGGACAATGACATTGCATTTCCGGACTTGTTGGGATCCGGAGAGGTGAACTGTGGCACCACGCAAGATTTTAGCCCAATTTGAAAACAAGGTGCACCGTCAACAAAAAATGTCGGCGCATCTGCATAACCAAAACCGACAAAAGGAGGCGCCGCAAAAGGGAAAATGGTCAAGTGATGAGGAGAAGGTGTTGATAGAAGCATGGGCAAACACTGGTTTGGATGCGGTTGCCAGGACAGATCAAAATTTAGATTCTTATTGGCAAGGATTGTAGATTACTACAAAAAGCACAGGGAACCATCATGGCAGGAGCGTAATGTTGGTTCGGTCTATTTCCGTTACACCACTATTTCATCAGCTACAAGCAGGTTTTGTGGATGTCTAATGACGTGAAAACACACGCTTGTTGAGAGACCCCAAGAGGAAAGCATGAAGAGTACAACAACAAGTTTTCCCTCAGTAAGAAACCAAGGTTTAATTAGACCAGTAGGAAAAGAAATCACTTTTGAAGGTGGATGACAGCCGATGTTGGCAGAACGCACTACCAGGCTCAGCAGCATCGTGGAATCTTCACACAAGACAACTAAGATACTTTGCCCCAACAAAACAGTGAGGTTGTCAATCTCACCGGTTTTGCTAACACAAAGGATTAGATGTATAATGTGGAAAACGGTGATTGTTTGCAGTGAATGAAAAGAGAACAATGATTTTAGTAAAATAAACAGTGCTTGCAGTAGTTGTATTATCAGTGTAAAGGAATGGACCGGGGTCCACAGTTCACTATTGGTGTCTCTCCAAAACTGATAGATAACATGCTGGATAAACAAATTATAGCTGGACAATTGACAGAAATAAAGGTTGCACTATAGTGCATATGCAAGACACGATGATTACTATGAGATTCATGAGGGCATTACAACATAATTCATAGACCGTAATCCAACTGCATCTATGACTAACAATCCACCCTCAGAACGTAATCCAAGCAGACTTCGGGTATTAAGTTTCAAGCAACAAATTATTGCATGAAGTAAAGTGTGTAATGTAAACAAGAGAAGCATTATTTTTTCTCCCTAATGGCAATAACACATCCCCCATCCGTCACGTTTCTATCACTCGAGCACAGATGAAAGGGAGGCATGAACCCACTATCGAGCATAAATACTCCCTCTTGGAGTTACAAGCATCAACTTGGCCAGAGCATCTACTAGTAACGGAGAGCATGCAAGATCATAAATAACATATAAAAGATAGATCTATAATCAACTTGACATAGCATTCAATATTCATCGGATCCCAACAGACACAACATGTAGCATTACAGATAGATGATCTTGATCATGTTAGGCAGCTCACAAGATCTAAACATGGTGGCATAAAGAGGAGAAGACAACCATCTAGCTATTTCTATGGACCCGTAGTTCAAGGATGAACTACTGACGCATCACTTCGGGGGAAAGCATGGTGATGTAGAGCCTTCCGGTGATGATTTCACCTCCCGGCAAGGTGTCGGGGAGAGTTTCAGAATCCTCCCGAACTAGGGTTGACGATGACAGCGGCTGCGAAACTTTTCGTGGATGGAGGCTCAACTATTTAGGGTTTCCTGAGAAGGAGCTTATATAGGAGAAAGGGGGATGTCGGTGGGTGGCCAAGTGGCCCACACCACCTGGTGGCGCAACCAAGGGTGGGTCGCGCCACCCTATGGTGTGGCCACTCCAGCCCCCCCCTCCGGGTCTCCTCCGGACTCCGTGTACGTGACAGAAAAATAAGACCTTGGGATTTTGTTTCGTCCAATTCCAAGAATATTTCAAGAACAACTTTTCTGAAACCAAAAATAGCAGAAAACAGGAACTGGCGCTGTGGCATCTTGTTAATAGGTTAGTCCTAGGAAATCCATAAAAATGATGTAAAGTGTATAGAAAACATGTAGCAAATAGCATGAAAAAAACATGCAACATCAGAAATTATAGATACGTTTGAGACGTATCGATGTATTAAACATATTTTAAATAAAACTCAAAGAGGAAGGACTACTGGTGAGAAGGTATGCATATATCTTCTAATTCGCTTCTAATATTATTCCTAGATGTTTTCACAATATATTTAGTTTTGCAGGAGAAGGAGGCACACCTTCTATACACCCAGTTGGATCCAAAAAGGAAGCCGTTTGCATTCATGCATTGCTATTTGTAGTTTTCGAAGTATCCAAAGTGAAAGACTAGAGAAAATGAATCTTCTCAGAAAAACCAAAAGAAGAAGTCAGATGCAAGTCCAGCTACAACCTCTAATGATGAAGACTTCGTTGTATCCCCTATTATTATTGAACAAGAGGAAACACCTTCTGGGACCAAGCACGAAAAGAAAGAATGTCTACGAAGAGGTAAAACTCCTATTTCTGATGGAAGTGTTTGCAAGTTATCATTAGAAACTGTGTGGGCACAAAAACAAGAGAAGGATGCGATCAAAGAGGCATCAAAAGTTGCTCGCTACGCACATGCATTTGAATTGCAAAGAGAGGAGCTTGTACTGAAAGATAGGGATGATGCACGAAAATAGTTTGAATTAGAAGAGAGGGTCATGCGCATGGAAACTAGTGGTATGAATGATACACGAAAGAAATTCTATGAAGACCAGCAGAATGAGATACTTGCTCACTGCCAAAAGCAGTGAGTTATTTCTTATTGTTTAAACTATATGATGTGTGAGTTATTTCTTGTATGAACTATGTAATAAATGAGCTATTTGTTAGTATGCGATGTGTGAGCTATTTGTTGTTTGAACTATGTGATGTGTGAGTTATTTTTTGTATTAACTATGTGATGTGTGAGCTATTTCTTGTATGAACTATGTATGTGTGAGTTATTTCTTGTATGAACTACGTGTGTGAGATATTTGTCATCCTACACTATGAAAGGAAATTCATTGTGATAAGATCTATGAACGGAAACGGATTTTATTGATAACACAAGCATTACATAAGGAAATAGATTACGTGAGGAAATGGATTACATCACTCCTTGCATAAATGTAAAACTAGATGAAAATAAATATATTACATCACTCGTTTCCAAACTTTTGCCAGATGTGCTCAACTAGATCATCTTGAAGTTGAGAATGACCCGCTTTATTTTTAATCCCGTGATGCATCTGAACAAAACAACTAAGCTCTTCCGCATAACTACGAGATACTATGACTCTTTCTCCCATTCCATCATAAATGTAGTTTTTCCCTCCACTGTATCGCTCCTCTTCAACTATCATGTTATGCATAATGACACAAGGTTTCATGACATAACCAATTTATTTACGTTTCCATCCTTTAGTAGGTCTTCGAACAACAGCAAAACGAGCCTACAAAACTCCAAAGGCTCGTTCCACATCCTTTCTAGCCGATTCTTGCGTTTGGGATTTTTTATTATTCTTGTTGCCTTGTGGAACAGGTATGGTCTTCATAAATGTTTCCCACTAAGGATATATGCCATCTTCAAGGTAATACCCCATTGTGTCCCAATGACAATTGATACTATAATTAACCTCTAAATCTTTACCTTCGGCTAGCTTTGCAAACACATGAAAATTCTGAAGAACATTTATATCATTGGTGCACCCCGGTAAACCAAACAAAGCATGCCCATCCAAGGATCATGAGAAGCAACTGCTTCCAAGACCATGGTGGGATCTTTAAACATCCCATGTCGTTTTGGGGCAATCTTTTCAAGCCCAATGCATGCAATCTATACTCCCTGGCATACTAGGGAATCCTCTTTACTCCCCTTATCGCAAGCAATCTTGCATTATCTTGTTCATTTGGTGATCTCAGGTACTGGTCCCCAAAGACTTCACAAATTTTGATCACAAATTTCATGCAAGACTCTCAATAAGTATATTCTGCGGACCGGATGTACTCATCTGCAGAACATCTATTTCATAAGTTAGCATCTGCATCGCCGCAGTCATCTTATGCACTAGATGCAACCCCAAGAGCTCTTGAAGCACTTATTTTTTGCATAAAATAACCATCATAGTCATCCTCAAGTATACCATCAACTATGTGGTTAAAAACAATAGGGGACATCATAAATCTGTGCATAAAAAGTAAATGAGATAGGGAGGTGAAAATCAGGCAAACACAAAGTAGTGTGACAGTGACGAACCTTCATCGAAAAAAGCTCTCGTGGTAGAGAGAAATTTCTCTAAAGTAGTCATCTCGCAGAAGAACAAATCCATCATCTCGCCCTCTATTGATTGTGTGATGTCCATGCCTGGAACCGTCATGGCGTCGAGCATTTCCCTGCTCTTCCTCATCGCGCTCTGCGAATGATGCGTGCATGAGCTCATCATCGTGAGATGAAGGCGACGATAATTTCATGATCATATCCAAAGATGTGCTCATTGTATGTTGAGAGAGCAGGGATAGAGAAATCCAGAAGAAATTAAAGAAGCTATAACTAGGAATGATGTGAGAGAGGTGAGAGGTGGTGTTATTTATAGACCTGGAATAGAGCCATTGAAAATAGAGCCGTTGGGAATATAGCCGTTAGATATAGAGCCGTTGGAAAATGGTTGTTCAAATAGAGCCAATGAAAAAATGGTTCAACGGTAGTGATAAGATAATATTAGAATATATGAGAGAGAATATAGACGTCGTGAATATAGACATTACACCGGAAAACTAGGCACCTCTAAAAAAGAATCTTCTTAGATGATCCTCTATATGAAGATATAGAGGACCAAATTTAGAGGAACCACTAGAGATGCTCCAATGGATCGTGTACCTAGGAGTCCAAAGACAAATACAGTACGTTGGGCCAAAAACGGGCTCGTAACAGTTCATCCAAACATCCATCTATCATTTGAACGCCCTAGAGGACCAGCTCCCATCCTCCAGCCCTGGACGACGGATCGAGAATCCTCCATCGCTCCACAATACCACTCGCGCTTGTTCGGAGCTCTGCCCCTCGCCCTCGGCGACCTCCTCCACGCAGAAGCAAGGTACGGTTCTTCCACACCCTCCCGAGAGATTTTGCGCGCGCGCGCGAGAGAGAGAGAGAGAGAGAGAGGATTCCCCTGGCCAGTGTAGAATCTGGCCGCCGCCACGTTGTTTTCGCCGGATTCGAGCATGCTGGAAGGGATGCAAGCCAGTGGAGGTCGGGGTGGGAGGCGTCTGTTGAGGGTCGAGGTCGTGGTGGGAGGCAACCGGTGGGGTTGGAGCTCGGGCTGGGAGGCACCCGGTGGGAGTGGAGCTCGGGCTGGGAAGCGGACGACGGGGTTGGAGCCTGGGGAGAGGGTTGGGGCACGCTCTCAAGCCGCCATGTCCGCGTGCCTCGTGGGAGGTCCTCCGCGATGACCGGGGCATTATATTTTTGTCCCAATCTGTACATGAACTTGCTAGATGAAATTTCCCCGATCTGTAGTTGATTGTACTGAACGTGCTAGCTGAATTGGCCTCTAAATTGTTGCTGAAATTTTCTTATATGTTTCTTACACTGATACATGATGCCTGCTATGTTGATTTCTCCTATAAATTCATGACTCTCATGTGGCCAACGACATTGAATTTCTGGACTTGTTGAATATGGGATCCGGAGAGGTGAAATGGGGCACCACACAAGATTGTAGCCCAATTGGAGAACAAGGCGCACCGTCAACAAATAATGTTGACGCATCTGCATAACCAAAACCAACAAAAGGAGGCTCCGCAAAAGGGAAAATGGTCAAGTGGTGAGGACAAGGTGTTGATAGAAGCATGGGCAAACACTGGTTTGGATGCGGTTGACGGGACAGATCAAAATAGAAATTCTTAATGGTCAAGGATTGCAGATTACTACAACAAGCACAAGGAACTATCATAGCAGGAGCGTAATGTTGGTTTGGTCAATTGCCGTTACACCGCTATTTCATCAGCTACAAGCAGGTTTTCTGGATGTCTTCAATATATTTTAAATAGAAATCAAAGAGGAATGACTACTGGTGATAAGGTATGCATATATCTTCTAATTCGCTTCTAATATTCTATACGTGATTCCTATTTGTTTTAACAATACATTTATTTTTGCAAGATAAGGAGGCACACCTTTGTGTTGGATCCAAAAAGGAAGCCTTTTGCATTCATGCATTGCTATTTGGATTTTCGGAAGTATCCAAAGTGGGAGACTAGAGAAAATGATGTTTTTCAGAAAAAGCAAATGAAGAAGTCAGGTGCAAGTCCAGCTACAACCTCCAATGAGAGGAAAGACCTTCTGGGACCAATCACGAGAAAAAGAATGGCTATGGAGAGATAAAGCTCCTATGTATGATGGTAGTGCTTGCAATTTATCATTAGAAACTATGTGGGAACAAAACCAAGAGAAGATGCGATCAAAGAGGCATCAATTTTCTCGCTACACAGATGCATTTGAATTGCAAAGAGAGGAGCTTGTACTGAAAGAGAGGGATGATGCACAGAAATATTTTGAATTAGACGAGAGGGTCATGGGCACGTACGGACACTAGTGGTATGAATGATGCACTTAAGCAATTCTATGAAGACCAGCAGAATGAGATACTTGCTCGGCGCCAAAAGTAGTGAGGTATTTCTTGTTGTTTGAACTATGTGATATGTGAGCTATTTGTTGTTTGAATTATGTGATGTGTGAGTTATTTCTTGTATAAACTATGTGATGCGTGAGCTATTTGTTACTTGAACTATGTGATTTGTGAGTTATTTCTTGTATGGACTATGTGATGCGTGAGCTATTTGTTGTTTGAACGATGTGGTGTGTGAGTTATTTCTTGTATGAACTATGTGTGTGAGCTATTTGTCATCCTCCACTATGAAAGGAATGCATTGTGATTAGAACTATGAACGTAAATGGAACAAACATTATATAAGGAGATGGATTACATAAGGAAATGGATTACATCACTCCTTGCATAAATGTAAAACTAGATGAAAATAAATATATTACATCACTCGTTTCCAAACTTTTGCCAGATGTGCTCAACTAGATCATCTTGAAGCTGAGAATGGCCCACTTTATTTTTAATCTGGTGATGCATCTGAAGAAAATCACTAAGCTCTTCTTCATAACTACGAGATACAGTGACTCTTTCTCCCATTCCATCATAAATGTAGTTTTGATCTACATTGTCTCGCTCCTCTTCAACTATCATATTACTAGTAAACTGCACGTGCTTTGCACGTTTAGACATTTGATAGAATAAAAACCGTTAAGAGAGTTAAAATGTATGCATACAAATAACTTGGAGCATTGATCATTCATTCATTCGGTTATATACTCAGCTATGAGTAGCACAAATTCAAGTACAACTAATGTAGTATATGGCATTTGTAGGCGATTTTCGCCAAAAGAGCATTAGAGCATCTCCATTCACGCCCCCAAAAGCCCATTCCCGTTCGGCACGGCCCCGAAGGCGCCCACTCGCGCCCCCAATGGGGCTTCCCGTCTGGACGACCCTCAATTCTCGTCCGAAAAAACCAGGTAAAACCCACCACCCAAGAGTTCTCGTGGGGGATCCGGACGACTCAGCGCGCGTCCTGGACCCTCCCTGCCAGCGACACAACGCTTCCAGGAAGACCCTCCCCCAACCCCCGACGCCCCGCCATTTTCCTTTCTGCGCCTATTATTCCCGCCCTTTCCGCCTCCCTCCCCGTCGACGCCACATCGCCAAAAGGGCCACCAAGGCCGTCGAAGGAGAAGACTGGCACGCTCAGCGTGAAGCGCCGCGGGCTACAACCACGCCCCCGGAAGGAGAGGCCGGAGGGCATGTCCAACGCCGTTTTGGCTGAGGACCAACACCGGGGAGATGTAAGCTCGTAGAAATACCGGCTGTGGCAGGAGAAGAAGGAAGCACATGACGCGAAAGCGAACCTAGACCTATCGGTCGGCGCCATTAGAAGCAGCCCGGCCGACAGCTCAAGTTCGTCGACTTCCGGGTCGCTATTCCCCATGGACTTTGGGCTACTACATTGCTTCAACAAGCTCCAAAACTGCGAGAAGTGGAAGAAACAAAGGCAACCCAGCGATAGGAATGCTCAAATCGATGAGGTGTTAACGAACTTGGAAAGGCCAATTGGAACAAGAAAGTCAAGGCGGCCATTGTGGTGTCGGGGAGCTCGGAGCGAGTGCATGTCGCTACAGTCAAGTTCATGGACAATGTTTGCAAGAACTCGGCCAAGAGGCGTGTGATACGTCCAAAACGTATCTCCTTTTCTGAACACTTTTCTTATTGTATTCTTCTAAACTTGTGAGTTTTGGATACCACTAACACGGACTAACGCTGTTTTTAGCAGAATTACTTTGGTGTCTCGTTTTTGTGCAGAAAAATCAACTTTCGGGAAAATGCCCAGAAAAGATCCCTTTAGTCCTAAAACACCAGAAGACACCGGGAGCCAGAAGGGGGCTAGGAGAGGATCCAGGAGGGGGGCACACCACCCCCCTCCCCCCACTTGGCCGCGCTGCCTGGTGGTGTGGGCCACTCCCTCACCCCGTCGGACTCCCCTTTCGACTACATATGCCCCGTGCCGGGACGGGGATTCGAAGGAGATCATCGCCATCGACACCGCCACCTCTTCTCCATCAACCATCCATGATTCCCCCGTCCATGTGTGAGTAAACACCACTGTAGGCTAAGAGGGGTGGAAGGGATTGGATGAGATCGATCATGTAATAATGCCAGATTGTTAAGGCATAGTGCATAGTATCCATTGTTAGTGTTTTCTACTGTTGTTGCAACTTGTTGTGCTTAATGCTTGTCACTAGGGCCCGAGTGTCATGATCTTAGATCTTAACATGTTATTGTTTCATGAGTATAATTATGTTTCTTGATCATATCTGCAAGATGTTTACACATGTCATTGTCTGGAACCCGAGGCCCCAAAGTGACAGAAATTGGGACAACCGGAGGGGATGGTTGTGATGTGAGTATCACATGTGTTCCCGGAGTGTTAATGTATTGCTCCGATTCTTTATTAAAAGAAGCACCTTAATTACCAGTAGTTTCCCTAGAGGCCCTGCTGCCACAGGCTGGTAGGACAAAAGATGTTGTGCAAGTTTCTCTTTGCGAGCACGTATGACTATATTGGAACACATGCCTATGGTTTTCCTACATGTTTGATACTTTATTATTATTATCTACAATGACAGTGTTAGATTATTATATGACCTATGTTATCCATGCAATGCCCGTCCATCCATTCCCTCTATGCCTACGGTACTTCCCATCATGTTGTTTTCCGTGATTGCTACTGTTGTTACTATTTTACTACTGTTGTTATTTATTTCTACTGCTGGTATAAAACTATTACCACTGATAAATCATTGCGATCAAGTCTACTTTCAGGTGCAGCTGAATTGACAACTCAGTTTTTAAGGCTAATAAATATTATTTGGCTCCCCTTGTGTCGAATCAATAAATTTGGGTTTTACTTCCCTCGAAGAATGTTGCGATCCCCTATACTTGTGGGTCATCAAGACTATTTTCTAGGCCGTTGCCGGGGAGCATAACTTTATTTATTTTCTCACTTGATCGTGATATTTTTTGCTGCAAGCCATTCATCATGGGCTAGACTCCTAATGAAAACGTTCCTATATTACCATCCACTACAAGAAGAGGTACAACTCTGAACACCTCTGCTGCTCTTGATTCACCGTTTGTTATGAGTAAACTTCCTACTCCACCACATGCCACACGTACTGTTACTTCTGCTAAGTCTTAGAATGTTTTTGATACTTTTGATCATGCTTGTACCGTGATTGATGATACTGGTTCTCTAGGTCTTTTCCTAGATGCTACTATTGCTAGATCCAAACAAATTAAAAATGCTGAAATTTTTGTTGAAAATATTGGTACACCTGTTAATTCAACTAAGCTTATTGATGATATTGATGAAACATATATTGAACTAAATTATGATTTTATTGAAGAAGCTCGTGCTACTACCGGTGCAAGTGCTCTTAAGAGTCTTCTTGCAAGACATGCTGTGAAATATAAATCTTCTCTTGATGCTAAGTTTGCCACATCTCCCATACACATTATAGAAAAGGATTATGATTTCTCTTTAGATTTATATTATATATCTATTCTTGAGAAGGAACCTTTTTTGGAACTGAAAGTAGAAGTTCTATGGAACACGTGAATGAGCTTTCATCTTTGAGTAGTTTATTTTCTGATGATACTAAGCTGCGTACTTATTTTGTTAACAAGATCTTCCCTTTATAATTGAAAGATGAAGATAAAATTTGGTTCAACAATCTGTCACCTGGGTGTATTACTGATCCTATGGATTTGGTTAATGATTTCTTTCAAAAATATTTTCCTGCTAGTTCCCAACATGCTGCTGTGCAGGATATCTTTAACTTTGAGCAAATTGAAGGGGGAAAATTGCCTGAATCTTGGATAAGGTTTTGTTATTTGATAAGAGATAGCCCTGGATATCCATTACCTACAAATGAGCTCCTAGATATATTTTATAATGGACTAACTTTTGAATCTAGGACATACCTGGATAGTTGTGATGGTTGTGTTTTCAGTAAAAGAACTCAAGAACAAGCTGAGGAATTAATGGCTAAAATAGCCAAAAAATAATGATGATTGGAATATACCTGAGCCTACACCTATACCTGATCCTACACCTATACCTGATCCTACACCTACACCAGAGCCAACACCAATACCAACACCCAAGAAGAGAGGGATGATTGAATTAAATGATGAAGTGATGAAGGAAGCCAAGAAATCTCTTAAAGAGAGGGGTATTATAAATATGAAGATGTGAAGAATTTACTCCCTATAGAAGAATTATGTAAGCCTATTCCTCATCCATCAACTATTGAGGTACACTCTCTCCAATACTTTGATATAGAGATATTCCCTATTCTAAACCACCTGATCAATGCTTAGATGAATTTGATAATTATGTTGTTAAGCAAGACAACTTTAATAGGAGAGTGCAAAATCACCTTATGGAAAACTATAGAGCTATTGATAATTTTCATGGTATTATTGAGAGAACCTCTAATGATGTTAAAATGCTTGTTAAACATTTTCAAATGGTTCAAACTCAAATTGATCAACTTACTAAAGTGCAAAGAGACATTCTAGCTAATGCTTCTAGAGATAAACATGTTTATGAAATAATTACTAGAAGTGGTGTTTCTACTCAGGACCCCTTGTATCCTGAAGGACATCCTAAAAGAATTGAACAAGATTCTCAGCAGCCTAAAAACAATAGTTCTCCTTCTAAGAAAAACAAGAAGAGACATAAAAAATGTTGTAGAATCTCCTGAACCTGCTAAAGATCCTAATAGTATATCTATTTGTGACGCTGAAACTGAAAGTGGTAATGATAAATGTGATGCTTCTGATAAAGAAGAAACTGTATTTGAACCTGAAAAGCAAACTAAAACTGCAAATTATACTGATACATCATAAACGTATCCTTAATTTCTGATGTTCCATGTTGTTTTGTTATTGTTTCCCACATGTTTGCTATAAACTTTATGTCATTTTTATCGATTTTCCGGACTAACCTATTGACAAGATGCCACAGAGTCAGTTCCCTGTTTACTGTTGTTTTTAGTTTCAGAAAAGTTGTTTTGGAAATATTCTCGGAATTGGAAAATTCGAAGCCCGGAAGTCTTAGAATTCCTGAAGGTTCCACGAAGTACTGAAGAGACCCGGAGGGGGGCCTCAGGGGGCCCACACCATAGGGTGGTGCCCCCCCTTGGCCGTGCCGGGGGGTGGTGTGGGCCCCCAGGCCTCCACCACCTCTGCCCTTTCACCTATTTAATCCCCTTGAGACATAAACCCTAAAAAGATCCCACCTTTTCCCGAGAAACACCCAAGGCCGCCATCACAGTCATCCCGAGATCGGGAGGGTTCTAGAGCTCTCCCCGGCACCCTCCCGGAGGGGGAAATCATCACCGGAGGGGTCTACACCACCATGCCCTCCTCCGAAGTGATGCATGAGTAGTTCATCCCTGGACCACGGGTCCATAGCAGTAGCTAGATGGTTGTTCTCTCCACTTTGTACCTCATGTTTAAATCTTGTGAGCTGCCTATCATGATCAAGTTCATCTTTATGTAATGCTACATGTTGTGTTTGCTAGGATCTGATGAATGTTGAATGCTATCTCTTCTGATTATCAATCTATCATATTATCTTCATGCATATGTTATTTATGATCTTGCATTCTCTCCGTTATTAGTAGATGCTCTGGTCAAGTAGATGCTAGTTACTCCAACAGGGAGTATTTATGCTCGATAGTGCGTTCATCCCTCGTTTTCATTTGTGCGTAGATGCTCTGACAGAAACGTGACATATGGAGGATGTGATGTTGCCATTAGGAAGAAAAAACAATGCTTTTTCTAAGTATGATGTTATTGTTTACATTACACACTTTCCTTACTGCAATTATCTGTTGCTTGCAACTTAATAACCAACGTTTGTTCGGATGATATTCGGAGGGTGGATTTTTAGTCATAGATGTAGTTGGATAACAGTCTATGTATTTTGTTGTAATGGCCGCATGAATCACATAGTAATCTTTATGTCTTGCATATGCACTACGGTGCAGCCTTCATTTCTAGCAATTACCCAACTGTAATTTGTTCACCACACATGTTATTAACTTTCACGGAGAGACACCACTAGTGAACTGTGGACCCTGATCCTTTTTCCTCATACTTATAAAACCCTAACTTCTTTCATACTGCTCTCATACTATTCCTACTGTTTTCCACACCGTACGTTTAAACTCTTTGTGTTCAGCAAAACAGGTGAGATTGACAACCTCACTGCTTCGTTGGGACAGAGTGATTTGATTGTGTTGTGTAGGTTCCACGTTGCTGCAGAACCGGTAGTGTGCCCTGCCACCTCAGCTGCATCAACCTTCAGATTGCTTGTCCTCCTACTGGTCGATTCAACCTTGGTTTCTTTTCTTAGGGAAAACTTACTGCTACACTCTTCACACCTTGTGCTTGGGGTCTTCCAATGAGCGTGTGTCTACACACCATCAAGCTTTTCTGGCACCGTTGCCGGAGAGGAAGAGAATTTCTACAAGGGGGATCTCTCATTTCCAATCTCTTTACTTTGTTTTTGTTTTTCTTAGTTTATTTATTTTATCTTTTTTGCTTATCTTTATCAAAAACACAAAAAAATAGTTCTTATACTAGTTGTAGTTTTATTCCTGTTTTTAGTCTTGTTAAAATGACTACTCCTGAGAACACTAAGTTGTGTGACTTTTCTAGCACCAACAACAATGATTTCATTAGCACACCTATTGCTCCCCCTGCTCCTAATTTGCCGGGGAGGAAGAGAATTTCTACAAAGGGAGTCTCTCACTTCTAATCTCTTTACTTTGTTTTTGTTTTTCTTAGTTTATTTATTTTATCTTGTTTGCTTATCTTTACCAAAAACACAAAAAATTTGTTCTTATACTAGCTGTAGTTTTATTCTTGTTTTTTAGTCTTGTTAAAATGACTACTCCTGAGAACACTAAGTTGTGTGACTTTACTAGCACCAACAACAATGATTTCATTAGCACACCTATTGCTCCCCCGCTCCTACTGCTGATTTTTATCAGATAAAACCTGCCCTGTTAAACCTTGTTATGAGAGAGCAATTTTCTGGTGTTAGTACTGATGATAGTGCTGCCCATCTTAATAATTTTGTTGAACTATGTGAGATGCAAAAATATAAAGATGAAGATGGAGATATTATTAAACTGAAATTGTTTCCTTTCTCTCTAAGAGCAAGAGCTAAAGAATTGTTGCTCTCTTTGCCTAGAAATAGTATTGATTCTTGGACTAAGTGCAAAGATGCTTTCATTGGAAAATATTATCCTCCTGCTAAGATTAGATCTTTAAGAAGTAGCATTATGAATTTTAAGCAACTTGATAATGAACATGTTGCTAAAGTTTGGGAAATAATGAAACCTTTAGTAAAGAATTGTCCGACTCATGGATTGACTACTTGGATGATGAAAGTGCATATGCATTTTGATCTCTCATATGTTTTGGAGTTGATAACAACACTATTAAGTATCTAACCATGCGTGTAAGTTATTTCAGGAAATATCTTTTGAACGCAAAAGGGAAGAGTGTTGAAATACATTGCCACCGAAATTGACTCAGTCTAGCGGTAGTACCGGTGACTTCAGCGGTAGTACCGCGCCTATTAACGCCAGAAGTACCGCCAAAGTGATTTTGGCTACTGCATCCAATGGTACTTCAGCGGCACTGGTATAGTAGTACCGTTGTGACTTAGTCGATGAGGAGCAATGCCTCTCGTGGCAGTAGTACCGCTCCTTCCAGAGCGCGGTAGTACCGCTGACAGTACCAGTCAAAGTACCGCCAGAGAGATTTTGCTTGCAGTAACAATCACAGTACTAGAGCGGTAGTGCCCTACTACTACTGCCAGCCACTTTGATTTATTTCGAATAGGTGGCCAGCGGTAGTACCAGCGGGCACTGGCGGTAGTACCGCTGCTGGAAGTACGGGGGTACTTCCGCGGTAGTACTTCCCGCATCCTGTAACTGGGACGCTGCAGTACCGCGCTGGTTACCAGGTGGCGGTAGTACCGCCAGGTACGAAAAGGGTCAAACGACTAGATTTGGGGAGGGGGGGGGTATATATACCCCATCCCCTTCTACTCCAAAGAGTTGCTCAAACCAGCATTGAAGACAAGCATTTATTTAGCCTCCAAAAGGTAGAATCTCTCAATCCCTCCACCCAAACTTGTTGATACTTGGAGGATTGAACGAGAAGTCCCCGATCTACATCTTCATCGAGCCGATCTTCATTTCCCCCTCATTCTCTAGAGGGATCTAGTCTAGGGTTTCCTTGTGGAAAACCTAGACTCCATTGCTACACTTCTTGGTGATTGGTGATTGTTGGGAGCCCCCAATTTGGTTGTGGGTGTGTGTGCCCCAAGCTTGTTTCTAAAGGATTCGATTCCCGCCTCAAAGGAGATCAATAGTGGAAGGTGGACTAGGACTTCATGGAGAGCTCACACCCTTCCAACGAGATGTACTCCCTTAATGAGGAAATCATGAATACATCGTGTCTCCCTGTGCTTCATATCGGTTACCTTGTTCCCTTCCTCCATTACTCGTGCTTGTATTGTGTTTGTGCTTGTTCTCTTCATATAGGTAAATTCATCTAGAGAATTTACCATTGTGTCAAGCCTAATCTTGAAGAAAAATTAAAATTGGTCGTAGCACCTATTCACCCCTTCTAGGTGCCCATACATTACTTTCAATTGGTATGAGAGCCTCATCTCTTTTATCGGGCTTAACCGCCTAAGAGTTAAGTATGGCCGGTGAGACGGAGACTGTAGGTTCCACAGTGCATGTCTCTATGGATGATCTCAATGAGTTGAAAAATTCATTGACCTCATCCATGGAGAACAAAATCTATGAATTGCGGCAACTCATGTTGCAATTCTTGAAACCCAAGGAACCGGAAGTCTCTACTTCACCTCCTCTGGACAAAGTCCCGGAGGGCGCCGAGAAAGGGGATAATGGTGATCCACCTAAAGATGCGTCCGCTAAGAACTCCACCGATAAGGGTACGGAAGGAGATGGAGAATATCACTCTATCAAAGGACATTATTCTCCCGATCCTCCCGTCCCACATCCTCATATAATCCCTAGGGGAGATCCACCTAAAATTAATGCACATTATTTCCGTGAATGGCAATATTACATGGAAACTCACTTGAACTCTTCTTGTATAGAACTTTTGAGGGTCACTCGCGATGGATACAAGCCTCATGACCCCAAGAACTTGTCGCACCCGGACTTCTATAGGATACTCACCGTACGAACTGAACAGTATTCTGATGGGATTACGGGGCTTTCCGGCACCCGCGTCCTCTTACGAGTAGGCCAACACTTATGTGTGACAACCCATCGCTACTGTTCACCGTCGATGTAAACTATCCTGTAGAAATCAGGACACTACCATTGACGTACTTCATACCATATACACATGGTACGTCAACGGCTTTGAACAAAAGGATAACACAACATGCCTCTACGACACAAAAGATAGAAATAAGTTGCAAATGGCCCTCACTAGGGCAGAGATAGCCAATACAATCATCCAGAGGACACATGTCCCAACATAGCATCATTACATCTCAGCGGAAGCATTCAAAGGGGTCTGAGTACAGACAAAACCCAAATAGGCTTAAGAAGCCGGAAACTGAAATAAAGACGGAGCCCATCCACGGTGTCTCGGATCCTGCCCGGGTCCGCTAACTACTCGTCAGCAGCCTCGTCAAACTCCACGTAGTAGCCGTCACCTGGATCCTCGTAATCGTAGTCTGCGGAAACCACAGCCCCAAAGGGGTCAGTACATAGACGTACTGGCAAGCAAGACTCACAGCTCACCAAAGTATAGCCCGTCAACACAAGCACAGATGACTTGGGTTCAACGGAGGGAAAGGGGTATATAAGATGCTGCAATTGGCTGCGCCAACCAACTACAGAGATTCTATCACTTCCAACTAACAGAAAGGGGATAAGATCGAGTATTGTGACCAACTGAAAGATAACATCAAACAAACCCATCCTGGATCTCGCCCCTTATCCAAATAAGCAACCCGAGGATAACTCACACAGTTGGATTAAGGTGAAACAAGTTATTATGACAATAATGCCTATTACTAATCAGGTTGTTAATCATGGGGTGAGAGATTGTGAATCATTAGGTTTAAGTTGTCCTGAGTACTTGTTAGCCAGTACTTTCACCAAGTTAACCATAACCGCGGAAAACACGGCTTCTCGAGAAGATTATGCCTGCAGGGTTGCACCAATTTGGCCGTACACGTATGAATAACCCGCCAGATGGGATGCCTCCCACCAAGCGGGGCACTCAACACAACTCAACTCTTCTCCGCATCAAGCCCAAAGCACCTTGGGCGCACGGCTAATCGAGCCCAGAAGAAAATGGACCCTCCTAGCACTCTAAGAACGTGTCCCCCTATATGCCGACTACAAAAGTTCCACCCTGCGCTGGGCTCGCAAAAACATGCATGCGGCAAATAGAAAGCACGAACTAAATGAGATGATTTGGACGAGATGCGAATCGAATCAAATTGAGGGGGGCGCCCATACTCGCTTCCCACATGCGGGTAGTGCGCTCATCATGGATCAGTAGACAAGACCCTTTTCCTATTAGGGTCGACACTAGCAGGCCTCAAAACCACACAGGGCCTCCTGCCGGTGCCTTATCATCAAATTATTATTAAGTAATACCATTAGCATGATTGATTGATTGATTAAACATCGAGCCCCTAGAACATAATGAAAATATAGTAACTGAAAGTAACGGGTAACAGACTCGAGCAAAACAACCTAAGCATACTAGTAAGACACTGGCTCAATCAATAGGGTTGTAGGAGGGGTGGTGAGGCAATATCAGGGTTAAAGGATTCATGTGATAGGTTCGTAACAGAAACAACTACCACTAAGGCTAGCAGGAATAGACAACGGAAAGTATCGGTAACCAGGGTTGAAAGGAACACAATGGTTCATGTGAGTGATAACGTGCCTGCGAACTCAGCAGCCTGGTACTGTGCTAGATCCTCAGAAGGGGTGCTGTAAAGATCGTCTGTCTCAACGTCGTCGTCTATTCGAGAAGAAGCAAAACAAACAAAACAGGAATGTAAACAATCATTATCATGGCATTGTGCACAATCAAGATGATGCATGACAAATTAATGGTTGCATCAAAATAAACTAGCTAACATGATAACACATTTTAAATGGACCCATATGCAGTTGGATTGCATATGGAAAAGGTCCATTGAAATAAGTGGAAACAATTGATTTACAATTAATTATTATGTGAAAGTTGTTAGCATGATGCATGCATGATGGTAACAACAAAATAACAACAAATAACAATAATAGATGTAAGTGATAAAAGAATTTAACAAGTTTTGGAAATCATTTATTAAGGTTGGAAAGTTTGGTTACTTAAACATGTCACACAAACAATTATTGTTTTCATCAATTTAAAGTGTGCAAAACAACTAACAAAATTTATATTTGAAAAGAACATCAAATTTTAGTTGGATTACATGTTTCAAATATTGAAATTTGAATTAGGATGAATTTATTATGAATTAAACAATATTAAACAAGTTTTAATTGAATTTAAAACAAGTTTGAATATTATTTGAATTTTTATTTGTTCAAATCACAAATTCAAATTCACATTTGAAAAGTTCACACTTTGATGGTTTGAAAACATATTTTGCATGTGCAAAAATATTTTATTTTGAGCAAGTTATGATTTTTATCAAATTTAATTGAATTAAACAAGTATTAAATTATTTAGGCAATTTAAATTATTCAAACAATGAAACAAATTTTATATTTGAATAGGATATTCAAAATGGTATGAAAAACATATTTTATTTGCCTTATTTGGAATTAGTATGAATTATTTATGAATTATTGCAAATTACATTTGAATTACTCAAATTTGAATTTTAAATGCATTTTGAAAATTCACAACAGGAAACAAAAGTTTACAAAAGATAGAGAATTTAATTTAGACCAGTGTGGATATTTTATTTTTATTTTTTAAAGTTATAAAATAAAAGTTATTAAGGTTTTAAAACCAGGGGCCAATCTGTGATTTAATTGGACCTAGTTTGAAAAACAGAAAGTTTGCAATTCGTTTTATACACACTGGAAGCGTACACCAGTCGCTGCCAGGGGGGCCCCGTGGGCTCACTGTGCCCGCGTGGCACAAGAGTGACTGACGGCTGGGCCCTGGCTGTCAGCACCCCAACGAAAAAAGTGGGGATTTAATCCCAGGTGCCAGGGATCGAACCCAGCACCTCGCCCTCGCACACAAGGGACTGAACCACTGCGCTACGCTGCGGTTGTTATCTGTATACGCGACGCAGTAAGGTTGTATTTCAACACTGCAGTTAACTGAACCCAACTGACGCGCAGAACCTGAACCTCGTCAGAGATAACAGCAGCTGCTCGCCGGCGGGGAAACGGTGGCCGTGCATCGATCTGGTGGTGCTGCTGTGGTGAGGATGGATGCGAACGTGTGCGCGCGTGCAGCAGAGGCACAAAGAGGAAAGGAGGGAGGAGAACGGTGGAGCTCACCGCGGGGCGTCGAGGAAGCAGGAGGTTGAGGTGGCGCGGCCGGCGGCGATGTCGTGGATGGCGTCGCAGCTACCGAGGTTCTCCGGCTCCGCTCAGGTGTCCATCGTGGAGAGGAAAGAGTGGGGGGCTGGTTTCGGTGCTCAGCGAGGTGGACGGGGCGCTGCAACGGCGAGGAGCTAGCTAGGTTCAGTCATGGCGGCGGCGGTGGTTTAACGGGGAGGTTCAGAGAGGAGATCACGGCGAGGAAGAGATGGGTGGACGGCGGCGCGAAGGGGGAATGGTAGCCTAGGGTTAGGGGTAGGTGGCGCACGGCCCTAGGGCTCTTATAGGGGGCTAGGGAGCCTCCTGGCCGTCGGTGCCGTCGTGCTGCCGCAGTGGCGCTCGGGATGCGCTGACGTACTTCTAACAGATGGAGTGCACTATTTTCGAAGCGGTACGCGAGCGCGTAGGCGGGCCGGGCTGCGCGCTGGGATGGATTAGGTGGGCTGGGTAGTGCTTAGCTGCCGCGCGCGCTGTAGCTTTCCTCCTTTTTCTTTTTCTGTTTTACTTTTTTTTTTTGCAGAAAACAGATTTGGAAGAAAAGGATAGGTTTTTGTTTAGGAAAAATTCCAGAAAAATTAGGTTAAGTTAATTAGAACATTAGCAAACAATTTCCAAGATTGGTTTGCAAAAAGTTGACAGTTAAAATACTGTTTGTATTTGAAACCATATTTGAAAGAATTTAAATATTAAATAACCCTTATTGAAAACAACATTTTTAATAGGGTTACCCCTAAGAATTAATGTGATTAAGGATTACATTTGTTTGGTGAATTCCATGGATTCAAAAGGGGTACTGATTTGAAATACATTTGGTTTGAATTTGAAGTTATTTGAATTAATTGATTGGATTAATGGTTTGATTAAAACCAACAATTTAATGAGTGATCAACATGGAATAAAATGGTTGTTTTCATTTGTTATTTTTATTCCAAAAGTTGTAACAGAGCAAGTATGAAATAATCATTTGAACTTTGTTTGATGTTTCATTATGAAAACAAGATAAAACAGATGCAAAACAAATAATTAAACATGATGACATGATGCAATACTTGAATTAAAACAAGGAACAAAACATTCTAAGGGATATTTTCATACTTGGGATGTTACAAAACGCCCCCCCCCCCTTGAAGGAATCGTGCCCCGAGATTCCTTACTGAGAAGTGAAAAGGTCCGGATACTTCTTGCGAAGATCCTCTTCGGTCTCCCACGTTGCCTCTTTATCGGAATGATGCGACCACTGCACTTTCAAGAACTTGGTGCTCTTGTTGCGAGTCTTACGCTCGGTCTCATCGAGAATACGAATAGGGTGCTCCTCATAAGATAGATCATCTTGCAGTTCAATTGAATCATGATCAACTGCACGATCTGGATCTTTGAAACACTTCTTGAGCTGTGACACGTGGAACACATCGTGCACCTTGGATAGTTTTTCTGGAAGCTCAAGACGATAAGCATTTTCTGCCCGCCTTGAGAGAATGTTGAAAGGACCAATGTATCTTGGTGCCAGCTTTCCTTTCACACCAAAACGATGAGTGCCTCTGAGGGGAGTTACACGGAGATATGCCTTGTCACCAGGTGCATAGATCATATCCCTGTGCTTGCTATCATAATAGCTCTTCTGACGAGACTGAGCAATCCTGAGATTGTCACGAATGATACGAACTTTCTCCTCGGCTTCCTTAACAATGTCAGGGCCTAAGAGTGAACGTTCACCAGCTCCAGACCAGTTGATTGGACTCCTGCATCTGCGACCATACAGTGCCTCAAATGGTGCCATGCCTAGGCTTGCCTGGTAGCTGTTGTTGTAGGAGAATTCAGCATATGGAAGGCAATCCTCCCATTTCATGCCAAAGGAGAGACCACATGCTCTGAGCATATCCTCGAGAATCTGATTGACTCTCTCGACTTTCCCCTGAGACTGAGGGTGATAAGCTGTGCTGAACAGAAGTTTGGTGCCCAATGCTTCTTGAAAACTCTTCCAGAAATGAGAAGTGAAGATACTTCCACGGTCTGAGCTTATTTCCAATGGAACACCATGAAGAGGAACAATCTTTGCTGTGTAGAGTTCTGCTAACTGGCTAGCTGAGATAGTTTCCTTTACAGCAAAGAAGTGAGCTACCTTAGTGAGACGATCAATAACAACGAAGATTGCATCGTTGCCCTTTTTGGACTTTGGAAACCCAGTAACGAAGTCCATTTCAATCATGTCCCACTTCCACTCAGGAATTTTCAGAGGTTGGAGTAGACCGGCTGTTTTCTGATGGACTGCCTTAACACGTTGACAAACGTCGCATTCAGAAACGTATTGAGCAATTTCACGTTTCATGCCAGGCCACCAATACAGAGTCTTGAGATCCTGGTACATCTTTGTACTTCCAGGGTGAATGGATAGAGGAGTTTCATGAGCCTCCTTGAGAATGATATCCTTGAGACTTTGAATCTGAGGAACTGCAATGCGTCCTTCGAAGAACACAGTTCCCTTGTCATCAATTGAGAAGGACTTGAATTTATCATTGCCTTCCTTGATGTGCTCTACAATCTTCTTGATTTCAGTATCACGAAGTTGTTCAGAACGAATCTTGTCCTCGAGAGTTGGACTGGCTGTCAAGCTAGCAAGGTATCCTTGTGGGACAAGACCAAGGTTCAGCTTCTGGAATTCTTCATGAAGTGGAGGTTGGCTTTCCATGATCATGAGATTATTGCAATAGGATTTGCGACTGAGAGCATCGGCCATAACATTAGCCTTGCCTGGAGTGTAAGAAATGGTGAGATCAAAGTCCTTAATCTTTTCAATCCATCTCCTTTGCCTGAGGTTCAGATCTGGCTGAGTGAAGATGTATTTCAGACTCTTATGATCGGAAAAGATTTCAGTTTTGTTACCCAACAAGTATTGTCTCCATTTCTTGAGGGCAAACACAACTGCTGCAAGTTCAAGATCATGTGTGGGATAGTTTTGCTCATGTGGGTTCAACTGACGTGAAGCATAAGCCACAACTTGACGTTCTTGCATGAGAACTGCACCCAGACCTTGGAGAGATGCATCGCAAAATATCTGGAAATGTTTGGTAGTATCTGGGCCAACCAGAACTGGGGTGGAAGTGAGTTTAGTCTTCAGGAGGTTGAAACTCTCATCACACTGTGGAGTCCAAACGAACTTCTTGTCCTTCTTTGTGAGATCAGTGAGAGGTTTGGCAATCTTGGAAAAGTTTTGGACGAAACGACGACAATAGCTAGCCAAGCCAAGAAAACTTCTGACTTGCTTCACCGTCTTAGGGGGTTTCCAATCAACAATTGCCTTAACCTTTTTCGGGTCAATGGCTATGCCTTTGGCAGAGATGATATGACCAAGATATGCAACTTCTGGAATCCAGAACTCACATTTAGAGAACTTGGCATATAGACGATGCTCGCGAAGTTTCATGAGAGTGAGACGAAGGTGTTCTCCATGCTCTTCCTCGGATTTGGAGTAGACTAGAATGTCATCGAGATATACCACAACGAACTTGTCGAGGTATTCATGGAAGACAGAATTCATGAGTCTTGAGAACGTTGCCGGTGCATTGGTGAGACCAAAGGACATGACGGTGTATTCATATAGACCGTAACGAGTGGTGAAGGCTGTCTTAGGAATATCTTCCTTTCTGATCTTTATTTGATGGTACCCCATCCTCAAGTCCAACTTTGAGAATATTGAGGCTCCAGCAAGTTGATCAAAAAGATCATCGATACGAGGAATTGGATACTTGTTCTTGATGGTTTTCTCGTTGAGAGGACGATAGTCAACCACGAGTCTTTTTGTTTGATCCTTCTTGGCAACAAACAGAGTTGGGCAACCCCAAGCGGAGGAACTAGGCTGAATGTAACCTTTCTCCATGTACATATCGATTTGCTCCTTCAACAATTTCAGTTCACGAGGAGCTATCTTGTATGGATGCTTAGAGATTGGAGCAGTACCTGGCTCAAGCTCGATCACGAAATCAACTGCTCTGTCCGGAGGCATCCCTGGCAACTCTTCTGGGAAGACGTCAGGGAATTCACAAACCACCGGAACATTTTCAATTGCAGGAAGAGGTTTTGCATCAAGGTTGAACAGCTGAACAGAACTTGATCCATACGGAGAATAGACTATCTGGCCTGAAGTGTGGGAGAGAGTTATTGACTTTTGAGCACAGTCAATTTTAGCTTTGTGGGTCTTCAACCAATCCATACCCAGAATGACATCAATGTCAGAATTTCCCAGCAACATGAGTGAAGCAAGGAATATGCGACCTCCAATTAGGATTTGATTGTCCATACTTATCTTGGAAGTCAACATTTGCGGTCCCGGAGAGTCAACAGTCATTTGATTGCTTAGAGGAACCAGAACTAGGTTGTATGCTTTTGCAAAAATCTTTGACACAAAAGAATGCGATGCTCCAGTATCAAACAACACTTTAGCTAGAATAGAGTTTACGGGTAATATACCGAGAACGACGTCAGCAGCTTCCTCAGCTTTGTCGGCCTTGATATGGTTCACCCTCGCGGTCCTCCCGACAGGCCTGTTGTTGGAGTTGAAGGCTTTAGCCGGGGGAGCACGAACCATTGCCTGGTTGGTGTTGGGGCGAGGAGGTGGTGGAGGTAGCTGCCTCTGAGTGCACTTATCAGCGTAGTGTCCAGTTTCCTTGCACTTGTAGCAAGTGACGACACGAGGAGGACCTGGCCTTGGCTGCCCCATTGGAACCCTCTGACCCTGCATCTGAGATGGGTTGGGTGGGCGGGGACCAAAGCCTGGAGAAGCTTGGGCATTTGGAGCCCGAGTGACAACACCATTTGGCACCCAGATGCGGCGCTTCTTCGGAGGGGTGGTCATGTTGGAGGAGGAACCACCCTCTCGCGAGTGCTTGCTCGACTCTTCGAACGCCTTGCGCCCATTCTCCTCATTGAGCGCGGTGTTCACGAGCTCCACGAAGTCCTTGCACTTGACGTTGGTGAGAGCGTACTTCAGTTCCGGGTTAAAACCTCGGCGGAACCTTGCCATCTTCTTGGCTTCAGTGGACACCTCGTCACCAGCGTATCGCGCGAGACGATTGAACTCGTTCTGGTAGCCGAGGACGTCCAGCTTGCCCTGTTTGAGAGAGCAGAATTCCTCACGCATCCTTTCCATGAGACAATCTGGGATGTGGTGCTTCAGGAAGGCATCCTTGAAACATCCCCAGGTGATAGGATAGCCAGCTCTCATGGTCTGGTAGTTCTCCCACCAGGTAGCTGCCTGACCCTTCAGTAGATAGGTGGCATACTTGACCTTATCTTCCTCAGCAACATGAGCTATCTCCAGAGCCCTGTTCATCTCCCTGATCCAGTCATCAGCATCCAGAGGCTCACGTGTTGCCACGAAAGCTCTCGGCCCCATGCTCAGAAACTCCTTGATGCTGACTCGCGGAGCATTCTTGTTGTTGTGCTGGTTAGCCTGGATCTGGGCCATCTGAGCCACGACCTGAGTCATCTGAGTCAACAGCTCCGTGAGTGGAGGTGGCTCCGGCGGGTTGCTCCTTGTTGGCGGCATCCTGAATAGACATTCATTTTAGCACAACAACAGAAAAAGGATAGACTTGGTAACCGAAAGATAGATTATTCCGACGCATGAATAGATAACCAACAGGTACATCAACACATGTTCAAATACATCAGAATATCCAACAGACCAATACATGGTTCGAAATACAAAGGATAACTAAACATAGCTAGGAATGGATACATCGGTACTCCCATGCTCATCACGCAGGACGGCGGTGAGTAGTACGACGAGAGATACGGTGCGGAGGAATCCCCCGGAAGTAGGTATAACGACGATCCACGTAGAGCGGGACTGCTCTGAGAGCAACTCTCGGTGTGGTGAAGTAGAAAGCGTCGTCTCCCTGTGCTCCAAAGCGGGGAAACCAAGTGTAACCCGGACCAAGGTCGAGAAGTGGACCTCTGATCGGCTCGTAACCTCCAGCATCTGGAAACGGAAACCCAGCTGGCTGAGTGAAACGCGCAAAGCGCTCGTCTCCAACAAAGTCTGTGGTGTACGTAGCTAGACGAGTCAACGCCAGATAGAGCTGCTCCCTGACTGAGGCCAACTCCTGAGACAGTGCGGAAGCAACTGCGTCACTGTGCCTCACGAACTGAGCAGTGGTGTGCAGCCTGGAGCTATCAGACTCGTAGGTATCCAGGTTGCCGTGGAGAGTGAAGTGAACTCCCGCTGACGTGATGTAACCACGGGGGATGTGACGATAGATGGAATCATCAAACCCCCAGTAGTCAGCACGGAGGACGGTGAGACTCACGTAAGCTGCCTGCTGCACGGCCATATCCACTGTGGAACCTACTGCCTCGTAGCGGTGGACAACGCTCCTGCCATCATCCGACAGAATGTAGGCGATAGCCTGGTAGTAGGTCTGGTCAAACTCTCGCTGCTGCTCGTAGACCTGGTACTCTGGTGCCCAATGGAACCCCAGATAGGTAACCATGTCTCTCAGCATCTCCGGATAACCGGCGGTGCTCTCACAGCGAGTCATCCGAACCACCTGCGGGAAGAACCTGAGATCCATCTGCAGATGATTTGGGAAGGTTTTGATTAGACGCCGGTAGAGAACTGATGTGGAAAGCAACAACAAGGTTCAACGGACGATAAGGATGTTGAAAAGAACAGGATATTGAAGCAACATCGGGAAACACGAGACCAAAAACTCCTGAGGTACTACGGAGAACCCAAAACACGTGAAATCCTAACTTGAAAGTTTAGGTGAGAACAGAAAACAACGTTGCACTTCCTTACCAGAAAAGGGTGGGTGGGTGGGGAAAGAAGAAAAATGGCAGAATTCCTACTCTCACGTTTCATTTTTTCTATATAGCTACAAAATAGTTTCTAGACTCAACTGCGACCAGTAAAAGGGATCCTACAGGCAGACAGGCTCTGATACCATTTGTCGCACCCGGACTTCTATAGGATACTCACCGTACGAACTGAACAGTATTCTGATGGGATTACGGGGCTTTCCGGCACCCGCGTCCTCTTACGAGTAGGCCAACACTTATGTGTGACAACCCATCGCTACTGTTCACCGTCGATGTAAACTATCCTGTAGAAATCAGGACACTACCATTGACGTACTTCATACCATACACACATGGTACGTCAACGACTTTGAACAAAAGGATAACACAACATGCCTCTACGACACAAAAGATAGAAATAAGTTGCAAATGGCCCTCACTAGGGTAGAGATAGCCAATACAATCATCTAGAGGACACATGTCCCAACATAGCATCATTACATCTCAGCGGAAGCATTCAAAGGGGTCTGAGTACAGACAAAACCCAAATAGGCTTAAGAAGCCGGAAACTGAAATAAAGACGGAGCCCATCCACGATGTCTCGGATCCTGCCCGGGTCCGCTAACTACTCGTCAGCAGCCTCGTCAAACTCCACGTAGTAGCCGTCACCTGGATCCTCGTAATCGTAGTCTGCGGAAACCACAGCCCCAAAGGGGTCAGTACATAGACGTACTGGCAAGCAAGACTCACAGCTCACCAAAGTATAGCCCGTCAACACAAGCACAGATGACTTGGGTTCAACGGAGGGAAAGGGGTATATAAGATGCTGCAACTGGCTGCGCCAACCAACTACAGAGATTCTATCACTTCCAACTAACAGAAAGGGGATAAGATCGAGTATTGTGACCAACTGAAAGATAACATCAAACAAACCCATCCTGGATCTCGCCCCTTATCCAAAGAAGCAACCCGAGGATAACTCACACAGTTGGATTAAGGTGAAACAAGTTATTGTGACAATAATGCCTATTACTAATCAGGTTGTTAATCATGGGGTGAGAGATTGTGAATCATTAGGTTTAAGTTGTCCTGAGTACTTGTTAGCCAGTACTTTCACCAAGTTAACCATAACCGCGGAAAACACGGCTTCTCGAGAAGATTATCCCTGCAGGGTTGCACCAATTTGGCCGTACACGTATGAATAACCCGCCAGATGGGATGCCTCCCACCAAGCGGGGCACTCAACACAACTCAACTCTTCTCCGCATTAAGCCCAAAGCACCTTGGGCGCACGGCTAATCGAGCCCAGAAGAAAATGGACCCTCCTAGCACTCTAAGAACGTGTCCCCCTATATGCCGACTACAAAAGTTCCACCCTGCGCTGGGCTCGCAAAAACATGCATGCGGCAAATAGAAAGCACGAACTAAATGAGATGATTTGGACGAGATGCGAATCGAATCAAATTGAGGGGGGCGCCCATACTCGCTTCCCACATGCGGGTAGTGCGCTCATCATGGATCAGTAGACAAGACCCTTTTCCTATTAGGGTCGACACTAGCAGGCCTCAAAACCACACAGGGCCTCCTGCCGGTGCCTTATCATCAAATTATTATTAAGTAATACCATTAGCATGATTGATTGATTGATTAAACATCGAGCCCCCAGAACATAATGAAAATATAGTAACTGAAAGTAACGGGTAACAGACTCGAGCAAAACAACCTAAGCATACTAGTAAGACACTGGCTCAATCAATAGGGTTGTAGGAGGGGTGGTGAGGCAATATCAGGGTTAAAGGATTCATGTGATAGGTTCGTAACAGAAACAACTACCACTAAGGCTAGCAGGAATAGACAACGGAAAGTATCGGTAACCAGGGTTGAAAGGAACACAATGGTTCATGTGAGTGATAACTTGCCTGCGAACTCAGCAGCCTGGTACTGAGCTAGATCCTCAGAAGGGGTGTTGTAAAGATCGTCTGTCTCAACGTCGTCGTCTATTCGAGAAGAAGCAAAACAAACAAAACAGGAATGTAAACAATCATTATCATGGCATTGTGCACAATCAAGATGATGCATGACAAATTAATGGTTGCATCAAAATAAACTAGCTAACATGATAACACATTTTAAATGGACCCATATGCAATTGGATTGCATATGGAAAAGGTCCATTGAAATAAGTGGAAACAATTGATTTACAATTAATTATTATGTGAAAGTTGTTAGCATGATGCATGCATGATGGTAACAACAAAATAACAACAAATAACAATAATAGATGCAAGTGATAAAAGAATTTAACAAGTTTTGGAAATCATTTATTAAGGTTGGAAAGTTTGGTTACTTAAACATGTGACACAAACAATTATTGTTTTCATCAATTTAAAGTGTGCAAAACAACTAACAAAATTTATATTTGAAAAGAACATCAAATTTTAGTTGGATTACATGTTTCAAATATTGAAATTTGAATTAGGATGAATTTATTATGAATTAAACAATATTAAACAAGTTTTAATTGAATTTAAAACAAGTTTGAATATTATTTGAATTTTTATTTGTTCAAATCACAAATTCAAATTCACATTTGAAAAGTTCACACTTTGATGGTTTGAAAACATATTTTGCATGTTCAAAAATATTTTATTTTGAGCAAGTTATGATTTTTATCAAATTTAATTGAATTAAACAAGTATTAAATTATTTAGGCAATTTAAATTATTCAAACAATGAAACAAATTTTATATTTGAATAGGATATTCAAAATGGTATGAAAAACATATTTTATTTGCCTTATTTGGAATTAGTATGAATTATTTATGAATTATTGCAAATTACATTTGAATTACTCAAATTTGAATTTTAAATGCATTTTGAAAATTCACAACAGGAAACAAAAGTTTACAAAAGATAGAGAATTTAATTTAGACCAGTGTGGATATTTTATTTTTATTTTTTAGAGTTATAAAATAAAAGTTATTAAGGTTTTAAAACCAGGGGCCAATCTGTGATTTAATTGGACCTAGTTTGAAAAACAGAAAGTTTGCAATTCGTTTTATACACACTGGAAGCGTACACCAGTCGCTGCCAGGGGGGCCCCGTGGGCTCACTGTGCCCGCGTGGCACAAGAGTGACTGACGGCTGGGCCCTGGCTGTCAGCACCCCAACGAAAAAAGTGGGGATTTAATCCTAGGTGCCAGGGATCGAACCCAGCACCTCGCCCTCGCACACAAGGGACTGAACCACTGCGCTGCGCTGCGGTTGTTATCTGTATACGCGACGCAGTAAGGTTGTATTTCAACACTGCAGTTAACTGAACCCAACTGACGCGCAGAACCTGAACCTCGTCAGAGATAACAGCAGCTGCTCGCCGGCGGGGAAACGGTGGCCGTGCATCGATCTGGTGGTGCTGCTGTGGTGAGGATGGATGCGAACGTGTGCGCGCGTGCAGCAGAGGCACAGAGAGGAAAGGAGGGAGGAGAACGGTGGAGCTCACCGCGGGGCGTAGAGGAAGCAGGAGGTTGAGGTGGCGCGGCCGGCGGCGATGTCGTGGATGGCGTCGCAGCTACCGAGGTTCTCCGGCTCCGCTCAGGTGTCCATCGTGGAGAGGAAAGAGTGTGGGGCTGGTTTCGGTGCTCAGCGAGGTGGACGGGGCGCTGCAACGGCGAGGAGCTAGCTAGGTTCAGTCATGGCGGCGGCGGTGGTTTAACGGGGAGGTTCAGAGAGGAGATCACGGCGAGGAAGAGATGGGTGGACGGCGGCGCGAAGGGGGAATGGTAGCCTAGGGTTAGGGGTAGGTGGCGCACGACCCTAGGGCTCTTATAGGGGGCTAGGGAGCCTCCTGGCCGTCGGTGCCGTCGTGCTGCCGCCGTGGCGCTCGGGATGCGCTGTCGTACTTCTAACAGATGAAGTGCACGATTTTCGAAGCGGTACGCGAGCGCGTAGGCGGGCCGGGCTGCGCGCTGGGATGGATTAGGTGGGCTGGGTAGTGCTTAGCTGCCGCGCGCGCTGTAGCTTTCCTCCTTTTTCTTTTTCTGTTTTACTTTTTTTTTTGCAGAAAACAGATTTGGAAGAAAAGGATAGGTTTTTGTTTAGGAAAAATTCCAGAAAAATTAGGTTAAGTTAATTAGAACATTAGCAAACAATTTCCAAGATTGGTTTGCAAAAAGTTGACAGTTAAAATACTGTTTGTATTTGAAACCATATTTGAAAGAATTTAAATATTAAATAACCCTTATTGAAAACAACATTTTTAATAGGGTTACCCCTAAGAATTAATGTGATTAAGGATTACATTTGTTTGGTGAATTCCATGGATTCAAAAGGGGTACTGATTTGAAATACATTTGGTTTGAATTTGAAGTTATTTGAATTAATTGATTGGATTAATGGTTTGATTAAAACCAACAATTTAATGAGTGATCAACATGGAATAAAATGGTTGTTTTCATTTGTTATTTTTATTCCAAAAGTTGTAACAGAGCAAGTATGAAATAATCATTTGAACTTTGTTTGATGTTTCATTATGAAAACAAGATAAAACAGATGCAAAACAAATAATTAAACATGATGACATGATGCAATACTTGAATTAAAACAAGGAACAAAACATTCTAAGGGATATTTTCATACTTGGGATGTTACAAAACGCCCCCCCCCTTGAAGGAATCGTGCCCCGAGATTCCTTACTGAGAAGTGAAAAGGTCCGGATACTTCTTGCGAAGATCCTCTTCGGTCTCCCACGTTGCCTCTTTATCGGAATGATGCGACCACTGCACTTTCAAGAACTTGGTGCTCTTGTTGCGAGTCTTACGCTCGGTCTCATCGAGAATACGAATAGGGTGCTCCTCATAAGATAGATCATCTTGCAGTTCAATTGAATCATGATCAACTGCACGATCTGGATCTTTGAAACACTTCTTGAGCTGTGACACGTGGAACACATCGTGCACCTTGGATAGTTTTTCTGGAAGCTCAAGACGATAAGCATTTTCTGCCCGCCTTGAGAGAATGTTGAAAGGACCAATGTATCTTGGTGCCAGCTTTCCTTTCACACCAAAACGATGAGTGCCTCTGAGGGGAGTTACACGGAGATATGCCTTGTCACCAGGTGCATAGATCATATCCCTGTGCTTGCTATCATAATAGCTCTTCTGACGAGACTGAGCAATCCTGAGATTGTCACGAATGATACGAACTTTCTCCTCGGCTTCCTTAACAATGTCAGGGCCTAAGAGTGAACGTTCACCAGCTCCAGACCAGTTGATTGGACTCCTGCATCTGCGACCATACAGTGCCTCAAATGGTGCCATGCCTAGGCTTGCCTGGTAGCTGTTGTTGTAGGAGAATTCAGCATATGGAAGGCAATCCTCCCATTTCATGCCAAAGGAGAGACCACATGCTCTGAGCATATCCTCGAGAATCTGATTGACTCTCTCGACTTTCCCCTGAGACTGAGGGTGATAAGCTGTGCTGAACAGAAGTTTGGTGCCCAATGCTTCTTGAAAACTCTTCCAGAAATGAGAAGTGAAGATACTTCCACGGTCTGAGCTTATTTCCAATGGAACACCATGAAGAGGAACAATCTTTGCTGTGTAGAGTTCTGCTAACTGGCTAGCTGAGATAGTTTCCTTTACAGCAAAGAAGTGAGCTACCTTAGTGAGACGATCAATAACAACGAAGATTGCATCGTTGCCCTTTTTGGACTTTGGAAACCCAGTAACGAAGTCCATTTCAATCATGTCCCACTTCCACTCAGGAATTTTCAGAGGTTGGAGTAGACCGGCTGTTTTCTGATGGACTGCCTTAACACGTTGACAAACGTCGCATTCAGAAACGTATTGAGCAATTTCACGTTTCATGCCAGGCCACCAATACAGAGTCTTGAGATCCTGGTACATCTTTGTACTTCCAGGGTGAATGGATAGAGGAGTTTCATGAGCCTCCTTGAGAATGATATCCTTGAGACTTTGAATCTGAGGAACTGCAATGCGTCCTTCGAAGAACACAGTTCCCTTGTCATCAATTGAGAAGGACTTGAATTTATCATTGCCTTCCTTGATGTGCTCTACAATCTTCTTGATTTCAGTATCACGAAGTTGTTCAGAACGAATCTTGTCCTCGAGAGTTGGACTGGCTGTCAAGCTAGCAAGGTATCCTTGTGGGACAAGACCAAGGTTCAGCTTCTGGAATTCTTCATGAAGTGGAGGTTGGCTTTCCATGATCATGAGATTATTGCAATAGGATTTGCGACTGAGAGCATCGGCCATAACATTAGCCTTGCCTGGAGTGTAAGAAATGGTGAGATCAAAGTCCTTAATCTTTTCAATCCATCTCCTTTGCCCGAGGTTCAGATCTGGCTGAGTGAAGATGTATTTCAGACTCTTATGATCGGAAAAGATTTCAGTTTTGTTACCCAACAAGTATTGTCTCCATTTCTTGAGGGCAAACACAACTGCTGCAAGTTCAAGATCATGTGTGGGATAGTTTTGCTCATGTGGGTTCAACTGACGTGAAGCATAAGCCACAACTTGACGTTCTTGCATGAGAACTGCACCCAGACCTTGGAGAGATGCATCGCAGAATATCTGGAAAGGTTTGGTAGTATCTGGGCCAACCAGAACTGGGGTGGAAGTGAGTTTAGTCTTCAGGAGGTTGAAACTCTCATCACACTGTGGAGTCCAAACGAACTTCTTGTCCTTCTTTGTGAGATCAGTGAGAGGTTTGGCAATCTTGGAAAAGTTTTGGACGAAACGACGACAATAGCTAGCCAAGCCAAGAAAACTTCTGACTTGCTTCACCGTCTTAGGGGGTTTCCAATCAACAATTGCCTTAACCTTTTTCGGGTCAATGGCTATGCCTTTGGCAGAGATGATATGACCAAGATATGCAACTTCTGGAATCCAGAACTCACATTTAGAGAACTTGGCATATAGACGATGCTCGCGAAGTTTCATGAGAGTGAGACGAAGGTGTTCTCCATGCTCTTCCTCGGATTTGGAGTAGACTAGAATGTCATCGAGATATACCACAACGAACTTGTCGAGGTATTCATGGAAGACAGAATTCATGAGTCTTGAGAACGTTGCCGGTGCATTGGTGAGACCAAAGGACATGACGGTGTATTCATATAGACCGTAACGAGTGGTGAAGGATGTCTTAGGAATATCTTCCTTTCTGATCTTTATTTGATGGTACCCCATCCTCAAGTCCAACTTTGAGAATATTGAGGCTCCAGCAAGTTGATCAAAAAGATCATCGATACGAGGAATTGGATACTTGTTCTTGATGGTTTTCTCGTTGAGAGGACGATAGTCAACCACGAGTCTTTTTGTTTGATCCTTCTTGGCAACAAAACAGAGTTGGGCAACCCCAAGCGGAGGAACTAGGCTGAATGTAACCTTTCTCCATGTACATATCGATTTGCTCCTTCAACAATTTCAGTTCAGGAGGAGCTATCTTGTATGGATGCTTAGAGATTGGAGCAGTACCTGGCTCAAGCTCGATCACGAACTCAACTGCTCTGTCCGGAGGCACCCTGGCAACTCTTTCTGGGAAGACGTCAGGGAATTCACAAACCACCAGAACATTTTCAATTGCAGGAAGAGGTTTTGCATCAAGGTTGAACAGCTGAACATAACTTGATCCATACGGAGAATAGACTATCTGGCCTGAAGTGTGGGAGAGAGTTATTGACTTTTGAGCACAGTCAATTTTAGCTTTGTGGGTCTTCAACCAATCCATACCCAGAATGACATCAATGTCAGAATTTCCCAGCAACATGAGTGAAGCAAGGAATATGCGACCTCCAATTAGGATTTGATTGTCCATACTTATCTTGGAAGTCAACATTTGCGGTCCCGGAGAGTCAACAGTCATTTGATTGCTTAGAGGAACCAGAACTAGGTTGTATGCTTTTTGCAAAAATCTTTGACACAAAAGAATGCGATGCTCCAGTATCAAAACAACACTTTAGCTGGAATAGAGTTTACGGGTAATATACCGAGAACGACGTCAGCAACTTCCTCAGCTTTGTCGGCCTTGATATGGTTCACCCTCGCGGTCCTCCCGACAGGGCCTGTTGTTGGAGTTGAAGGCTTTAGCCGGGGGAGCACGAACCATTGCCTGGTTGGTGTTGGGGCGAGGAGGTGATGGAGGTAGCTGCCTCTGAGTGCACTTATCAGCGTATGTGTCCAGTTTCCTTGCACTTGTAGCAAGTGACGACACGAGGAGGACCTGGCCTTGGCCTGCCCCATTGGAACCCTCTGACCCTGCATCTGAGATGGGTTGGGTGGGCGGGGACCAAAGCCGTGGAGAAGCTTGGGCATTTGGAGCCCGAGTGACAGCACCATTTGGCACCCAGATGCGGCGCTTCTTCGGAGGGGTGGTCATGTTGGAGGAGGAACCACCCTCTCGCGAGTGCTTGCGCGACTCTTCGAACGCCTTGCGCCCATTCTCCTCATTGAGCGCGGTGTTCACGAGCTCCACGAAGTCCTTTGCACTTGACGTTGTGGAGAGCGTACTTCAGTTCCGGGTTAAAACCTCGGCGGAACCTTGCCATCTTTCTTGGCTTCAGTGGACACCTCGTCACCAGCGTATCGCGCGAGACGATTGAACTCGTTCTGGTAGCCGAGGACGTCCAGCTTGCCCTGTTTTGAGAGAGCAGAATTCCTCACGCATCCTTTCCATGAGACCAACTGGGATGTGGTGCTTCAGGAAGGCATCCTGAAACATCCCAGGTGATAGGATAGCCAGCTCTCATGGTCTGGTAGTTCTCCCACCAGGTAGCTGCCTGACCCTTCAGTAGGTAGTGGCATACTTGACCTTATCTTCCTCAGCAACATGAGCTATCTCCAGAGGCCCTGTTCATCTCCCTGATCCAGTCATCAGCATCCAGAGGCTCACGTGTTGCCACGAAAGCTCTCGGCCCCATGCTCAGAAACTCCTTGATGCTGACTCGCGGAGCATTCATGTTGTTGTGCTGGTTAGCCTGGATCTGGGCCATCTGAGCCACGACCTGAGTCATCTGAGTCAACAGCTCCGTGAGTGGAGGTGGCTCCCGGCGGGGTTGCTCCTTGTTGGCGGCATCCTGAATAGACATTCATTTTAGCACAACAACAGAAAAAGGATAGACTTGGTAACCGAAAGATAGATTATTCCGACGCATAATAGATAACCAACAGGTACATCAACACATGTTCAAATACATCAGAATATCCAACAGACCAATACATGGTTCGAAATACAAAGGATAACTAAACATAGCTAGGGAAATGGATACATCGGTACTCCCATGCTCATCACGCAGGACGGCGGTGAGTAGTACGACGAGAGGATACGGTGCGAGGAATCCCCGGAAGTAGGTATAACGACGATCCACGTAGAGCGGGGACTGCTCTGAGAGCAACTTCGCGTGTGGTGAAGTAGAAAGGCGTCGTCTCCCTGTGCTCCAACAGCGGGGAAACCAAGTGTAACCCGGACCAAGGTCGAGAAGTGGGACCTCTGATCGGCTCGTACCTCCAGGCATCTGGAAACGGGAACCCAGCTGGCTGAGTGAAACACGCAAAGCGCTCGTCTCCAACATAGTCTGTGGGTGTACGTAGCTAGACAAGTCAACGCCAGATAGGAGCTGCTTCCCTGACTGAGGCCAACTCCTGAGACAGTGCGGGAAGCAACTGGCTCACTGTGCCTCACGAACTGAGCAGTGGTGTGCAGCCTGTAGCTATCAGACTCGTAGGTATCCAGGTTGCCGTGGAGAGTGAAGTGAACTCCCGCTGACGTGATGTAACCACGGGGATGTGACGAAAGATGGAATCATCAAACCCCCAGTAGTCAGCACGAGGGACGGTGTGAGACTCACGTTAGCTGCCTGTTGCACGGCCATATCCACTGTGGAACTACTGCCTCGTAGCGGTGGACAACGCTCCTGCCATCATCCGACAGAATGTAGGCGATAGCCTGGTAGTAGGTCTGGTCAAACTCTCGCTGCTGCTCGTAGACCTGGTACTCTGGTGCCCAATGGAACCCCAGATAGGTAACCATGTCTCTCAGCATCTCCGGATAACCGGCGGTGCTCTCACAGCGAGTCATCCGAACCACCTGCGGGAAGAACCTGAGATCCATCTGCAGATGATTTGGGAAGGTTTTGATTAGACGCCGGTAGAGAACTGATGTGGAAAGCAACAACAAGGTTCAACGGACGATAAGGATGTTGAAAAGAACAGGATATTGAAGCAACATCGGGAAACACGAGACCAAAAACTCCTGAGGTACTACGGAGAACCCAAAACACGTGAAATCCTAACTTGAAAGTTTAGGTGAGAACAGAAAACAACGTTGCACTTCCTTACCAGAAAAGGGTGGGTGGGTGGGGAAAGAAGAAAAATGGCAGAATTCCTACTCTCACGTTTCATTTTTTCTATATAGCTACAAAATAGTTTCTAGACTCAACTGCGACCAGTAAAAGGGATCCTACAGGCAGACAGGCTCTGATACCATTTGTCGCACCCGGACTTCTATAGGATACTCACCGTACGAACTGAACAGTATTCTGATGGGATTACGGGGCTTTCCGGCACCCGCGTCCTCTTACGAGTAGGCCAACACTTATGTGTGACAACCCATCGCTACTGTTCACCGTCGATGTAAACTATCATGTAGAAATCAGGACACTACCATTGACGTACTTCATACCATACACACATGGTACGTCAACGACTTTGAACAAAAGGATAACACAACATGCCTCTACGACACAAAAGATAGAAATAAGTTGCAAATGGCCCTCACTAGGGTAGAGATAGCCAATACAATCATCCAGAGGACACATGTCCCAACATAGCATCATTACATCTCAGCGGAAGCATTCAAAGGGGTCTGAGTATAGACAAAACCCAAATAGGCTTAAGAAGCCGGAAACTGAAATAAAGACGGAGCCCATCCACGGTGTCTCGGATCCTGCCCGGGTCCGCTAACTACTCGTCAGCAGCCTCGTCAAACTCCACGTAGTAGCCGTCACCTGGATCCTCGTAATCGTAGTCTGCGGAAACCACAGCCCCAAAGGGGTCAGTACATAGACGTACTGGCAAGCAAGACTCACAGCTCACCAAAGTATAGCCCGTCAACACAAGCACAGATGACTTGGGTTCAACGGAGGGAAAGGGGTATATAAGATGCTGCAACTGGCTGCGCCAACCAACTACAGAGATTCTATCACTTCCAACTAACAGAAAGGGGATAAGATCGAGTATTGTGACCAACTGAAAGATAACATCAAACAAACCCATCCTGGATCTCGCCCCTTATCCAAAGATGCAACCCGAGGATAACTCACACAGTTGGATTAAGGTGAAACAAGTTATTGTGACAATAATGCCTATTACTAATCAGGTTGTTAATCATGGGGTGAGAGATTGTGAATCATTAGGTTTAAGTTGTCCTGAGTACTTGTTAGCCAGTACTTTCACCAAGTTAACCATAACCGCGGAAAACACGGCTTCTCGAGAAGATTATCCCTGCAGGGTTGCACCAATTTGGCCGTACACGTATGAATAACCCGCCAGATGGGATGCCTCCCACCAAGCGGGGCACTCAACACAACTCAACTCTTCTCCGCATTAAGCCCAAAGCACCTTGGGCGCACGGCTAATCGAGCCCAGAAGAAAATGGACCCTCCTAGCACTCTAAGAACGTGTCCCCCTATATGCCGACTACAAAAGTTCCACCCTGCGCTGGGCTCGCAAAAACATGCATGCGGCAAATAGAAAGCACGAACTAAATGAGATGATTTGGACGAGATGCGAATCGAATCAAATTGAGGGGGGCGCCCATACTCGCTTCCCACATGCGGGTAGTGCGCTCATCATGGATCAGTAGACAAGACCCTTTTCCTATTAGGGTCGACACTAGCAGGCCTCAAAACCACACAGGGCCTCCTGCCGGTGCCTTATCATCAAATTATTATTAAGTAATACCATTAGCATGATTGATTGATTGATTAAACATCGAGCCCCCAGAACATAATGAAAATATAGTAACTGAAAGTAACGGGTAACAGACTCGAGCAAAACAACCTAAGCATACTAGTAAGACACTGGGTCAATCAATAGGGTTGTAGGAGGGGTGGTGAGGCAATATCAGGGTTAAAGGATTCATGTGATAGGTTCGTAACAGAAACAACTACCACTAAGGCTAGCAGGAATAGACAACGGAAAGTATCGGTAACCAGGGTTGAAAGGAACACAATGGTTCATGTGAGTGATAACTTGCCTGCGAACTCAGCAGCCTGGTACTGAGCTAGATCCTCAGAAGGGGTGCTGTAAAGATCGTCTGTCTCAACGTCGTCGTCTATTCGAGAAGAAGCAAAACAAACAAAACAGGAATGTAAACAATCATTATCATCGCATTGTGCACAATCAAGATGATGCATGACAAATTAATGGTTGCATCAAAATAAACTAGCTAACATGATAACACATTTTAAATGGACCCATATGCAATTGGATTGCATATGGAAAAGGTCCATTGAAATAAGTGGAAACAATTGATTTACAATTAATTATTATGTGAAAGTTGTTAGCATGATGCATGCATGATGGTAACAACAAAATAACAATAATAGATGCAAGTGATAAAAGAATTTAACAAGTTTTGGAAATCATTTATTAAGGTTGGAAAGTTTGGTTACTTAAACATGTGACACAAACAATTATTGTTTTCATCAATTTAAAGTGTGCAAAACAACTAACAAAATTTATATTTGAAAAGAACATCAAATTTTAGTTGGATTACATGTTTCAAATATTGAAATTTGAATTAGGATGAATTTATTATGAATTAAACAATATTAAACAAGTTTTAATTGAATTTAAAACAAGTTTGAATATTATTTGAATTTTTATTTGTTCAAATCACAAATTCAAATTCACATTTGAAAAGTTCACACTTTGATGGTTTGAAAACATATTTTGCATGTTCAAAAATATTTTATTTTGAGCAAGTTATGATTTTTATCAAATTTAATTGAATTAAACAAGTATTAAATTATTTAGGAAATTTAAATTATTCAAACAATGAAACAAATTTTATATTTGAATAGGATATTCAAAATGGTATGAAAAACATATTTTATTTGCCTTATTTGGAATTAGTATGAATTATTTATGAATTATTGCAAATTACATTTGAATTACTCAAATTTGAATTTTAAATGCATTTTGAAAATTCACAACAGGAAACAAAAGTTTACAAAAGATAGAGAATTTAATTTAGACCAGTGTGGATATTTTATTTTTATTTTTTAGAGTTATAAAATAAAAGTTATTAAGGTTTTAAAACCAGGGGCCAATCTGTGATTTAATTGGACCTAGTTTGAAAAACAGAAAGTTTGCAATTCGTTTTATACACACTGGAAGCGTACACCAGTCGCTGCCAGGGGGGCCCCGTGGGCTCAATGTTCCCGCGTGGCACACGAGTGACTGACAGCTGGGCCCTGGCTGTCAGCACCCCAACGAAAAAAGTGGGGATTTAATCCTAGGTGCCAGGGATCGAACCCAGCACCTCGCCCTCGCACACAAGGGACTGAACCACTGCGCTGCGCTGCGGTTGTTATCTATATACGCGACGCAGTAAGGTTGTATTTCAACACTGCAGTTAACTGAACCCAACTGACGCGCAGAACCTGAACCTCGTCAGAGATAACAGCAGCTGCTCGCCGGCGGGGAAACGGTGGCCGTGCATCGATCTGGTGGTGCTGCTGTGGTGAGGATGGATGCGAACGTGTGCGCGCGTGCAGCAGAGGCACAGAGAGGGAAGGAGGGAGGAGAACGGTGGAGCTCACCGCGGGGCGTCGAGGAAGCAGGAGGTTGAGGTGGCGCGGCCGGCGGCGATGTCGTGGATGGCGTCGCAGCTACCGAGGTTCTCCGGCTCCGCTCAGGTGTCCATCGTGGAGAGGAAAGAGTGGGGGGCTGGTTTCGGTGCTCAGCGAGGTGGACGGGGCGCTGCAACGGCGAGGAGCTAGCTAGGTTCAGTCATGGCGGCGGCGGTGGTTTAACGGGGAGGTTCAGAGAGGAGATCACGGCGAGGAAGAGATGGGTGGACGGCGGCGCGAAGGGGGAATGGTAGCCTAGGGTTAGGGGTAGGTGGCGCACGGCCCTAGGGCTCTTATAGGGGGCTAGGGAGCCTCCTGGCCGTCGGTGCCGTCGTGCTGCCGCCGTGGCGCTCGGGATGCGCTGCCGTACTTCTAACAGATGAAGTGCACGATTTTCGAAGCGGTACGCGAGCGCGTAGGCGGGCCGGGCTGCGCGCTGGGATGGATTAGGTGGGCTGGGTAGTGCTTAGCTGCCGCGCGCGCTGTAGCTTTCCTCCTTTTTCTTTTTCTGTTTTACTTTTTTTTTTTACAGAAAACAGATTTGGAAGAAAAGGATAGGTTTTTGTTTAGGAAAAATTCCAGAAAAATTAGGTTAAGTTAATTAGAACATTAGCAAACAATTTCCAAGATTGGTTTGCAAAAAGTTGACAGTTAAAATACTGTTTGTATTTGAAACCATATTTGAAAGAATTTAAATATTAAATAACCCTTATTGAAAACAACATTTTTAATAGGGTTACCCCTAAGAATTAATGTGATTAAGGATTACATTTGTTTGGTGAATTCCATGGATTCAAAAGGGGTACTGATTTGAAATACATTTGGTTTGAATTTGAAGTTATTTGAATTAATTGATTGGATTAATGGTTTGATTAAAACCAACAATTTAATGAGTGATCAACATGGAATAAAATGGTTGTTTTCATTTGTTATTTTTATTCCAAAAGTTGTAACAGAGCAACTATGAAATAACCATTTGAACTTTGTTTGATGTTTCATTATGAAAACAAGATAAAACAGATGCAAAACAAATAATTAAACATGATGACATGATGCAATACTTGAATTAAAACAAGGAACAAAACATTCTAAGGGATATTTTCATACTTGGGATGTTACAAAACGCCCCCCTTGAAGGAATCGTGCCCCGAGATTCCTTACTGAGAAGTGAAAAGGTCCGGATACTTCTTGCGAAGATCCTCTTCGGTCTCCCACGTTGCCTCTTTATCGGAATGATGCGACCACTGCACTTTCAAGAACTTGGTGCTCTTGTTGCGAGTCTTACGCTCGGTCTCATCGAGAATACGAATAGGGTGCTCCTCATAAGATAGATCATCTTGCAGTTCAATTGAATCATGATCAACTGCACGATCTGGATCTTTGAAACACTTCTTGAGCTGTGACACGTGGAACACATCGTGCACCTTGGATAGTTTTTCTGGAAGCTCAAGACGATAAGCATTTTCTGCCCGCCTTGAGAGAATGTTGAAAGGACCAATGTATCTTGGTGCCAGCTTTCCTTTCACACCAAAACGATGAGTGCCTCTGAGGGGAGTTACACGGAGATATGCCTTGTCACCAGGTGCATAGATCATATCCCTGTGCTTGCTATCATAATAGCTCTTCTGACGAGACTGAGCAATCCTGAGATTGTCACGAATGATACGAACTTTCTCCTCGGCTTCCTTAACAATGTCAGGGCCTAAGAGTGAATGTTCACCAGCTCCAGACCAGTTGATTGGACTCCTGCATCTGCGACCATACAATGCCTCAAATGGTGCCATGCCTAGGCTTGCCTGGTAGCTGTTGTTGTAGGAGAATTCAGCATATGGAAGGCAATCCTCCCATTTCATGCCAAAGGAGAGACCACATGCTCTGAGCATATCCTCGAGAATCTGATTGACTCTCTCGACTTTCCCCTGAGACTGAGGGTGATAAGCTGTGCTGAACAGAAGTTTGGTGCCCAATGCTTCTTGAAAACTCTTCCAGAAATGAGAAGTGAAGATACTTCCACGGTCTGAGCTTATTTCCAATGGAACACCATGAAGAGGAACAATCTTTGCTGTGTAGAGTTCTGCTAACTGGCTAGCTGAGATAGTTTCCTTTACAGCAAAGAAGTGAGCTACCTTAGTGAGACGATCAATAACAACGAAGATTGCATCGTTGCCCTTTTTGGACTTTGGAAACCCAGTAACGAAGTCCATTTCAATCATGTCCCACTTCCACTCAGGAATTTTCAGAGGTTGGAGTAGACCGGCTGTTTTCTGATGGACTGCCTTAACACGTTGACAAACGTCGCATTCAGAAACGTATTGAGCAATTTCACGTTTCATGCCAGGCCACCAATACAGAGTCTTGAGATCCTGGTACATCTTTGTACTTCCAGGGTGAATGGATAGAGGAGTTTCATGAGCCTCCTTGAGAATGATATCCTTGAGACTTTGAATCTGAGGAACTGCAATGCGTCCTTCGAAGAACACAGTTCCCTTGTCATCAATTGAGAAGGACTTGAATTTATCATTGCCTTCCTTGATGTGCTCTACAATCTTCTTGATTTCAGTATCACGAAGTTGTTCAGAACGAATCTTGTCCTCGAGAGTTGGACTGGCTGTCAAGCTAGCAAGGTATCCTTGTGGGACAAGACCAAGGTTCAGCTTCTGGAATTCTTCATGAAGTGGAGGTTGGCTTTCCATGATCATGAGATTATTGCAATAGGATTTGCGACTGAGAGCATCGGCCATAACATTAGCCTTGCCTGGAGTGTAAGAAATGGTGAGATCAAAGTCCTTAATCTTTCAATCCATCTCCTTTGCCTGAGGTTCAGATCTGGCTGAGTGAAGATGTATTTCAGACTCTTATGATCGGAAAAGATTTCAGTTTTGTTACCCAACAAGTATTGTCTCCATTTCTTGAGGGCAAACACAACTGCTGCAAGTTCAAGATCATGTGTGGGATAGTTTTGCTCATGTGGGTTCAACTGACGTGAAGCATAAGCCACAACTTGACGTTCTTGCATGAGAACTGCACCCAGACCTTGGAGAGATGCATCGCAGAATATCTGGAAAGGTTTGGTAGTATCTGGGCCAACCAGAACTGGGGTGGAAGTGAGTTTAGTCTTCAGGAGGTTGAAACTCTCATCACACTGTGGAGTCCAAACGAACTTCTTGTCCTTCTTTGTGAGATCAGTGAGAGGTTTGGCAATCTTGGAAAAGTTTTGGACGAAACGACGACAATAGCTAGCCAAGCCAAGAAAACTTCTGACTTGCTTCACCGTCTTAGGGGGTTTCCAATCAACAATTGCCTTAACCTTTTCCGGGTCAATGGCTATGCCTTTGGCAGAGATGATATGACCAAGATATGCAACTTCTGGAATCCAGAACTCACATTTAGAGAACTTGGCATATAGACGATGCTCGCGAAGTTTCATGAGAGTGAGACGAAGGTGTTCTCCATGCTCTTCCTCGGATTTTGAGTAGACTAGAATGTCATCGAGATATACCACAACGAACTTGTCGAGGTATTCATGGAAGACAGAATTCATGAGTCTTGAGAACGTTGCCGGTGCATTGGTGAGACCAAAGGACATGACGGTGTATTCATATAGACCGTAACGAGTGGTGAAGATGTCTTAGGAATATCTTCCTTTCTGATCTTTATTTGATGGTACCCCATCCTCAAGTCCAACTTTGAGAATATTGAGGCTCCAGCAAGTTGATCAAAAAGATCATCGATACGAGGAATTGGATACTTGTTCTTGATGGTTTTCTCGTTGAGAGGACGATAGTCAACCACGAGTCTTTTTGTTTGATCCTTCTTGGCAACAAACAGAGTTGGGCAACCCCAAGCGGAGGAACTAGGCTGAATGTAACCTTTCTCCATGTACATATCGATTTGCTCCTTCAACAATTTCAGTTCAGGAGGAGCTATCTTGTATGGATGCTTAGAGATTGGAGCAGTACCTGGCTCAAGCTCGATCACGAACTCAACTGCTCTGTCCGGAGGCATCCCTGGCAACTCTTCTGGAAGACGTCAGGGAATTCACAAACCACCGGAACATTTTCAATTGCAGGAAGAGGTTTTGCATCAAGGTTGAACAGCTGAACAGAACTTGATCCATACGGAGAATAGACTATCTGGCCTGAAGTGTGGGAGAGAGTTATTGACTTTTGAGCACAGTCAATTTTAGCTTTGTGGGTCTTCAACCAATCCATACCCAGAATGACATCAATGTCAGAATTTCCCAGCAACATGAGTGAAGCAAGGAATATGCGACCTCCAATTAGGATTTGATTGTCCATGCTTATCTTGGAAGTCAACATTTGCGGTCCCGGAGAGTGAACATCGATTTGATTGCTTAGAGGAACCAGAGCTAGGTTGTATGCTTTTGCAAAGATCTTTGACACAAAAGAATGCGATGCTCCAGTATCAAACAACACTTTAGCTGGAATAGAGTTTACGGGTAATATACCGAGAACGACGTCAGCAGCTTCCTCAGCTTTGTCGGCCTTGATATGGTTCACCCTCGCGGTCCTCCCGACAGGCCTGTTGTTGGAGTTGAAGGCTTTAGCCGGGGGAGCACGAACCATTGCCTGGTTGGTGTTGGGGCGAGGAGGTGGTGGAGGTAGCTGCCTCTGAGTGCACTTATCAGCGTAGTGTCCAGTCTCCTTGCACTTGTAGCAAGTGACGACACGAGGAGGACCTGGCCTTGGCTGCCCCATTGGAAACCTCTGACCCTGCATCTGAGATGGGTTGGGTGGGCGGGGACCAAAGCCTGGAGAAGCTTGGGCATTTGGAGCCCGAGTGACAGCACCATTTGGCACCCAGATGCGGCGCTTCTTCGGAGGGGTGGTCATGTTGGAGGAGGAACCACCCTCACGCGAGTGCTTGCGCGACTCTTCGAACGCCTTGCGCCCATTCTCCTCATTGAGCGCGGTGTTCACGAGCTCCACGAAGTCCTTGCACTTGATGTTGGTGAGAGCGTACTTCAGTTCCGGGTTAAAACCTCGGCGGAACCTTGCCATCTTCTTGGCTTCAGTGGACACCTCGTCACCAGCGTATCGAGCGAGACGATTGAACTCGTTCTGGTAGCCGAGGACGTCCAGCTTGCCCTGTTTGAGAGAGCAGAATTCCTCACGCATCCTTTCCATGAGACCATCTGGGATGTGGTGCTTCAGGAAGGCATCCTTGAAACATCCCCAGGTGATAGGATAGCCAGCTCTCATGGTCTGGTAGTTCTCCCACCAGGTAGCTGCCTGACCCTTCAGTAGGTAGGTGGCATACTTGACCTTATCTCCTCAGCAACATGAGCTATCTCCAGAGCCCTGTTCATCTCCCTGATCCAGTCATCAGCATCCAGAGGCTCACGTGTTGCCACGAAAGCTCTCGGCCCCATGCTCAGAAACTCCTTGATGCTGACTCGCGGAGCATTCTGGTTGTTGTGCTGGTTAGCCTGGATCTGGGCCATCTGAGCCACGACCTGAGTCATCTGAGTCAACAGCTCCGTGAGCGGAGGTGGCTCAGGCGGGTTGCTCCTTGTTGGCGGCATCCTGAATAGACATGCATTTTAGCACAACAACAGAAAAGGATAGACTTGGTAACCGAAAGATAGATTATTCCGACGCATGAATAGATAACCAACAGGTACATCATCACATGTTCAAATACATCAGAATATCCAACAGACCAATACATGGTTCGAATGCCAAAGGATAACTAAACATAGCTAGGAATGGATACATCGGTACTCCCATGCTCATCACGCAGGACGGCGGTGAGTAGTACGACGAGAGATACGGTGCGGAGGAATCCCCCGGAAGTAGGTATAACGACGATCCACGTAGAGCGGGACTGCTCTGAGAGCAACTCTCGGTGTGGTGAAGTAGAAAGCGTCGTCTCCCTGTGCTCCAAAGCGGGGAATCCCAGTGTAACCCGGACCAAGGTCGAGAAGTGGACCTCTGATCGGCTCGTAACCTCCAGCATCTGGCAGCGGAAACCCAGCTGGCTGAGTGAAACGCGCAAAGCGCTCGTCTCCAACAAAGTCTGTGGTGTACGTAGCCAGACGAGTCAACGCCAGATAGAGCTGCTCCCTGACTGAGGCCAACTCCTGAGACAGTGCGGAAGCAACTGCGTCACTGTGCCTCACAAACTGAGCAGTGGTGTGCAGCCTGGAGCTATCAGACTCGTAGGTATCCAGGTTGCCGTGGAGAGTGAAGTGAACTCCCGCTGACGTGATGTAACCACGGGGGATGTGACGATAGATGGAATCATCAAACCCCCAGTAGTCAGCACGGAGGACGGTGAGACTCACGTAAGCTGCCTGCTGCACGGCCATATCCACTGTGGAACCTACTGCCTCGTAGCGGTGGACAACGCTCCTGCCATCATCCGACAGAATGTAGACGATAGCCTGGTAGTAGGTCTGGTCAAACTCTCGCTGCTGCTCGTAGACCTGGTACTCTGGTGCCCAATGGAACCCCAGATAGGTAACCATGTCTCTCAGCATCTCCGGATAACCGGCGGTGCTCTCACAGCGAGTCATCCGAACCACCTGCGGGAAGAACCTGAGATCCATCTGCAGATGATCTGGGAAGGTTTTGATTAGACGCCGGTAGAGAACTGATGTGGAAAGCAACAACAAGGTTCAACGGACGATAAGGATGTTGAAAAGAACAGGATATTGAAGCAACATCGGGAAACACGAGACCAAAAACTCCTGAGGTACTACGGAGAACCCAAAACACGTGAAATCCTAACTTGAAAGTTTAGGTGAGAACAGAAAACAACGTTGCACTTCCTTACCAGAAAAGGGTGGGTGGGTGGGGAAAGAAGAAAAATGGCAGAATTCCTACTCTCACGTTTCATTTTTCCTATATAGCTACAAAATAGTTTCTAGACTCAACTGCGACCAGTAAAAAGGGATCCTACAGGCAGACAGGCTCTGATACCATTTGTCGCACCCGGACTTCTATAGGATACTCACCGTACGAACTGAACAGTATTCTGATGGGATTACGGGGCTTTCCGGCACCCGCGTCCTCTTACGAGTAGGCCAACACTTATGTGTGACAACCCATCGCTACTGTTCACCGTCGATGTAAACTATCCTGTAGAAATCAGGACACTACCATTGACGTACTTCATACCATACACACATGGTACGTCAACGGCTTTGAACAAAAGGATAACACAACATGCCTCTACGACACAAAAGATTGAAATAAGTTGCAAATGGCCCTCACTAGGGCAGAGATAGCAAATACAATCATCCAGAGGACACATGTCCCAACATAGCATCATTACATCTCAGCGGAAGCATTCAAAGGGGTCTGAGTACAGACAAAATCCAAATAGGCTTAAGAAGCCGGAAACTGAAATAAAGACGGAGCCCATCCACGATGTCTCGGATCCTGCCCGGGTCCGCTAACTACTCGTCAGCAGCCTCGTCAAACTCCACGTAGTAGCCGTCACCTGGATCCTCGTAATCGTAGTCTGCGGAAACCACAGCCCCAAAGGGGTCAGTACATAGACGTACTGGCAAGCAAGACTCACAGTTCACCAAAGTATAGCCCGTCAACACAAGCACAGATGACTTGGGTTCAACGGAGGGAAAGGGGTATATAAAGATGCTGCAACTGGCTGCACTAACCAACTACAGAGATTCTATCACTTCCAACTATCAGAAAGGGGATAAGATCGAGTATTGTAACCAACTGAAAGATAACATCAAACAAACCCATCCTGGATCTCGCCCCTTATCCAAAGAAGCAATCCGAGGATAACTCACACAGTTGGATTAAGATGAAACAAGTTATTGTGACAATAATCCTATTACTAGTCAAGTTGTTAATCATGGGGTGTGAGATTGTGAATCATTAGGTTTAAGTTGTCCTGAGTACTTGTTAGCCAGTACTTTCACCAAGTTAACCATAACCGCGGAAAACACGGCTTCTCGAGAAGATTATCCCTGCAGGGTTGCACCAATTTGGCCGTACACGTATGAATAACCCGCCAGATGGGATGCCTCCCACCAAGCGGGGCACTCAACACAACTCAACTCTTCTTCGCATCAAGCCCAAAGCACCTTGGGCGCACGGCTAATCAAGCCCCGAAGAAAAGGGACCCTCATAGCACTCTAAGACCGTGTCCCCCTATATGCCGACTACGAAAGTTCCACCCTGCGCTGGGCTCGCAAAAACATGCATGCGGCAAATAGAAAGCACGAACTAAATGAGATGATTTGGACGAGATGCGAATCGAATCAAATTGAGGGGGGCGCCCATACTCGCTTCCCACATGCGGGTAGTGCGCTCATCATGGATCAGTAGACAAGACCCTTTTCCTATTAGGGTCGACACTAGCAGGCCTCAAAACCACACAGGGCCTCCTGCCGGTGCCTTATCATCAAATTATTATTAAGTAATAACATTAGCAGGATTGATTGACTGATTAAACATCGAGCCCCCAGAACATAATGAAAATAGTAACTGAAAGTAACGGGTAACAGACTCGAGCCAAAACAATCTAAGCATACTAGTAAGACACTGGCTCAATCAATAGGGTTGTAGGAGGGGTGGTGAGGCAATATCAGGGTTAAAGGATTCATGTGATAGGTTCGTAACAGAAATGACTACCACTAAGGCTAGCAAAAATAGACAACGGAAAGTATCGGTAACCAGGGTTGAAAGGAACACAATGGTTCATGTGAGTGATAACTTGCCTGCGAACTCAGCAGCCTGGTACTGAGCTAGATCCTCAGAAGGGGTGCTGTAAAGATCGTCTGTCTCAACGTCGTCGTCTATTCGAGAAGAAGCAAACAAACAAAACAGGAATGTAAACAATCATTATCATGGCATTGTGCACAATCAAGATGATGCATGACAAGTTAATGGTTGCATCAAACTAAACTAGCTAACATGATAACACAATTTAAATGGACCCCTATGCTATTGAGTGGCATATGGGAAAAGGTCCATGACTTAAGTGAGAACAAATGATTTACAACTAATTATTATGTGAAAGTTGTTAGCATGATGCATGCATGATGGTAACAACAAAAATAACAACAAATAACAATAATAGATGCAAGTAATAAAAGGGTTTAACAAGTTTTGGAAATTAGTTATTAAGTTTAGAAATTTTGGTTACTTAAACATGTCACACAAACAATTATTGTTTTCATCAATTCAAAGTGTGCAAAACAATTAACAAAATTTATATTTGAAAAGAACATCAAATTTTAGTTGGATTACATGTTTCAAATATTGAAATTTGAATTAGGATGAATTTATTATGAATTAAACAATATTAAACAAGTTTTAATTGAATTTAAAACAAGTTTGAATATTATTTGAATTTTATTTGTTCAAATCATAAATTCAAATTCACATTTGAAAAGTTCACACTTTGATGGTTTGAAAACATATTTTGCATGTTCAAAAATATTTTATTTTGAGCAAGTTATGATTTTTATCAAATTTAAATGAATTAAACAAGTAGTAAATTATTTAGGCAATTTAAATTATTCAAACAATGAAACAAATTTTATATTTGAATAGGATATTCAAAATGGTATGAAAAACATATTTTTTTTGCCTTATTTGGAATTAGTATGAATTATTTATGAATTATTGCAAATTACATTTGAATTACTCAAATTTGAATTTTAAATGCATTTTGAAATTTCAAAACAGGAAACAAAAGTTACCAAAAGGTAGACAATTGAATTTAGACTAGCACACATATTTTATTTTTAGTTTTTAGAGTTATAAAATAAAAGTTATAAGCAGAATGCTTTCAGGGACCAATCTGTGATTTAATTGGACCTAGATTTGATTACAGAAACTTTAAAATTCGTTTTATACACACTGGAAGCGTACACCAGTCGCTGCCAGGGGGGCCCCGTGGGCTCACTGTGCCCGCGTGGCACAAGAGTGACTGACGGCTGGGCCCTGCTGTCAGCACCCCAAGCGAAAAAAGAGGGGATTTAATCCCAGGTGCCAGGGATCGAACCCAGCACCTCGCCCTCGCACACAAGGGACTGAACCACTGCGCTGCGCTGCGGTTGTTATCTGTATACGCGACGCAGTAAGGTTGTATTTCAACACTGCAGTTAACTGAACCCAACTGACGCGCAGAACCTGAACTTCGTCAGAGATAACAGCAGCTGCTCGCCGGCGGGGAATCGATGGCCGTGCTCGATCTGGTGGTGCTGCTGTGGTGAGGATGGATGCGAACGTGTGCGCGTGTGCAGCAGAGGCACAGAGAGGGAAGGAGGGAGGAGAACGGTGGAGCTCACCGCGGGGCGTCGAGGAAGCAGGAGGTTGAGGTGGCGCGGCCGGTGGCGATGTCATGGATGGCGTCGCAGCTACCGAGGTTCTCCGGCTCCGCTCAGGTGTCCAACGTGGAGAGGGAAGAGTGGGGGGCTGGTTTCGGTGCTCAGCGAGGTAGACGGGGCGCTGCAACGGCGAGGAGCTAGCTAGGTTCAGTCATGGCGGCGGCGGTGGTTTAACGGGGAGGTTCAGAGAGGAGACCACGGCGAGGGAGAGATGGGTGGACGGCGGCGCGAAGGGGGAATGGTAGCCTAGGGTTAGGGGTAGGTGGCGCACTGCCCTAGGGCTCTTATAGGGGGCTAGGGAGCCTCCTGGCCGTCGGTGCCGTCGTGCTGCCGCCGTGGCGCTCGGGATGCGTTGCCGTACTTCTAACAGATGAAGCGCACGAACTTCGAAGCGGTACGCGAGCGCGTAGGCGGGCCGGGCTGCGCGCTGGGATGGATTAGGTGGGCTGGGTAGTGCTTAGCTGCCGCGCGCGCTGTAGCTTTCCTCCTTTTTCTTTTTCTGTTTTACTTTTTTTTTGCAGAAAACAGATTTGGAAGAAAAGGATAGGTTTTTGTTTAGGAAAAATTCCAGAAAAATTAGGTTAAGTTAATTAGAACATTAGCAAACAATTTCCAAGATTGGTTTGCAAAAAGTTGACAGTTAAAATACTGTTTGTATTTGAAACCATATTTGAAAGAATTTAAATATTAAATAACCCTTATTGAAAACAACATTTTTAATAGGGTTACCCCTAAGAATTAATGTGATTAAGGATTACATTTGTTTGGTGAATTCCATGGATTCAAAAGGGGTACTGATTTGAAATACATTTGGTTTGAATTTGAAGTTATTTGAATTAATTGATTGGATTAATGGTTTGATTAAAACCAACAATTTAATGAGTGATCAACATGGAATAAAATGGTTGTTTTCATTTGTTATTTTTATTCCAAAAGTTGTAACAGAGCAAGTATGAAATAACCATTTGAACTTTGTTTGATGTTTCATTATGAAAACAAGATAAAACAGATGCAAAACAAATAATTAAACATGATGACATGATGCAATACTTGAATTAAAACAAGGAACAAAACATTCTAAGGGATATTTTCATACTTGGGATGTTACAGAACTTGACAAGAAGAGAATCCGTAGATTGTCAACTCAACTACATCGCCTTGTCTATTCTTCAACAAGTCGTGGGTCCTAACCACATGCCTCATCTTCAACAATATTCCACCGCCAAGGAAACATGGGACGCTCTTGTCGTCATGTTCGTGGGCAATGAAAGCATGCAAAGGAATAGGTATGATGCCTTGAGCAATGAGGCCGAAGGGTTCTATATGCATGATGGGGAGAGCCATGAAGACATGTACCGAAGGCTCAAGAATCTTGCCACTGCATTCCACAATGTTGGTGCCAAGTACATTGATGATGCTTGGATCAAGAGTAAGTACATGATTGCTCTCATGCCATTTGAGCCCGTGGACTTGAAGAGCATTCAAGGAAGACATGACTTTGCTTCTTTGACCTCGACCCAAGTAATGCAAGAGGTGTTCTCCTATCAAGTGCAAACCAAGAATGCTCTTGACAACCGTGCTAGACCCATATGAATGCACAAAGGGGCATTGGTTGCTTTGAAGGCCAAGGTTGTGTCAAGGGAGGTTGAGTATGAACAAGAGTGACATGATTAATTGGCTCCATTGAAGGATCAATAATATGATCTCGTGCTCAAATATATCATTTCTCTTACCGTGCAAAAGTTTTGGAAGAATCCCCCCAAGGCCAAGGCATATGTTGAGGAGAAGACGAAGTCTCGCTATGGCAATGATGGGACTCAACGAGTGAGGTCTTGCTTCAATTGTCAAGATAAGCACCATTTTATTGCGGAGTGTCCCTATGAAAATAGAGAACTCCATGGTGGTAAGCTCATTTGTAAGGACAAGTCCAATGTTGCTTACAAGAAACCTCACTTCAAGAAGAAACCATTCAACAAGAAGTCCCCCACCAAGTTTGTGCTAGTGACTCAAGAGGAGTATGATTCCGGAAGTGATGAAGAAGAATAAACCACAAGTGAAGTGGACGCTCTTGCTATTGCTTCAACTCCATGATCTTCATCTCTTTTTGAATCCCCCAATGAGAATCATCCTCACCCAAATGCCAAGTGATTCATGGCTAAGTCCTCGGAGGTGTCACCTTCTCCCAACTCTAAGACCCCAAGTGAACTAGAAAATCATGCTAGTCTTAGAGTAGAAGATGAAATTCTCTCTTTGGAACGTTTTATGTCTAACATGCAGGGGGAGACCAAGAAGTACTTTGATCATCTCATGAGCCAATTGGGAGAGGCCCATGAATCTCTTGAGAAGAAAGGTAAGATTTAAAGAAGGGATGCAGATGAGATAGCATCTCTCTCCATGACTCTTGAGGAAGAGCGTGATGGTAGAGTTTCTCTTGAGGAGGAACTTGAATCTATTGAAGAGTCACATAATGAACTTGTTTCTAATATCACTAAGGAACGTGACCTTGAAATTGCTAAATATAAAAAGGCTAAAAAGGATAAGGTTGAGTTTGGTGTTGGTCATGGTAAACTAACCGAGGAGTTTGAAAAGCTAACCAAGACTCACAAGGCCTGGGAGAGTCAACAGTCTTCCCTCAAAGAGTTGCATGAACAACTTTAAACTCAACTTAATCAACTTAACAACCCTAGGGCCTCTACTTCTTGTGATCATGCAAATATTATTGAGGAAAATGCTAGGTCGAAGGAAGAGCTAGCAAGGCTCAAGGGCAAGGGCCCTCGAGTTGAGAAGGTTATGGCCTCTAACCCACAAGTGGTTGCCCCTATCCCACATGTGGTTGTTGCTAGAACATAGATGAGTTCTCCAAGGCAACAAGTGGGCAAGCAAGGTCTTGGCTATATTGCCAAGAAGAAGAACAAGAAGAAGAAGAGCAGGAAGAAGGCTAACAATGGTGCTTCGGGTGGTACTGTCATTAGGGACAACACTACTCGTAGCACCCCCGCACAAGCTAACAATGTTGCTTCAAGTAGTGGTGTCATGAGGGACAACACTACTCGTAGCATTTCCGCGAGAACTAACAATCGACACCATTTCTTATATGTTGATTATTATGGTGTTGTGCAAGCTAAATATGTTGGTCCTATTGAGGGTTACATTGACTATACAATTTGGGTTCCAAAGACCCTTGTTGCTAACATGAAGGGACCCTCCTCGGGTCCTAACTCTAGTCAATGATCTCTTGTAGGACTATGCTTCCGGTGGGTCTAAATGGATAATTGATAGTGGATGCACTAGTCATATGACCGGAAGCAAAGAACTTGTGAAGGAGTTGCGCCCAAATGATATTAATGCAACTGTCACTTATTGAGACACGCCATCATCTAAGGTATCAGGGTTTGCAAGGTTGTTATTGCTCCAGATATTACTATCATGGATGTCATGCTTGTTGAATCCCTTGGTTTCAATTTACTTTCGGTTCGTTCTCTTTGGAAGATGGGTTTCTCCGTGTTCTTTGATGAAAACATTGTGGTCCTTTTGAGGAGCAAGACTCTTGACGTCGCATACGTGGGATACGTTGAAAATGAGTTTTTCGTGGTGAACTTTTCGAAGTCTACCAACTCTCAATCAATGTGTCTTTTTGGAAAGGTGAACGTGGGGTGGTTGTGGCATCGCCTCTTATCCCATGTCAACATGAGAACTTTTCAAAGTCTTCACAAAGGTGGCCTTATCCTCGGACTAAAAGAAAATGTTTCCTTTTCCAAAGATCGTGTTTGTAGGTTGTGTGTTGAAGAAAATATGCATGATGCCGCCCACAAGGCCAAGACTATTATCTCATCAAAGAGGATCTTGGAGCTTCTCCATGTTGATCTCTTTGGTGCCGTGCCCGAGGCAAGTCTCGAAGGAAAGAAGTATTTCTTGGTGATTGTCGATGACTATTCAAGATACACTTAGGTCTATTTCTTCAAGTGCAAGAGTGAGACCCAACAAACTATCACCAACTTCACCAACCAAGTGCAACGTCAACATAGTGTGCAAATTATGGCCATTAGGAGTGATAATGGCTCCAAGTTCAAGAACTACACTTTGAATGAATTACTTAGTGATGAGGGTATTCGTCATCAATATTCCGCCACCTACACCCCTCAAAAAAATGGTTTAGCCGAGCGGAAGAACAGAACTCAATTGGATATGGCAAGGACAATGTTGGTGGAGTATTCTTCTCCCCAATATCTATGGGAGGAGGCTATTTCTACCGCCTGCCACTCCTCCAACCGCCTCTACATCCGCAAGGGCTTGGAAAAGACTCCGTATGAGATCCTCACCGGCAACAAACCCAACGTCTCCTACTTCCGTGTATTCGGTTGTAAGTGCTTCTATTTGATCAAGGGTGTTAGGTTGTCTAAATTTCAATCCAAAACTATTGAGGGTATATTTGTTGGTTACGGTTCCGAATCCCACACTTATAGAGTCTTTGAAAAATCATCGCTGATTGTCACAGAATCTTGTAGTGTGGTTTTCAAGGAAAATGATGGCTCCCAAGTGGCGCAATTTCATGTTTCTAATGTAGATGTTGAAATGCCTCAAGAAGCCATAGGAAGGATGGGTGTGGGATTTTTCCGCCCCATTGAGGGACACCTTATGGCGACTCGAGAAGTACTATGCTCTACTCAAGTGGAGCCATCCTCTACAATTAAAGAACAAGCCAAGGAGCCAAGTGATGCACCTAACCAAGAACATGTTGAAGACCCTCCTCTCATTGACCAAGTTAGTACGCAAGATGCAACCTATCCTATCATTCATGCTAGTCAAGTACAAGGCCAAGATCAACCATCCTCATCCTCCTCTCCTCAAGTTGACGCTAGTGTTGAAGATGTTGTTGATGATGATCAAGGCCAAGTTGGTCAAGACGGGGACCCAAATGATCAAGTGATTGCTCCTCGCAATAATGAGGCGATCGAAGCCCGTCATGCTAGAAGGATAAGAAGATCTTTGAAGCAAATTGATGCTTAACACAACAAAGTGTTAGAAGATGTTTAAGCTCGAAGATCCACAAGAAGGCAATTGGTACATTTTAGTGAGCATCAAGATCACATATATATGGTGAAACCAAATAAAGTCTTTGAAGCTCTTGAGGACTCCGATTGGGTTGAAGCTATGCATGATGAGCTCAATAACTTTGAGCGCAATAAAGTTTGGAAGCTAGTTGAGAAGCCCAAAGTTTGCCACAATGTTATTGGCACTAAGTGGATATTCAAGAACAAGCAAGATGAGCATGTCATTTTCATAAGGAACAAGGAAAGATTGGTGGCTCAAGTCTACACTCAAGTGGAAGGCATTGACTTTGATGAGACCTATGGTCCCGTGGCTTGCCTTGAGTCCATCCGTATCCTCCTTGCATATGCATATTTTTGCATAATTTCAAATTGCAAGAAATGGATGTCAAAAGTGCTTTATTGAATGGTCCACTAAAAGAGGAGGTATATTTTAAGAAACCTCCGGGGTTCGAGAATCTCAACTTTCCTAACCATGTCTACAAGCTTGATAAGGCGCTCTATGGACTTAAACAAGCACCACGTGCGTGGTATGAGCACCTTAGAGAGTTATTGGAAGACCGTGGATTTGAAGTTGGGAAGATTGACCCCACCCTTTTCACAAATAGGGTAAATGGAGAGCTTTTCATATGCCAACTCTATGTGGATGATATTATCTTTGGCTCAACTAACCAAACTTTTAATAATGAGTTCTCAATGCTTATGACTGACAGGTTTGAGATGTCCATGATGGGAGAGCTTAAATTCTTCCTTGGCTTTGAGATCAAGCAATTGGATCGTGGGACTTTCATTTCTCAAGCCAAGTACACCCAAGACATGCTCAAGAGGTTTAATTTCCAAGGTTCAAAGATGAAGCCATCTCCTATGCCAGTCAAATGCCACCTCAAGCACAATCCGGATGGTAAAGATGTGGACCAAAAGTTGTATCGTTCTATGATTGGTAGTTTGCTTTACCTTTGTGCATCTAGGCCCTATATCGTTTTGAGTGTAGGTATGTGTGCAAGTTATCAAGCGGCCCCTAAGGAAATCCACATAGTGGCGGTCCATAGGATCTTTCGGTATTTGGTTGATACCTCAAGGTTTGGTTTGTGGTACCCAAAGGGGGCACAATTTTCTCTCAAGGGCTACACGGACTCGGATTGGACTGGTGATCAAGATGATAGGAAGTCTACTTACGGGGCTTGCAAATTTCTTGGTAGGTCCTTGGTGAGTTGGTCTTCCAAGAAGCAAAATTGTATATCTCTCTCCACCACCGAAGCCGAGTATGTGGCGGCCGCTAGTGCTTGCACCCAATTGCTATGGATGAGGCAAACCCTCAAAGAGTATGATGTTCACATGGAGAAGGTGCCTCTAATGTGTGAAAATGAAAGTGCCATCAAGATCGCCTACAACCCCGTGCAACACACAAGGACAAAGCATATTGAGATTCGTCATCATTTCATCGGGGATCATGTGGCAAGAGGTGATATTGAGCTAGCATATGTCCCCACCAAGGATAATCTCGCGGACATCTTCACAAAGCCTCTTGATGATGCAAGATTCATGTTCTTGAGGAATGAGGTAAATATCATTGATTCTAGGAGTTTGACTTGAAGATCTTGCACACACCCCTATAGTTGATACGTGTTTGGGTTTAGGTGTAGGCATGGACATAGGGGGAGTGTTATCCTAACACATTGGGTTCTCCCTCCCCCATTATGCTCAAAGCAAAAATTCATTGTTATCTCTCTTTTTCTAATATTGAATTATGAGCTTCAATGTCGTGTGTTGGCCATGCACCCAAGATATATCTTCGCGGTGTCATAACATAATATCTTACATGGTGGCTTAGGCCACCGACCTCTTCTCTTGAAGAGTTGGTCGTTGTTGGTTCTTATTTGGTTTTATTTGACTTCTTTTTGAGTCCTTGTTGTCGTTTGGGAAACACACACTCTCTTTGCCTTATTCGAGTTTTGTTTTCCTTGCAAAAGCTTGAGTGTGTAGTACCATCTCAGTTTGAGCTCTAAACCCAAGCCTATTGTTTTCCCCCTTAGACAAATTCTGCTCCGAAAACTTCTCTTTGATCTCTTGGCGGAAGGAAGAAACTCGCTAGTGCTACTACTGCCAGTTGCATCGGTACTACCGCTGTAACTAATAGTAGTACCCAACGCACGGTACTACCGGGCGTCGTGCATGGTACTGCCGCTACAGGAGTTCATGCTCTGCACAAACCCCAGGAGCGGTACTACCGCCGCGGTACCGGTAGCACCAGGTGGGCGGTACTACCGCTACCACAACAGTACTAACGCTACGGTGGGCGGTACTACCGCTGACCACAACATTACTAACGCTACGGTAAAAATCTGTGGGGTTAAATACGGATCTGGGAGAGGGAGTTACCCCTTTTACCTCCTCTCTCCCTCATTCTTTCCCCACACCGGATCTAGCCGTCTCCACTTCGTCCATCTGTCGGGGAGGGTTCTCTCCAGCAATCGAGTGCTCCTCTCACGTCGGAGGAAGCCCGGGGGATCACCTCCAACCTCTTCTCCACGACTATGAGCTCCGGTAACCCATCCAATCTCTCTCCCTCGAGTTGATCTTGCGAGATGAAATTGCTTAGGGTTCTAGAGATCTCCTAGTCTAGAAGTGGTTAGACGTGTTTCCTAGTTGAGTAGATTCCCTAAGACTTATTGGTGCATTTGTTCTTGCTTGGAATCGGTTGTTCCTTTGGGTGCCATAGCCGATCCTCCAGCAGCGGTACTACCGCTGGCAACAGTGCGCGGTACTACTGCTATGGCTGGGACTGCTGGAGACAGCGGTACTACCGTGGCCCCCAGCGGTACTACCGCTTCCTGGAATTTTTGCACTTCTAATTCTTTTGTGAATCTCCTCGTAAGATCATTTTTATTGAAGTTACCTTACCTCACTGCTACCCCCTATGCTATATTAGGTGAAGGTTCTAGTGGTTCTTAGGGTGGAGGTCGCAAGCGTGCGACTAAGAGGACTCGGAAGAATCCCTAAGAAGGTGAGACTCCAGAGGTGATGCCGCAGGGAAATTTGACTAGGAGCCAAAGGTCTGTAATGATGAAATCTCAGGCTGCCATGGACAAGTCAGTTGTGCACATGCCTGATGATCAGTTTCGTAGAGAGTGGAGAACCAACCCATACACCAAGCCAAGGGATCCAAGGGCTAATGAGTGCTTCTGGACTCGCTTCCAGGAGCGTATCTTTTATGAGGAGTGCCCGCAGAATAGCAACAAAGTGGTCACTCAATTCTCCATCAATGTTCCTTTCGTGAGATCTAAGATGGATTAATTTGGTGAGGCTCTGGAGGTTAGTGAGGAGTTTGGTCTTCTGGATTTCATTAAGATCAACGAAGACTATTATGAGCATGTCGTGGGAAAATTCTATGCCACACTCTATTTCCATACTGATGAGAGGAGTATCACCTGGATGACCAAGAATCAAAGGTTTTCTGCCTCTTGCATTGAGTTTGCTACTTTGTTGAGTCTGCAGGACTTTGGTGAGGTGCCTGATGTTGCTTTCTCCTCTACCTTCTTTCGGGTTCCCTACCCGGAGAGGACCATGGATCCTACTGAGATGTATGATTTGTATATTATGGGTCGTGCTATGGTTGGACTTTCTAAGAATCTGCTGCCAGTTTATGATATCCTCCACCGGATCTTCAGGAACACTCTTGATCCTCGAGTTGGGAACTTTGATCAGATCCACGACTCTCTCATTGAATTGATGGTCCATACTCATAGGCATTGTGGTGATGGTCTTAGGCTCGACATCATGGATATCATATGGAATGAAATGTATAATTCTGTGATGAGGAGGAGAGTTCCAGTCTTTGCTGCCCTAGTGTTAAAGCTTATTGCTGCTACTTGGCGCGGTGCTCGGCTCCCTAATGCTCTCTTGGATAATGACCACGAGCTCGCTACTCACCGTGTCAAGGAGCTTCGGGTCAAGAAGCATGACTCTCCTGTGCTTGGTCCTGAGGACCTTGGTCCTGACACAGATGGCTCTAGTGACTCAGACTTTGGGATGGAGGGTAGAGCTCAGAAGAGTGGCTTTCGCAAGTGGATGACCGAGACTCTGAAGAAGGTGTTCTGTCGTGAGATTGACATGGAGAACAAGGTTTATCTTGCTCATGTGCATAGAAAGAAGGAATGTCAGCTATCTCGTGATAGATTTTCCCATCTTGGGGTACCTGTTCGTCCCGGTTACGAGGATAGGATCACCTCCTCCAAGGAGTGGAAGTTAAATCATGGTGGATCTTGGGTGGATCCTGACCTTCTTGATCATGCTACCACTTCTCATGAGCCTTGGACTCGTGGTGATACTGAAGATGAGGTGGAATATGTCAACTCGGAGGACGAACATGGTCTTGGAAGCCCAGAAAGTGCCTCTAACCCCAACGAGTGACCTCCAGGGACATTAGCATCGCCTCTTCCCTTTTAGGTGTCTTGATGCCAAAGGGGGAAATATTTCTATTTAGGATCGCTTTATCGTTTTCTTGGGGTTGTTGTGTCAAAATTTGGTGTTGATGTTCTTGTGGTGTGTCCCGTACTTGTGCTATTTGTGTTGAACCGTTTATCTTGTTGGTTTATGGATTTTATCGTTTTATCTATTGTGGCAAGTATTCCTATTGTGATATCTTTTATCCTGGCTAGGTATCTAAAAGATAGGGGAGCACACATTCTAAAGAGAACAAAAGTTTGCCTCAACAACAAACATTCTTGATGTATCACTTGCTTCTCTCAAGAAGTGCTTCATCTAAATTTTTAGACCTCTCTTAGTGGTGTTGTCATCAATCTCCAAAAAGGGGGAGATTGAAAGTGCATTTACATTTTGATCTCTCATATGTTTTGGAGTTGATAACAACAGTATTAAGTATCTAACCATGCGTGTAAGTTATTTCAGGAAATCTCTTTTCGACGCAAAAGGGAAGAGTGTTGAAAGACATTGCCACCGAAATTGACTCAGCCCAGCGGTAGTAACGGTGACTTTAGCGGTAGTACCACTCTGCCTAGCAAGCGGTAGTACCACACCTAGTACCGCCAGAAGTACCGCCAAAGTGATTTTGGCTACTGCATCCAGCGGTACCTCAGCGGTACTGATATAGTAGTATCGACATGACTTAGTCAATGAGGAGCAATGCCTCTCGTGGCGGTAGTACCGCTAGCGCCAACGGTAGTACCGCTCCTTCCAGGGCACGGTAGTACCGCTAACAGTACCGGTCAAAGTATCGCCAGCGAGATTTTGCTCGCAGTAACCATCACGGTACTAGAGCGGTAGTGCCTTAGTACTACCGCCAACCACTTTGATTTATTTTGAATAGGTGGCCAGTGGTAGTACCGATGGGCACTAGCGGTAGTACCGCTGCTGGAAGTACTGCAGTGCTTCCGCGTTAGTACTGCCTGCATCCTGTAACTGGGAAGCTACAGTACCGTGTTGCTTACCAGGTGGCGGTAGTACCACTGGCCCTAGCGGTAGTACCGCCAGGCACGAAAAGTGTCAAAAAGCTAGATTTGGGGAGGGGGATATATATACCCCATCCCCTTCTTCTCTAAAGAATTGCTCGAACCAGCATTGAAGACAAGCATTTATTGAGCCTCCAAAAGCTAGATTTCTCCCAATCCCTCCACCCAAACTCGTTGATACTTGGAGGATTGAAGGAGAAGACCCCGATCTACATCTTCACCGAGCCGATCTTCAGTTCCCCCTCATTCTCTAGAGGGATCTAGTCTAGGGTTTCCTTGTGGAAAACCTAGACTCCATTGCTACACTTGTTGGTGATTGGTGATTGTTGGGAGCCCCCAATTTGGTTGTGTGTGCGTGCCCCAAGCTTGTTTGTAAAGGATTCGATTCCCGCCTCAAAAGGGATCAATTGTGGAAGGTGGACTAGGCCTTTGTGGCGGGGTTCATCGGAGAATAGGGTGAGGCCTTTGTGGCATTGAGTAGGGCTTCGTGGTGAGCTCACACCCCTCCAACGAGACGTGCTCCCTTAACAAGGAGGAACTCGGGAATACATCGTGTCTCCGTGTGATTCATATCAGTTACCTAGTTCCCTTCCTACTTTACTCATGCTTGTATTGTGTTTGTGCTTGTTCTCGTCATATAGGTAAATTCACCTTAGTTGCATTTTCTAGAGAATTTACCTTTGTGCCAAGCCTAATCTGGAAGAAAAATTAAAATTGGTCGTAGCACCTATTCACCCCCTCTAGGTGCCCATAAATTACTTTCAGATGATCATTCAAACTTTTTATGAAGGTCTTAATTTTTCTTCAAGAAACCTTTTGGATTCAGCTGTTGGAGGAACCTTTATGTCCATGACCTTGGGGTTAGCAACAAATCTTCTTGATGATATGATGGTAAATTATTCTGAGTGGCACACTGAGAGAGCTACAATTGGTAAGAAGGTAAAGTCTGTTGAAGAAACCTCCTCTTTGAATGAGAGACTTGATGCTATTATGTCTATGCTTGTGAACGGCCATGCTCCTATTGATCCAAATGATGTTCCTTTAGCCTCTTTTGTTGCTCAAGAAGAGCATGTTGATGTGAGTTTCATTAAAAATAATAATTTCAACACCAATGCTTATAGGAATAATTTTGGTAGCAACAATTATAGGCCATATCCTCCCAATAATAGCAATGCTTATGGTAATTCCTACAACAACAAAAAAAGTGTTCCATCTGGTCTTGAGAACATGTTTAGGAATTTTATTAGTACACAAACTGCTTTTAATAAATCCGTTGAGGAAAAGTTTGGTAAAATTGATGTTCTTGCTTCTAAAGTTGATAACCTTGTTTCTTAAGTTGATTTTATGAAACTAAAGGTTATGCATCATGATGTTAAACAAAGTAAAACTTTGAATGCTATCCAAGTTCGAATTAATGATAATGTTAGAATGTCAGCTAAATCGCATGCTAGATAGGAAAGAGAAGATGAAATAGCTAGAAAGAATAATATAGCTAATGTTTGCACCATTACCACCACTAGTAAAAATGAAGCTTCTCATGCTATAAAACCTTCTACTATAAATGTTAAAGTAATTGGTGTTGGAAACACTCCCACTTCTGCTAGTAAAAATGTAAAACTGCCTGAAACTGATGAAATTGTTCCTGATAAAAGTGCTGATATTTTAAGAAATATGGGAAACAATGGTCCCATTATCTTTGATAAAAACGGTCTTGACTTTGATGATTGCAACATAACTGAAGTGATTAATTTCTTACAAAATCTTGCTAGTTGTCCTAATGCTTGTGCTATGAATATGGCTTTCACAAAACACATTACAAATGCTCTCATGCAAATTAGAGAGGATGAATTAAGATGTGGAGCCTCTATCCCTAGGAAGCTACATCATGGTTAGGAACCTATTATTAAAATCAAAGTGAATGATTTTTATTGCAATTCTCTATGTGATCTTGGTGCTAGTATCTTTGTTATGCCCAAGAAACTCTATGATATTCTTGATTTACCACCATTGGAACCATGTTATTTGGATATGTTAGAAAGAAACCCTTGGGGAGAGTTGATGATGTTCTTATCATGGTTAATACTACTCTTGTCCCCGTTGATTTTTTGTCCTGAATATTGAATGGAATCCTTCTTCGCCAATTGTTTTGGGAAGACCTTTTCTTAGAACTGTTGGTTCTGTTATTGATATGAAAGAAGGGAATATTAAATTTCAGTTCCCACTCAAGAAAGGTATGGAACACTTTCCTAGAAAGAGAATGAAGTTGCCTTTTGATTCCATTATTCAAACAAGTTACAATTTGGATGCTTCTTCACTTGAAAAATACTTGATTCCACTTTTCTGGGCCTAGCTAAAAGACCTTAAAGAAAAGCACTTCTTGGGAGATAACCCATGGTTTTATTTTTGCCTTGTTTTTTCTGTTTTTTTAGTCAAGACGTTGTATACTTCTGTAGAAACTCCTTTGTATATTTCTTTTCATGTTTTAGTAGTGCAAAGTAAGGTTTCTGACGAGAGTTGGAGTTGGTTTTCGGATTTCTGCGCAGGAAACGGATTTCTGATGTCCATCGTACATAATCGTATAAAATCCTGGAAGATCATAATGATCTGAATTTTTTTCACTTATTCCTCAGCAAATTCTGCAACTTTTTTGTTCTTTAAGTTTTTCTATCTAAGGAACGTAAGTGCCTCAAAAAAACTCTTCTTTACAGACAGTTCTGGTTTTGACAGATTCTGCCATTTTTCTTGCATTTTCTCTTTGCGATGTCAAGTGGATTCTTTGCTTCACTGTAAAATCCCTGATTTTTGAAAAGTCCAAAAATCACTAAAAATTGAAACTTTTTGTTTTCATGTTATGCAAGTCACCAAAAACAAAAACGAGATGCATGCAATAAAAGGAAACAATACATATTACAATGAAATTGAAATTACCAATCCAAATATACCTCTATTCCATAAACCCTAAAACCTTCTCAAAATGATTTTTTCATTAGATAAAGAAACCCATTTTATCTTTAGCAAACTTTATTACATAAAATGTTTTCAATTCAAATATTACTTTGAAAATAGTTTATGGCAACAAAAATCAAAGATTTATAACCCTTAATAAAGTTTAAGCCTAAAAAATATTTGATGAGATTAAAATATTTTAATCGCTTTTAGTTGTTATTCCAAGTTTTAAGCATAAAGTGGTATTCATAAAATATTTTGCTTTGAAAATAACATAAAATAGGACTTGGAAACAATATTATGACTTCGGGTTTTTCCTACACATTTTTATTAAGTCACTTTAATAATTATTAATTTTTCCCATTTTATAAAGAGCATTAAGTCACTATTAGTGTTCACTCATATTTTAAAAAATATAAAAGTATGAAAATGTATTTAAAAGACTATCAAAAATATTAATTGACAAGTAGAATGTATCTTTAATTTTATAAGACCCAATTTCCATTTATTTACATTTTCTATTTTAAAATTTGTATTAAGTACTATTAGTGATTTAATTTTAGTTACAAAATATAAAAATTAAATTGTGTTCGAAACATCAAAATAATGTTTCTATTCGGTAGATAATTTAATTACAAATTTTTAGAATTTTGAATGAGGTTGTTTGGATTTATAAAACAGAAATTATAAGAGAAATAAGAAAAGAAAAAAAGGGAGTGATGACGTCAGCATGACGTCATCGTCGTCTTCAACCTGTAACCGAAGGAAACTCGAAACGCATGTCTTAATCCCGCGTTGATTGCTCGCATTTGAAGCCACCGTTTGATGCGTAGTTTCCTCCTACTTAAATCCCTCCTCTCCTCTTCATTACCCCTCTCCTTCACCTTCCGTTTAACCCTCGAGTTGGCCACAATCGTTCACCGGAGCCACATTTTTCTGCCGCCGTAGATCTCCGATCCCGGTGAGGTAAGCGAGCTAGCACCGCTTATTTTGGTCCCGTACGAATCCCCGTCCCCTTGCGCCCCCTCCCTGACTACTGTTTCGAATTTTTGGCGCAGATATTCCGCCGCGCCGTGCACTCCCGTGCATCGCCGGAGCTCGAGCATTATCCGTTCGTGCCGCGCCGCCATCCCGTGGAGAAAGACCAATAGACACCGACACCATCTGCATCGCCGCGTCCCGCTTTGCACCGTCATCCCCTTCGCCGTGCTTGGAGATCCACAGAACGCCACCGCCGTCGACGCCACAGCCTCCGCCGCCTCGGATCTTCACCGCGCCGACGATTGGAGCACCACCGGAGTCAACAGAGGCCATCATCGAGTCCAGGGCGTCGACTTGCCCCTCCTGGACCACTCCCAGAGCCCAGAGGTCCACCGGAACGCGCCACCGTCGAAATCACGTGAGCACCGGCCACCGCGACTTCATTTCCGACGAGATCCGCGCCGCCCAGTGAGTCCCTTTTGATCCGCACCGTTCGATCTAGATCTAGTGGCTGCAGACAGATCCACTTACCGAACCGGTACCAGCCAACCACAGCGCGCCTCGTGTCGTCCAGTCAGCAGCGCGGTCTTTAGCTTAGCGGTCGCTCAGTGCAGCGCGTAAACAGCCCAAGCCCAATTCCTGTCCATCGGCCCGCGCGACAGATAAGCCATTTTCGGCCCAACTGTCTCTGGAATTTTATTTCGAATAAAAATAGGAAAACACTTTTGCAGATTAGTCCCTAGAACTTTGAACCATCATAACTTTTGATCCAGTTAGCCAAATTTAGCAAACTTGGACTTTTTGAAATCCCCTGGCTTTGTAGAATCTTTTAGCTCTGTCCAAATTCAAATTTGACTAACTTAAATTGGTCCAAATTTAAATATGCTTGTTTGATGAATTTTGGCCTAATTCAAATTATACAAATCCAAAAATTGCAAATAAAATGTTTTTTGAAACCTTAGAATGTGTACTTTCATACCTCGGCCCCAAAATAATTTTTGAAGAAATTAAAATTGAATTTATAATTAAGTGGTATAATTGGGTAATTTTGACATAGATTTAATTCTATAAATAATTTCAATATAGTTCCTTTTGCAAAATTGTTCCATTTGATAACCTTGAACCAGAGCCATCTTTGCCCAACCATTTTGGACACTCTTGGACCATGACCATGTATTTTGTTTTATCCAAACTTCCATCATAGTAGTCCACCTAGTTGATTAAGTATTAGGGTTGTTTCTATCATTGTTTACCTTTGTTGTTATGGCTATTTTGGAGCCAAGACCAAATCCCTAGTATGTGTCAATCACATATAAGACCAAGTAGTGAACCTTAGACACTAGTACCTTTGCTTTCTATCTACTCCTCCACTCCCCATGCTTGCTTCAAGATTTCACCAAGTTGGGATTTGTGAGAACCATGAAGTGCAATGGAGGACTTAACCATCTAGAGATTTTTCAACATGAAGATAGAAGAAGACCAATGAAGGACTTAGAAAATGAACAAACTTCAGAAGCATCTCCAAGAAGTGGAAGCACTTGAAAACCAGAGAAACTTCCAGAAGACTAACCCCTATCTCTCTAAGTCTTTTTCCTTCCCCTTTTCTATTCTTCTCCTTTCAACTTGATGGCAACATGAAGAGAAACAAGGAATATCATTGAAGAAATGAATTAGGCTCCACAACAATCTGAAGCATACTCCATCAAGTGCAAGTACATGAAGAAATGAAGAAGAAGGCTACACCTCCCATTCTATCCTCTTGTCTCATTTCTCCTCTATTTTGACTTAGTGATATTTTCACATTTGTTAAATAAAACACTTAGTTGTGACCACACCACTTGGGAAACAACTAGTGAGAAAACCATGAATACTATCAAGACCAAGAGAAGCACCACACCAAGGAAGGAAACAACTTAGATGGCATGATGATGATCTTCAAGAAGGCAATCACATGAGGACTAGAAGAAATCCATACAAGTTGAAGAATAACAAGTTATTTTTGTCCAACCATTGACCCAAATGGAAAATTCCAAAGGTTTTAACTTGTTATATCCATTATTCTGAAGTTAGTTGAACCTAGACCTACACTAAACCAAAATGGAAAGACTAACTTAGAGTACTCAAATGTTTTTATGAAATCAACTAAGTTTTACACCTTGTTATGTGATTCTTTAGTTGAAATAGTGAGATCACCTTGGTGAACTCTTGGAACTTCCTCGACAAGTATGGTTATAATAAAGTTAGTTTTCTACAAACTCAACCTAGTCCTTCCCAATGTATTGAACCATTATAGAATGAATCTTTCAAAACTCAAACCTTAACCCTGTCCTAGCCAACTTGGTTACATCCCTTTTTCCATGATTGTTGCTTTGTATGTTTCTTCACTTGTATGATTGTTTGGTAGAATGTTTGTTTATTTTGTTATTGTGTTTTCAATGAATATATTATACGGAGAGCAACGATCTTTTGTGAAGAGAGTGTGATATCTTCACCCACTTCAACAAGGCAAGTAACACACCATCAACTACCCATTATTTTATATATGCATTAGTTGTTTTTGAGTAGTATGCATGATAGGCAATTTTACTAAGTTATATTATGCTATGCTATTATCCTAGTAGTGTGTATCCATCCCTTATACCTTGATATTTTATAGCCTTTGAACTTAGTAGATGCTATGCAATGTTAAAAATTGTTTATTAGATGTCGAGGAAAAATTCTACGTATAACATTCAATGAAACACCTGGGTGGATTTTGGATGTGATTGGTTTATGTTGAGTGTTTCCTCAGGGCCCTTGTCTAAGGGTTATTCCACTTGAGGTTGTCACTTGAGGATGGCCACCCAGGAACAAAGAGATTACTATGTCCTTCTAAGTTTAGTAGCTTCCCGTGCAGCCTTTAGTCATATGGGCTCTGTCTTGATCAACTAAGTTGAATGAACTCACTAGGCTTACCAGCAGATGTAGCATAATTATAGGTGGAACGGGTAAGGCAAACGGTGGTGGAATTTCTTCTGAAAGATCTCGTCTCAATCTTCTCCTTTCCTTAATGCACTCAGGGTGTATAGGATGTTTGGGCTGATTTGAGTCTGAAGGTGAAAGTGCACAAACTTTACAGAATCAACAAACTAAGATCTTAGTCGTGTCCCTGGTTATGGACAACTATGAGCAGCTGGACAAGGATTGACGGAAGAATCTCATCATCAATTTCAATAAGTAAAATTTTGACCAAGTGAAGAGTATTGTGGTGCTTGGATCTCAATCCAATGTTGCCACCCCGTTGAAAAGAAAAGTTTGTTTTACAAAAGAGATAGGACAAAACTGGCTTTATGCAAACTTAGCCTAAACTCCACTCAGCCAAATAAGCATGTAGTATTAGTCTTGCCATTTATATCCACCATAGTGTTACTTGCCAATACATTAAATTGTATTGACTCCCTTGTGGCTGCATATTCCATATTGCAGATGTTTCTAAAAGACGAGTGAGGATTTCTTTTAGGATCTCGAGACTATCGCCAACATGTTTTGGCCGTGGCACATGAATAAGATGGGCTCAGTGTTGTACTATGTCTTCCGCTATATATCCTTGTTTTCTGCTAGTCTTCTAAGACTATGCAAGTTGTAATACTATTTTGTAAAGACTGGATCATGCGATGTAATAGAATTTGATGCCTTTGCATGATATTTCATTTTGTACTGTGGTGCTAGCAATTGATCTAGGGACTAGCACAATAACACAGATATTCCATCTTTATTAAAAGTTGGGATGCTACAAAATGGTATAAGAGCATTGTGGTGCCTGTAGGATTCGAGACCCTTAGGTTTGGAAGCCATTTTTATCATGTTATTATCTCCTTAGAGTATTTTGGATCCTAGCGGCATAGTGAGATGAAGCGGCCCGGACAACTTTACGTGTCCACGGACACGAGACCGTTCCCTGATTGGCTTGCGGGTGCATTGTCCTTCTCACTATAGTGAATATCCAATGCGACAAGTTGTTAATAACTCATTGATCACCCTAGGATTGAAAATTTTCTATTTTCAAACTGTCTAGAAACAAAACAATCATCTTAATTCTTCTCATATCATCTCATCTATTATTCACCTTCAATATTTTCTAGATGACCTCCCTCTTCAATACCATCAAGAAAGGAATGTTCATGACCATATTTTCACCACATGAAGACCTACACTCAAGATTATTGAAGAACTTCAAGAAAAACATAGACTTCACAACAATCAAGAACACCTCAAGACATGGAGAGAGGAATTTGAAGAAAACTCAAGAAGATATAGATGAGACCACCAATCTAGTTACTTTATTAGAACAACGTTAATGTGTTAGTCCATTGATCATACCAATGCGTGTGGTATGACAATATTAGTTGTTTTCTAAAACCTTGATGTTTGGTGTGATGAATGTGTTGCTATATGTTTGTTATGTGTTGGTTGCAAGATGAATTTTATGTTGGGATAGTAATTTCTTTAGTATCCTTCTAATCTCTACTCTTCCATGCTAAGCCAAACCAAAACCCATTTACCAACCATAGATAACTACCATATGAAGTGCAAGAATAAAACCTTTCGCCCAAGAATATCAAGACTAGTTCTCTATAGAGACACAAGCCATACAATTGAGGAATATGAGAGATTTTAAGATCCTTTTGTGTGAAGGAACAATCACATCCATGATCAATGCCAACTACATCATAAGGAGAAGCAAGCCAATCAGAAAGTGAAGAAAGACAAGTGAACCCTAAGTTGCATGAGCTATGAAGATTTCAGAGCCAACTACACCAAGAGAAGAAGCAATGAAGAAACACAACTATCCAGTTTGTGTTACATAAGAGTTTTACGCAACCCAATAGTATGGGATAACGATAGTTTAGCTCAGGTTTGTCTTACAGATTGGAAACTTTCTGTTATACAAGTGAGGTGACCTAGTGTTATTATACGAGATTCACCAATCTAAGTACAAGGTAATGATGGATTGCAACATGGATTGACCCCCATGATGACTACTCACATTATTTACTTTTGCTATGAGGAATGTTAAATCTGAGTGATGTACCTATTAGAAAGACGACGATGTTAAACCTGAACCATAGAATGGTAGAATACACTAATGACCCTATGTTAGTGTTACTCAAAATGTACTATTTTCGGTAAGGATCAAGCCAACCTTGGAGGTATCAAGCAAAAAGAAGATTCTGCCTACCATGAGAGTTTCGTTAGAAATAGCACGGTGTTTGCATTCAAGGAAGACAACAACAAGATGGAAGATATTCCAAGAACATCAAAAGACCAAGTTGAGAATGACCCAAGGACTTTTGAATGACCTAGAGAGTGACCTCTTAGTGTCAAAGGTAGTTCAACATACCTATGTTGGTCTACATCTCTATCGTGAAGGAAAATTCTACTCAAGCCAATCTCAAATCAATCTACACTCCAATCTAATGAAAATAGACTACCCACAAAAGTTCCTTTAAGGGTGGTAGCCCACCCAGTTGTTCTGGAACCTAGTTACCCAAACTTAATATTTCTTTCTATCCTTCCCAAATCTCGGGAAGAGATTTCTTTTAAGGGTGGTAGTCTGTAACATCCCTGATTTTTGGAAAGTCCAAAATTCACAAAAAATTGAAACTTTTTGTTTTCATGTTATGCAGGTCACAAAAAACCAACGAGATGCATGCAATAAAAGGAAACAATACATATTACAATGAAATTGAAATTACCAATCCAAATATACCTCTATTCCACAAACCCTAAAACCTTCTCAAAATGATTTTTTCATTAGATAAAGAAACCCATTTTATCTTTAGCAAACTTTATTACATAAAATGTTTTCAATTCAAATATTACTTTGAAAATAGTTTATGGCAACAAAAATCAAAGATTTATAACCCTTAATAAAGTTTAAGCCTAAAAAATATTTGATGAGATTAAAATATTTTAATCGCTTTTAGTTGTTATTCCAAGTTTTAAGCATAAAGTGGTATTCATAAAATATTTTGCTTTGAAAATAACATAAAATAGGACTTGGAAACAATATTATGACTTCGGGTTTTTCCTACACATTTTTATTAAGTCACTTTAATAATTATTAATTTTTCCCATTTTATAAAGAGCATTAGGTCACTATTAGTATTCACTCATATTTAAAAAATATAAAATATGAACATGTATTGAAAAGACTATAAAAAATATTAATTGACAAGTAGAATGCATCTTTAATTTTATAAGACCCAATTTCCATTTATTTACATTTTCTATTTTAAAATTTGTATTAAGTACTATTAGTGATTTAATTTTAATTACAAAATATAAAAATTAAATTGTGTTAGAAACATCAAAATAATGTTTCTATTCGGTAGATAATTTAATTACAAATTTTTAGAATTTTGAATGAGGTTGTTTGGATTTATAAAACAGAAATTATAAGAGAAATCAGAAAAGAAAAAAAAAGTGATGACGTCAGCATGACGTCATCGTCGTCTTCAACCTGTAACCGAAGGAAACTCGAAACGCATGTCTTGATCCCGCGTTGATTTCTCGCATTTGAAGCCACCGTTTGATGCGTAGTTTCCTCCTACTTAAATCCCTCCTCTCCCTCTTCAATACCCCTCTCCTTCCCCTTCCGTTTAACCCTCGAGTTGGCCACAATCGCTCACCGGACCCACATTTTTCTGCCGTCGTAGATCTCCGATCCCGGTGAGGTAAGCGAGCTAGCACCGCTTATTTTGGTCCCGTACGAATCCCCGTCTCCTTGCGCCCCCTCCCTGACTACTGTTTCGAATTTTTGGCGCAGAGATTCCGCCGCGCCGTGCACTCCTGTGCATCGCCGGAGCTCGAGCATTATCCGTTCGTGCCGCGCCGCCATCCCGTGGAGAAAGAGCAATAGACACCGACACCATCTGCATCGCCGCGTCCCGCTTTGCACCGTCATCCCCTTCGCCGTGCTTGGAGATCCACAGAACGCCGCCGCCGTCGACGACACAGCCTCCGCCGCCTCGGATCTTCACCGCGCCGACGATTGGAGCACCACCGGAGTCAACGGAGGCCATCATCGAGTCCAGGGCGTCGACCTGCCCCTCCTGGACCACTCCCAGAGCCCAGAGGTCCACCGGAACGCGCCGCCGTCGAAATCCCGTGAGCACCGGCCACCGCGACTTCATTTCCGGCGAGATCCGCGCCGCCCAGTGAGTCCCTTTTGATCTGCACCGTTCGATCTACATCTAGTGGCTGCAGACACATCCACTTACCAAACCGGTACCAGCCAACCACAGCGCGCCGCGTGTCGTCGAGTCAGCAGCGTGGTCTTTAGCTTAGCGGTCGCTCAGTGCAGCGCGTAAACAGCCCAAGCCCAATTCCTGTCCATCGCCCCGCGCGACAGATAAGCCATTTTCGGCCCAACTGTCTCTGGAATTTAATTTCGAATAAAAATAGGAAAACACTTTTGCAGATTAGTCCCTAGAACTTTGAACCATCATAACTTTTGATCCAGTTAGCCAAATTTAGCAAACTTGGACTTTTTGAAATCCCCTGGCTTTGTAGAATCTTTTAGCTCTGTCCAAATTCAAATTTGAATAACTTAAATTGGTCCAAATTTAAATATGCATGTTTGATGAATTTTGGCCTAATTCAAATTATACAAATCCAAAAATTGCAAATAAAATGTTTTTAGAAACCTTCGAATGTGTACTTTCATACCCTCTGCCCCAAAATATTTTTTGAACAAATTAAAATTGAATTTATAATTAAGTGGTATAATTGGGTAATTTTGACATAGATTTAATTCTATAAATAATTTCAATATAGTTCCTTTTGCAAAATTGTTCCATTTGATAACCTTGAGCTAGAGCCATCTTTGCCCAACCATTTTGGACACTCTTGGACCATGACCATGTATTTTGTTTTAGCCAAACTTCCATCATAGTAGTCCACCTAGTTGATTAAGTATTAGGGTTGTTTCTATCATTGTTTACCTTTGTTGTTATGGCTATTTTGGAGCCAAGACCAAATCCCTAGTATGTGTCAATCACATACAAGACCAAGTAGTGAACCTTAGACACTAGTACCTTTGCTTTCTATCTACTCCTCCACTCCCCATGCTTGCTTCAAGATTTCACCAAGTTGGGAATGTTGAGAACCATGAAGTCCAATGGAGGACTTAACCATCTAGAGATTTTTCAACATGAAGATAGAAGAAGACCAATGAAGGAATTAGCAAATGAACAAACTTTAGAAGCATCTCCAAGAAGTGGAAGCACTTAGAAGAAAACCAGAGAAACTTCCAGAAGACCAACCCCCTATCTCTCTAAGTCTTTTTCCTTCCCCTTTTCTATTATTCTCCTTTCAACTTGATGGCAACATGAAGAGAAACAAGGAATATCATTGAAGAAATGAATTAGGCTCCACAACAATCTGATGCATACTCCATCAAGTGCAAGTACATGAAGAAATGAAGAAGAAGGCTACACCTCCCATTCTATCCTCTTGTCTCATTTCTCCTCTATTTTGACTTAGTGATATTTTCACATTTGTTAAATAAAACACTTAGTTGTGACCACACCACTTGGGAAACAACTAGTGAGAAAACCATGAATACTATCAAGACCAAGAGAAGCACCACACCAAGGAAGGAAACAACTTAGATGGCATGATGATGATCTTCAAGAAGGCAATCACATGAGGACTAGAAGAAATCCATACAAGTTGAAGAATAACAAGTTATTTTTGTCCAACCATTGACCCAAATGGAAAATTCCAAAGGTTTTAACTTGTTATATCCATTATTCTGAAGTTAGTTGAACCTAGACCTACACTAAACCAAAATGGAAATACTAACTTAGAGTACTCAAATGTTTTTATGAAATCAACTAAGTTTTACACCTTGTTATGTGATTCTTTAGTTGAAATAGTGAGATCACCTTGGTGAACTCTTGGAACTTCCTCGACAAGTATGGTTATAATAAAGTTAGTTTCATACAAACTCAACCTAGTCCTTCCCAATGTATTGAACCATTATAGAATGAATCTTTCAAAACTCAAATCTTAACCCTGTCCTAGCCAACTTGGTTACATCCCTTTTTCCATGATTGTTGCTTTGTATGTTTCTTCACTTGTATGATTGTTTGGTAGAATGTTTGTTTATTTTGTTATTGTGTTTTCAATGAATAGATTATACGGAGAGCAACGATCTTTTGTGAAGAGAGTGTGATATCTTCACCCACTTCAACAAGGCAAGTAACACACCATCAACTACCCATTATTTTATATATGCATTAGTTGTTTTTGAGTAGTATGCATGATAGGAAATTTTAGTAAGTTATATTATGCTATGCTATTATCCTAGTAGTGTGTATCCATCCCTTATACCTTGATATTTGATAGTCTTTGAACTTAGTAGATGCTATGCAATGTTAAAAATTGTTTTATTAGATGTCGAGAAAAATTCTAAGTATAACATTCAGTGAAACACCTGGGTGGATTTTGGATGTGATTGGTTTATGTTGAGTGTTTCCTCAGGGCCCTTGTCTAAGGGTTATTCCACTTGAGGTTGTCACTTGAGGATGGCCACCCAGGAACAAAGAGATTACTATGTCCTTCTAAGTTTAGTAGCTTCGCGTGCATCCTTTAGTCATATGGGCTTTGTCTTGATCAACTAAGTTGAATGGACTCACTAGGCTTACCAGCAGATGTAGCATAATTATAGGTGGAACGGGTAAGGCAAACGGTGGTGGAATTTCTTCTGAAAGATCTCATATCAATCTTCTCCTTTCCTTAATGCACTCAGGGTGTATAGGATGTTTGGGCTGATTTGAGTCTGAAGGTGAAAGTGCACAAACTCTGCAGAGTCAACAAACTAAGATCTTAGTCGTGTCCCCGGTTATGGACAACTATGAGCAGTTGGACAAGGATTGACGGAAGAATCTCATCATCAATTTCAATAAGTAAAATTTTGACCAAGTGAAGAGTATTGTGGTGCTTGGATCTCAATCCAATGTTGCCACCCCGTTGAAAAGAAAAGTTTGTTTTACAAAAGAGATAGGACAAAACTGGCTTTATGCAAACTTAGCCTAAACTCCACTCAGCCAAATAAGCATGTAGTATTAGTCTTGCCATTTATATCCACCATAGTGTTAATTGACAATACATTAAATTGTATTGACTCCCTTGTGGCTGCATATTCCATATTGCAGATGTTTCTAAAAGACGAGTGAGGATTTCGTTTAGGATCTCGAGACTATCGCCAACATGTTTTGCCTTTGGCACATGAATAAGATGGGCTCAATGTTGTACTATGTCTTCCGCTATATATCCTTGTTTTCTGCTAGTCTTCTAAGACTATGCAAGTTGTAATACTATTTTGTAAAGACTGGATCATGCGATGTAATAGAATTTGATGCATTTGCATGATATTTCATTTTGTACTGTGGTGCTAGCAATTGATCCAGGGACTAGCACAATAACACAGATATTCCATCTTTATTAAAAGTTGGGATGCTACATTCACGAAACATCAGTGGCTGTAGCTAATGTTTAAAAGTATCAATAGCACTTGTTCCATACAGAACCAATGAATTTTTAATTTTTGTACTAACTTTCTAATGCAAATCACTGTTTGAGTGATATATCTGATCAAGAAGAGTGCAATGTCAAAGCTTGGGGATGCCCCCTTGGTTCATCCAAGCATATTTTTAGAAGACTCAAGCATATAATCTTGGGGATGCCCAAGGAATCCCCTTGTTCATCAACTTTCAATCAGGGCACTTCTCGTGAAACTGTTTTTTTATTCGGTCACATCATATGAAGTTTATTTGGAGCGTCTGTTTGTTTTTCTTTTGTTTTATTTTGTTTTCCTATGTTTTATTTTGTTTTCCTTGATGTAATAATATAGTTGGATACTATCATTCTTTCTTTGGGAGAGATATATGCTCCTCTTTTTCGTTTGAATACCCTATGTCTCAGTCGACAGATTTTTTCTTAAGTCCCAGTCAATTTTAAAAGGTGCAACTATAGTTTTAAAAAAGTGCAATTGCACTTTTGTAAGCAGAAAAGTGCAACTGAACCCGTTGCACTTTTCTATCCACAAAAGTGCAATTTCACTATTTTTTGAACTGTGGTAGCACTTTTCTCAAAAGTGATCGAGACTTAAGAAAATCTCAGTCGACTGAGATTTAGCAAAGTTATGCTAGTATTCTTAGTTTTCTTCTAGTTGCTGCAAAAATTCCTGTTTAGCTCTTATTTTCATTGCATCTCTTATTCAGATCTGTAGCATTTAGAGAGTTTTTTTTAAGCATGTTTTCTATGGTGCTTGTTGGGAAAAGAAACTGCTGCTCGAGGTATAATTTTAAACGGTGCAAGTAGAAGCTTGTATAGACTATGGCTCGAACTTTTTCATATCATGCTAGATGTTATTTTAGTTTTAAAGCCTTATGGTTATTGAGTAGCATGATTAGCCTCAAATAGCTGAGAGTGTTTAATGTGCCATTGAAAGAATCATGAGTTGTTCTTGTCATATTGAAGCATAAATTTGTGGTGTTCTCCTTTGAATGATTTATTTGGTTGACTTGGCGCATGCTCACACTATGTTTATGACTATGATCCAGTCACGAATAGCCTCCATGATAATTTAGTTTTTGAACTTGTGGTACCACTTATGCTTTGATTAATGATGTTTATGTCGCTATGCATGATTATGGCTCTTATGCTCTCTTGATTTGTCGCTCTCACTCTTTTGCTAGCCTCCACCTGTACTAAGTATGAGCTCTACTCGTGCATCCAAAATCCTTTAAACCAAAGTTTTTCCCATTGTGTCCACCATACCTACCTACCTATGGTATTTAACTGCCATTCCAAAGTAAATTGCTCATGTGTTACCTTTAAAAACTTCAAAATTACTCCTGCTTTATGTTCCGGTTTTTGCTCATGAGGACGTAAATAGAGAATATTTATATCACTTGTTGATTGGATTTCACATCGTGGACTAGTGGCTTCATCCGCTTATCCAGATGATAGAAGAGCTGGAAGCGGGGTTCCCAGCCCCAAAATAATACAAACAAATTCTCTTCACTATTTTTGCCCCCGATTTATCAGTCAAAGCATAATTGTGTAAACAAAAGAGAAAGAGGGATGACCTTCCACACCAGTTGCGTCCTTCACCAGGGAGCCGCTCTTGTGAATCCAGTTGACTTGTGACATATTGTATTTTGTGTTTACCATTCGTTGACATTAGCATACATCTCCCAAAATATAGACATTCCTCCACAAATGTCAAACTTTTAATACCTCTGTTTAATTAAATAAAAGCTCTAGCACATGAGTGATTCCTTCTTCCCTCTGCAAAGGGCCTTTCTTTTACATTTATGTTAAGTCTCCATCTTCTAACTTTATGCACAGTTTAGAGAGCATGATTGCCATTCTGAGTTTTATGTGCATTTTTCCAAGAAACATTATTAATTGATTCATGATGTGTTATTGCGTGTTCTCTAATTATTTGTTCTAGTCTTCCTCATTAACTTTGAAGGTGTCCTGGCATTTATGTTTTCCCCACTCTTAAGGACTAGAGAAATATCACTTTGACATGTTTTCTCTATACTTGAAACAAACATATATCTTTCGTTGCATTGTTATCCATGATCTTTTATTTGAGTTACTTCTCATGATGCAGAGTGATTGCTCTGCTTTATTATTAAAGTTATATTTATCATGCTTGTGTTAAAGTTCTATGATCTCAGCTTACTTATGCATTTACATTATTGATGATCAAGTTTAGGTTGGTAGCATGTCACCTCAGAAATTAGATGTTTTTATCGTTTACCTAGTCGAGCAAGAGTAGGAACTAAGCTTGGGGATGTTGATACAACATAAACGTATCCTTAATTGCTGATGCTCCATGTTGTTTTCTAATTGTTTCACACATGTTTGCTATACACTTTATGACATTTTTATCGATTTTCCAGACTAACCTATTGACAAGATGCCATAGAGCCATCTCCCTTTTTTTTGATGTTTTTAGTTTCAGAAACGTTGTTCTGCAAATATTCTCGGAATTGGAAAATTCGAAGCTCGAAAGTCTTAGAATTCCCGAAGGTTCCACGGAGTCCCGAAGGGACCCGGAGGGGGGCCTCAGGGGGCCCACACCATAGGGCGGCGCCCCCCTCTTGGCCGCATCGGGGGTGGTGTGGGGAACATAGGCCTCCACCGCCTCTGCCCTTTCGCCTATTTAATACTCCCGAGACATAAACCCTAAAAAGATCCCACTTTTTTCCAAGAAACACCTGAGGCTGCCGTCACCGTCATCCCGAGACTAGGAGGGTTCTGGAGCTCTCCCCGGCACCCTGGCGGAGGGGGAAATCATCACCGGAGGGGTCTACACCACCATGCCCTCCTCCGAAGTGATGTGTGAGTAGTTCATCCCTGGACTACGGGTCCATATCAGTAGCTAGATGGTTGTTCCCTCCACTTTGTACCTCATGTTTAGATCTTGTGAGCTGCCTATCATGATCAAGATCATCTTTATGTAATGCTACATGTTGTGTTTGCTGGGACCCGATGAATGTTGAATGATATGTCTTCTGGTTATAAATCTATCATGTTATCTCCGAGCATATGTTATTTATGATCTTGCATGCTCTTCGTTATTAGTAGATTCTCTGGCCAAGTAGATGCTAGTAACTCCAAGAGGGAGTATTTATGCTTGATAGTGGGTTCATGCCTCCTTTTTATCTGTGCTCGAGTGACAGAAACGTGACGGACGGAGGATGTGTTGTTGACATTAGGGAGAAAACAACAATGCTTTGTCCAAGGATGATGTTATTGTTTACATTACACACTTTCCTTACTGCGATTATCCGTTGCTTGCAACTTAATACCCAATGTTTGTTCAGATGATATTCGGAGGGTGGATTTTTTGTCGTAGATGAAGTTGGATTACGGTCTATGTATTTTGTTGTAATGCCCGCTTGAATCACATAGTAATCTTGATGTCTTGGATATGCACTACGGTGCAGCCTCCATTTTTGTCAATTGCCCAGCTGTAATTTGTTCACCACACATGTTATTACCTTTCACGGAGAGATACCACTAGTTAACTGTGGACCCCCGGTCCTTTTTCCTTATACTGAAAAAACACCTACTGCTTTCATACCGCTCTCATACTATTCCTACTGTTTTCCTACTATTTTCCACACCATACGTTTAACCTCTTTGTGTTCACCAAAACCGGTGAGATTGACAACCTCACTGCTTTGTTGGGGAAGAGTGATTTGATTGTGTTGTGTACATTCCATGTTGCTGCTGAATCGGTAGTGCGCCCTACCACCTCAGCTGCATCAACCTTCAGAGATTGCTTGTCCTCCTACTGGTCGATTCAACCATGGTTTCTTTTCTGAGGGAAAACTTGATGCTACACTCTTCACACCTTGCGCTTGGGGTCTCCCAACGAGTGTGTGTCTACACACCATCATATACTAAGGAGGATTTCATTGCTAATAAACATGGTAATGAAAGAGAGCCTTGGGTACAAAAAGCAATGCTTTTACTAATAAGAAACACAAATCAAAGGAACAAGAACATTATAACAAGTTTTGTGAGGGGATGAAACCTCTGTTTTTGCAAATCCCTTTGACCGGTGCTATTAAACTGCCTCCTTATTCTAAATATGTGAAAGATATTGTATCCAACAAAAGGAAAATCCCTAATGAGGAAATTTCCACTATGCTTGCTAATTTCTCTTTCAATGGCAAGGTTCCAAAGAAGCTTGGAGATCCTGGTATTCCTATTATCCCTTGTTCTATTAAAAATAATTATGTTAGAACTGCTTTATGTGACTTGGGAGTTGGAGTTAGTGTTATGCCTTTCTCTCTTTACAAGAGGCTCTCTCTTGAAAATTGATACACACTGATATATCTTTGCAAATGGCTGATAAATCTACTACTATTCGTGTTGGTATATGTGAGAATGTTCATGTTCAAGTTGCTACTAATTGTTTGATATTAACTGACTTTGTTGTGTTGGAAATGCCTGAAGATGATAATATATTTATAATTCTTGGGAGACCTTTTATTAATATTGCATGGGCTGTTATTCATTGCAATCAAGGAAAAGCAACTTTTAGTGTTAATGATAAAGAGCATATTGTTTATTTTCCCAAGAAGATTGATAGAAGATATGGTTTAAACTCGGTTGAAAATATTGAGACCATCAAGATTGGGGATTTTTTTTGTCCCATTCCAGCACCACCAAAAGAATATGAAATTATTATGATTGGGACTATGTCTAACAAGGTTGAGGTAACATAATTAGTTAGTTATTAGCAAAGTTTTGCTTCATATGAAAATTATTCTGGTAACAAGACTTGATCACCCTTGTTAACAAAATGATTTTAAATGAAGTGGGAAATGTTTTCACCTTCCCCATTATGTTTTCACCATGTTTACTTCTGTTATCAGCTTACTACTTTAGTACAATCATGTTTTCCATCATCTATATTCATGTTTTCACCGTGATTACTATGGTTATGCATGTTTTCACCGCCCATACTTTTGTTTTCACCACTTCCACCTTTGTTTTCTTTGGATATTTTTCCATTGGAGTGTCGTTGAACATCTGTAATTCTGGTTTTGGTTTTGTTTTCCACCTTATCATTTTTGTCTTTCTGGTTTTTATTAATTATTAAAATTCAAGAAAAAATATAATTAATTTTTACGTAAAAATGAGGCAGAGAGCCACCTGGGAGACCCCAGGGGGACCCACCAGTCAGGCACACCATAGGGTGGCGCCAACACATGGTGCGGGCCCCCTGGCCCCCCACTAACTCTCTCGCCTGCGAAAGTTCCTTCTGTCACTTCCCAAACCCAACAAATTTCCTGTAACCTGAGTTCTTGTTGTTCTTCCTCGAGATTATTCGATCTCTTTGCTCAGCCAATCATTTGTGCTAACATTTGGTGCATTTTCTCTCCGGTATATGACTCCTCCGAGTATCCAAGTAGAATTTTTTTTTAGCGAAGTATTTCTTGAGTATTTTGGTACTGTAGGTGACAGCTTATATGAGTTTGCATGCTTCATTTGAGTAGAAATAATGTAGTTTTGATGCATGTTTAGATCTCCTATAGTTCCCTATAGTATTTTCGACCTTATAGTTGCTTGAAATTAATTTTTGTGATGATTGTTGAAAAATTTCAGAGATGGGTAGTCATAATTTTGGAGAGATATTTAGGAGTGATGCTCCTAGGAGGACAAGGCCCTCGTGCTCATCCACTTTAGTGAGGCCATCATATAATAAAGACCTTATTGCACCTAGTATTGACGATGCGGGAGGTGATGGTATCTCTAATCCCTCTAGCTTTCCTTGTGTTACATTTCTAAGAAGTGCAAGTCTATTAGATGAATTTTTAATGCTTATTGAAATAGTTGGTTTAACCAGCTACATCAAGGATGAAACCCTTCAGTATGCCGCTCTCACAAGAACTTTTGTTGAGAGTTTTAAATTTCAGAACACACATTTTGGTCCATTTGTTGCCTTCAAGTTATATAGTAGTTCTTTTTCTTTTCCCTTGGAGACTTTTTGTGCCATTGTAGGTATCAACGCTTCCGGGGCAGCGTGCAGGATTCAAGATGAACCCGCAGATCTTGTGGTGCTCTATCGAGAAATCACCAATGATGATGGCTGCTCACCCCAGCGTGGGAAGATAAGGAACATTCAACTTCCTGCTCTCAGATATTTTACTTTCTATATTGCTACTAGTATCCTTGGTAGGGAGAACACTACCAACATTTCTTGTTATCATCTTGCTTTCGTTGATGTTGCGCTTAACCATAGCAAGAAGTACAACCTTGGTGCACTTGTTGCACGCCGCCTAGCTGCTAAGGGGCCCATTTTTGGGGGCATTATTGCTACACGTATAGCAACTGCTCTAAATTTTTCTATTGCTCCTGATGATGAATTGATTGCTCCCTATAGACTCAGCCTCGCTGCCATGAAGTCTCATTAGTTTGTCACTCCTAACTCTACTGATGATCCCTTAGTATATAGAGTTTTATATATGGATGGAGATGAGCGGAAAGTTATTTTGCCGCAGCCTGTTTTGTTCAAAATTGACAGGTAACCATGGTCGCGCTCCAAGGAGGAGGTAGACGAGCATCTGAGCACTATGGAGTTTTACAGGCAGCGGGAGAGGCGAGACGCGGCTCCCGAGGACAACAACACACATTACACCGGTGCATCCTCGATCACATATCAGGAGGAGGGTTCCTCCTCAGCATACTACGGAGGCGCCACCTTATGGTCCCCTTGGTGATTGATCTCCACATAGTCCAAAATCCTAAGCTTGGGGGGAGGTATACCGACATCACACTCATTTATACATCATGTTCGGTCGGTTCATTGTATATCCATATTTTCGTTTCTTTCGTTTGTTTTCGTTTTCTTTCGCTTCTTTCATTTTTTTATCATTTTGTTCTTGTTTTCCAAAACACAAAAAGACCAAAAATATTTATGTTGTTTCTATTTGTTTGCTTATTTAGTTTCTTTTGTTGGCTTGCTTGCTTTTCTCATTTCGGTTTAGTTTTCAAAAATCCAAAAATATTTTGCTTTGTTTGCTTGCTTCTTTCTGTTCTTGTTTTAATTCGAAAATCCAAAAATATTTTTTTTGTTCTTCTTTGGTTTTGTAAAGTTTGTTGCAGATTTCACCGGACTTTTGTGTCTCCGTTGGAGCTTGATTATCATTCTATATTATTCAATCCACAAGTGAAGACCAGTAATGACGATTTACGACAATCCAAGTTGTGGTGAGAGGCTGGTATGAACTCTATTTGTTTTATTATTGTACATATACTCGTCGTGTGAACATGCTTAGTCCGTTCATGTAAGGTATATTTTATTTAATTGATGCTTGGTAGTTCGTGCTCTCACGTGTTAGTTCCATCTTATTAATATAAGATAGCATGTCGTATGCATGTTTGCTTGCATTGCTTTATTCATAGAATGGTATGCCATTGTGGTATATATTATTTAATTGATGCTTGGTCCCTATGATTGTTTCACTTGGATCGACTTGGCACATGCCCATGCATGCTATGACTGAAAACAAAAAGTCACTTAAGCCTCAATGATTTATTTTTCCTCAAAGTATTTGTATCATTTTTATGCCCGTGTTAATTTTGTTTTGTCGCAAGCATGATTGTGACAATTGTTGCTCTCTTGATTGTCGCTCCCCCACCTGTACTGGGAATGAACTCTACTCATGCATCCAACTCCCAAAAACCAAAGTTTGCCAATTGTGTCCACCATACCTACCTATTTATGTGGTATTTAACCGTCACTCCAAGTAAATTTCTCGTGTCCTACCTTTAAAACCTGCTAAAAATTATTCCCGTTTTATATCTCTATTTTAGCTCATAAGGACGTAAATAGATAATCTTTATCTTACTTGTTGATTGGATTTCACACCCTGGACTAGTGGCTTCATCCGCTTATCCAATGATAGAAGAGCCGGCAGCGGGGTGCCCAGCCCCAAACTAATACAACAAATTCTCTTCACTATTTTTGCCCCTGATTTATCAGTCAAAGCATAATTGTGTAAACAAAAGAGAAAGAGGGGTGATCTTCTACCCAGATGTGTCCTTCTATGGGATCCGCTCTTGTAGAGTCTAGTTGGCTTGTGACATACTGTATTTTCTGTTTAACATTCGTTGACATAAGCATACACCTCTCTAAAAAATGTTTTCAATACATGTCGAGACATCGTAGTAGAGTTCATAGACGGGGGTGCCATGAGTCTACGGGTAGAGACGTGGGGGGAAGTGGTAGTACGACAACCAGGAACACAAAATTTATTTAGGTTTGGTACGGCGCAACTAGGCGACGTTCCTACTCCTGCAATCTCACTAAATCATGGCTGAATCCTGAAGTATACAAAGTACAATGTGAGTAGGGTTTCGCTAATTCGGCGAGGATCAACTTCTCGGCGATTTGGCTTCTAGCTAATTGTCTCTGTTCTTCTCTCCCGTCCGGCTTTATATAAATAGCCGGGTTAGGGCTTACAGAAAGGAAATCTAGAAGACTACGGAAATTATCTAACTTGGAAACCAAGAATCCGCCTTTTACTACAAGCCGCACAACTTTGGGCCGTGGTCCGGGTTCTTCTAGAATCCGGCTTATGTGCGTCATCTTACTGGGCCACCTAATAGACTATGATCCATTACCAACAGGCCACCCTGGTAATCCGGCTCTTAGGACAATGCCGGATATACCCCTAATCGGTATATATCCGACAGTAGCCCCCAAGAAGGATTGAGACTTTATTCTGCCACCTTTCGTCAATCTGTTCTGAGAAATGTTGGCGCTTTGTCTTGATTCTTCTTTTTCCCAAAACTTCGTAACACATAACTCGGATTTCACCAAAATCCGGCTTTTCTTCCACGAGCCTTCGTGGAGAAGGAACTTCGTGACGTCAGCGATAAAATCGTGATGACATCACGGACGTTTGGGTTCAGTCAAAACCCTGCAACGTATCTCCTCACAGATTCTTCCGGGAATCGAGGAGGTGGCACTTATCACTTTATCCATTCATTCCCTGGAAATCTTGGACGTGACACGCGCAAGGATCCAACGGCAAAAATAGCCGTTGTAGACAATCTCAACGCATTCACGGCTATAAATAGCCGCCTCGGTTCCTCCGGATTTCCCTTCCGCTTCCACTTCTCCTTCAAGCCCCCAGCGCCATAGCCACAGAGCTTGAGCTCGATTTGCGAGAGTGAGCAGAGAACGAGCGACAGTAACTTCCCCGGAAAAAGCCATTGGAGGATCCGGATCCTTGTCGCGCCGCCCGAATATGACCATCGGAGGATCACCCCACGCTACGGAGGAGAGCTCCGTAGCCCACGACATACACATAATCATGAATGATATTGACCCTGTGCTGGATTCTCCCGGCCGCCCCACCGAGAGCGCGCCGGAGGTAAACGCCGGTGATTCGGCCCGCGGGGATCTTCCTCCCGTGGCCGAAGACATACCGTCGTCATCTTCCGTGCCTACTCCGCCCCTCGCCACTGAGCCTGTGGAAGAAAACCTCGCTCGCGGCGGTGAGGAGCTCGCCATCCTGGGCGCCGCCGGAGCCGAAGAAGACGCAGAAGAAAATTCCGGGAATTGGAGCCACTGCAATGTGGTTCCATCCCTTCTTCCGTCAATGGAGACAAATGGCGGTACGAGGAGGATGACTCCGAGCCGTTGCCGAAAGCCGGAGAATGGGTTCTTGGCCACTACAACATCCAACCACATAACCTTCCACCAAACTCTATTCTCTACCTTGCCGGGTTTCAAGCCCTTTTTGAAGGATACTTAGGAATAGAATCTAGGTTAGACTTCTGGCAATATTGTTTCGGGGTTAAACGAAACCCTTCTAAAGGTGTTCTCCTCACTTGTGGGACCATATCCTTCACCCTCTATAGGTTTAGGAAGGACTGGTTCCCCAAGATCTAAACCTCGGAATCCGTCAAGTTTTGGACGGGTTCCTTCCTCTATCATGAAGATGTCCTGTTTCCTGGAAAGGAGACAGGAATTCCACCTTTCAAAAATTCCGCTGCTACCCCCCCCCCCCCAAGATAATTGGGATGTAAAGGCGGTCCAGACTCTGCCAACAGATCTGATGAGCATCAAGCGGCGCATAGCCAAGCTTGTATCCGCCACTCCTCCTCTCACCGGCACATACACAATTTTGTGCTGGCTCGGACGGTGTATTCAGCCATTATCCTATCGCGGAAAACGGCTAATGTGCGAATACTCGGGCCCGAAGGACACGATGAGGACAACAGACAAGGGTTTTCTGAAAAAGGTCTTCAAGAAACGGCTGAATCAATTGGTCTCTACTCGAGACCAGTACGACGAAAGGCGAGAAATGTATCATGCCGGGCATCCAGCTCCAAAGGTAAACTTTTCCCCCTTTAGGAAAATTTCTCGTTTTTCATTTTTCTCGGATGTTTTTGTCTTACCCGGACCTTTGTCCTTTTTGACAGATTACAACCCTTCCTGATTCAGAGCTTGCCACTGACGCTGAGTTGGACGCTTTGTGTGCCAACTTTGCCGGTGGGCGGAAGCGCAAGAAGCCTTCCACCACTCACGAGGTCATCAACCTTGACGGCGTTCCCGTCGCAACATCCAGGTAAAAATTTCCCGGGTTTTTTTCCTATGGTTTTTTTTGCGTGTATTTTTATTTCTTTCTCGGATTCTTATTTCTCGGAATTTCTTTCCTTTCCCTTATTTTCTAGCCATGCTCCTACCAACCTAAACCGAAAGCCCGGAAGAAGCATAAGGCAGTTGTTAGCAGAGGAGTGCAGCCGTCTACCGCTGCAGCTCCCGACACCCCGGTTTCCACAGGAGGAGAGAACCTGGCTGCAAGGGAGGAATAATACCCTTTGCAGTCCAGCCAGCCCATTGCGTCCAAGCCGGACGCGAGGGAAAGGGCGGTGCCGGAAAAGGGAGGTCCTTCTGAAGGGGTCGTTGCATAGAAAACAAAAAAATTCCTACGCGAGAGACACCCGAAATGGCAAGATCTAATCTAGGAGACGAAGTGCAACGGGCAAAGAGAGGGTTAAGGAGAACACATACCCTCGAAGACACAAAGAGTTACAATATCAAATCTCGTTGTTGGCGTAGTCGTACTCACACCGATCCCGATAGCGAGAAGATGTGCACCGAAATCCGGCTGTGCCTCCCTGATCGGTCACACGTACCTCCATTCCCTCGATCCAGCGGGGCGTGGAAGTAGAGGATCCCTCGGAACTCCAGCAGCACAACGACGTGGTGGTGGTGACGAATCCCACGGTCAGGTCTACGCCAAGCCGGAGACCATGGAATGGAGTAGCGGGTGGATAGGAAATGAGGTGGGCAAGTGTGTGGAGAAGAGGAGCTCTCGCCCTCCTTTTATAGGGGATGGGGAGGCATCCCAAGAGGGGGTGCGGCCAGCCATGGTGGTGCCCCCACCTCTTCCCTCTTCATGTGAGTGGAAGCCCCACTCACACCCACTCATTCTCCCATTATTTCCCACTTGGAAAATCCAAAGTTTTTCCTTTAATAAATAAATAAAACATATTTATTTATTTATTTATATTTGTTAATTCCATTAAAAAACATTTGCATATAGCACCTCGAATCATTTGTTAATTCTATTAACAACCATTCGACGAAAAAACCCTTGAACTATTTCAATTTTCCTTGAAACAGTTTCGGTGCTGCTTAAAATATTCTTCGATATTCCGTATCCTCTCAAACGCGTCATCGAACCTTAAGTGTGTCACCCTACGGTTCGTCAATAAGATAGACATGATCGATAATCCTCTCCGATCAATAATCAACGGCGGGATCTGGAGATCCACAATGACTCCTATATATTCAACGATGACTCTCCTGATCGTGTGAACCATCAACGTCGTGACTAATTCCCTTTGTCTCGCGATATTTTACTTGTCCGAGATTCGATCATTGGTACCAACCATACCTTGTTTAAATCTCGTTACCGACAAGTACTCTTTTTTTGTTCCCATGATATAACATCCTTGTGATCATATCACGTGCTTGCAAGCGGTGTTGATGTGATATCATCGAGAGGGCCCAGAGTATATCTCTCCGTCATTTTGGATGGACAAATCCCACTCTTGATCCATGATCCTCAACTAATAATTTCCGAATACCTAACGATACCTTTATAGTCACCCTGTTACGGTGAAGTTTGATGACATCAAAGCACCCTTCCGGTATCAGTGATTTACATGATCTCAAATAAGTTACTTCGTATGTTTGATATAACAATGTAAACTTAATGACTTGATCGCATTGCTATATTCACTTTTGGTATAAGTTCATCACATCATTCTTGTAATGACATGACCCCGTTATTAACAACATCCAATGTTCATGATCAGGAAACCTTGATCATCTATTAATCAACGAGCTAGTTAAAAGAGAGGCTTTACTAGGAACCATTGTTTGTTTATTAAACACGCATGTATCAACGTTTCCGGTTAATACAATTCTAGCATGAGAAATAAACATCTATCATAAACAAGGAATAACATAATAAACACTTTATTATTGCCTCTCGGGCATATTCCCTTCAGTCTCTCACTTGCACTAGAGTCAATAATCTAGTCTGTAAGTACTTAACACATATGGCGTTCCAGTGTTATTACCATGCTCGCATGTGGTAAACATCATCAAAAATATCTGAACTGTTGAGGTCCTATTGTATTTACATGTTCTTTGCGTCTACACGCATCACTCATTCTCTAATGAGATGGCTTTGTATATATATCGTCAATCGGTGAAACCTTATTTCCTCAGCTTAAACCAATGTCACTAACATTGTGAAAATGTAGCTTCATAGTGTTAGCATTCTTGGAAATTCACCAAGTTCAATAAAGAACTCCTTTACTCTAAATACGCTTATTATCAGTTGTCAACACAATGATATACTTTAGCCTTTGTTGTAGTATCTGTCACAATATTTTAATTTTTTAAACTCTTTCAAATCCAACATGGAACTTTCTTCCAACCTATTGTGCTACCCTTCATCACGTATTTTAATTGACATCAAATTATTTGAATATATGACAAGACTATTACTGTAACATATTACAGCAAATAGTTTTTCATTACTATATAGGAAAACACATCCTTAGCATTTCTAAAATGACATAAGGATCTCTCCCATTATTGTCTAATCATCATATGAATTATCCATATATAACATTTTATAGCATAGGACTTATCTGGTTGTGTACATAGCATGGAACATGTGACTTAGAAATCTCAATTTCATTATGCTCATCATGTGTCTAAACACTTAAATCTTGCTCAATTTTTTTCCATGTGAAAAGAACTCCTTCTTGTCATTTCGATATTGACTTACTTCAATATTTCATCTATGTAATTTGACTTCAATTATATCAGGCGCTTCAATCCATCTTCTAAGCCTTTTATCAATATGAAAATCTTAACCGTGTTAATTTAAAATACATATTTTCCAATCAATCATATGTCATCTACATAAAGTATTGGAAATATGTCATAGCGCTCGCACTTAATTTTTTTAATTCTACAAGCATCTTTATCGTTCATGATGGAATCAAACTCTTTTGATACCTTTATTAAGGTAAAGATTTCAACTTCGTTATGCTCACTTCAACCATTAAAGTGTGCATAACTTTCTAGCAACCTTTTGAATTTTACAAAACTCTCAGACTTTGTCAAGTACACATCTTTGATCAAACTTCCTCGAGAGGAGAGTTGGTTTTGTTATTCAACTACCATACCATAATATGTAACTTTTGCTAGAACTATCCGCAAAGACTAAAACATCACTACAGAAGATCAAAATCTTGTAGTAGTCAACTCTTTGAACTTCGTCGAAAACAACTTTTTGATAAGTACAACTTTCAAAGGATGTAAAAATCCATGTCTTTGTCGCTATATAGACCCTTTTGCTATCGTTAGGCATCAAGCCTATCGAAAGGACTACCAAGTCACATACTTGATATTCATACAAGGATACTATGGCGGATATAATGACTCATAGTCAATTTTACGAAGTCAGGGCCCATCATTTGCTTCCTTTATAACATCCAGGTCCTTTTGTTGTCAAAACAACACTTTACTCTTAAACCACAAGTTGGTCTAAATATAAAGTTTTAGGACTTTTGTGGTTCAGTTCGTAAACTCATTCGAGGTACCTACAACACATGTTGTGTCTTCTACTTTGACAAAATAGGAAACCCCGGAACAACTTCTAGTGATGCGCTACTCTTGACATGGTAACAAAGATTCTCTAATCTCGTTGAGTTTGTACTGTCCTCCCACTCACTTGTTTCACAAGAACTACTTTCTCGAGAAATCAACCCTTTTTGACAAACAACATTTGTCTTTGGTCGGTGATAGGAGAAATACCCAATGTATTATTTAGGATAACCTTATAAACATATATTTATCCCATTTTGATTGTAAACATTTTACACATGCTATGCATACCAAAAACTTAAGAAAATGACAATTTGGGTCACTACCCAAATCATATCTTATATGTTGTCAATTTCAACGGATCATGATGGTGCTCTTTTCAGGGGAAAAAGGTTGTCACTAATGTATAAACTACAAAATTATAATGGCATTTTTTATTAATCTTACCATGTCCAACAAGGTTTGATTTTGTCTCTTGAACACTCCAAACTAATGTGGGGTATTCGAGAAATATAAGTTGTAGAATAATTCTGCAACTTCTCAGATGTTTTGCTAAACTTGTAACTTAAACTTATCCTTTATGATCCAATCATAAATACTTGATTATCTTGTTACATTGATTTTTACTTCATATTAGCAACCATTTGAACCAATTCAAAAAGTCAAACTCCGTTCTCTTTAAATAGATATACTCACATATCCACTCAAATCATCGACATAATTTTATGAAGGAAAAATTAATCCACCATACATGACTACACATAATGGACTATATACATCAATATGTATAATCTCCATTAAATTAGTCGTCCATTCTACTTTGGCCTATGAGCGGAATTTTTAGTCATCTTTTGGAAGAGGTCTCACAAGCGTCAATTTATTCAAAACAAAATGACTCCGGAAATCCATCAATATGGAGTTCCTTCATGTTTTCCTTTCCGATATGAACCAAAATGGTGGTGTCACAATTTAAGTGAAACTCTTTTACGTCTTGCAATGTTTAGCATTCAGTCTTATAGATGTTTACTTTACCAACATGATTTATATTAATATATCCATCAATTATGGAATATGGTCATAGTTTGAACAATCTCATTTGTTCTCACAAAAGACCAGAACAAAATAGCAACTTATTAAGTTCCTAAAATAAAACTTGAATGTTTGGCTCGATACGACAGTGAACACAATAACACTTTATTTATGTTCTTGTCATAATCGATTCCACATCTATTACTAGTTCCTTTTAGGCCCTTGTATTTCTTGCATTGCGTTGCTTTGTATGGCAACTCATACCAACCAATGTGGTATCAAAATACCCAAAAATACTTTGTTAACTAGTAATACATCTATAACTTGTATATCAAGCATATACTCCTGAGCTGGACTTTTCCAGTTATCTTCTTTTTCTGCCATATATCTTTTTGTTATTCTACTTTAAATATTCCCTTTCCTTTATAGAAGAATCATTCAGCATCAAACAATGCTAGTCGTACTAGATCATTTTCTTTGGCGTGTTAGTCATATACTATCCACCATTGAGTCATACTTTGAGTTTGATTGTTCTACTAATATTACCGTATTAATAGTATTCTTCTAGATTCCACTCTTAGCAATCTCCAAGTAAGGTAAACGACTTTACCTATACTTTTAATCCATCCCATCATAACAATTTTATGATTAAGCTACTATAGCTCGAAGGAAGGAATTTAGAGGATAATTTTTAGCGCCCAACTTCTTGGAATATTCAAATGCCTAGCGTCTTCAATCATTGCATATATTCAGATAATATAAGCAAACATTGTCACCCTAAATTATACTCAGTCATGTTGCCACAAATAAGTTTCTAGATATTAATATCTTTCACTTGATTGTTTCCAAAAACAACTCTTTTCAGTTCCTAAATCAGCAAGAAAACATTCTTTTGAAGATAAAGTAATACGGAAGCAACCATGACTCTTGAGTAGGAATTATTTGATCTCTAGATCAATCAATCATTAATCATATGGAGCTAGGTAGGAAATACCAAAAATCTACAATAGGACTCAATTTTAAATTTTACTAATACGGTACGAATCTTAAATGATTTTTACCAGATCATAACAGTTATATCTCAATTAACAATCTAAGTGTAAGGTAGTTATGGGGATGCCAATGAATACTATTGTGCAAATTCACTTTGATTGGTTGTCCATCATAAATAAGTTCAAGTTAATTCAAAAATTATACCATGAACTCCCACTCAAAAACAACATCCCCCTTAGTCGTGTTTAGTGATTACACGAACCAAATTCACTACACCAAAACCGATCATCACGTGAGATGATGTAGCTTCAAAGGCGAACATCGACATGTTTATCATATCATCCATATGACTCATGCTTTACCTTTCGGTTACGTGTTCCGAGGCCATGTATGTACATGCTAGGCTCGCCAAGTAGAACCGTAGTATTCCATGTGTTTCAAGGCCATGTCTGTATATGCTAGGCTTGAAAACACCCGTTGTATGCGAACGTTGAGTCTGTCACACCCAATCATCACGTGGTGTCTCGAAACGACGAACTTCCTTAAAGGTGCATACTTAAGGAAGAACACATTATTATCTTGATATTAAGTGAGAGGGATCATCTTATAATGCTACCGTCGCTATCTAAGCAAAACAAGATGCATAAAAGGATTAACATCACAGACATCACATGTAAGGATAACGTGATATGATATGGTCCTTCTTGCACTTGATCTCCATCATGTGCATTATGGTATGATCTCCATCATTCCACCGGCGTGGTACCAAGTACCATGGCACCCCAATCTTGATTGTCCATCAATAATAAGACAACCATATGGATACCTTCCGGTATATAAAATTTTAAAAAAGAGATCATCTCATAATCAAATTTGTAACATTGACCATATCACATCACATGCCTAGCAAAAACTAGTTAGACGCTTCTAATTTATTTTTGCATATTTTACGTGGCTTAGGGCTTTCGAGGATAGAACCGTTCGTACCTGCGAACATCAACCACAACGTTGATAAACACATTTTTAACAACCCTTCGTAGATTAGATCTTAACTATAGTAGGAGAAACAGACACCCCCTTAGCCACAAGTGAGACAATTCTCTTGTACATAGTACACGTAAACTTAGTCTGGGGTAGCTTCATCTTACTATGCCACTAAGATCATAAAATACTCAAAGAGGCAATAACATGATCATCAACTCCCACATACACCTATGTGTTCTACCCGTACAAAACATCTACGCATAGATCTGTCTCTGATACCACTCAAGGGGTCGTTGCATAGAAAACAAAAAAATTCCTACGCGAGAGACACCCCAAAGGCCAAGATCTAATCTAGGAGATGAAGTGCAACGGGCAAAGAGAGGGTTAAGAAGAACACATACCATCGAAGACACAAAGCGTTACGAGATCAAATCTCGTTGTTGGCGTAGTCGTGCTCACACCGATCCCGATAGCGAGAAGATGTGCACCGCAATCCGGCGGTGCCACCATGATCGGTCACACGTACGGTTGATGACGACCTCTGTTCCCTCGATCCAGCGGGGCGCGGAAGTAGAGGATCCCTCGGAAATCCAGCAGCGCGACGACGTGGTGGTGGTGAAGAATCCCACGGTCAGGGCTTCGCCAAGCCGGAGACCATGGAATGGATCAGCGGGTGGATAGGAAATGAGGTGGGAAAGTGTGTGGAGAAGAGGATCTCTCACCCTCCTTTTATAGGGGAGAGGGAGGCATCCCAAGAGGGGGTGCATCCAGCCATGGTGGTGCCCCCACCTCTTCCCTCTTCATGTGAGTGGAAGCCCCACTCATGCTCCCATTATTTCCCACTTGGAAAATCCAAAGGTTTTCCTTTAATAAATAAATAAAAAAAATTATTTATTTATTTATATTTGTTAATTCCATTAAAAACATTTGCATATAGAACCTCGAATCATTTGTTAATTCTATTAACAACCATTCGAAACCCTTGAACTATTTCGATTTTCCCAGAAACAATTTCGGTGCTGCTCAAAATATTCTTTGATATTCCGTATCCTCTCAAACGCGTCATCGAACCTTAAGTGTGTCACCCTACGGTTAGTGAATAAGATAGACATGATCGAGACTCCTCTCCGATCAATAGTCAACAACGGGATCTGGAGATCCGTGATGACTCCTATATATTCAACGATGACTCTCGTGATCGTGTGAACCATCAACGTCGTGACTAATTCCCTTTGTCTCGCTTTATTTTACTTGTCCGAGATTCGATCATTGGTATCAACCATACCTTGTTTCAACCTCATTACCGAAAATTACTCTTTTCTTGTTCCCATGATATAACATCCTTGTGATCATATCACGTTCTTGCAAGCAGTGTTGATGTGATATCACCGAGAGGGCCAGAGTATATCTCTCTGTCATTTTGGATGGAAAAATCCCACTCTTGATCCATGATCCTCAACTAATATTTTTCGAATACCTAACGACACCTTTATATTAACCCTGTTACGGTGTGACTTTTGATGACATCAAAGCACCCTTCCGGTATCAGTGATTGACATGATCTCATGGTCTAAGGAATAAGTTACTTCGTATGTTTGATATAACAATGTAAACTTAATGACTAGATCGCATTGCTATATTCACTTTGGGTATATGTTCATCACATCATGCTTCTAATGACATGACTCCGTTATTAACAACATCCAATGTTCATGATCAGGAAACCTTGATCATCTATTAATGAACGAGCTAGTTAAAAAAGAGGTTTTACTAGGGACCATTGTTTGTTTATTAAACACATATGTATCAGCGTTTCCGGTTAATACAGTTCTAGCATGAGAAATAAACATCTATCATAAACAAGGAATAATATAATAAACACTTTATAATTGTCTCCCGGGCATATTCCCCTCACCTTCTCGTGCTCCAGAGGAGGAAAATATCCCAACATTCGACAAATTGTTCAAGGTACAGGAAGAGCCATTTGATGAACACGGGTATATCCATACGTGGGCGACAAAACACTTCGCTCCAGCTCCTTTAATCTTTCCTTGGCCACAAGGCGGGCTTATTGTTAGGAATAACTTCGTATTTTCACCTCGGCATGTCATCCAGGACGACATTTGCCACGTCGGGATTCTTTTTGCAGACTATGCAAAAGAGTTCGACAAAAATCTGGCGAACTTGACAAAAATGAGCCAGGTAATATCTCTAGCCCCCAAGCATTATGACAAATGTATACTATTTTTGACTTGATGCTTTTATGATGACACTGCTTGTTTTCTGACTTAAGCGTTGTGTCTCTTTTCCATGTTTCAGCAAACTGCTGAAAACATAAACGTGGAAGTTTTCAGCAAACTTACAATCAAGAATAAGGAGGTGAAAACTCTCCTTGGAATTCTTGATGAAAAGGATGCAGAGCTGGCCTCTGTTCAGCAAAATCTAGATGAATCAGCAGGTAATTTTTTCTCTGCTCTATTTTAGAAAAAAAAAATCTAAGTATTTTTTCGAGTTTTTAACTCTTCATTTTACTTGATTTTCGGCTTCTTTGGAGAAAGCGAAACAAATTGCTGAAGATGTTGGAAATGCTGAGATGTCCACAAGGAAAACATGGAACTTCACAAGATCAATGTGAAGCTCGAGAAGGACCTGGAGGCCAGCCAACTGGTTGTCGGCATTGCCGAGTCCAAGGCCTCTAGCCAGGCCGAGAAGGACCAGGCCACCATCAGGAACTTGGAGAATGCCCTGAACCAACGCCTTGAGGAAGGCACGGAGATGGACATGATTCTCGGTAAGTTCTTAAACTTTTACCGGATTTTTCCCTTTTCCTCCTCTATTTTGTTCTGACTTTCTTTTGTTGATTTAAACAGAAGGTAACCCTTTGCTTACCCGGATGATCGAATCCGGGCTTTCGGGAGAGTCTTCGCCGCGCTGAAATCCGCGGGGATGTTACTTATCAATAAGTACATTCCCGACAAAGAAGGAGAACTCTCGGAAGTTAGCAAACTTCCAGAGGCAATCGAGGAGGTAGCGAACCGCAAGGATTCATGGTCCCGTTCCGCGGCTCGCGGTGGTGCACGCATGGCCCTTGGGCTCATGCGTATGCATTATACCACCGCCAAGTCTTGGCGCATGGCGTCAGGTATCCCTCAAGGATACACGGACGCTCAGCGGGCCAACATCTTTGAGTCCTTCAAAGGCCACGTCACCAAAATAGCGCAAATGGTGAACATCTCCACTTTCTACCCTGAGGAGGAGGTTCGGACAACTCCTGAGGAATCCAGCTGCGAGGAGGAAGACTCGGATCCCGAAGAAGCTGCTTGAGTCCTGGGTAGAAGATAGGAAAAATAGGAGCATTACTATTCTTACAATGTAATATTCATTGTAATGCTATCTATCATTTGTATAAACAAGTACTCCGCTTTTGCAGTTTAATTTATAAATCTTTGCAAGTTTTCCCGGTTTTAATTCATTTGCCTTCTAAGTTCTCTGGTTTATATGCTTTAACTGTCCTTGGTGTTTGAAATGGCTCAATAGTACTTAATCTTCAAGCCGAGTGACTGGGTTTAACCGATCATTCGAAACTTGGAAACATGGATTGTACTAAGGCATTTTTACTTACCAATTTCAGTGACCCAACACATAAACAATCAGATAATACTTAGAGAAAAGTAAGGAATTTTGAAATTTGTATGAAACTCAGGCACGCAGGCGCAATCAGGGTTTCCTTAAGCCTCCTTAGGCCGAAAATCAATCAGTTTTATAACTCCGAGAACGCAGGCACAATTCGGGTTAACATTGAGTATTTTGAAAGATCATTGGGAAATAGATAAGACGGACTTATGTTTTGTATGAAAACAGATAAAACAGTAATGCATGAATTCCAACAACTTTATTTCATGATCTCAAAGATGTTTACATAGAAGTTTAACTAAGTGTAGAAGGGACGCAACTATTGCATGCTCCAGGGTCTCTTTGTCTCTCCTAGTTTGACATCTATGTTTCACTTTCTTTTGCTATTCGGTCTTTTGGGATCATACTCCGTATCCCGAATATCTACAAGATAATAAGATCCATTTTTCATAGCATTGCTAATGACAAATGGTCCCTCCGAGACTGGGGCTAACTTGTGCTTTCTTTCCTGCGCCAATCTTAGCACTAAGTCACCTTCTTTGAAAGAACGGTGTATAATTTTCCGACTATGGTAGCATCGCAATCCTTGCTGGTAAATGGCGGACTTTTAAACACAAGGTCTCGTTCTTCTTCTAAAAGATCGACGGCATCCTGTCGTGCGTTTTTGGCATCCAAGTCATCGTAAGCCTGCACTCTTGGGCTATCATGGAGCATGTCCGTTGGAAGCATTGCTTCTGCGCCATAAACATAGAAAAACGGGGTTTGTCCCGTTGATCTATTTGGCGTCGTTCGAATACTCCAAAGCACGGAAGGCAATTCTTCTACACATGCTCCAGCTTCTCTATGAAGAGGAGATTCGAGTCTTGGGTGTATACCCTGCAGGATTGAGCTATTCATTCTTTCAACCTGCCCATTGGATTGTGGGTGTGCCACAGATACAAGATCTAGACGTATTCCCGTTTGTCGGCAATATTTTGCCAAATCTCCAATTGAGAAATTCGTCCCGTTGTTGGTGATTATACTATGTGGAACGCCGTATCTCATGACTACGTCAATGATGAAATTTCTGGCAGTCACACCGTCAAGTTTTTTTATGGGTTTAGCCTCCACCAACTTGGTATACTTATCCACTGCAACGAGTAGATGTGTAAGTCCGCCTCATGCAGTTTTGAATGGTCCCATCATATCTAGCCCCCAGACCACGAACGGCCATGTTATAGGGATAGTTTTGAGTGCTTGACCTGGCATATTCGTCTGCTTGGCGTAATACTGGCATCCAGCACATGTGTTTACTATGTTTTCGGCGTCTGTCTTGGCTGTGAGCCAGAAAAACCCTCCACGAAATGCTTTTTTGACTATGCTTTTTGATTGAGCATGATGGCTGCAATCTCTTGCGTGGATTTCTTGCAAGATTTCTTGTCCTTCCTCTGGAGAAATACATCGCTGAAAAATTCCGATAGTGTTGCGTTTATACATGCAACCATTGATTATCGTGTATCCTTTGCATTGGTGTTGTATCTGCCTTTGCAAGACCTCGTCTGCTCTGTCCCGGAACTTCTGATCAACTCGGAAGTTTAAGTATGGAATCGTCCAATCCGGGTTAACGAGCAGAACTTCAATTGACTCGGAAACGAGAGGATAATCAACATCTTCTCCTTTGATCGATGGTTCGTGCAAGTGTTGGACAAACACACCAGGTGGCAGGGTTTTCAATCTTTCCGACCCCATGCGGGCTAATACATCCGCGTTCCAATTTTCTTCCCTTTTGATATGAAGTACTTCAAATCCAAGGAAGAAAATTGCAAACTCGTCCACAGTTCTCCATATTCGGCCATTATGGGGCTTTTAGCATCCCATGTTTGATTTAGCTGATGCTGCACCAAATCTGAGTAATCATAGCATAGTATGAGTTTGACGCCTATTTCTTTTGCAATGTGCAAGCCATGAAGCAATGCTTCGTATTTTGCCATGGTGTTACTGGCGTTGAAGTGTATCTGTAATACATACTCCATAATGTCACCTTTTGGGGATTTTAGCACTACACCAGCTCCAGCGCCTTCCTTCATCTTGGATCCATCAAAATGCATGACCTAGTATTCCTACTCCGGCATTGGTGTGTTTTCCATTGCTTCTGTCCAATCAGCGACAAAATCTGCCAACACCTGGTATTTAATTGTCGTCCGGGGATGGTACTTAATGTCGAATGCAGCTAGCTCAATGCCCCATTTGGCTACTCGGCATGTTGCGTCCGCATTGTTAATGATATCCCCTAGTGGAGCTTTGCTTACCACTGTTATGGAATTTCCTTGGAAATAATGGCGGATTTTTGTAGATGCAAAAACACACGCCATATGCCAGCTTTTGATAATGTGGGTACCTTTGCTTTGACTCGGAGAATACTTCGGTAACATAGTATACGGGATGCTGATCTGGTATACTTTGTTCTTCTTTCCACCTTTCCACAATTATCACAACACTGATACCCCTGTTAGTTGCTGTAAGATACAGTAACATGGGTTCTTCGTGTTTTGGGGATGACAAAATCGGAGCTTTCATCAAGGTTTCTTTCAGCTGGGTTAATGCTTTGTCCGCCTCTTCTGTCCATTCAAATTTGTCGGATTTCTTCAACAATTTGTGTAATGGCAGAGCTTTATCTCCTAGCCGGCTTATAAACCTGCTGACTGCGGCTCCAGGACCCGTCAATCTCTGTACATCTTTTAAACACGTAGGCTTTGTGATGTTCAAGATTGCCTTAATCTTTTCCAGGTTTACTTCTATTCCTCTGTGAGAAACAATAAAATCCATAAGCTTTCCTCAGGGAACCCCGAATACGCACTTTAATGGATTCAACTTCATTTTGTAAGTGCGCAAATTTTCGAAGTTTTCTCGTAGATCTTCAAGGAGTGTATCCTTTTCCTTAGAAAGTACGGCAATATCATCCACGTAAACATGGATATTTTTGCCAATTTGACTATGCAAACAACGTTGCATGCAACGCTGGTATGTAGCACATGCGTTCTTCGGGCCAGAAGGCATGGTTATGTAATAGTATGTTCCATACGGTGTTATGAAGGAAGTTTTGATTTGATCTTCCGCCTTCATACGTATTTGATGGTACCCAGAATAAGCATCCAAAAATCATAAAAGCTCAGAGCCAGCAGTGACGTCTATTATTTGATCGATCCGCGGTAATGCGAACCTACCTTTTGGACACAATTTGTTCCAGCCCGCGTAATCTATACACATCCTAAGAACAATACTGTCTTTCTTTGGGACTAATACTAGGTTCGCGGACCAATCAGTATGAATAACTTCCCAGATAAAATTAGCTGCTAAAAGCCCGATAATTTCCTTTCCTATAGCTTCCGTCTTCTTCCATCAAAATGACAGAGACCTTGTTTGACGGGTTTTGAACCTCGAATTACCTTCAATTGATGCTCAGCAAGTTCCCTGGATACTCCCGGCATGTCCGCGGGACACCAGGCAAAAATATCCCAGTTCTCACGGAGGAACTCGATGAGCGCGCTTTCCTATTTGTCGGTCATCCCAGTCCCCACTATGACAAACTTTGTCGGATCTTTGGGATCTAGGATAACCTGTCTTGTATTCTCGGAAGCTTTGAAACTATCTGCTGGCTTCCGGCTTTCTTTCCCTGCCGGCATTTCCATCGGCGATACTTCCTTTGCTAGCTCTTTCAATTCTTCCTTTGTTATTACTTTTTTAGCGCAAAGAGCGTTTCCTTTTTCCAGCTCGTTTGCTAACCTGAAGTCTCCGATATGGTGATTACTCCTCCCTTTAGCCCTAGCATCTTAAGATTGTTATAAATATAACATGATTTTGCCATGAATTTAGCGAAAGCTGGACGTCCGAGTATTGCATGGTATACAATTTCGAACGACACCACCTCGAATGAGATTTTTTCCTGTCGGAAGTGTTTGTGACGCCCCGAGATCGGGCACTATGCAGATTTCAGCATTCCCGCCAAATCCGCATAATAACCGATTCCAGGTGGCCACTTATGATAACATTACAACAGTTCACGAATATTCCACAATTACAACAGAAACAGATAGATACAAGATGACACAAACGAGCCAGGGATACAACTGATACAATACAAAGATCCAAATAACAGCGGAAGAAACAACATATCGTCCGTCTACGGACAAAATACAAACTGGACTAAGAGTCCTGAAGATAACCGAGAGCGTCCAATCCCTGCCCAGGCCAAGCCGGAGGGATTCCCAAGCTAACGTCGTCAGACTTCAAACCTGTTGACTGCAATGTTGAATATGCAGCCACGAAAAAGAATTCGTGGGTCAGTACGGTTAAGTACTGGCAAGTGGATAAACCATACTCACAAGATACCGGCGTAGCCAGTCATCACAAGATACAAATACTTTGGGATCAAAGGAAAGGAAGGGGTTATTGCAAATAAGCGACAGCGGGCTGCACTAACCAACTACAGAGAGATACTACAACTTCCGGCTAACAGAAAGAGGATAAGATCGAGTATTGTAACCAACTGAAAGATAACTTCAAACAAACTCATCCTGGATCTCGCCCCTTATCCAAAGAAGCAATCCGAGGATAACTCACACAGTTGAATTAATGATGGTTCAGATCATTGTGTCAATAAGCCTATTACTAGTCAAGTTGTTAATCATTGGGTGTAAGGTTGTTAATCATTAGGTTTAAGTTGTCCTGAGTACTTGTTAGCCAGTACTTTCACCAAGTAATCCATAACCGCGGAAAACACGGCTTCTCGAGAAGATTATCCTGCAGGGTTGCACCAATTTGGCCGTACACGTATGAATAACCCGCCAGATGGGATGCCTCCCACCAAGCGGGGCACTCAACACAACTCAACTCTTCTTCGCATCAAGCCCAAAGCACCACGTGCTGTGCGTGCGCGGCTAATCGAGCCCCACGAAGAAAAGGGGACCCTCATAGCACTGGAAGACCACGCCGCCCTAAATGCCGACTACAAAAGTTCCACCCTGGCCTGGGCTCGCAAGATCATGCATGCAGCAAATGGAAAGCCCGAACTACGTGTGGCGATTTGGACGAGATGCGAATCGAATCAAATTGAGGGGGGCGCCCATACTCGCTTCCCACATGCGGTTAGTGCGCTCATCATGGATCAGTAGACAAGACCCTTTTCCTATTAGGGTCGACACTAGCAGGCCTCAAAACCACCCTCGGCCTCCTGCCGGTGCCTTATCATCAAATTATTATTAATAATAACATTAGCATGATTGATTGATTAAACATCGAGCCCCCAGAACATAAAAGAGTAGTAACAGAAAGTAACGGGTAACAGACTCGAGCAAAACAACCTAAGCATGCTAGTAAGACACTGGCTCAACCAAGGGGTGATAGGAGTGGAGGTGAGGCAATATCAAGGTTAAGGGATTCATGTGATGGGTTCGTAACAGAAACAACTACTACTAAGGATAGCAGAAAAGAATCAACGGAAAGAATCGGTAACAAGTGATGAAAGGCAGCCAGGTGGCAGCAAGTGAGTATACTTGCCTGAGATCCCGCAAGGTAGCAGAACTTGTCGTTGCTCACATCATCTCAACGTCCTATCCGGGAAGAAGCAACGAACCTCGAACAAACACCGGATGCAACAATTACTACTACGGCAAAAGATCCAGCATGATCCTATTTTATATGCATGACATGGCAAGATGCAACAGGGGAAACAACTTAAGCAATTTAATCGGAACCGGAGTCCGGAGAAATAGGAATTGGTTCAAGTTGTTTAGGTAACCATCAATTTAATTGTTATTTAGCATGGCAACAATGGAATAGATGAGTTAGGAAATTTAAATGGAAGGGGCAACAGCTGGAAATAATTAGCCCACACATTCCATATGTTGTCATATAGGTGAACATGCATAACAAGATCTAAAATGCACAAGATAGGATGCAAACAGAGATATGGATGGCATGAACATATTCCTTGCAATCTTCTGATTGGAAAACATATTTTATTTGTTTGATTTGGAATTAAAATGAATTAGTTATGAATTTTGGCAATTTAAGTTGCATTAAATAAGAGGTGAAACAATTATTCAAATTAATTGTTGTAAACCAGAAAACAAAGTTGATATCCAAGTGTGGCATTTGATTTTGGATGAAAAACTTGTTTGGAGTATTTAATTTGGAGCAACCATTTGCAAGTTATTAATTATGCCATTTAATTAACCAATTTAAGGATTATTAAATAACATTAATTTTAATTGCCCAAATTGCAAAACAAAGTTGATAAACAGAAAGCATATTAAATGTGGATTGGAAAACATATTTTATTTGGGTTATTTGAATTAATTATGAATTAATTATGGAATTAACCAAATTTGAGATGAATTGTTTAAATTTGAAATTTGAAACAATTTGAAATGTGCAAAACAGAAAACAAATGCTTTGAATAGGTAGAGAATTAAATTTGGGTCAAGATACATATTTAACAATTTAAATTTGGAGTTATAGTTTGCAAGTTATGAATTAAAACATTTTGGCAAAAATAAAAGAAATTGACAGAATAAAAGGGTTGCCTAGGATTTGAACTTGGGGCTCATGTGCAGCACAAAGAACCAGTGCCACTGGGCTAAAGCAGTACTTGGGACAATAGACGAGACTGAAGGAACAAGAGTTGGCCGCCCCGACGTTAACTGAATAAAAATTCAGAACATCACATGAGCGTCAGACTTGGAGAAGAAAAAAATGAGGCTTGTGCATAGGATGGGAATCGAACGTAGGTCTCCTAGGTGGATGATTGGGCTGTGAACCAGTGGGGCTGAGCCGAATTGGTAATTAGCTCTGGCCGTGGATTAAGAAGATCAAGCAGCTCGGGTAACTGAAATCGACACAAGTCGGAAACCTTCAAGAGAAAAAAAAAATAGAAGTGTTGCATCTGACGGGAAATGCACAGATGATCTGCTACGTGACAGACAAGGGTGCTGGCCACTAGTCTGGCTCATATTTGTGATTAAATACGAATCAGGGAGAGATATGAAATAGCTAGTGCGCGTTAACTGAGAAGTGGCAGACCTGCAGGTGCATCATCTAAACCGGAATTAAAAAAAAAAGCTTGTGCCTTCGCCAAGATTTGATCCTAGGATCCACCAGGGGAGGAGCAAACGAATAGCCAAAGGACCTGGGTGCTGTATTTGATCGGATACAAAAGAAAGCATAGTGCAACACTGTTAACTGAATTTGAACGAACCAGACATCAACAGGTTCAGACATTCAGCTCCAGGACTGAAGGTATGCAAAATAAAAGCCGGAGATTTTCGACGCGGGTGGGGGGAATTGAACTCGGGAACTCCCAGGATGCAGTCAGAGGTAACGCCAATGGGCTAGTTCCGAGTCTGTGTAATGACTTGAAACAGAAACAAGAAGAGGTGACTAGTTGGCATAACTGAACTTCCACGAAAAAAAGCGTCAGACTTGGTCTTCCTGCTGCAGCGCGACGGCTCGGAGATCACCAGATCGCTGCTGGTTCCTGGTGTGTGTGCAAGCCGGAGGTACAGGGGCGATCTGGGTGTACATGCGTGTGCACAAGGCACCGAATGAAGATGATACACGAGCGCCATGGTGACACAGACTACACGAGCGCCATGGTGACACAGACATGCATAGCGAGAGGTACGTAGAGAAGAATCGAGTGCAGTAAGAGGGAAAACGGAACCGGGAACTAACCAGGGTGGTGATGGAGTAGGCGAACAGGTCGAGGAGGTTCGAGGGGAACCGGCGCCGTCGAACATACAGACGGGGTTCTGTTGGTGCAGGACAAGGAGCAGAACATTGGTGGAGAGAGTTTGCGGCGGCGGCGAGGGCTGGAGAGGAGGAGTAGGGAGCAGCTAGGGTTCCAGGAGGGGGGGATTTATGGAGGAGCAGCGTGGCCGGCGTGGATCGATTGGAGGCGACGTGGTCGTCTCCTGTCCATGCCGTACAGAAGGACAGCGACAGGAGGAAGATAAACAGAGAAAGAGGGGCTGTGTGGGCTTGGGGAAGGTGGGCTGAGGGAAAAAGAATGGGCTAGGAAAAAGAAATGAGGTGCGGCTGGCCTTCCTTCTTTTATTTTGTTTCCTTTTCCTTCTTTTTTTTTGTAAGAGATAAAGAGAGAGAGAGAGAGATAGAAATAGGGTGGGGTGTTTTAATTTTTATGAACTGTTTTATTAGTTTGCAAACAGTAAATCAAAGCAATGTTACCAACATTTCCAAGAATTTTGAGATGTTAATTTAATTTTAAATTGTTAGTTGAATTTTCAAATAGGGATTCACTTGGGATTTTGAAATAACCAATTTTTGATCTAATAAGATCAACACTATGAACTTGGTGAGTTTTAAAATGTTTGGAAGGTTTTAAATTGTTACACCACAATTGGATTATGTCAAATAAGAAGGAAAAATGATTTGAAACTTAATTTGCCATTAGGGTGTGGATAAAAAGGAATTTTATTCACAAGCAATCAACTTCAAACTAGTGAAAACAATTGGAGTTGTTTGATTGCAATTATTAAATTGGAAATTTGGACAATATTGGAAAGTTTAATTTGGTTTTGAAAATTTGAGATTTGTTTTGAAAACATGATGCAATGCATATGATGCATGTGATGCAATGCAACAACCAACTTTCTATCTAGGGTAACACCCCAGGTGTTACAGACGACACCACTAACAAGGGATTGCGCCCTCGCAATCCACCTGCTAACCCGGGAGGGGAAAGAAGTTCGACTATCGAGTCTTCATGCTTCCAGCTGATCTCCTCGACACCACTAACAAGAGATTCTTGCTCGGGCTGATGACGATGTTCTTCCACCAGGAATCTTCCGATGATCGAACCTATTAGGTTAAAGTCTCAGGAAACGTCCACCCACGTAGAATCCTAACACTTTGAAAGATTGAGTACGAGAGTAGACTCCAAAACAAATAAGATGGGAGGGGAATAGAATAGAGATAAGGAGAAAACAAGAATCCTATTGAGATGTTTTCCAAAATAGTTTAGCAGAAATAGTTTTTGACACTCTAGAAACACGACCGTTAGCGAGGTTAACCTACAGGCTTTGCGGACCCGTTGCTTCGATAACCATTCGTATCGAAACAATATCGGGAATCGGAAACCAGGCCCTGATACCATTTTGTGACGCCCCGAGATCGGGCACTATGCAGATTTCAGCATTCCCGCCAAATCCGCATAATAACCGATTCCAGGTGGCCACTTATGATAACATTACAACAGTTCACGAATATTCCACAATTACAACAGAAACAGATAGATACAAGATGACACAAACGAGCCAGGGATACAACTGATACAATACAAAGATCCAAATAACAGCGGAAGAAACAACATATCGTCCGTCTACGGACAAAATACAAACTGGACTAAGAGTCCTGAAGATAACCGAGAGCGTCCAATCCCTGCCCAGGCCAAGCCGGAGGGATTCCCAAGCTAACGTCGTCAGACTTCAAACCTGTTGACTGCAATGTTGAATATGCAGCCACGAAAAAGAATTCGTGGGTCAGTACGGTTAAGTACTGGCAAGTGGATAAACCATACTCACAAGATACCGGCGTAGCCAGTCATCACAAGATACAAATACTTTGGGATCAAAGGAAAGGAAGGGGTTATTGCAAATAAGCGACAGCGGGCTGCACTAACCAACTACAGAGAGATACTACAACTTCCGGCTAACAGAAAGAGGATAAGATCGAGTATTGTAACCAACTGAAAGATAACTTCAAACAAACCCATCCTGGATCTCGCCCCTTATCCAAAGAAGCAATCCGAGGATAACTCACACAGTTGAATTAATGATGGTTCAGATCATTGTGTCAATAAGCCTATTACTAGTCAAGTTGTTAATCATTGGGTGTAAGGTTGTTAATCATTAGGTTTAAGTTGTCCTGAGTACTTGTTAGCCAGTACTTTCACCAAGTAATCCATAACCGCGGAAAACACGGCTTCTCGAGAAGATTATCCCTGCAGGGTTGCACCAATTTGGTCGTACACGTATGAATAACCCGCCAGATGGGATGCCTCCCACCAAGCGGGGCACTCAACACAACTCAACTCTTCTTCGCATCAAGCCCAAAGCACCACGTGCTGTGCGTGCGCGGCTAATCGAGCCCCACGAAGAAAAGGGGACCCTCATAGCACTGGAAGACCACGCCGCCCTAAATGCCGACTACAAAAGTTCCACCCTGGCCTGGGCTCGCAAGATCATGCATGCAGCAAATGGAAAGCCCGAACTACGTGTGGCGATTTGGACGAGATGCGAATCGAATCAAATTGAGGGGGGCGCCCATACTCGCTTCCCACATGCGGTTAGTGCGCTCATCATGGATCAGTAGACAAGACCCTTTTCCTATTAGGGTCGACACTAGCAGGCCTCAAAACCACCCTCGGCCTCCTGCCGGTGCCTTATCATCAAATTATTATTAATAATAACATTAGTATGATTGATTGATTAAACATCGAGCCCCCAGAACATAAAAGAGTAGTAACAGAAAGTAACGGGTAACAGACTCGAGCAAAACAACCTAAGCATGCTAGTAAGACACTGGCTCAACCAAGGGGTGATAGGAGTAGAGGTGAGGCAATATCAAGGTTAAGGGATTCATGTGATGGGTTCGTAACAGAAACAACTACTACTAAGGATAGCAGAAAAGAATCAACGGAAAGAATCGGTAACAAGTTATGAAAGGCAGCCAGGTGGCAGCAAATGAGTATACTTGCCTGAGATCCCGCAAGGTAGCAGAACTTGTCGTTGCTCACATCATCTCAACGTCCTATCCGGGAAGAAGCAACGAACCTCGAACAAACACCGGATGCAACAATTACTACTACGGCAAAAGATCCAGCATAATCCTATTTTATATGCATGACATGGCAAGATGCAACAGGGGAAACAACTTAAGCAATTTAATCGGAACCGGAGTCCGGAGAAATAGGAATTGGTTCAAGTTGTTTAGGTAACCATCAATTTAATTGTTATTTAGCATGGCAACAATGGAATAGATGAGTTAGGAAATTTAAATGGAAGGGGCAACAGCTGGAAATAATTAGCCCACACATTCCATATGTTGTCATATAGGTGAACATGCATAACAAGATCTAAAATGCACAAGATAGGATGCAAACAGAGATATGGATGGCATGAACATATTCCTTGCAATCTTCTGATTGGAAAACATATTTTATTTGTTTGATTTGGAATTAAAATGAATTAGTTATGAATTTTGGCAATTTAAGTTGCATTAAATAAGAGGTGAAACAATTATTCAAATTAATTGTTGTAAACCAGAAAACAAAGTTGATATCCAAGTGTGGCATTTGATTTTGGATGAAAAACTTGTTTGGAGTATTTAATTTGGAGCAACCATTTGCAAGTTATTAATTATGCCATTTAATTAACCAATTTAAGGATTATTAAATAACATTAATTTTAATTGCCCAAATTGCAAAACAAAGTTGATAAACAGAAAGCATATTAAATGTGGATTGGAAAACATATTTTATTTGGGTTATTTGAATTAATTATGAATTAATTATGGAATTAACCAAATTTGAGATGAATTGTTTAAATTTGAAATTTGAAACAATTTGAAATGTGCAAAACAGAAAACAAATGCTTTGAATAGGTAGAGAATTAAATTTGGGTCAAGATACATATTTAACAATTTAAATTTGGAGTTATAGTTTGCAAGTTATGAATTAAAACATTTTGGCAAAAATAAAAGAAATTGACAGAATAAAAGGGTTGCCTAGGATTTGAACTTGGGGCTCATGTGCAGCACAAAGAACCAGTACCACTGGGCTAAAGCAGTACTTGGGACAATAGACGAGACTGAAGGAACAAGAGTTGGCCGCCCCGACGTTAACTGAATAAAAATTCAGAACATCACATGAGCGTCAGACTTGGATAAAAAAAAATGAGGCTTGTGCATAGGATGGGAATCGAACGTAGGTCTCCTAGGTGGATGATTGGGCTGTGAACCAGTGGGGCTGAGCCGAATTGGTAATTAGCTCTGGCCGTGGATTAAGAAGATCAAGCAGCTCGGGTAACTGAAATCGACACAAGTCGGAAACCTTCAAGAGAAAAAAAATAGAAGTGTTGCATCTGACGGGAAATGCACAGATGATCTGCTACATGACAGACAAGGGTGCTGGCCACTAGTCTGGCTCATATTTGTGATTAAATACGAATCAGGGAGAGATATGAAATAGCTAGTGCGCGTTAACTGAGAAGTGGCAGACCTGCAGGTGCATCATCTAAACCGGAATTAAAAAAAAAAGCTTGTGCCTTCGCCAAGATTTGATCCTAGGATCCACCAGGGGAGGAGCAAACGAATAGCCAAAGGACCTGGGTGCTGTATTTGATCGGATACAAAAGAAAGCATAGTGCAACACTGTTAACTGAATTTGAACGAACCAGACATCAACAGGTTCAGACATTCAGCTCCAGGACTGAAGGTATGCAAAATAAAAGCCGGAGATTTTCGACGCGGGTGGGGGGAATTGAACTCGGGAACTCCCAGGATGCAGTCAGAGGTAACGCCAATGGGCTAGTTCCGAGTCTGTGTAATGACTTGAAACAGAAACAAGAAGAGGTGACTAGTTGGCATAACTGAACTTCCACGAAAAAAAGCGTCAGACTTGGTCTTCCTGCTGCAGCGCGACGGCTCGGAGATCACCAGATCGCTGCTGGTTCCTGGTGTGTGTGCAAGCCGGAGGTACAGGGGCGATCTGGGTGTACATGCGTGTGCACAAGGCACCGAATGAAGATGATACACGAGCGCCATGGTGACACAGACTACACGAGCGCCATGGTGACACAGACATGCATAGCGAGAGGTACGTAGATAAGAATCGAGTGCAGTAAGAGGGAAAACGGAACCGGGAACTAACCAGGGTGGTGATGGAGTAGGCGAACAGGTCGAGGAGGTTCGAGGGGAACCGGCGCCGTCGAACATACAGACGGGGTTCTGTTGGTGCAGGACAAGGAGCAGAACATTGGTGGAGAGAGTTTGCGGCGGCGGCGAGGGCTGGAGAGGAGGAGTAGGGAGCAGCTAGGGTTCCAGGAGGGGGGGATTTATGGAGGAGCAGCGTGGCCGGCGTGGATCGATTGGAGGCGACGTGGTCGTCTCCTGTCCATGCCGTACAGAAGGACAGCGACAGGAGGAAGATAAACAGAGAAAGAGGGGCTGTGTGGGCTTGGGGAAGGTGGGCTGAGGGAAAAAGAATGGGCTAGGAAAAAGAAATGAGGTACTGCTTCCAGGTCTGTCACTTTGTCGATCTGAACGGCAGTATAGTAATCTAAGAGCCAAGTATCCGGGTTTGTACTCCTGGTGTACTTTTGGTAAGTTGGACCAACTTTGGCAAAGCCAGAATTAAGGGTTATTCTTCGGATCCTGTCAGTGAAACACTTAGGTTCAAAGTATAGATCATCTCTTTCCGTCTTATCCACGTGTGTGGTATATCTGTCGGCTGAATGGACAAAAGGGGATCTGCTCCTTTCTGGCCCATTGTTGCGCGAATGCACTCTTCCGGGATTATCCCTATTTTGTCCGTTATCGTGTCCTTTGGAATGAGGCGGAGTTCTACTCCTTGGCCTTTCTTTATTCCTAGGAGGAGTACGGGATCTCTCACGTCTATGAGGATTTTCATGTCTTCCGGCTTTTTCAGCTGGGCGTCTCGAAGGCGTCATCATTTTTCTGTCTTTCCGGTTTTGTTCCTCCCGATCTTTATGATCACGCGGTATATTTCCGCCTTTCGGCATATGGGATCCCGTTCTAGACGCTTCATCCCTATTGTCCGGGATTTTCTTGTCCTTCTTAGGATCTCCCTTCTTGTTCTTAGAATCATCTGAATCTCCAGGTTCTCCAGGTCCAGGTGCTCCAGCGGCGCAAGTGGCAGCTTTGCATAGGGCCGAGTCATCATGCAACTTCCCTAATCTTGCCAGATTTCATTGTTGTTGTTGCAGTGCTTTACCCAGGAAAACATACACTCCTTGGAGTTTTTCATCTTTGGAATATAGATCATCATTAAGGATGGCGAACGCGGCTTCCGCGTTTTCGGCTGCGGTCTTATAGATACGTTCGCCCTTAGCGTTTACGCTGTCCACCTGTCATTGCCAAGAAGGGTTTTGCAACCGTTGTTTTGTTGGCAGCACATCCGGTCTTGCGATTTCGGGTAACCTCGTGGGTTTTATCCCGGGCATATTCCGTCTTTTGAATTCTTCAATTTACTCATGCTTTGCTTTGACAGTAGCTTGGGGTTTGAGGAGATTTTCTTGCGATCGGAATAGTTGTTGATGTTGCCGCATAATGGCTTGCCTTCTAGCTTCCAGCACTTTCGGTGGCTCGTATGGTCCAACCGGGGTTTTGATCAGATCGATCTTGTCCTGTTCCGACAATTTAGGAACATGGATTTCTTTCTTTTTCTTTTCCACAGGTGTGACTCCGCTTGCTCCTTCTTCTTCCAGCTTTTGATTAGCATTATCTGCCAACCTTTTCTTCTAGAGTTTGTACTGAATCTTCTTGGTAGTCTTCTTTTTCTTCTTGGAAGAGGGAGGCTTTTTGCCAGGCTCTTCTCCTGTCAATTGTTTGACATCAGGATAGATGGGACTGGTTCTGCCGTCCTCACTTTCCACATCTGGTGGAGGTGTTTTGGGGTCTTCGTCGTTTTCGGCATCCGAGTTATCAGTCGGTTTTGCCATAAGTACTTCATGGAAGCCCCATGCATAGATTTAACCTTTCTTTCGAAAGCGTCTTAATCTTCTTCTTCTGAATCTATGTCTTCATATCCAGGTTTTGACTCCAATCTTGCCTCTGTGGCAGCTAGTACGGAGTCGGCTTCCGAGTTCACCGTTCCATTGGCGGGTGTCACATCTTCCACTTGATCTGTGGGATTGTTATTTTCTGCCTCTTCCACGGGATTAGTTACTTCCGTGTTTTCAGCGACCTCGGACTGCAGCATGCCAATCAAGTGAGATCTGATTGCGGGCATCTCCGAAGAGGCAGCAAATTCAGAGTTCTGGCAATCTGAGCAAAATCCGGTATCATAGTTTTCTTCAACTGGGTATAGGGTGGGTGGGATAAATTTTCTTCCACCATAAAATCCCATTGCTTCTGCAGTTAATCCGATAAAGATGTTTGCAGATCCAATCGATAAAACGCAGGCACTTACCAGATGATTCCGTGCTGGCATGTACGATCCATTGTCGAGGAAGCGTCCGGCGTCGTTGTCGAATTCCAAACTTCCGACAGTTATGGTACTGCCGATTCCGCCGAGTATCCCCGATCGAAACATAACGCCTGACGTCGCTGGCCCCACGGTGGGCGCCAACTGTCAAGACATCGTACTAGAGTTCATAGACGGGGGTGCCATGAGTCTACGGGTAGAGACGTGGGGGGCGTGGTAGTACGACAACCAGGAACACCAAATTTACCCAGGTTCGGTACAGCACAACTAGGCGACGTTCCTACTCCTGCAATCTCACTAAATCAGGGCTGAAGCCTGAAGTATACAAAGTACAATGTGAGTAGGGTTTCGCTAATTCGGCGAGGATCAACTTCTTGGCGAGTTGGCTTCTAGCTAATTGTCCATGTTCTTCTCTCCCGTCCGGCTTTATATAAATAGTTAGGTTAGGGCTTACAGAAAGGAAACCTAGAAGACTACGGAAAGTATCTAACTTGGAAAGAAAGAATCCGCCTTCTACTCCAAGCCGCACCACTTTGGGCCGTGGTCCGGGTTCTTCTAGAATCCGGCTTCTGTGCGTCAGCTTACTGGGCCGCTAAATGGACTGTGATCCATTACCAACAAGCCACCCCGGTAATCTGGCTCTTAGGACAATGCCGGATATACCCCTAATCGGTATATATCTGACAATACCTCTGCGAAGGGCCTTTCTTTTATTTTTATGTCGAGTCTTCACCTTCTCACTTTCTGCACCTTCTTGAGAGCATGGTTGTTATTCTTAGTGTAATGTGCTTGTCCCAAAACACGGTTGATAGTGGTATAACTTTGATGCTTGTATCTTTGATATCTTTATTTCTAGGCCTCATTTGAACTTTAGAGGTGCCCTGGCATTTATGTTTTTCTCCACTATTAAGGGCAAGCGAGTACACTTTATCATACCCTATTATTAGCATTGCAATTTTGTGATTGAAATATTTCATGTTGTCTATTATTAGTTTGTTGGCATCTTTTCATCACTACAAGAAATTTGTTGATACGTGACCCTCAATTTTTGTCACTAGAAGATCACGTAGATTGATTCATGACCCCTTTTTGACCAAAAATGGAAAGTCACATACCGAGCGTCTTATTTGATCGTCAATGACTAATTGAATGGAATTGTCATAGACTCTATGACCCAATCAGAGGTGTCGAAGTTCTGACTCCACAAATCCCTCAGGTGACCCTATCGGGTTTCGACTAGGAGAAGTCATGAGCGCTGGTGAAATCGTCGGCTTGACAGGAGGCGAGATTTACCCAGGTTCGGGGCCCTCGAAGAGGTAAAACCCTTACTCCTGCCTTCTGCTGATCTGTATTGGATGATTAGATCGGTTACAGGTTGCTCGAATCGAAAATAGATCTCGAGTTCCGAGGCTTTTTGGTCGTGCGGTATTACTTGGTCCTCTCCTTGGGGGCTCTCCTGGCCTTATATAGATGGCCAGGTCTCGAGTTCTACCCGGAGAGGACTCAAACCCTAGTCGGGTCGGTTACAAATTCCCTAACTTAACCCGCAAGTTGATGCGGGTGGGCTTCATATGGGCCTTCTAGAGTATTCCAAGGGCGCTTCCTTTTGGGCCTTGACCAGAAGGCCTGAGAGGGGGTGTCCTTACTCGCAGGGTCCAGGATCCATGCCTTCGTCAGTAGCCCCCGAGCGCGTGCTTGACTGGGGCTTTTCCAGTCGAGTAGGCGGTCATACTCTTCTTATTTTTATGGAAGATTGCCCTGACAGTCATTGCTTTTCAAAAGGGTGTGTTCCCTGTTTCATGGGTCATCATGCTCGAGTATCGAGCAATATAAGCGCTTGTTTTACGGCTTTTTTCGCAGAAGGATGTGGCACGGTAGCTTGGCTCTCCCGAGAGATCGGGGCCAATTAATTGCGACTAGGGCAAAAACATTCCTGGCCTACTCAGATTCGAGACCTCCGACTCGAACCCGATAAGGTGATTGTTGCGACTGGGCCGTTGTGGACTTACCGAATCGAACTTAACCTATGGGGGTACCCGGCGCGTCCGCTAGGATTTTTCTTCGTGTTGTTGACACGGGATTATACCGGAGGACGCAGCTTTCGAGTGCGATTCCAGGCCCAAAAGAGAGATCTTTTCGGGTCTTACCTTCATATTCGAAGTATACGACATCCGGATGTGCCTAGTCGGCTGAACAATCCAGGTTCTTATGATGTAAGATTACCATGAGTAGGAGAGGTAGGTTTTTCCTACCCGATTGAATTGTATGAGCTCCATACGAAAGAAATTTCGTGTTGGAAGAAAAACTAAGCCCATATGAAAGAGTTTTCATGTTCGGGATGCTGTGCCCATACGAAAGAGTTTTCGTGCATAGGGTATTCTCCTTTCTGTTCGAAGAGGTCTTGCTTTATGAACTGTTCATGGAAAATTTGCTTTTATCCGAAGGAATTGATATTCATACGAAGATAATTTCGCGTTTGAACTTCCAGTCGAAAAGATTTTGGTCTTGAATGACGAATGCCATGACGTCATGGCGCACTCCTCTTCTCCCGATGGGACGTGACGGAGTGGCAGCAGATGGTGGCCCACCTTGTCAGCTTTTTGACCGGGAAATGAGACGTCGTTCCCGGTTTTTACGTGAGACGCGCAGTAAATGCGCACGATCTTCTGTTAAGATCGTGGCACGAAACAGCGCTGGGCCGCCGCTTCGTTTCATCCTCACGCGTGGCGGCTGCGATAGGCGCCACGTAGCGCATTGTACGGCTGAAATCACTTCGCCCCGTGTATAAATACGGGTGTTAGTGCTGCGGTAAAACTTTCCCAGCTCTCTGTCTTCATCTTCTTCCTCGCGCCCATCTTCGTCTTCCCGCGCTCGAGCTCTCGCTGCAAACAATGGCTGGCGGAAAGAGACGCGGTGCTGCCGGTTCCGCATCCGGTGAACCTTCCGCGCAACCTGCGCCCCGCGCCGGCGACTGGCGGTCTCCCAACACCACCGCAAAAAGCATCAAGGAGATGCAGCGGGAGGGGTTGCTGCCGGCGGAGACGGAGAAGCGAGTCCGCCTCAGGAAAAAGGAAGAGGTACCCAATCCTCAATCGAACGAGCGCGTGGTCTTTGTGGACCACGTGACTCGGGGCCTTTCTTTTCCCCTTCATCCCTTCTTCCTCGGGTTGCTGTGTGTCTATGGCATACAGCTTCACGATCTCCCCCCGAACGCGGTGCAGCACATTACGTGCTTCATCGTGTTCTGCGAATGCTATCTCGACATTCGCCCGCACTAGGCGCTGTGGAAGGCGCTCTTCAAGGTCCGGATCTTCCGCGAGAAGTCGCGGGTGGAGTCCGAGCTTGGCGAACCGCTACGCACCGGCGGCTTCGGGATCCAAGCTCGACAAGAAGGCAGCTACTTCAACATGCATTTCGTCGACTCCGCCCAAAGCTGGCGGAAAAGGTGGTTCTACGTCGTCGACAACAGCTCGGGTGGGATTGTAGAGTTCCACCCGTTCGCTGTTTTGACCAGGAGAAAGTCTTGGGGGCACAAGATGTCAGTCGAAGAGACCCAGACTGTTGCGCCTTTACTCGCGAGAGTAGCTGCTCTTCGGGATCAGACCGCGGGAGTTGTGCTCAACGGGATGCATCTGGCGAGCATCTTTTTGAAGCGCAGGATCCAGCCACTCCAACAAAGGCCCTCCGCCATGTGGGAGTATCAGGGCTCAGAGGATCCCAGTCGGGTAAGCCGCGAGGAACTTTCGAATGTAGAATTCGAGAAGAAAATCGCGGGTATCACCCGACTGAAGGTGGGAGAGAAATTCCCCGATTGCTCTGTTGAAGCCTTCGCCGCCTCAAATCCTCCCCCAGCCGAGGTTAGTTTCTTTCTCTTTTTTCGTCTTTGTGTTGTTCCTTTTTCTCGTTCAGAGTCCTAGTCGATAAGATTTTCCTTGTCTTCTTCTTGCATTGCAGAGCCTAGCCATGGCGGACTGCTACCCGCCAACCACGGGGGAAGCCGCCTCAGAGTAAGTGTCGAGTCATCAAGACGGCGCGATTGACACCAGCGTCGCCAATGCCTCTTCGAGTTCAGAGCACGATTCTTCGGATTACGTTGCGGACTCGAATGGCGCTCCGACGAAACGTCGTCGGGTAGATGAGGACGAAGCTACTTCCAAGGACAAATCCTTGGAAGCATCGCCCAGTCAAGCTCCTATCCATGCGACTCCACTCCGCTCCCTTGCTCCTTCGCCTTCGTTCCCAGTGATGACGCCCGCTTGGAACGCGGACTTGCTGGATGACGACGAGGATGACGAGTAAGTGTTCTTTCCTCAATCTTGGTCGAACATTTTCTGTGCTTCAATATCGATTGTTTCTATCTTTCGGTGCAGTCTGCAGACGATCAGTCCTCGCAGGTACGCCGCTGCCGTCCCTCCCGAGAAGAGGAATAAGGGCAAGGATGCGGGTGAAACTCCCACCGCGGGCACCGTCCAAAACTCCCCCAGAGCAGCCCCCGAAGCCGCGACGATGGTACGTGAAGCTCCCAGCTTTGCCGCCAAGGCTTCTGCTTCTAAGGAAGTGACGGATAGCTCTGCGGATCCGCTGTCTCGCGCCTCCGGCCAGGTACACTTCATCTTCCGTCTTCAAAACCATTTTTTATTTTTATCGGGTGCACGACAGTGCTCCCGATGGGAGTAGCCCCCGAGGCTGCAGTCGATCGCATGCGATCGGCTACAGGCTCAAAGTCTAGTTTAGTTCCTCTTCATGACTTCATTTTTATCGGGTGCACGGCAGTGCTCCCGATGCATTTTTATCGGGTGCACTGCAGTGCTCCCGATGGGAGTAGCCCCCGAGGCTGTAGTCGATTGTAAATAATCGGGTGCAGACTCTATTTTAATCCCTTTTAACTCTTTTGTCTTCGTAATTTTGCAGTCGCTTATTGATTCTCTTGCGGCGATCGGTCGCCGCGTCGTTCTTGCTGAGTCGGATTGCGAGTCTCTTCGAGCGGACCGTAGCCGACTTCAGACTGAAAACGTTCTTCTCAAGGGTGAGCTTTATCGTTTCCCTGTCTTCCACACTCCGTCCATTCTTGAGTTTTTGACAAGCATCTCTTTGCAGCTCGACTTGAATTTGCAAAATCCGAAAAGGTCAAACTCTCTGAGCAGGTAACTGCTCGGGAGGCTGACCTGACGGCCATTCGACAAGAGCTAGAGACTTCCCGCATGCAGTCAGAAGATTTTGGTCGACAGCTTGCAGATGCGCGGAAGTCCTTGAAGGAGTTAGAGAAAGCTGGCAGTAAGGCCGACAGCGACATTGTCGGGTTCCTCCGTCCCCTTGCTGAGCGCTTCGCGGGTAAGTGTGTTGGAATTTTGCTACTTTGATTCTTCATTTTGCTGTGCTTTGCTAAGTATTCTTTTCTTCCTTCGCAGGTATTCTGGATGTTCCTCTAGAAATCCCTGGACTCCAGCGGGTGGATGTGGTAACCGACACACTTGCCCAGCTTAAAAGGCACGCTGATGGAGTTCTCTCCATGATCAATGATGCCACTCAAGTGCTGGGGCAACTGCACGGTCGCCTTCTCGCCAACGCCACTCCTGCACCCGCGCTAGATGATCTGTTGAAGGTCTTCTCAGAAGGAAAACTTCTGGATGCCTTCGCAGTCGCACATGCGGAATCTGGTGCGAAGACTGCGATACAATTCGCTTTGGCGCATGGAGTCGAAGGTTTGGAGGAGGCGTACACAGCTCTTCCGGTCGACCCCTCCACGGGCAAAAAGGTACGGCTCTCTTGTTTTAGCGAGCAAGCCGCTATTCTTGCTCGGAAGCTGTCTGAGATTTTTGCTCGGCTGCGGGGAGGGGCGACTGCTGCCAGCGGGAGCACCAATGTAGCTTCGTAGATTTTTTTTCCTTTTTCTTCTCTTTGAATGTAATGAACCTTGGGATGTATTCCCGTACCTTTGTTGTCTTTAATCGAAGAATTCATCTTGCAATTTGTTCCCTTTGTTTGTGCCTTGTCTCCCGATGGGAGTAGCCCCCGAGCGTTTGTCGAATAGGCGATTAGAATTGACTCGAGTAGGGCATCTTACTTCTTTCGTTTTGTGCTTCCAGGCTACTGGGTTTGTCGCAGAAACGTCGAGTGGATGCGGTACTCCAGTAAATCCACTTGTTGCCGCTGTTGGCACTTTTGCGGGCCTTCGTGATAAGGTCCAGGAGGGTGAGCGCAAGCTGAAAGCTATGCGCGGGATAGCCGATGTGGCGAAGTCCAAGCAGAAATTGGCATCTGAACGCGAACAATTCCTGATGGATGAGCTGGCTGTAGTCGCGAGGGACTTGCTTTGTAAGTAGTGCAGCCCCCGTGTCTTTTTCTTCCTCGTTTCCTCATCTGACTGAGTGCGTTTTTGTCTTCAGTCGTTAATCCGGATGACAGGGAAGAAAAAGCAGTGGGTAGAGAATCACATCCTTCAAGGGGCTAGTAGCTCCAAACCTCATGCGAACAATTTTTGGTCTGATCGCAGTCGGGGTTTTGTGATGGCCACCTTGAAATTTCGAGTCCGCCAGGCGAGAATTCTCGTGAGTTCATTTCACGAGGTCTTGGTTGCGATGAACGCTGCATTTTATCCACTTGAAAAGGTCCCGAAGACTGGGGTTATCTTCTCAGTTTGTTTGGACGTGAGGGAGAAGTTCACGCGAGTGTGCGCAATCAGATGACGTGCGGCGGCGGATTGTGGCTCTCTCTTTTGTCCGCATATGGCATCCTGAGATAGATGTTAACTCGTTGCTCGGCGTCCAGATTATGCAATCGAGGATATCTCGCCGTACTATGATGCCGTACGTCCTGCGGCAGAGAAGATTATCGAATGACCTCTGAAGAGGTGGATAGAATCTTGGCGACTGAGAATGCTCAGCACTTTGACTGATTGTCGGATGTAAATATCCTGTAATCTGTTTATAATTTGTAAAAGATTGTTGTAAGGTGTATAACCTTGTATTTGATGTTGTTTCTTTGTGATGCATAGTTGTAAGGTAGCCCCCGTGTGTTTTAGGGGGGGTGTATACCTGTAACTTGTAGCATGTAAAGAATGAAAAGCTTCGAGTGAATACGATGAAGGAATCGCGTTTTTATTGCAATGACTGAGAAGCCATGTATTCGAACTACAGGATTGGCTAGTATAGCCTTATTTTTGTTGTGATAACAAATAAACCTAAGGATAAAATTTGCGGAGGTGTGCGATATTCCACGGGTTGGAGTAAACCCCTCCGGTCGCTGGATTTTTTAGCCTGTAGGCTCCGCCTGGGATGACTTCATGTATGATGAAGGGTCCTTCCCAGGGTGGCTCGAGCTTGTGTCCTTCCTTCTGTTTGAGCCGCAGCACCAGATCCCCAACCGCGAATGCTCTGTGGCGTATGCGGCGACTGTGATAGTTGCGCAAGGATTGCTGATACACCGCGGATCTTGCGAGTGCGATGTCGCGCATTTCGTCGAGTGCATCCATATCTTCTGCGAGCGCCTTGTTGGAGGTTTCTTCGCTGTAGGCTACAACTCGTGGGGCGCTGAATCGAACGTCCTCGGGAAGGACTGCTTCTGCCCCGTATACCATGAAGAATGGCGTGTACTTCGTTGATCGATTAGGAGTTGTGCGCAGGCTCCAAAGTACGGAGGGTAACTCTTCCGCCCAATGTCCTGCGGCGGGGTGTAGACGATCGAGTAGTCGCTTCTTGATGCCCATCAAAACTAAGCCATTGGATCTTTCGACTTGTCCGTTCGTTTGCGGGTGAGCGACAGAGGCAAATTTGAAATTGATGCCTTTTTCCTCGCAGAATTGTTGTGTCTCCTTTGCTGTGAAATTTGTACCGTTATCTGTAATGATGTCGTGTGGCACCCCAAATCGACATACAATGGAGTCGAGAAACTTGACGGCGCATTGGGCGCTTGCTGAGGTCACTGGCATAGCCTCAATCCATTTGGTGAACTTGTCGACCGCGACCAGCAAGTGTGTGTATCCACCTGGCGTGGACTTGCGTAATGGCCCAACCATATCTAGCCCCCATTGTGCAAAGGGCCAGGCTATTGGTATCATGTGTAGTTCCGTAGCAGGGGCGTGTGGCCTTGGTGCGAATCGCTGGCAAGCGTCGCATCATTCGACCAGGCTTTTTGCATCGTTAGCTGCCACTGGTAGAAAAAAGGCCTTCGGTATGCCAGCATCAGTCCCCAAGCGTCGCGCACCGTGACTAATGAGTCTTTAGTCCCGGGTCGGGAGGAGACCCGCGACAGAAGGTCAGACGTCGCGGGTTGGGAAACGCGTTGCGGCGCGTGGAGGGAATTAATTCCGGTTGACCTGGCCGCCCGGGACTATTGGTCCTTTATTCCCCGTTCCCGTGGCCAACCGGGACCATTGGCTCTTTATTCCCCGTGCCCGTGGCCAACCGGGACTAAACATCAAGCTTCTCGCCTCCCCCGCGGCGGTTTTTATTTCGCGAGCCAGGCAGAAGGGCGCCATTCCACTGCTCGCTCTCTGTTCTTCCTCTCGCTCTCTGTTCTTCCTCTCTCGCTCTCTGTTCTTTTCGATCCAAGCACACGCACGCAAATGGCTGAAGTTTGGACGCAATACAATGGTTCCACACCATGCGGCAAGGATTTGGACGTGCTCTTCACCAACAGTTCCGCGAGGCTGCATGAAGCTCTGGGTCATTTGGTCGATCTCTATTTTGCAGCTCCCGAAGAACACCGGTTCTTTGGGCTCGATCTGGAGTACACGGCGAATCAGAAGGATGTTGCCGTCATCCAGATTGCGTTCAAGCAGTCGGTGTTGGTCTTCCAATGGTCAAGGTAGAAGCTATAGCACACGTACAATCTTGCATGCATGCATCTTCGAGTTTTTTTGTTGCATGTGAAGAATACATGTGTTGCAACATATCTAACACATATCCTATTTTTTTTGTTACAGTAGTTCAAAGCATTGCCCGGACCTTGTTGATTTTCTTGTCAACTCGGGGTTTGACTTTTGCAGCGTTGACATCACGCAAGACCGTGTGAAGTTGATGCGCATCGGTATTATGATACCTGAAGATCACTACATTGATCTTCAGAATCTTATCCAGTTGACCGGGCCAAAGACCGGGATGGCTGTCATGGCAAGCACCTTCATCCACCAGGGCTATCAAAGGATGAAGACTGATTTCCGCCGGGAGAATCACTTCTATTGGGAGGAGACCCCATTGCACATGACGAACCTCAAGTATGCGGCCATAGATGCATATGTCGCGTACGAGTTGTTCCGCATCTACTCGGCGGGGCCATAGATGATGTATGCGTTCGATATCTATGTGCATGTAATGGGTATCTAATTAGTAGTATATATATGTAATGGATATCTTTTGTGATCGACTCTATATATATATATTATGAAATGTGATCGACTCTATGTTTGTGTTATGTGTGATCGACTCTATGTTTGTGTTATGTGTGATCGACTCTATGCATGTAATGAATATTGTTTGTATTATTGTTCTTTATTTTTGATATATTTTTTCATTTTAAGATTTTAAAATAAATTAGTATTATTTTTCTTCATTTTTTGATATATTATTTGTATTTTTAAGATTTTAAAATGAATTAGTATTATTGTTCTTAATTTTTGATATATTATTTGTATTTTAAGATTTTAAAATGAATTAGTATTATTGTTCTTCATTTTTGATATATTATTTGTATTTTTAAGATTTTAAAATGAATTAGTTCTTTTTTTCTCAATTTTTGGATATATTATTTGTATTTTTAGAAATAATACAAATTAAAAGTTAATGTTTATTTATTTATTCAAAATTATTAATTACATCATTACTTTTGTTTATTAAAAGATTTATTTGAAATTCAAACAATAAAGAAATGTGGCTTCGACCAACATGTTAATAAGATTGATATGATACTACTATCACATACATGCGTGAGAAACACTTGGATTCGGGACGGGATGGAACTCGGAAGTTAAGCGTGCTAGTGCTAGAGTAGTGGGAGGATGGGTGACCGAGCGGGAAGTTTGACATGAGTAAGTAATTTGACTAGAGATAATCTTAGTTAGACACTAAGCAAATAATACAAATTGTGAAAAAAAAGGGAGTGAAAAAAAGGAGTGAAAAAAAGGTGAGAAAAATAATTAGAAACCAAATGAATTAAAAAAATTACGAAATAAATCTAGTCCCGGTTCATGTGGCCAACCGGGACTAAATGTCCTCCGCCCCCCGGCTCCGCCACCCGCACACGTGGACGGGCTTTTAGTCCCGGTCCGTAAGTGGCGGGACTATAGGGGGGCCTTTAGTCGCGCGTAGCTAGTCCCGGTTGCCTGGACGGGATTAATGGGCCTGGCGAACCGGGACTGTAGGCCTTTTTTCTACCAGTGTGCTGTTAGCCAGTAAAATCCTGCTCGGAAAGCTTTTCCCATTATTGTTTTCCAGCTAGCATGATGTCCGCAGTCTCCTTGGTGTATGTCCTGGAGAAATTCCTTGCCGTCTTCGGGAGCGATACAACGCTGGAGTATTCCTGAGATACTTTGCTTGTATAATTCTCCGTTGACTACTCGAAAGGATTTGCTACGCCTGATTATCTGTCGAGCCTCACGTGGGTCGGCCAGGAGCTGTCTGTGGAGCAGGTAGTCGAGATATTTCTGCGTCCAGACTGGCTCGACCATGAAAATCTGTCGTGATATATTGTGAATAAGCTCGATAAGCGCGACCTGCGGGCTGACCTCTGTTTCTGGCGCTGCTGCAGCTTTCTTCACTTTGACTGATCGCTTGATCATCCGTTCGAAGTATATTCCTGGCGGTATAGGTGTATTGGTGGAACCCATGTTTGCCAGTCTATCTGCTTCTTCGTTGCTAGATCTTGCAATGTGTTTCAGCTCGCAGCCTTTAAAGCTTCCTTCGAGTAGGTTGTACATGTCACGATATGCGACCATGTTTTCAGCGATGGCGTCGCATTCTTTCATCGTCTGCTGCACGATGAGATTGGAATCACCGTAGATCATTAGTCGGGTAGCTCCACAGGCGATTGCCATCTTCATCCCGTGCAACAGGGCTTCATATTCTGCGTCGTTGTTTGAGGCTGGATCGTCTGGTGGAAAATCCAGTCGCAAGACGTATTGTAGCTTGTCTCCCCGAGGCGAGATAAGGACGATTCCGGCTCCTGCTCCTTCGTTTCTCTTGGATCCGTCGAAGTACATTATCCAATTGCTCGTGTACTCGGGTGGTCCGGGCGTTTGTAGCTCTGTCCATTCGCTGAGGAATTCCACGAGTACTTGAGATTTGACTGCTTTTCGCTCTGTATAGGTGATGTCCCAGGCGCCCAGCTCGATGCTCCATTTTGCTATTCTTCCGGATGCCATAGGGTTGTTCATGATTGTCCCTAGTGACGCATCATTAACCACTGTGATGGTATGTTCCTGGAAATAATGTTTGAGCTTTCGGGCTGTGAGAACGACTCCATACGCCAGCTTCTGATAATGAGGGTATCGTTGCTTGCATGGCGAGAGCACCTCGCTGATGTAATATATTGGTCGTTGGACTCCGTATGCTTTGCCGTCTTCGGGTCTTTCGACCATGATTGCTGTGCTGATGACCTGGTTTGTAGCGGCTAAGTATAGTAGGAGCGGCTCCCTTTCTTGCGGTGTTGCAAGGACGCGCCTGCTTTGCAGCGATCGCTTCAGGTCTGCGAACGCTTGTTTGGCTTCGGGTGTCCACTCGAATTTGTCCGTCTTCTTTAGTAATTTGTAGAAGGGTAACGCTTGCTCTCCCAATCGTGCGATGAACCTGCTTAGGGCGGCTAGTCGTCCTGCGAGCTGCTGGACTCCGCGTAGATTGGTGGGCTCCTTCATAGTCAGGATGGCTTGTATTTTTTCCGGGTTGGCTTCAATGCCTCTGGCGGATACCAGGTACCCGAGGAGTTTTCCTGCAGGGACGCCGAAAACGCATTTGGTCGGGTTGAGTTTGATCCGATATGCATTAAGGGCGTCGAACGTTTCTCTGATGTCCTCGAGGAGTGTGTCCTCTACTCGAGTTTTGATGACGATGTCGTCGACGTACACTTGTACGTTTTTGCCAATGAGATTGGCGAGGCATCTTTGCATGCAGCGCTGATATGTTGCGCCTGCGTTCTTCAGCCCGAAGGGCATTGTCGTGTAGCAGTAGACACCGTGGGGTGTGATGAATGCCGTCTTCTCTTCGTCTTCCTTTTTCATTCGGATCTGATTGTATCCCGAATAGGCATCCAGGAAGGAGAGGCATTGGCAGCCTGCCGTAGAGTCCACGATCTGGTCGATTCGTGGTAGAGGAAAATTGTCCTTGGGGACCAGCACCGGGTTTGCCAACCAGGTGGATATCTTGATCTCCCTAATAAAGTTGGCGGCTAGCAGTCTGTTTATTTCTTCTCCAAGCGCCTTCTGCTTGGGTTCTGAGAATCGTCGAGTCGTCTGTTTGATGGGTTTGGCGTTAGGAAATACTTCGAGTGAGTGCTCGGCAAACTCCCTGGGTATTCCTGGCATATCTGAGGGCTGCCAGGCGAAAATTTCCCAGTACTCACGGAGGAGTTTGACGAGCGCGCTTTCCTATGCTGGCGAGAGGGTTGTGGAAACCATCGCGGTCTTGGCGGAATCCGACGGGTGCACTTGGTGCTTGCGGGTGTCGCTGTTGGCGCTGAATTCCAGTTCAGGCGCGTTTTTCTTCGTGAGGGGCATGACGGAGTGGTCCGTGGTTTTTGCCAGCTCTTGAAGTTCTTCTTGCATCCCGAAAGATTTCGCGATCTCATTGAATTCTATGTCACATTTGTCTGACTTCTTGAAGTCGCCGTCGATGGTGATCACACCGTATTCGCCGGGTAGCTTGAGTTTCAGGTAGGCGTAATGTGGTATTGCCATGAATCTGGCGAACGTTGTTCGGCCAAGGATGGCGTGGTACTGTGAGGGCCAGTCGACGACTTCGAAGTCCAGGAATTCTCTTCTGTAATTGCTTGGAGAGCCCAATACAACTTCTAAGTTGATTGTTCCGAGTGGACGGATTGCCTTGCCCGGAACTATCCCGTGGAAGGATGTTTCTGATTCCGCTAGGCCGTCCAGGTTCTTGTTCATTCGACGGAGTGTATCCGCGTAGATGATGTTGATTCCACTGCCGCCGTCCATGAACACGCGGGCCAGGTCATAATTTCCGATTTGAGCCTGGATGTCGAGGGCGGCGTGTCCTGGTCGATAGACTTGTGGTGGATGGTCTTGTTTCGAGAACGTGATGGGCTGATCTGCCATCTTCAGGTACTCGGTCTTTGTTGGCGGTGTCTGCACTGCCATGCATAGTTTCCTCGTGTTAGTCTTTTGAGCTCTGCGAGAGGGGCATACCTTCTGTATCATCGCGAGTTGTCCCGCCGGGTTCGGGTATGCGTTGGCTCCATTGTTTTGTGGTGGTGGCGCAGGTAGTGCGGCTAGCGCCATGTTTGGATTTGCTGGTGGAGGTGGTGGCGGAGGCGGCTGGAACTGTTGTCCCCCTCCTGGCAGCGGCGGGTAGTTTTGAGTGGATGTGAATCTTTTCCTTGCGAGAGCATCCGAGATGTCAAGAAACTTTCGACAATCCTTGAGAAGGTGTGTTGCCTTAGTTTTGCCCATGCGCTTATCTGTAAACAGGTGTAGCGAGTAGTATGCATCAAGATCCTCCTCGGGGGACTTCTCTTCTGCCTTTGGTTTCCACTCGCGACTTCCGCGGCGGCCAGAGTCGCGGTTTCGCGTGAATTCTGCCGCCACTAATTCCTCCCTGTCCTCGTGGTCGTAGTATTTCCTTCTCTTCCTTCGCCCATGACGGTCTTCTTCGTGCGTGGGCGACGATGCTCTTTCGTTGCGTACCGCATCTTCTCCGTTAGCCCATTTTTCGGCTATGATCATTAGCTCCCCAATGGTTTTGGGCGCAGCTCTTCCTAGCTCTTCTCGAAACGCGGTTCTTCTTGCTCCTTTGGCGAAGGCCTCAATCGCCACCTCTTCCGAGATGGTTCCTGCGGTATTCCTGAGTGTGGTCCACCGCTGAATATACTCTCGTGTGGATTCGCCACTCTTCTGTTTACACGCTCGTAGTTCTTCGATTGTGGCTGGCCTCTTGTACGTCGACTGAAATTTTTTGCAGAAATCGTGGTGCAGGTCGTCCCATGATGCGTAGCAAGATTTAGGTCTTCTTTCCAGCCAACTGCGGGCCGCGCCTGTAAGGTGCAAATTGAGGTATTGCATGGCTGTGTTCTTGTTCCCACGTTGGCATTTTACTGCCGTGAGGTAATCGCTTAACCACTGGGAGGGCTCGGGCGAGCCGTCGTATTTAGTCACCTCCGTGCTGAGCTTGAACCTCTTGGGTAGAGGTGCTTCTCGGATACTGCGAGCGAAACAGAGCGCTCCACAGGTTTCGTCGTCTGAGGACCTAGATGAGGAGCATTCGCGATATCGTGAAGCTCTCGCTCTATCCTCCTTCTTTTGGGCGAGATCTGATCGCGCGTCGTATTCGGACCGGTCGCGGTCGTTGTCTTTCCTTGGTTCTTTGCTTCGCTTTCTCGAGCGGCTGCTGTGGCGCCGCGAGCTTTTGTCTCTCGGGCTGTCGTCACTGCCGCTTCGACTGTCGCCGCGACGGCGGGCTTCTTTTCCTCGACCACGCCGTGGCGATTTGTCTTTCCTCGGGGATGAACTTCTGTGTCTGCGGGGCGTATCCTTGTTTTTCTCCTGTCGCTCCTTCTCCAATTCTTCTACGGTCTTCTTGCGATCGTGGGAAGCGAGCCTTGCGGCCGCCAATCCTAGTCCTTTGCGAATTTGTTTGTACTGTTCCACCCGAGGGTCGCTGTCCGTCGGTTGGTTCATCTGCATGTAGGTTGCTGCGGCTAGGATCGCGGCAGCTGGGGTTTGCGGATAGACATTGCCGTCATCTTCGACCCTCATGAAGGAAGACGTGGTCGACCTGTCGGTCGCAGTCACGGATTCGTGGCCCCTTGACGATGTCGCGTGTCCCTTCCTCGCGGGTCGGGTACCGACTGAGGGTGCAAGGGACTGTTCGACTCGCCGCATGCTTGATTCATCCGCCGCTCTTCTGCGACGAGCTAGATCCGCCCGGGCTTCTTTGATGTTTGAGGCCGCTCTCACTAGGTGGTAGTGGTAGGCGGTTAGGTCTTCTTGTGAGGCTCCTGCCGCGGGTGGCTGACTCCGCCGCATGGCCTCCTTGGCCCTCTTCCAGGCCTCCCGCGAAACGCCGATTATATCGCGCTCGGTTGCGCTGTATTCGGTTTCCGAGGGTTGTTCCGATCCTGCCATGCAGACTTGAGCCGGTCGTGGCTCGTGCGTCCTAGGCGCAGATCGGAAGGCTTCGCGTACCCGAGATGGCTCCTCTGTTGAGAGTGCGTGGTAGTCGACTGTGTTGAAGCGGATGGACTCGCCGCTTTTCTCCATAGGGAAGCGTGAGTTGACGGCTCCAGATTCAGGTTCAGATTCATCCGAGAAGTGGAGGATTCCGTCTCTGTTCGCCATGAAGTTGAAGCTTCCGAACGTCAGGGTGACGCTCTTCTCCAGATCCTCGAACACCGGGCGTGATTCCGGCGAGTGAGGCGTGACTATGACGGATCCGATCCGTACAGGATTGTTCGGAGCCGTAGTCGATGGTTTCCAACGGGAGTTGGATGTCGATGAAGCCGAAGATGCCGGTGATCCAGCGCCCGCGTTTCCCACAGACGGCGCCAATTGTCGAAGTTCTGACTCCACAAATCCCTCAGGTGACCCTATCGGGTTTCGACTAGGAGAAGTCATGAGCGCTGGTGAAATCGTCGGCTTGACAGGAGGCGAGATTTACCCAGGTTCGGGGCCCTCGAAGAGGTAAAACCCTAACTCCTGCCTTCTGCTGATCTGTATTGGATGATTAGATCGGTTACAGGTTGCTCGAATCGAAAATAGATCTCGAGTTCCGAGGCTTTTTGGTCGTGCGGTATTACTTGGTCCTCTCCTTGGGGGCTCTCCTGGCCTTATATAGATGGCCAGGTCTCGAGTTCTACCTGGAGAGAACTCAAACCCTAGTCGGGTCGGTTACAAATTCCCTAACTTAACCCGCAAGTTGATGCGGGTGGGCTTCATATGGGCCTTCTAGAGTATTCCAAGGGCGCTTCCTTTTGGGCCTTGACCAGAAGCCTGAGAGGGGGTGTCCTTACTCGCAGGGTCCAGGATCCATGCCTTCGTCAAGAGGGGTCATAACCATATGACCAATTGATTTAGTCATGTGATATCTTGCCATAGCCACGTCACATCCTACGTGGCCAATCCTACGTGGCAAAATTATGACCAAGTGAGTAGGTCATCGAAGAGATTCAGCCCAATCCACACAGCTCCTCTAAACGGGCCAAGCCCAATATTTTGGCCTATTTAATTTATCTACCGAAATTTCTTGTCAGATTAATTGGGCCGTGGCCTTCTTTCTCCAGTTCGAATCTGGGCCTTGGTCTTTTCTTTTTCAGGGATTTCTCCAGAATTTTATTTATTTTATTACAAAAAAGAGTCCACTATTAGTTGGGCTGAGGCCTTACATTACAACCCTATTATTTCGTGCAAATGCATGAAGCCCAATTGTATACAGCAAGATGATTTCAAATCCAATTAAACATATTTGAATTCCAGTTAATTTAAATTACAGCAAATATTCCAGGAAATTAAATCATAAGAGAACATATCATCACATAACTTACATCATATACAAGGTTCAAATAATGTTCATAACATACCACCAGGTTCACCAAATTTACACACAATATTCCACACATAATTTACAACAAAATAATACACCGAACGACAGGAAATTAACACAAGTCGTTTCATCTTCAACTCCCCTTCAGATCGGTCTCCATTTCCACTTATCTGACCTAAAAACGACAATTACTCCAGGTTAACATGGATATTGCATCAGCTCCACCATGGTAAGATGCAGTACAGAACATCAGAGAACCCACAAAGCTTGAAAGCATTCAACAGCCGCAAGTGCACACTGTCAGTCATCCGAGCTAATTAAAACACGGCCAAAAACAAGTTATTCTCATCAAGATCGCTCAACATAAAATCCATCCGAATTAACTAAATATCTAATCACAAATGATAGAGAACTAAGGCATTCGGCTACCATATACAGCATGTTCAGATCTCTGCCGACATTTGCCTAACCTTGCACGTACTTAAGGTGGCATGTCAAGTTCCCTCGCCACCAAGAGAAAGCAAGACATATGAAGCATAAAGGGACTAGGTTGGAGAAAACTACCACACGTTTGCATAGGGCAATCAGATTAAACAGGTTGTTGGAGTCAAGCACAATGTTTGCCATCAACCCTTCCACCTGCCTGCTAGACAATGAGGGGGAAAAGTAAAAGATTAATCCAAACAAATAGGAAGAACATGAACTTAGTACAAGTTTGAGCTCTGATGTTCCAAGAACACACCAAACTGCAATCAGTTTATATAGGTACCTCACATAGCCAATCAGCCAATCAGCAAAATGTAGAGAAATGAATCATCAATCCAGATTTAACAACTACCCAAATAGTAGAATGCAAAACAGGGAAGCAAACAGCAAAGCTATGTAAGAAAATCATTCATGTAGCTAATTTTCAACTAGGATTGATGAGCTCATACAAAATAGCATTATCAACAAGTGGAAAAAATGCAGGATTAACAACTATAAATAGCATGCTAACAAGAATAATTCGGACTGCTTAAATGTCAATTGCCACACAAAAATTTGATAACTAAGAAAACAACAAAATTTCACAAGTTGTCGGTCTTATTCATGCAAAGACTTATTTATTGGGTAACAGCGAACCAACAATGCATGTTCATCTTGCATTCAAATCTAGGTGGTGCGGAAAAGAAAGAGACAATCCAATTATCACTGACAGCAACCTACTTCAGTTTCCAAGATAGACTCATAGAGACCAGCAGCAAAACGGAATCTCTATATGTCCTACCTCCATAAAGCCTCACCTGAAGGTAACCCGACTTGCATGTATCCTTATAGACAACCCAACTTCCGTGTATCCATATAGCCCTCGACGCCGCCGCTGCCAGACAAACAGCCAGAGAAAACAACAATGCATAGCTCTCGCCGCTGTCTCACCCTCCTGTGGTCAAAGAAATATTATGCAAGGATCAATGACAAACACCATAGATTTATTCATGACAGGAAAGGAAAGTAGTTGTAAAGAGGTGCACATGTAAATCACTTTTAGGACTGTAGGTACTAATGATCATGCATTATATGATATAAGGAATTAAGAATTAATACTACCAAAGGAATAGCATCAAACAACCAGAAGGTTAAATCGGATTGACTAACTATATGGAGATGGATGTCAAGCAGAACATGTATGTAACATCACAGTGACTACTGAGATCACTCAAGCAATCATAGCAACAACATTAATTCGGATATTCATAATAGGAATCGAGAAATAGCATTTAGCAACAGTGCCAGGTATCCTACTCGGATATCCATAATACTTACTCCTCAGATGGTGCAGCAAGCTTATTTACAATACTTATGGATTAAAAAAAAATCATCTTGAAACATCAGATTCACAGAGAACACAATACACTTGCAACTAGCCACAAATTCAAACAGAACCTTTACAAACCTAAAAGACTATACTCGACTCCTAACTGAAACAACACTACCAACCCACATTCCTTTATTTTGAAAGGATCAAACCAGTATGTTACAAGACAAAACAATGTTCATTTCAAGAAAATAGCAACACCAAGCACCCATTCAACTCACCAAATTAACACTTCCATAATCTGTATGGTCAACATTCACACACAGATTGGATATTGCCAATTGCATACACACTGATATCATTGCAGCAGCATGTTCCTGCCAAAACGAAGAACAGATAAAAGTTACCTATCCAATGTAAGTGCACAACACTGCTTGCCTTCATGAACAGACAGCACTGCTCGCCGATGAACCCTAACAACCAAGAAGTCGCACAAATTCACCAGCACCGATCAATTCGGCCATTAGAAAAGACCAAGAGAGAAGATGGTTTTACCTAAGCGCGTCGTGCACGACGAGGAAGAGGCAGCGTCCGGGAGGTCGGAGCAATTACATCATGTCCCAATTGATTATTTCTCTAATCAATCAAACCTAACACAAGTGTCTAGTTAGACAGTTACGGGCAGAGCAATTAAATTGCATATACAACTAAAATTTTCTCAGTTGGCAGTTGGAAATAAGCATCTAAACCGTTAGAGCAAGAGGCAACCTGGCATGATGTTGATCCGGCTGTAGCGGTAGAAGATGCAGTCCAGCTCCGAGCGGCAGTTGTCCTAATTCCATGAACACGGTCTGCATCCGAGTCCCTGTGCACCGGAGTTGAGCGAAGTGGAGGGGGTCAAAGTTGGATACTCATTGTCCTAAACCTAGCGAGGAGGACGAGGAGTACCTGCGTGGCAAGGTGACTAGGACGGAGACCAGGCGTTGCGCCTGCCGCCATCTCCTCAGCTGCTTGACTCTCCCCTGCTTCAGCTTGCGCAGAGGCAGATGAGCGCGACCGACCCCGAGCTGCCCGTGGCGGAGAAGGGCCCTCTGTGGCTCGCGTTTCTGGCGGCGCGACGCGGCCCGGCGATCTCGACGGAGCCCCGCGCACCGTCGCACCGATGCACGTCGGCCCCGGCGAGAAAGCCAGCCGCGCCGCCATGGTTCCGTCGTTGGCGGTGCTCCACCCGGTGAGCGGGAGTAGGGGCACCGGGGAAGAGGACGGGACGCAGGCCGGGTGGATCGATCTGAAGATGGAGGAGGCGGCGGCGATGTGTTGTGCTTGTGCGTGATAAGGGGAATCTTGGATGGATGTGCCTCTGTCTCCGGCAAGGCTGGGGCTGACGCTCTGAATATGTTGCGTGAGGTCGAAAGGGAAGTGCTCGGGTGGAGGAAAGGACAGGCCGGTGGAAGGGAGGAGCGGCCGGGGGCTGGGGGAGGATGGGGCGGTGGCGGAGGGGCCTGCCGGCGAGTGGACTAGAGGTGGCGTCGATCTCGATCTAGATCTAGATTGAAGGAATGAGAGGGGGTGGGGCGTTCTCCCCTCGCTGGTGGGGTTTCAATTTTGGCCGAAAAAAATAATTTCTAGCGGGAATCGCCGAATGTTTTGCAGGGTGAGGAGGGAAAATTCCGGGGGAGAGATGTACTTTAGGAGGGAAATTTAGGGCGGCTTTTCAGTTTTCTCGGAAAAAATATAAGTAAATATCTAATTTTATTTTCTGTATATTTTTTATGAATAAAAAACTAACAAAAATTTAGAGTTATATTGTCCTCGACTTAAATTCATTCTTAGGGCGGCCAAGGGGAGCCCAGCGGCGCGGGCTCTGGTTGCTGGTGTCATAATAAGTGCCAAAGTGTCCTTCAAAAATAAAAACACAAAGATGCATAATGGAACAACTAACAATGTTCACGAAAAAGTTTTATTTTTCGTCGAATAAAAATATCATTTTCCATTCCCGGAGTGTCAAAACTGGCTTTTTTGTGAAGCACCTACACAAAATCTGTTGCAAAAATGTACAAAGTAAAATTATAAATATATTATGTCATGTTTGATCTACAAATTACAAACTTACTACCTCTCAATAGCTCAAAATACACCTCTTTAGAAAAAGACAAGTTTGAGCCGATTCAGCTGAAACCGGGCCAAATTTGAACTACAGGTGCCTCGTAGTTTGCTCATGATTTTTTGAAAAAATCTTTTTTAGGTACCCAAGTACCTATTTCAACAGAGATACATCAAGAGTTCATCAAGATTCAACACCTAGGTACGAACGGTCATGTCCCCCGTTTTGACCGTTTCCCGAAACCGGCTTTGAAAATTCCAAAAAATTCAAAAAAACTCGAAACGATGCAAGATCTTTGCGTGGTATTATTATATATGTCCTAGTATCCACCAAAAATAATAAACTTGGAATACGACAATTTGGTGGAAAATGTGTTCACAGAAATGAACTATCTCGTACGAAGATTCATGGCTTTCGGGCGAAATGACGGATGTTTTGGCCACATCCATGGCATAGTTTGTTTAAATGTGACCATATTCCATACAAATATGCATGTTGGTACAACTAACAATGTTCACGAAGAAAGTTTTATTTTTCGTCGAATAAAAATACCGTTTTCCCTTTCCGGAGTGTCAAAACCGGGGTTTTTTGTGAAGCACCTACACAAAATATGTTGCAAAAATGTATAAAGTAAAATTCTAAATATATTATGTCATGTTTGATCTACAAATAACAAACTTACTACCTCTCAATAGCTCAAAATACACCTCCTTTGAAAAAGACAAATTTCTGCCGATTTAGCTGAAACCAGGCCAAATTTGAACTACAGTTGCCTCATAGTTTGCTCATGATTTTTTGTAAAAATCATTTTTAGGTACCCAAGTACCTATTTCAACATAGATACACAAATAGTTCATCAAGATTCAGCACCTAGGTACGAACGGCCATGTCCCCCGTTTTGACCGTTTCCCGAAACCGGCTTAGAAAATTCCAGTAAATTCAAAAAAAACTTGAAACGATGCAAGACCTTCGCGTGGTATTTTTATATATGTCCTAGTATCCTAAACTTGGAATACGACAATTTGGTGGAAAATGTGTTCACAGAAATGAGCTATCTCGTACGAAGGTTCATGGCTTTCGGGCCAAATGACGGATGTTTTGGCCACATCCATGGCATAGTTTGTTTAAATGTGACCATATTCCACACAAATATGCATGTTGGTACAACTAACAATGTTCACGAAGAAAGTTTTATTTTTCGTCGAATAAAAATACCGTTTTCCCTTTCCGGAGTGTCAAAACCGGGGATTTTTGTGAAGCACCTACATAAAATATGTTGCAAAAATGTATAAAGTAAAATTCTAAATATATTATGTCATGTTTGATCTACAAATAACAAACTTACTACCTCTCAATAGCTCAAAATACACCTCTTTTGAAAAAGACAAATTTCTGCCGATTCAGATGAAACCGGGCCAAATTTGAACTACAGGTGCCTCATAGTTTGCTCATGATTTTTTATAAAAATCATTTTTAGGTACCCAAGTACCTATTTCAACATAGATACACAAATAGTTCATCAAGATTCAGCACCTAGGTACGAACGGCCATGTCCCCCGTTTTGACCGTTTCCCGAAACCGGCTTAGAAAATTCCAGAAAATTCAAAAAACTTGAAACGATGCAAGACCTTCGCTTGGTGTTGGTATATATGTCCTAGTATCCACCAAAAATAATAAACTTGGAATACGACAATTTGGTGGAAAATGTGTTCACAGAAATGAGCTATCTCGTACGAAGGTTCATGGCTTTCGGGCCAAATGACGGATGTTTTGGCCACATCCATGGCATAGTTAGTTTAAATGTGACCATATTCCACACAAAGATGCATATTGGTACAACTAACAATGTTCAAGAATAAAGTTTTATTTTTCGTTGAATAAAAATACCATTTTCCCTTTCCGGAGTGTCAAAACCGGGTTTTTTTGTGAAGCACATACCCAAAATATGTTGCAAAAATGTACAAAGTAAAATTCTAAATATATTATGTCATGTTTGATATACAAATAACAAACTTACTACCTCTCAATAGCTCAAAATACACCTCTTTTGAAAAAAGACAAATTTCTGCCGATTCAGCTGAAACCGGGCCAAATTTGAACTACAGGTGCCTCCTAGTTTGCTCATGATTTTTTTAAAAAATCATTTTTAGGTACCCAAGTACCTATTTCAACAGAGATACACCAAGAGTTCATCAATATTCAGCACCTAGGTACTAACGGTCATGCACCCCGTTTTGACCGTTTTCCCGAAACCGGCTTAGAAAAATCCAGAAAATTCAAAAAAACTCGAAACGATGCAAGATCTTTGCTTGGTGTTGTTATATATGTCCTAGTATACACTAAAAATAATAAACTTGGAATACGACAATTTGGTGGAAAATGTGTTCACAAAAATGAGCTATCTCGTACAAAGATTCATGGCTTTCGGGCGAAATGACGGATGTTTTGGCCACATCCATGCCATAGTTTGTTTAAATGTGACCATATTCCACACAAAGATGCATATTGGTACAACTAACAATTTTCATGAAGAAGGTTTTATTTTTCGTTGAATAAAAATACCATTTTCCCTTTCCGGAGTGTCAAAACTGGGTTTTTTGTGAAGCACATACCCAAAATATGTTGTAAAAATGTACAAAGTAAAATTATAAATATATTATGTCATGTTTGATCTACAAATAACAAACTTACTACCTCTCAGTAGCTCAAAATACACCTCTTTTAATAAAGACAAATTTCTGTCGATTCCGTTGAAACCGGGCCAAATTTGAACTACAGGTGCCTCATAGTTTGCTCATGATTTTTTGTGAAAATCATTTTTAGGTACCCAAGTACCTGTTTCAACAGAGATACACCAAGAGTTCATCAAGATTCAACACCTAGGTACGAACGGTCATGCACCCCGTTTTGACCGTTTCCCGAAACCGGCTTAGAAAATTCCAGAAAATTCAAAAAAACTCGAAACGATGCAAGACCTTCGCGTGGTGTTGTTATATATGTCCTAGTATCTACTAAAAATAATAAACTTGGAATACGACAATTTGGTGGAAAATGTGTTCACATAAATGAGTTATCTCGTACGAAGATTCATGGCTTTCGGGCGAAATGACGGATGTTTTGGCCACATCCATGGCATAGTTTGTTTAAATGTGACCATATTCCACACAAAGATGCATATTGGTACAACTAACAATGTTCACGAAGAAAGTTTTATTTTTCGTTGAATACAAATACCATTTTCCCTTTTCGGAGTGTCAAAACTAGCCTTTTTTGTGAAGCACCTACCGAAAATATGTTACAGAATTGTACAAAGTAAAATTCTAAATATATTATTTCATATTTGATCTACAAATAACAAATTTACTACCTCTCAATAGCTCAAAGTACACTTCTTTTGAAATAGACAAATTTCTGCCGATTCCGCTGAAACCGGGCCAAATTTGAACTACAGGTGCCTCATAGTTTACTCATGATTTTTGGTAAAAATCATTTTAAGGTACAAAATTACCTATTTCATCAGAGATACACCAAGAGTTTTGCGAGATTCAACACCTAGATACGAACGGCCACGTCCCCCATTTTAACCGTTTTCCGAAATCGACATAAAAGATTCAAAAGAAATTCAAAAATGGAAAAACTTCGCAATGTGTAATCATAAGTGACCTAGTAACCTTACAAAACAATAAACTTGGAATAATGTGTAAACCCTGCATTTTTTATCTTGTATTCGAATTTAAAACAATAATCCAAAATTTTAATTATGAATCTTCACAATCCTTATGAAACAATATATAAAACATAGGGATATTTTTATTTTATTTTAACTAAAAATGGTCCCTAATAGTCCAGAATAACAGAATACATATTTTTAAAAAATTGAAACTGGTTTGGTTGAAATTGAAGTTCAAAAGCAAAAGTTATGAAAGAAGACAAAAATGGAAAAAAGTGAAAAGAGAAAAAAAAAACTCTGCCAAAGTTGTCAGCCAAGCCTAGCAGCGAGGCCGACCTAGCCCAACAGCGAGGCCCATCCCTCGTAGCAGCAGGTTGGCCCAGTCCAACTTTCGTTAGGACGGGCTACTGATAGAAAAGACGTAAATGTGTTATTGTTAACAAAGATGGTTGTGGGCTGATGGTTAGAGCATGCGTGGGGGAACAGGAGGTCGTGGGTTCGAATCCTCTCAACGCCTTATTTCCTATTTCATTTTTCTTGTCTTAGTTTGGATGGAACTTAGCGATCAAATAAAGTTGCGATTCATATTTAACACGAAATAATTCTGGCCTTAGTGGTTACGTTGGTTGTAGAGTTCCTATGAGGTCGTGGGTTCGAATCCTCACCTCCCCTTATTTCCTTGTTCATTTTTTTCTTGTCTTAGTTTGGATGACTCTTAGTGATCAAATACGTTGCGATTCATATTTAACATGAAATAATTCCTGGCTTAGTTGTTAGGTTGGTTGGGGCGGTCCTAGGAGTCGCGGGTTCAAATCCTCAACTTCGCTTATTTTCTATTTTATTTTTCTCGTCTCAGTCCGGATGGCTCTTTAGTTCAAATAGTGTTGCGCTTCATATTTATCATGAAATAATTGTTGTCTTAGTGGTTACGTGGGTTGTAGAGCTCTTGGGAGGTGCGGGTTCAAGCCCTCATTTTGCCTATTTTCTTTGTTTTTCGTGGATGACAAAAATTGACACGTGAAAGTGACACATAGGCAAAAATTGACACGTGGACATGACACATAGGAGAAAATTGACACGTGGACATGATACATAGGCAAAAATCACTGCCAAAAAACTCATAACCAATTCAATTGGTCTTTCTTTATTTTCCCTGGATGACAAAAAATTGACACGTGGAAGTGACACATAGGCGAAAATTGACACGTGGACATGACACATAGGCAAAAATTGACACGTGGACATGATACATAGGCAAAAATCACTGCCAACAAACGCATGACCAATTCAATTGGTTTTAGTTAAGCAAAAAAAGGGTCATACACCAGGTATCATGTGCTATGACCATCTTGTTAAAGAAAATCATGACTTTTTAGCCAACAAAGTCATGGGTTTAGTCCCTCCCAAACATGTCATGACCAACGGATTAAAAGTGGTCATGGATCTATGACCAGTTCATCCACGGTCATTAAAAAAGGGTCATGTATCAACATATTTCTTGTAGTGCATGTTTGCAAAACTGCTGGGTGACTTTTATTTTCCATATATCTTATTATGAATTGCCTCAGCACTTGATCATGTAGTGAGTATATTTACATCATATGAAACAAATGTGTTCGTAAAAGTCTTTTATCGCACTCAGTTTTCACTAAATTGCTTGAGGACAAGAAATAAGCTAAGCTTGGGGGAGTTGATACGTCCAAAGCGTATCTCCTTTTTTGAACACTTTTCTTATTGTTTTCTTCTAAACTTGTGAGTTTTGGATACCACTAACACGTACTAACGCCGTTTTCAGCAGAATTACCTTGGTGTCTCGTTTTTGTGCAGAAAAAACAACTTTCGGGAAAATGCCCAGAAAAGATTCCTTTATTCCTAAAACAGCAGAAGACCCCGAAAGCCAGAAGGGGGCTACGAGAGGAGCTAGGAGGGGGCCACACCACCCACCGGCAACCCCCCCCTAGGTCGCGCCGCCTGGTGGTGTCGGCCACTCCCTCACCCCCTCGGACTCCCCTTTCGACTACATATGCCCCGTAAACCTAAAACGCGAGGGGGTTCGTCATATTCCACACAAACACAACAAAGCACCACCGCCACCCCGAACCTCGATTCGGGGACCAGAAGTTCCTTCTGGCGCTCTACCGGGACGGGGATTCGAAGGAGATCATCGCCATCGACACCACCACCTCTTCTCCATCAACCATCCATGATTACCCCATCCATGTGTGAGTAAACACCGCTGTAGCCTGAGAGGGATGGAAGGGATTGGATGAGATCGGTCATGTAATAATGCCAGATTGTTAGGGCATAGTGCCTAGTATCCATTGTTAGTGTTTTCTACCGTTGTTGCAACTTGTTGTGCTTAATGCTTGCCACTAGGCCCGAGTGTCATGATCTCATATCTTAACATGTTATTGTTTCATGAGTATAATTATGTTTCTTGATCATATCTGCAAGTTGTTTACACGTGTGATTGTCCGGAACCCAAGGCCCCAAAGTGACAGAAATTGGGACAACCGGAGGGGATGGTTGTGATGTGAGGATCACGTGTGTTCATAGAGTGTTAATTCTTTGCTCTGGTGCTTTATTAAAAGGAGCACCTTAATTATCAGTAGTTTCCCTAGAGGCCCCGCTGCCACGGGCTGGTAGGACAAAAGATGTTGTGAAGGTTTCTCATTGCGAGCATGTATGACTATATTGGAACACATGTCTATGGTTTGCCTACATGTTTGATACTTTATTATTATTATCTACAATGCCCGTGTTAGATTATTACATGACCTATGTTATCCATGCAATGCCCGTCCATCCATTCCCTCTATGCCTACGGTACTTCTCATTCTGCTGTTTTCCGCGATTGCTATTGCTGTTATTATTTTACTACTGATGTTACTATTTTACTACTGCTGTTATTTTATTTCTACGGCTGCTATAAAACTGTTACCACTGATAAATTATTGCGAGCAAGTTTAACTTCAGGTGCAGCTGAATTGACAACTCAGTTGTTAAGGATAATAAATATTCTTCGGCTCCCCCTTGTGTCGAATCAATAAATTTGGCTTTTACTTCCCTCAAAGACTGTTGCGATCCCCTATACTTGTGGGTCATCAGCGTGCCTCGAGCGAGGCCAAGTGGGCGGAATTCTCCGAAAAGACCGACAAGAAGATTGAGATCGAGGCCGACAAGGCCGCGACCAAGAAGAGGCAAGGGGGCTTCTTGAAACTCACCTCCGATGCGTCGAAGCTTGCCCTGCAGGAGAGGGCGGTGTGCGACCTTCTATGTGCGGCCATCTACACCGAGATGGGGCTCGTGGCGCCGTCGGCATCGGCGTCCACTGCGTCCAATGCCACGACATCCTCTACGGTCACGCAGGGACACAGAGCGGCCACACCCCCGAGCGGCGGCACTCGCGACGACATCAACGACACGCCGGGCGACAATTATGGCCTAAAATTCAAATTTATGTCCAAGACTCCATTTTGTTTAAGTTTTTTTTTTGCATTTGCACACTTTAAATTTGTGGCGAAATTGTTTTGCGGGTTTTTCTTGGGGGCGACGAGTGGGTAAGGACGCCTCCAAACGGAGCCTTCCCGTCCGGACATCCCCATAGGGCCAGCTCCCGCGCCCATCCTAACGTCTATTGGGGGCGTGAGTGGAGATGCTCTTAGGATTATAAGAAAACCTATATCTAATAAAATTAGATAACCATATCATAACATTTTGTACGATTTTAGTACTGAATAATGGGGCAAATGGCTTAAATGCAGGGAGACATTTAGATTTTCGGGGTGCATATTCTCCCTTCATCTAAAATAAAATTTAAACACATTTTAAATTGTCAAAAAGTTCCCAAAAAAATTGTGCACTTACCAGTGGACATTTTTCGTGTGCGTGAAGTCATTTCAAGAAAACTAACATTTTTGTGTGACCCGTGTAAAAATGGTATAATTTGATGTCAAAACCTTCGCGGCACCGACACGGATATGAGTATCAGTATCGGGCCGATACGGATACGAAAATACGACATTCTGAAAGTGCGCCAATACGAGGATACGGTTTAATACTTTTAAAATAATCAACAAATAAATTTGGTAGGTAGAAACACTAGACCTTATTTCTTCCATATTGGTATCTGGGAATCAATCAACTAGTTAAAGTCTCAAAGAGAGATACAGAGAAGGGAGGAAGATGGACGCACCGGAGGGAGAGCCGGAGAGAAGGAGGAACCGGGAAGTATACATGCTAGCGTGGGCGTGGCTAGGTCGCCGGAGTTGCCGGCGGGGGGGGGGGGGGTAGGGGAGGGGGCAGGGAGCCGGCGAGGGAGAAGCTGGAGACATGAAGTGGCTCGATTTGACGGGCCACCCTAAGGAGCGAGGACAAGACGGATATGTTTGGGAGAATGAAGATTCGACATGTGTATACTTGTGTGGGATGGAAGGTTATGTGGGCTGGGCTATATCCAGTTTAGGTCCGATACAAATTCAAATGGTATCCTTAATTACTTTAAATGATTTATTTACCGATACTCCCGCGATACGTATCGAAGAGCTATCGAACATGAATCGGTATCGGGTACGGTATCGGACACGGACACAGCCTCTAGACCTTGTATCAGCCTAGGTCAAAACACGGCTTAAAGATACATTTTTATTTTATTTTTCACAGAGCACACAAAGTGTCGATTTTTTTTCTTGAAACCTAACATGCGCACATAGAGTGTGAATTCGTACACGCGACGTTTTCTCGAAATATTTTAAAATATTGTTTTTGGTAAAGCGAGCATACACAAGTTTGAGAAACTGACGAAGCCAGCTAAATAAGTCTGTGGGTCAGCCTGTGTGTAAATATCAGCGACATATAAATCAACGATTGTAAATTGAAGAGGGTTTGCCAAGAAAATTGTGGGTCAGCTGACCGCACGGCTTATGTGCAGCTCCGTCATTGGCTTGAGCCAACGTGAATTTCCAGGTTAAATGGGCTAACTTGAAGATTTTGTTTCTAAAAGGACTACTCTCACTTGAGCACCAATATGAGTATATCTCTGAAAGTTGGAAAACATATTTCATACTAGTTGACTGGCCGTGCGTTGCTACGGGAGAACAATGCGTATAAAACCATTGATCTAAATAATATTTTTATTCCGTCCCACGTAGCTCCTCCCTTATCTACTATTAATCTATTTTGCATCATGGCTTCATCGGACGAGTATATTTTCCTAATACTTGAATCTCTTCGGCTGAAGTCCCCTCCAGTGAATTCGCCTCATAGCCCACGGCCCTCTATGTCGTCATCCTTCTCGGCATTGCTTCGCCATGTACCTTCTCCTATTTTGGGGAATCTTTGCCAGGTTCATATTACCTTTCACTCATTTTTCATCCCTCAACTCTACTTCTACCTCTCCCGTTGTAATTACACTCAGACTCCTTGCATTATCCCACTCCACCTAGCAAAATCACAATAAATATGTACACTTATTTGTTTTTACTATGAACACACATGTGAATAAACTTGTATTGTTACCACACAAGTGTCAATGGAATTATACATGCCAAAATTAGTCTAGCCAGATCAGACTCAATGCATACTGCATTGCGGCAATGGTAAATACACTTGCTAATTATATCAATATGAAATACATTGTGAAGTCTCTAAGGTCTTGGAGGTCCATATAGACCTTAAATCCCTGATCTCTGGATACCGTTGCTCGCTGTGCATGATGTCTGCATTCGGTGCCCCACCGTCCAATGTGAGAACTGTTATTATTATTGTCACCATTGCCGATGCCAGCACCATCGAAGCAATCCTTAGTTGGCGCTGCAAAATAGAGATACAATGTAAAAAAAAAAAATCACGTTTTAACTGAAAACCAATCAACCATCATAGAAATTACAAAGAAAGCCAGGTACAATCATTATGTAAGTATATATATGCTAAAGAAAATCGGCAAGCAAAAGTTCTTCAAATATGTTATGAAAATTCTGACATTATGCCAACTTTGTTATTCGACTTAAAAAACTACCGTGTTGCCATAAGAACAGTCAGAGCATGCAAACAACAATCTTCCAGGAAGGTTCATGAAGGCAATCAAATCACTAAAACAACACATAACTCGAATATAGAAGAGGTGTTCCAGTAGAATACATAATCCGCTTGAAATCAACAATAACCCTGAAAACCCTTAGGTAGTAGCGTGTTTCCATAGGTGAAGTGACCTCATCCGAGGTCAAAAGGATAAGATCGCTGAGTCTTAGGGCATGGTCAAGTGGTCTCTGTTCATCCCAGCTTCCCATGCAAGAGAGATGTTCCACGAGACCCAGGATCAAATAATGTTGATGTTCCCGCGTCAATTGCACAATCAATAGAAGATGCGATCACGTCATGGAAAAAATCATATCCATTGCTAAACAATATTTTGGAGTGGTGAATAGTTGTCTTGGTTTCTACTGGAAGTTTCTATATCAAATTAAGCAGACACAATATGAACATGCCAGGTTACTTATGTCTTTGAATCTTCAAATTTACACCATTTCAGGTTCATATCATTGTTGCTCCCTGAAATTGAAATTGACACACTTGTTTAATGATTGATTAAGAAAACACAAAAGAATAAAAAGTTCAACCTGCACTATCTCTCAAATGTAAGAATAAAAGAAAGGCAATTAATAATGCAATATTACTACACACTATTTCTCAAGTTCATCAGATGGGAGTGCCACGGTAGATATTCCTCAAAATCATAAGTTAATCAATTAAATCAAAAAAATTTAAAGCTCAATGCACCGTGGTGGATAAAATGATTCATATGCTGAATGCACTCCGCTATGTCCGCAACATAGGAAGGCCATCGGGTTGGAGGGATCAATTCTAATTTAACGCCAAAAGGTAGAGGCTGCTTCCACTTAAGAATGGACAAAATTACTATGATGCACAAAATGCTTTAAATTGTGATCGGTACCCATTCAGTAAGATGACTGCTATGTTTATCCTAACAGCGTGAATTTAGAAAAGTAAATCTAGATAACAACATTATGTATGCTTTATTCTGCAAGAAATATAAATAGGACAAGTGAATCAAATTAGTGCCTAAACAATGGAGGAGAACTTTTATAGTCAGCATGATTCCACAACCAAGTGACTCGGGTTATTCTGCAAAAATTAAAATAGTGCAGCAAATGAGTTCACAGCCAAGAATTAGTGCAGAAATAATTAAATGTGTAATAGTAGACTTGTGGTCGAAAATACAATAACCTGGAAAAAACAATAACCCTGTCGGCTATACATAATAATATGCTATCTATGCATGAACCTTTAAAATTGAGTATCTCTCTGATTGCAGATGTGAAACTAATAGACCCCAATTTGTAACTTCCAAATCAAATTATCGCTAAATGTAATATTACAAAGAAAAAACCAATAATAGCAGCTACTCCTTCGTCCAGTTGCATCTATTTTCGCGATTCATAGTCTATCTTCAGAACAAATATGCAAAGAAGCGGTGAGTGTACTGGGAGCACTACCCAACGACTTAACAGCCGATTCAGTTGAGGACACGGAATGAGAACTTCTGGACGAAGAGCAAATGGGCAGCAGCGGCCGGCGGCTACACCATAGAGTTCTTGTGTGCCGGCCTTCGATGTCGGGCTAGATGAGGAGGACGAAATAGATTCTTGCCGACGTTTTCGCCAATGTATTTCTCCCTGAGCCTCACCTGATTCATACAAACACTGTTGGTCTGTAGTCATCCTGGGAGAGGCAAACAAATAGTATTAATGAGACACTCACGGTCATATGAGGAAGTAAATGGTGAAGACAACAACGGCGGAGAACGGAGAGCAGATCAAGGTCGGTCCGTGCAATTCCAATCCATGGAAACAAATACTATCACTACAATAAGGAGAGGGGATAGGCGGCTCACTGAGAAAACATTGGATTATGCGACTACGAGGACCTTGAAGCTGCTGCCCGTGCGGTGGATGGTGCGGCCGCCGCCGGCGAATGGGGATTTCACTTAGTTGTCGCGGAGGTGGAGGACACATCGGCACAGAGGTTCCCACCCGCCCCAATCTTGCCGCGGAGGTGAGGCAACGACCGGCGTCGGCGGTGGGGAGGTGGAAGACGCGGCAGCCCCCCGAAGCACCGCCATGACAACACCTCGCCGCTGCCACTCGGAATAGACTGGAGCCGACACCAGCGAGGGGAAAAGCTCCCGATCCCCCTCCCCCTGAAATTCCTCCGTCCCGGCTCGACTCGAACCAGATCCATCGCCCCACGATCTAGTTGGAGGTCGAAGCGGCGCCGAGTAAAGGGACCTCCTGATTATGCGCCGCGAGCGTCGGCGCAAGCGAGCAAAGGGGTGAGGCGGATGGCGAGCGAGGGAAAGTTCGTTTGGATCACACGGTGAGGGCAGCAGAGAGTCGACGGAGACTCCACAACTCACGTTCATGTGGCTATTGCAGGCATTGGTGCTAGTAAGGACCTTCTCGCAAGGGCGATTAGGGTTTGGACGGCGACTGCGAAAAATCTCATCTCCTCGCCGGTGGAAACCTCAGATTTCACGATCCCCTCACCTCGGATCCCTCACGATTGCTCGGGCTGATCAAGGGGCCGACTCCGTTTGGTTTCCCGGCCTTGGTACATCGGGTGGGAACTAGGTTTGGGGTTCGGCACAGGAAGGAATAAGATCGCCATGGCGGAGAGCTCTCGGGCGAAGGAAGGGAAGGCACAATACTATGACGTGGATACTCTGCTGAAGAATCTCAATATCCATGGGGAAGAACTGAACGAGTTGGTTCTAGGGAGGGAGGAGATCGGACTCTGGCCGGAAATCAAGTGGCTCACAACGGTAAGGGTTCTAACGAAGAAATCCTTCGGGATGGAGACCTTAAAGAGAACGATGCATGCGGCGTGGAGCCTAGCGCACGAGAAATCTTTCGATGAGATTGAGCCGAATCTTTTCGTGCTACAGGCCCATTGCCTAGGTGATTGGAAGAGGATGATGGAGGAAGGACCCTTGCTGTTCCGAGGATGTGCTTTGATGCTGGAACCTTTTGATGGGGCTACTCTTTGGTCCCTACTGTCATCCCATGTAAAGTGCAGGTCTGGATACAAATACATAAGGTGCCTCAGCTGTTTCGGAAGATTGAGATCATCACACAACTAGCAAGCAGGGTGGGGAAGTGGTTCATGTGGAGATGGAGGCAGTACAAACACGGGTGGGAATTTTCCATCGCGTGTGTGTTTTAATCTGAATTCTTCAAAACCTCTTGCGTGATTTGTGCCTTGGCTTTGGAGGGGAGTGAGCGTATGTTTCTACAAGTTAAATATGAGAAACTCCCAAAATACTGTGAACACTATGGTTTGATGGGCCATGGCTATTTGGAGTGTGGTACGGGTGAACATAGTGAATCGGGGAGACAGTTTGGGGGCTGGATGATCTGTGAAGAACAATACTTGGCACCCCGGGTATGCGCCCATGGGCACAGGGGAGGAACCAAGAGACTCGCGGTCGTGGCTCGGCGACTGGGCGAGAAAGAAGCTTCCATGGAGGACATGGTGGATCAGGTGATGGGAGCACTGACCGTGTCCGTCGCAAGTGGGTTTCGAAAGGCGGAAGCAAGGGGCAGAAGAGGAACTCAGCTGACGCGGGCCTGGGCAACCATGATGATCTAGAGGACTCATCGGAGAGCCCCTTGAAACAGGCGCCTGCGGAGGAAAGTGGTGTGATGGGGTCTGACCAATGGGGAGCATGCAAGAAGCTGAATATGGATGACACGGTGGTGACTGATGCTCATAGTTTAAAATAGCGGGCTATTGCATATAGCCCCGGCGATTTCAGAAGTTATGAAAGACTATAGCCGGGCTATAATCACATGGCCGTTTTGCTAGAATATTGAAAAAATAGTAAAATTTAGACAACATATAATCATTTATACACTACAGGAATGCTGATATGTGCCGACGGCCGTATCGTATGCCGACGGCAAAAAGTCGGGGCCGTCGGCATACGAGGCTTGGAGGCCAGCCCACCGAAGAGACCGTCGGCACAGCGGTGGCCGTCGGCGTAGGCAACATAGGGCCGACGGCAGCCGTCGGCACATATCTAGCCGTCGGCACAGTGGAAATAAGGCCGACGGCTGCCCTCGGCACCCACTTCGCCGTCGGTACAGGATACAAGGCCGTGGGGCTAGGGTTCGCTAGGATCTATGCCGACGGCCTTGCCGTCGGCACAAGTGCAACAGTTTTTTTGTTTAATTTCAGTTGTATGTGTATTTATTAATTACTATTATTTGGTAAAATTAATATGATAATATTTTTTGTTTAAGATATATAATCTCACAACCGTTACCGCGTGTATCGAGATCTAAGTCCGTTTTATTTATTCATACTACACCGAGTCGGTTTCACACACTAAGTCTATTTTATTTGTGTTTTGTGTTCCCTTAGCCTACCCTAACAAACCTAAGCACCTAATTCCACAATGATACCCCCTTTCGACGCCGTTACCGCGTGTTTCCGTGTAAGTCCGGTATTTCTCCTGCGGGTCTAGGGTTTCACCGGAGGAGGGGCTCCAGGTCTTCTGGACCCCAACACAAGCAAGTTTGTGCCATAGCATGTTATTATAGGTGTGTTGTGTGCTTTTGATGGCAAAGATTTCAGTCCGGGGTGTGGGCCGCTTCACCGGCATCCACTTCTCTCTCGTGAGTTTACACGCGCTTATAGGGTGAAACCCCCGTATCGGACGAAACGTCGTGAATCTTCCGAAGAGGTGGGTTCTACCTTGTTGTTTTATGTTCCTATGGCCTACCCTAACACAACCAAGCACCTAGTTCCACAATGCTACCCCCTTTCGACGCCGTTACCGCGTGTTTCCGTATAAGTCCGGTATTTCTCCTGCGGGTCTAGGGTTTCACCGGAGGGGGGGCTCCGGATTTTCTGGACCCCAACACAAGCAAGTTTATGCCATAGCATGTTATTATAGGTGTGTTGTGTGCTTTTGATGGCAAAGATTTCACTCCGGGGTGTGGGACGCTTCACCGGCATCCACTTCTCTCTCGTGAGTTTACACGCGCTTATAGGGTGAAACCCCCGTATCGGACGAAACGTCGTGAATCTTCCGAAGAGGTGGGTTCTACCTTGTTGTTTTATGTTCCTATGGCCTACCCTAACACAACCAAGCACCTAGTTCCACAATGCTACCCCCTTTCGACGCCGTTACCGCGTGTTTCCGTATAAGTCCGGTATTTCTCCTGCGGGTCTAGGGTTTCACCGGAGGGGGGGCTCCGGGTCTTCTGGATCCCAACACAAGCAAGTTTATGCCATAGCATGTTATTATAGGTGTGTTGTGTGCTTTTGATGGCAAAGATTTCACTCCGGGGTGTGGGACGATTCACCGGCATCCACTTCTCTCTCGTGAGTTTACACGCGCTTATAGGGTGAAACCCCCGTATCGGACGAAACGTCGTGAATCTTCCGAAGAGGTGGGTTCTACCTTGTTGTTTTATGTTCCTATGGCCTAACCTAACACAACCAAGCACCTAGTTCCACAATGCTACCCCCTTTCGACGCCGTTACCGCGTGTTTCCGTATAAGTCCGGTATTTCTCCTGCGGGTCTAGGGTTTCACCGGAGGGGGGGCTCCGGGTCTTCTGGATCCCAACACAAGCAAGTTTGTGCCATAGAATGTTATTATAGGTGTGTTGTGTGCTTTTGATGGCAAAGATTTCACTCCGGGGTGTGGGACGATTCACCGGCATCCACTTCTCTCTCGTGAGTTTACACGCGCTTATAGGGTGAAACCCCCGTATCGGACGAAACGTCGTGAATCTTCCGAAGAGGTGGGTTCTACCTTGTTGTTTGATGTTCCTATGGACTACCCTAACACAACCAAGCACCTAGTTCCACAATGCTACCCCCTTTCGACGCCGTTACCGCGTGTTTCCGTATAAGTCCGGTATTTCTCCTGCGGGTCTAGGGTTTCACCGGAGGGGGGGCTCCGGGTCTTCTGGATCCCAACACAAGCAAGTTTATGCCATAGCATGTTATTATAGGTGTGTTGTGTGCTTTTAATGGCAAATATTTCACTCCGGGGTGTGGGACGCTTCACCGGCATCCACTTCTCTCTCGTGAGTTTACACGCGCTTATAGGGTGAAACCCCCGTATCGGACGAAACGTCGTGAATCTTCCGAAGAGGTGGGTTCTACCTTGTTGTTTTATGTTCCTATGGACTACCCTAACACAACCAAGCACCTAGTTCCACAATGCTACCCCCTTTCGACGCCGTTACCGCGTGTTTCCGTATAAGTCCGGTATTTCTCCTGCGGGTCTAGGGTTTCACTGGAGGGGGGATCCGGAGCGTCTGGACCCCAACACAATCAAGGTTGTGCCATAGAATGTTATTATAGGTGTTTTGTGTGCTTTTTATGGCAAAGATTTCACTCCGGGGTGTGGGCCGCTTCACCGGCATCCACTTCTCTCTCGTGAGTTTACATGCGCTTATAGGGTGAAACCCCCGTATCGGACGAAATGTCATGAATCTTCCGAAGAGGTGGGTTCTACCTTGTTGTTTTATGTTCCTATGGACTACCCTAACACAACCAAGCACCTAGTTCCACAATGCTACCCCCTTTCGACGCCGTTACCGCGTGTTTCCGTATAAGTCCGGTATTTCTCCAGCGGGTCTAGGGTTTCACCGGAGGGGGGATCCGGAGCGTCTGGACCCCAACACAAGCAAGTTTATGCCATAGCATGTTATTATAGGTGTGTTGTGTGCTTTTGATGGCAAAGATTTCACTCCGGGGTGTGGGACGCTTCACCGGCATCCACTTCTCTCTCGTGAGTTTACACACGCTTATAGGGTGAAACCCCCGTATCGGACGAAACGTCGTGAATCTTCCGAAGAGCTGGGTTCTACCTTGTTGTTCTATGTTCCTATGGACTACCCTAACACAACCAAGCACCTAGTTCCACAATGCTACCCCCTTTCGACGCCGTTACCGCGTGTTTCCGTATCAGAACGGTATTTCTCCTGCGGGTCTAGGGTTTCACAGAAGGGGGGATCCGGAGCGTCTGGACCCCAACACAAGCAAGTTTATGCCATAGCATGTTATTATAGGTGTGTTGTGTGCTTTTCATGGCAAATATTTCACTCCGGGGTGTGGGACGCTTCACCGGCATCCACTTCTCTCTCGTGAGTTTACACGCGCTTATAGGGTGAAACCCCCGTATCGGACGAAACGTCGTGAATCTTCCGAAGAGCTGGGTTCTACCTTGTTGTTTTATGTTCCTATGGACTACCCTAACACAACCAAGCACCTAGTTCCACAATGCTACCCCCTTTCGACGCCGTTACCGCGTGTTTCCGTATAAGAACGGTATTTCTCCTGCGGGTCTAGGGTTTCACAGAAGGGGGGATCCGGAGCGTCTGGACCCCAACACAAGCAAGTTTATGCCATAGCATGTTATTATAGGTGTGTTGTGTGCTTTTCATGGCAAAGATTTCACTCCGGGGTGTGGGACGCTTCACCGGCATCCACTTCTCTCTCGTGAGTTTACACGCGCTTATAGGGTGAAACCCCCGTATCGGACGAAACGTCGTGAATCTTCGAAGAGGTGGGTTCTACCTTGTTGTTTTATGTTCCTATGGCCTACCCTAACACAACCAAGCACCTAGTTCCACAATGCTACCCCCTTTCGACGCCGTTACCGCGTGTTTCCGTATAAGTCCGGTATTTCTCCTCCGGGTCTAGGGTTTCACCGGAGGGGGGGCTCCGGGTTTTCTGGACCCCAACACAAGCAAGTTTATGCCATAGCATGTTATTATAGGTGTGTTGTGTGCTTTTGATGGCAAAGATTTCACTCCGGGGTGTGGGACGCTTCACCGGCATCCACTTCTCTCTCGTGAGTTTACACGCGCTTATAGGGTGAAACCCCCGTATCGGACGAAACGTCGTGAATCTTCCGAAGAGGTGGGTTCTACCTTGTTGTTTTATGTTCCTATGGCCTACCCTAACACAACCAAGCACCTAGTTCCACAATGCTACCCCCTTTCGACGCCGTTACCGCGTGTTTCCGTATAAGTCCGGTATTTCTCCTGCGGGTCTAGGGTTTCACTGGAGGGGGGATCCGGAGCGTCTGGACCCCAACACAAGCAAGGTTGTGCCATAGAATGTTATTATAGGTGTTTTGTGTGCTTTTGATGGCAAAGATTTCACTCCGGGGTGTGGGACGCTTCACCGGCATCCACTTCTCTCTCGTGAGTTTACATGCGCTTATAGGGTGAAACCCCCGTATCGGACGAAATGTCATGAATCTTCCGAAGAGGTGGGTTCTACCTTGTTGTTTTATGTTCCTATGGACTACCCTAACACAACCAAGCACCTAGTTCCACAATGCTACCCCCTTTCGACGCCGTTACCGCGTGTTTCCGTATAAGTCCGGTATTTCTCCAGCGGGTCTAGGGTTTCACCGGAGGGGGGATCCGGAGCGTCTGGACCCCAACACAAGCAAGTTTATGCCATAGCATGTTATTATAGGTGTGTTGTGTGCTTTTGATGGCAAAGATTTCACTCCGGGGTGTGGGACGCTTCACCGGCATCCACTTCTCTCTCGTGAGTTTACACACGCTTATAGGGTGAAACCCCCGTATCGGACGAAACGTCGTGAATCTTCCGAAGAGGTGGGTTCTACCTTGTTGTTTTATGTTCCTATGGACTACCCTAACACAACCAAGCACCTAGTTCCACAATGCTACCCCCTTTCGACGCCGTTACCGCGTGTTTCCGTATCAGAACGGTATTTCTCCTGCGGGTCTAGGGTTTCACAGGAGGGGGGATCCGGAGCGTCTGGACCCCAACACAAGCAAGTTTATGCCATAGCATGTTATTATAGGTGTGTTGTGTGCTTTTCATGGCAAAGATTTCACTCCGGGGTGTGGGACGCTTCACCGGCATCCACTTCTCTCTCGTGAGTTTTACACGCGCTTATAGGGTGAAACCCCCGTATCGGACGAAACGTCGTGAATCTTCCGAAGAGGTGGGTTCTACCTTGTTGTTTTATGTTCCTATGGCCTACCCTAACACAACCAAGCACCTAGTTCCACAATGCTACCCCCTTTCGACGCCGTTACCGCGTGTTTCCGTATAAGTCCGGTATTTCTCCTGCGGGTCTAGGGTTTCACCGGAGGGGGGGGCTCCGGGTCTTCTGGACCCCAACACAAGCAAGTTTATGCCATAGCATGTTATTATAGGTGTGTTGTGTGCTTTTGATGGCAAAGATTTCACTCCGGGGTGTGGGACGCTTCACCGGCATCCACTTCTCTCTCGTGAGTTTACACGCGCTTATAGGGTGAAACCCCCGTATCGGACGAAACGTCGTGAATCTTCCGAAGAGGTGGGTTCTACCTTGTTGTTTTATGTTCCTATGGCCTACCCTAACACAACCAAGCACCTAGTTACACAATGCTACCCCCTTTCGACGCCGTTACCGCGTGTTTCCGTATAAGTCCGGTATTTCTCCTGCGGGTCTAGGGTTTCACCGGAGGGGGGGCTCCGGGTCTTCTGGATCCCAACACAAGCAAGTTTATGCCATAGCATGTTATTATAGGTGTGTTGTGTGCTTTTGATGGCAAAGATTTCACTCCGGGGTGTGGGACGATTCACCGGCATCCACTTCTCTCTCGTGAGTTTACACGCGCTTATAGGGTGAAACCCCCGTATCGGACGAAACGTCGTGAATCTTCCGAAGAGGTGGGTTCTACCTTGTTGTTTTATGTTCCTATGGCCTAACCTAACACAACCAAGCACCTAGTTCCACAATGCTACCCCCTTTCGACGCCGTTACCGCGTGTTTCCGTATAAGTCCGGTATTTCTCCTGCGGGTCTAGGGTTTCACCGGAGGGGGGCTCCGGGTCTTCTGGATCCCAACACAAGCAAGTTTATGCCATAGCATGTTATTATAGGTGTGTTGTGTGCTTTTGATGGCAAAGATTTCACTCCGGGGTGTGGGACGCTTCACCGGCATCCACTTCTCTCTCGTGAGTTTACACGCGCTTATAGGGTGAAACCCCCGTATCGGACGAAACGTCGTGAATCTTCCGAAGAGGTGGGTTCTACCTTGTTGTTTTATGTTCCTATGGCCTACCATAACACAACTAAGCACCTAGTTCCACAATGCTACCCCCTTTCGACGCCGTTACCGCGTGTTTCCGTATAAGTCCGGTATTTCTCCTGCGGGTCTAGGGTTTCACCGGAGGGGGGGCTCCGGGTCTTCTGGACCCCAACACAAGCAAGTTTATGCCATAGCATGTTATTATAGGTGTGTTGTCTGCTTTTGATGGCAAAGATTTCACTCCGGGGTGTGGGACGCTTCACCGGCATCCACTTCTCTCTCGTGAGTTTACACGCGCTTATAGGGTGAAACCCCCGTATCGGACGAAACGTCGTGAATCTTCCGAAGAGGTGGGTTCTACCTTGTTGTTTTATGTTCCTATGGCCTACCCTAACACAACCAAGCACCTAGTTCCACAATGCTACCCCCTTTCGACGCCGTTACCGCGTGTTTCCGTATAAGTCCGGTATTTCTCCTGCGGGTCTAGGGTTTCACCGGAGGGGGGGCTCCGGGTCTTCTGGATCCCAACACAAGCAAGTTTATGCCATAGCATGTTATTATAGGTGTGTTGTCTGCTTTTGATGGCAAATATTTCACTCCGGGGTGTGGGACGCTTCACCGGCATCCACTTCTCTCTCGTGAGTTTACACGCGCTTATAGGGTGAAACCCCCGTATCGGACGAAACGTCGTGAATCTTCCGAAGAGGTGGGTTCTACCTTGTTGTTTTATGTTACTATGGCCTACCCTAACACAACCAAGCACCTAGTTCCACAATGCTACCCCCTTTCGACGCCGTTACCGCGTGTTTCCGTATAAGTCCGGTATTTCTCCTGCGGGTCTAGGGTTTCACCGGAGGGGGGGCTCCGGGTCTTCTGGATCCCAACACAAGCAATTTTATGCCATAGAATGTTATTATAGGTGTGTTGTGTGCTTTTCATGGAAAAGATTTCACTCCGGGGTGTGGGACGCTTCACCGGCATCCACTTCTCTCTCGTGAGTTTACACGCGCTTATAGGGTGAAACCCCCGTATCGGACGAAACGTCGTGAATCTTCCGAAGAGGTGGGTTCTACCTTGTTGTTTTATGTTCCTATGGCCTACCCTAACACAACCAAGCACCTAGTTCCACAATGCTACCCCCTTTCGACGCCGTTACCGCGTGTTTCCGTATAAGTCCGGTATTTCTCCTACGGGTCTAGGGTTTCACCGGAGGGGGGGATCCAGAGCTTCTGGATCCCAACACAAGCAAGTTTATGCCATAGCATGTTATTATAGGTGTGTTGTGTGCTTTTGATGGCAAAGATTTCACTCCGGGGTGTGGGACGCTTCACCGGCATCCACTTCTCTCTCGTGAGTTTACACGCGCTTATAGGGTGAAACCCCCGTATCGGACGAAACATCGTGAATCTTCCGAAGAGGTGGGTTATACCTTGTTGTTTTATGTTCCTATGGCCTACCCTAACACAACCAAGCACCTAGTTCCACAATGCTACCCCCTTTCGACGCCGTTACCGCGTGTTTCCGTATAAGTCCGGTATTTCTCCTGCGGGTCTAGGGTTTCACCGGAGGGGGGGCTCCGGGTTTTCTGGACCCCAACACAAGCAAGTTTATGCCATAGCATGTTATTATAGGTGTGTTGTGTCCTTTTGATGGCAAAGATTTCACTCCGGGGTGTGGGACGCTTCACCGGCATCCACTTCTCTCTCGTGAGTTTACACGCGCTTATAGGGTGAAACCCCCGTATCGGACGAAACGTCGTGAATCTTCCGAAGAGGTGGGTTCTACCTTGTTGTTTTATGTTCCTATGGCCTACCCTAACACAACCAAGCACCTAGTTCCACAATGCTACCCCCTTTCGACGCCGTTACCGCGTGTTTCCGTATAAGTCCGGTATTTCTCCTGCGGGTCTAGGGTTTCACCGGAGGGGGGGCTCCGGGTCTTCTGGATCCCAACACAAGCAAGTTTGTGCCATAGCATGTTATTATAGGTGTGTTGTGTGCTTTTGATGGCAAATATTTCACTCCGGGGTGTGGGACGCTTCACCGGCATCCACTTCTCTCTCGTGAGTTTACACGCGCTTATAGGGTGAAACCCCCGTATCGGACGAAACGTCGTGAATCTTCCGAAGAGGTGGGTTCTACCTTGTTGTTTTATGTTCCTATGGCCTACCCTAACACAACCAAGCACCTAGTTCCACAATGCTACCCCCTTTCGACGCCGTTACCGCGTGTTTCCGTATAAGTCCGGTATTTCTCCTGCGGGTCTAGGGTTTCACCGGAGGGGGGGCTCCGGGTCTTCTGGACCCCAACACAAGCAAGTTTATGCCATAGCATGTTATTATAGGTGTGTTGTATGCTTTTGATGGCAAAGATTTCACTCCGGGGTGTGGGACGCTTCACCGGCATCCACTTCTCTCTCGTGAGTTTACACGCGCTTATAGGGTGAAACCCCCGTATCGGACGAAACGTCGTGAATCTTCCGAAGAGGTGGGTTCTACCTTGTTGTTTTATGTTCCTATGGCCTACCCTAACACAACCAAGCACCTAGTTACACAATGCTACCCCCTTTCGACGCCGTTACCGCGTGTTTCCGTATAAGTCCGGTATTTCTCCTGCGGGTCTAGGGTTTCACCGGAGGGGGGGCTCCGGGTCTTCTGGATCCCAACACAAGCAAGTTTATGCCATAGCATGTTATTATAGGTGTGTTGTGTGCTTTTGATGGCAAAGATTTCACTCCGGGGTGTGGGACGATTCACCGGCATCCACTTCTCTCTCGTGAGTTTACACGCGCTTATAGGGTGAAACCCCCGTATCGGACGAAACGTCGTGAATCTTCCGAAGAGGTGGGTTCTACCTTGTTGTTTTATGTTCCTATGGCCTAACCTAACACAACCAAGCACCTAGTTCCACAATGCTACCCCCTTTCGACGCCGTTACCGCGTGTTTCCGTATAAGTCCGGTATTTCTCCTGCGGGTCTAGGGTTTCACCGGAGGGGGGCTCCGGGTCTTCTGGATCCCAACACAAGCAAGTTTATGCCATAGCATGTTATTATAGGTGTGTTGTGTGCTTTTGATGGCAAAGATTTCACTCCGGGGTGTGGGACGCTTCACCGGCATCCACTTCTCTCTCGTGAGTTTACACGCGCTTATAGGGTGAAACCCCCGTATCGGACGAAACGTCGTGAATCTTCCGAAGAGGTGGGTTCTACCTTGTTGTTTTATGTTCCTATGGCCTACCATAACACAACTAAGCACCTAGTTCCACAATGCTACCCCCTTTCGACGCCGTTACCGCGTGTTTCCGTATAAGTCCGGTATTTCTCCTGCGGGTCTAGGGTTTCACCGGAGGGGGGGCTCCGGGTCTTCTGGACCCCAACACAAGCAAGTTTATGCCATAGCATGTTATTATAGGTGTGTTGTCTGCTTTTGATGGCAAAGATTTCACTCCGGGGTGTGGGACGCTTCACCGGCATCCACTTCTCTCTCGTGAGTTTACACGCGCTTATAGGGTGAAACCCCCGTATCGGACGAAACGTCGTGAATCTTCCGAAGAGGTGGGTTCTACCTTGTTGTTTTATGTTCCTATGGCCTACCCTAACACAACCAAGCACCTAGTTCCACAATGCTACCCCCTTTCGACGCCGTTACCGCGTGTTTCCGTATAAGTCCGGTATTTCTCCTGCGGGTCTAGGGTTTCACCGGAGGGGGGGCTCCGGGTCTTCTGGATCCCAACACAAGCAAGTTTATGCCATAGCATGTTATTATAGGTGTGTTGTCTGCTTTTGATGGCAAATATTTCACTCCGGGGTGTGGGACGCTTCACCGGCATCCACTTCTCTCTCGTGAGTTTACACGCGCTTATAGGGTGAAACCCCCGTATCGGACGAAACGTCGTGAATCTTCCGAAGAGGTGGGTTCTACCTTGTTGTTTTATGTTACTATGGCCTACCCTAACACAACCAAGCACCTAGTTCCACAATGCTACCCCCTTTCGACGCCGTTACCGCGTGTTTCCGTATAAGTCCGGTATTTCTCCTGCGGGTCTAGGGTTTCACCGGAGGGGGGGCTCCGGGTCTTCTGGATCCCAACACAAGCAATTTTATGCCATAGCATGTTATTATAGGTGTGTTGTGTGCTTTTCATGGAAAAGATTTCACTCCGGGGTGTGGGACGCTTCACCGGCATCCACTTCTCTCTCGTGAGTTTACACGCGCTTATAGGGTGAAACCCCCGTATCGGACGAAACGTCGTGAATCTTCCGAAGAGGTGGGTTCTACCTTGTTGTTTTATGTTCCTATGGCCTACCCTAACACAACCAAGCACCTAGTTCCACAATGCTACCCCCTTTCGACGCCGTTACCGCGTGTTTCCGTATAAGTCCGGTATTTCTCCTACGGGTCTAGGGTTTCACCGGAGGGGGGGATCCAGAGCTTCTGGATCCCAACACAAGCAAGTTTATGCCATAGCATGTTATTATAGGTGTGTTGTGTGCTTTTGATGGCAAAGATTTCACTCCGGGGTGTGGGACGCTTCACCGGCATCCACTTCTCTCTCGTGAGTTTACACGCGCTTATAGGGTGAAACCCCCGTATCGGACGAAACATCGTGAATCTTCCGAAGAGGTGGGTTATACCTTGTTGTTTTATGTTCCTATGGCCTACCCTAACACAACCAAGCACCTAGTTCCACAATGCTACCCCCTTTCGACGCCGTTACCGCGTGTTTCCGTATAAGTCCGGTATTTCTCCTGCGGGTCTAGGGTTTCACCGGAGGGGGGGCTCCGGGTTTTCTGGACCCCAACACAAGCAAGTTTATGCCATAGCATGTTATTATAGGTGTGTTGTGTCCTTTTGATGGCAAAGATTTCACTCCGGGGTGTGGGACGCTTCACCGGCATCCACTTCTCTCTCGTGAGTTTACACGCGCTTATAGGGTGAAACCCCCGTATCGGACGAAACATCGTGAATCTTCCGAAGAGGTGGGTTATACCTTGTTGTTTTATGTTCCTATGGCCTACCCTAACACAACCAAGCACCTAGTTCCACAATGCTACCCCCTTTCGACGCCGTTACCGCGTGTTTCCGTATAAGTCCGGTATTTCTCCTGCGGGTCTAGGGTTTCACCGGAGGGGGGGCTCCGGGTCTTCTGGATCCCAACACAAGCAATTTTATGCCATAGCATGTTATTATAGGTGTGTTGTGTGCTTTTGATGGCAAAGATTTCACTCCGTGGTGTGGGACGCTTCACCGGCATCCACTTCTCTCTCGTGAGTTTACACGCGCTTATAGGGTGAAACCCCCGTATCGGAAGAAACATCGTGAATCTTCCGAAGAGGTGGGTTATACCTTGTTGTTTTATGTTCCTATGGCCTACCCTAACACAACCAAGCACCTAGTTCCACAATGCTACCCCCTTTCGACGCCGTTACCGCGTGTTTCCGTATAAGTCCGGTATTTCTCCTGCGGGTCTAGGGTTTCACCGGAGGGGGGGCTCCGGGTCTTCTGGATCCCAACACAAGCAATTTTATGCCATAGCATGTTATTATAGGTGTGTTGTGTGCTTTTGATGGCAAAGATTTCACTCCGGGGTGTGGGACGCTTCACCGGCATCCACTTCTCTCTCGTGAGTTTACACGCGCTTATAGGGTGAAACCCCCGTATCGGACGAAACGTCGTGAATCTTCCGAAGAGGTGGGTTCTACCTTGTTGTTTTATGTTCCTATGGCCTACCCTAACACAACCAAGCACCTAGTTCCACAATGCTACCCCCTTTCGACGCCGTTACCGCGTGTTTCCGTATAAGTCCGGTATTTCTCCTGCGGGTCTAGGGTTTCACCGGAGGGGGGCTCCGGGTCTTCTGGACCCCAACTCAAGCAAGTTTATGCCATAGCATGTTATTATAGGTGTGTTGTGTGCTTTTGATGGCAAAGATTTCACTCCGGGGTGTGGGACGCTTCACCGGCATCCACTTCTCTCTCGTGAGTTTACACGCGCTTATAGGGTGAAACCCCCGTATCGGACGAAACGTCGTGAATCTTCCGAAGAGGTGGGTTCTACCTTGTTGTTTTATGTTACTATGGCCTACCCTAACACAACCAAGCACCTAGTTCCACAATGCTACCCCCTTTCGACGCCGTTACCGCGTGTTTCCGTATAAGTCCGGTATTTCTCCTGCGGGTCTAGGGTTTCACCGGAGGGGGGCTCCGGGTCTTCTGGATCCCAACACAAGCAAGTTTATGCCATAGCATGTTATTATAGGTGTGTTGTGTGCTTTTGATGGCAAAGATTTCACTCCGGGGTGTGGGACGCTTCACCGGCATCCACTTCTCTCTCGTGAGTTTACACGCGCTTATAGGGTGAAACCCCCGTATCGGACGAAACGTCGTGAATCTTCCGAAGAGGTGGGTTCTACCTTGTTGTTTTATGTTCCTATGGCCTACCCTAACACAACCAAGCACCTAGTTCCACAATGCTACCCCCTTTCGACGCCGTTACCGCGTGTTTCCGTATAAGTCCGGTATTTCTCCTGCGGGTCTAGGGTTTCACCGGAGGGGGGGGCTCCGGGTCTTCTGGATCCCAACACAAGCAAGTTTATGCCATAGCATGTTATTATAGGTGTGTTGTGTGCTTTTGATGGCAAAGATTTCACTCCGGGGTGTGGGACGATTCACCGGCATCCACTTCTCTCTCGTGAGTTTACACGCGCTTATAGGGTGAAACCCCCGTATCGGACGAAACGTCGTGAATCTTCCGAAGAGGTGGGTTCTACCTTGTTGTTTTATGTTCCTATGGCCTAACCTAACACAACCAAGCACCTAGTTCCACAATGCTACCCCCTTTCGACGCCGTTACCGCGTGTTTCCGTATAAGTCCGGTATTTCTCCTGCGGGTCTAGGGTTTCACCGGAGGGGGGCTCCGGGTCTTCTGGATCCCAACACAAGCAAGTTTATGCCATAGCATGTTATTATAGGTGTGTTGTGTGCTTTTGATGGCAAAGATTTCACTCCGGGGTGTGGGACGCTTCACCGGCATCCACTTCTCTCTCGTGAGTTTACACGCGCTTATAGGGTGAAACCCCCGTATCGGACGAAACGTCGTGAATCTTCCGAAGAGGTGGGTTCTACCTTGTTGTTTTATGTTCCTATGGCCTACCCTAACACAACCAAGCACCTAGTTCCACAATGCTACCCCCTTTCGACGCCGTTACCGCGTGTTTCCGTATAAGTCCGGTATTTCTCCTGCGGGTCTAGGGTTTCACCGGAGGGGGGGGCTCCGGGTCTTCTGGATCCCAACACAAGCAAGTTTATGCCATAGCATGTTATTATAGGTGTGTTGTGTGCTTTTGATGGCAAAGATTTCACTCCGGGGTGTGGGACGATTCACCGGCATCCACTTCTCTCTCGTGAGTTTACACGCGCTTATAGGGTGAAACCCCCGTATCGGACGAAACGTCGTGAATCTTCCGAAGAGGTGGGTTCTACCTTGTTGTTTTATGTTCCTATGGCCTAACCTAACACAACCAAGCACCTAGTTCCACAATGCTACCCCCTTTCGACGCCGTTACCGCGTGTTTCCGTATAAGTCCGGTATTTCTCCTGCGGGTCTAGGGTTTCACCGGAGGGGGGCTCCGGGTCTTCTGGATCCCAACACAAGCAAGTTTATGCCATAGAATGTTATTATAGGTGTGTTGTGTGCTTTTGATGGCAAAGATTTCACTCCGGGGTGTGGGACGCTTCACCGGCATCCACTTCTCTCTCGTGAGTTTACACGCGCTTATAGGGTGAAACCCCCGTATCGGACGAAACGTCGTGAATCTTCCGAAGAGGTGGGTTCTACCTTGTTGTTTTATGTTCCTATGGCCTACCCTAACACAACCAAGCACCTAGTTCCACAATGCTACCCCCTTTCGACGCCGTTACCGCGTGTTTCCGTATAAGTCCGGTATTTCTCCTGCGGGTCTAGGGTTTCACCGGAGGGGGGGCTCCGGGTCTTCTGGATCCCAACACAAGCAAGTTTGTGCCATAGCATGTTATTATAGGTGTGTTGTGTGCTTTTGATGGCAAATATTTCACTCGGGGGTGTGGGACGCTTCACCGGCATCCACTTCTCTCTCGTGAGTTTACACGCGCTTATAGGGTGAAACCCCCGTATCGGACGAAACGTCGTGAATCTTCCGAAGAGGTGGGTTCTACCTTGTTGTTTTATGTTCCTATGGCCTACCCTAACACAACCAAGCACCTAGTTCCACAATGCTACCCCCTTTCGACGCCGTTACCGCGTGTTTCCGTATAAGTCCGGTATTTCTCCTGCGGGTCTAGGGTTTCACCGGAGGGGGGGCTCCGGGTCTTCTGGACCCCAACACAAGCAAGTTTATGCCATAGCATGTTATTATAGGTGTGTTGTATGCTTTTGATGGCAAAGATTTCACTCCGGGGTGTGGGACGCTTCACCGGCATCCACTTCTCTCTCGTGAGTTTACACGCGCTTATAGGGTGAAACCCCCGTATCGGACGAAACGTCGTGAATCTTCCGAAGAGGTGGGTTCTACCTTGTTGTTTTATGTTCCTATGGCCTACCCTAACACAACCAAGCACCTAGTTCCACAATGCTACCCCCTTTCGACGCCGTTACCGCGTGTTTCCGTATAAGTCCGGTATTTCTCCTGCGGGTCTAGGGTTTCACCGGAGGGGGGGCTCCGGGTCTTCTGGATCCCAACACAAGCAAGTTTATGCCATAGCATGTTATTATAGGTGTGTTGTGTGCTTTTGATGGCAAAGATTTCACTCCGGGGTGTGGGACGATTCACCGGCATCCACTTCTCTCTCGTGAGTTTACACGCGCTTATAGGGTGAAACCCCCGTATCGGACGAAACGTCGTGAATCTTCCGAAGAGGTGGGTTCTACCTTGTTGTTTTATGTTCCTATGGCCTAACCTAACACAACCAAGCACCTAGTTCCACAATGCTACCCCCTTTCGACGCCGTTACCGCGTGTTTCCGTATAAGTCCGGTATTTCTCCTGCGGGTCTAGGGTTTCACCGGAGGGGGGCTCCGGGTCTTCTGGATCCCAACACAAGCAAGTTTATGCCATAGCATGTTATTATAGGTGTGTTGTGTGCTTTTGATGGCAAAGATTTCACTCCGGGGTGTGGGACGCTTCACCGGCATCCACTTCTCTCTCGTGAGTTTACACGCGCTTATAGGGTGAAACCCCCGTATCGGACGAAACGTCGTGAATCTTCCGAAGAGGTGGGTTCTACCTTGTTGTTTTATGTTCCTATGGCCTACCATAACACAACTAAGCACCTAGTTCCACAATGCTACCCCCTTTCGACGCCGTTACCGCGTGTTTCCGTATAAGTCCGGTATTTCTCCTGCGGGTCTAGGGTTTCACCGGAGGGGGGGCTCCGGGTCTTCTGGACCCCAACACAAGCAAGTTTATGCCATAGCATGTTATTATAGGTGTGTTGTCTGCTTTTGATGGCAAAGATTTCACTCCGGGGTGTGGGACGCTTCACCGGCATCCACTTCTCTCTCGTGAGTTTACACGCGCTTATAGGGTGAAACCCCCGTATCGGACGAAACGTCGTGAATCTTCCGAAGAGGTGGGTTCTACCTTGTTGTTTTATGTTCCTATGGCCTACCCTAACACAACCAAGCACCTAGTTCCACAATGCTACCCCCTTTCGACGCCGTTACCGCGTGTTTCCGTATAAGTCCGGTATTTCTCCTGCGGGTCTAGGGTTTCACCGGAGGGGGGGCTCCGGGTCTTCTGGATCCCAACACAAGCAAGTTTATGCCATAGCATGTTATTATAGGTGTGTTGTCTGCTTTTGATGGCAAATATTTCACTCCGGGGTGTGGGACGCTTCACCGGCATCCACTTCTCTCTCGTGAGTTTACACGCGCTTATAGGGTGAAACCCCCGTATCGGACGAAACGTCGTGAATCTTCCGAAGAGGTGGGTTCTACCTTGTTGTTTTATGTTACTATGGCCTACCCTAACACAACCAAGCACCTAGTTCCACAATGCTACCCCCTTTCGACGCCGTTACCGCGTGTTTCCGTATAAGTCCGGTATTTCTCCTGCGGGTCTAGGGTTTCACCGGAGGGGGGGCTCCGGGTCTTCTGGATCCCAACACAAGCAAGTTTATGCCATAGCATGTTATTATAGGTGTGTTGTGTGCTTTTGATGGCAAAGATTTCACTCTGGGGTGTGGGACGCTTCACCGGCATCCACTTCTCTCTCGTGAGTTTACACGCGCTTATAGGGTGAAACCCCCGTATCGGACGAAACGTCGTGAATCTTCCGAAGAGGTGGGTTCTACCTTGTTGTTTTATGTTCCTATGGCCTACCCTAACACAACCAAGCACCTAGTTCCACAATGCTACCCCCTTTCGACGCCGTTACCGCGTGTTTCCGTATAAGTCCGGTATTTCTCCTGCGGGTCTAGGGTTTCACCGGAGGGGGGGGGCTCCGGGTCTTCTGGATCCCAACACAAGCAAGTTTATGCCATAGCATGTTATTATAGGTGTGTTGTGTGCTTTTGATGGCAAAGATTTCACTCCGGGGTGTGGGACGATTCACCGGCATCCACTTCTCTCTCGTGAGTTTACACGCGCTTATAGGGTGAAACCCCCGTATCGGACGAAACGTCGTGAATCTTCCGAAGAGGTGGGTTCTACCTTGTTGTTTTATGTTCCTATGGCCTACCCTAACACAACCAAGCACCTAGTTCCACAATGCTACCCCCTTTCGACGCCGTTACCGCGTGTTTCCGTATAAGTCCGGTATTTCTCCTGCGGGTCTAGGGTTTCACCGGAGGGGGGCTCCGGGTCTTCTGGATCCCAACACAAGCAAGTTTATGCCATAGAATGTTATTATAGGTGTGTTGTGTGCTTTTGATGGCAAAGATTTCACTCCGGGGTGTGGGACGCTTCACCGGCATCCACTTCTCTCTCGTGAGTTTACACGCGCTTATAGGGTGAAACCCCCGTATCGGACGAAACGTCGTGAATCTTCCGAAGAGGTGGGTTCTACCTTGTTGTTTTATGTTCCTATGGCCTACCCTAACACAACCAAGCACCTAGTTCCACAATGCTACCCCCTTTCGACGCCGTTACCGCGTGTTTCCGTATAAGTCCGGTATTTCTCCTGCGGGTCTAGGGTTTCACCGGAGGGGGGCTCCGGGTCTTCTGGATCCCAACACAAGCAAGTTTGTGCCATAGCATGTTATTATAGGTGTGTTGTGTGCTTTTGATGGCAAATATTTCACTCCGGGGTGTGGGACGCTTCACCGGCATCCACTTCTCTCTCGTGAGTTTACACGCGCTTATAGGGTGAAACCCCCGTATCGGACGAAACGTCGTGAATCTTCCGAAGAGGTGGGTTCTACCTTGTTGTTTTATGTTCCTATGGCCTACCCTAACACAACCAAGCACCTAGTTCCACAATGCTACCCCCTTTCGACGCCGTTACCGCGTGTTTCCGTATAAGTCCGGTATTTCTCCTGCGGGTCTAGGGTTTCACCGGAGGGGGGGCTCCGGGTCTTCTGGACCCCAACACAAGCAAGTTTATGCCATAGCATGTTATTATAGGTGTGTTGTCTGCTTTTGATGGCAAAGATTTCACTCCGGGGTGTGGGACGCTTCACCGGCATCCACTTCTCTCTCGTGAGTTTACACGCGCTTATAGGGTGAAACCCCCGTATCGGACGAAACGTCGTGAATCTTCCGAAGAGGTGGGTTCTACCTTGTTGTTTTATGTTCCTATGGCCTACCCTAACACAACCAAGCACCTAGTTCCACAATGCTACCCCCTTTCGACGCCGTTACCGCGTGTTTCCGTATAAGTCCGGTATTTCTCCTGCGGGTCTAGGGTTTCACCGGAGGGGGGGCTCCGGGTCTTCTGGATCCCAACACAAGCAAGTTTATGCCATAGCATGTTATTATAGGTGTGTTGTGTGCTTTTGATGGCAAAGATTTCACTCCGGGGTGTGGGACGATTCACCGGCATCCACTTCTCTCTCGTGAGTTTACACGCGCTTATAGGGTGAAACCCCCGTATCGGACGAAACGTCGTGAATCTTCCGAAGAGGTGGGTTCTACCTTGTTGTTTTATGTTCCTATGGCCTAACCTAACACAACCAAGCACCTAGTTCCACAATGCTACCCCCTTTCGACGCCGTTACCGCGTGTTTCCGTATAAGTCCTGTATTTCTCCTGCGGGTCTAGGGTTTCACCGGAGGGGGGCTCCGGGTCTTATGGATCCCAACACAAGCAAGTTTATGCCATAGCATGTTATTATAGGTGTGTTGTGTGCTTTTGATGGCAAAGATTTCACTCCGGGGTGTGGGACGCTTCACCGGCATCCACTTCTCTCTCGTGAGTTTACACGCGCTTATAGGGTGAAACCCCCGTATCGGACGAAACGTCGTGAATCTTCCGAAGAGGTGGGTTCTACCTTGTTGTTTTATGTTCCTATGGCCTACCATAACACAACCAAGCACCTAGTTCCACAATGCTACCCCCTTTCGACGCCGTTACCGCGTGTTTCTGTATAAGTCCGGTATTTCTCCTGCGGGTCTAGGGTTTCACCGGAGGGGGGCTCCGGGTCTTCTGGACCCCAACACAAGCAAGTTTATGCCATAGCATGTTATTATAGGTGTGTTGTCTGCTTTTGATGGCAAAGATTTCACTCCGGGGTGTGGGACGCTTCACCGGCATCCACTTCTCTCTCGTGAGTTTACACGCGCTTATAGGGTGAAACCCCCGTATCGGACGAAACGTCGTGAATCTTCCGAAGAGGTGGGTTCTACCTTGTTGTTTTATGTTCCTATGGCCTACCCTAACACAACCAAGCACCTAGTTCCACAATGCTACCCCCTTTCGACGCCGTTACCGCGTGTTTCCGTATAAGTCCGGTATTTCTCCTGCGGGTCTAGGGTTTCACCGGAGGGGGGGCTCCGGGTCTTCTGGATCCCAACACAAGCAATTTTATGCCATAGCATGTTATTATAGGTGTGTTGTGTGCTTTTGATGGCAAAGATTTCACTCCGGGGTGTGGGACGCTTCACCGGCATCCACTTCTCTCTCGTGAGTTTACACGCGCTTATAGGGTGAAACCCCCGTATCGGACGAAACGTCGTGAATCTTCCGAAGAGGTGGGTTCTACCTTGTTGTTTTATGTTCCTATGGCCTACCCTAACACAACCAAGCACCTAGTTCCACAATGCTACCCCCTTTCGACGCCGTTACCGCGTGTTTCCGTATAAGTCCGGTATTTCTCCTGCGGGTCTAGGGTTTCACCGGAGGGGGGCTCCGGGTCTTCTGGATCCCAACACAAGCAAGTTTATGCCATAGCATGTTATTATAGGTGTGTTGTGTGCTTTTGATGGCAAATATTTCACTCCGAGGTGTGGGACGCTTCACCGGCATCCACTTCTCTCTCGTGAGTTTACATAGGGTGAAACCCCCGTATCGGACGAAACGTCGTGAATCTTCCGAAGAGGTGGGTTCTACCTTGTTGTTTTATGTTCCTATGGCCTACCATAACACAACCAAGCACCTAGTTCCACAATGCTACCCCCTTTCGACGCCGTTACCGCGTGTTTCCGTATAAGTCCGGTATTTCTCCTGCGGGTCTAGGGTTTCACCGGAGGGGGGGCTCCGGGTCTTCTGGACCCCAACACAAGCAAGTTTATGCCATAGCATGTTATTATAGGTGTGTTGTGTGCTTTTGATGGCAAATATTTCACTCCGGGGTGTGGGACGCTTCACCGGCATCCACTTCTCTCTCGTGAGTTTACACGCGCTTATAGGGTGAAACCCCCGTATCGGACGAAACGTCGTGAATCTTCCGAAGAGGTGGGTTCTACCTTGTTGTTTTATGTTCCTATGGCCTACCCTAACACAACCAAGCACCTAGTTCCACAATGCTACCCCCTTTCGACGCCGTTACCGCGTGTTTCCGTATAAGTCCGGTATTTCTCCTGCGGGTCTAGGGTTTCACCGGAGGGGGGGCTCCGGGTCTTCTGGATCCCAACACAAGCAAGTTTATGCCATAGCATGTTATTATAGGTGTGTTGTGTGCTTTTGATGGCAAAGATTTCACTCCGGGGTGTGGGACGCTTCACCGGCATCCACTTCTCTCTCGTGAGTTTACACGCGCTTATAGGGTGAAACCCCCGTATCGGACGAAACGTCGTGAATCTTCCGAAGAGGTGGGTTCTACCTTGTTGTTTTATGTTCCTATGGCCTACCCTAACACAACCAAGCACCTAGTTCCACAATGCTACCCCCTTTCGACGCCGTTACCGCGTGTTTCCGTATAAGTCCGGTATTTCTCCTGCGGGTCTAGGATTTCACCGGAGGGGGGGCTCCGGGTCTTCTGGATCCCAACACAAGCAAGTTTATGCCATAGCATGTTATTATAGGTGTGTTGTGTGCTTTTGATGGCAAAGATTTCAGTCCGGGGTGTGGGACGCTTCACCGGCATCCACTTCTCTCTCGTGAGTTTACACGCGCTTATAGGGTGAAACCCCCGTATCGGACGAAACGTCGTGAATCTTCCGAAGAGGTGGGTTCTACCTTGTTGTTTTATGTTCCTATGGCCTACCCTAACACAACCAAGCACCTAGTTCACAATGCTACCCCCTTTCGACGCCGTTACCGCGTGTTTCCGTATAAGTCCGGTATTTCTCCTGCGGGTCTAGGGTTTCACCGGAGGGGGGGCTCCGGGTCTTCTGGATCCCAACACAAGCAAGTTTATGCCATAGCATGTTATTATAGGTGTGTTGTGTGCTTTTGATGGCAAAGATTTCACTCCGGGGTGTGGGCCGCTTCACCGGCATCCACTTCTCTCTCGTGAGTTTACACGCGCTTATAGGGTGAAACCCCCGTATCGGACGAAACGTCGTGAATCTTCCGAAGAGGTGGGTTCTACCTTGTTGTTTTATGTTCCTATGGCCTACCCTAACACAACCAAGCACCTAGTTCCACAATGCTACCCCCTTTCGACGCCGTTACCGCGTGTTTCCGTATAAGTCCGGTATTTCTCCTGCGGGTCTAGGGTTTCACCGGAGGGGGGGCTCCGGGTCTTCTGGATCCCAACACAAGCAAGTTTATGCCATAGCATGTTATTATAGGTGTGTTGTGTGCTTTTGATGGCAAATATTTCACTCCGGGGTGTGGGACGCTTCACCGGCATCCACTTCTCTCTCGTGAGTTTACACGCGCTTATAGGGTGAAACCCCCGTATCGGACGAAACGTCGTGAATCTTCCGAAGAGGTGGGTTCTACCTTGTTGTTTTATGTTCCTATGGACTACCCTAACACAACCAAGCACCTAGTTCCACAATGCTACCCCCTTTCGACGCCGTTACCGCGTGTTTCCGTATAAGTCCGGTATTTCTCCAGCGGGTCTAGGGTTTCACCGGAGGGGGGGCTCCGGAGCTTCTGGACCCCAACACAAGCAAGGTTGTGCCATAGCATGTTATTATAGGTGTGTTGTGTGCTTTTGATGGCAAAGATTTCACTCCGGGGTGTGGGCCGCTTCACCGGCATCCACTTCTCTCTCGTGAGTTTACACGCGCTTATAGGGTGAAACCCCCGTATCGGACGAAACGTCGTGAATCTTCCGAAGAGGTGGGTTCTACCTTGTTGTTTTATGTTCCTATGGCCTACCCTAACACAACCAAGCACCTAGTTCCACAATGCTACCCCCTTTCGACGCCGTTACCGCGTGTTTCCGTATAAGTCCGGTATTTCTCCAGCGGGTCTAGGGTTTCACCGGAGGGGGGCTCCGGGTCTTCTGGACCCCAACACAAGCAAGTTTATGCCATAGCATGTTATTATAGGTGTGTTGTGTGCTTTTGATGGCAAAGATTTCACTCCGGGGTGTGGGCCGCTTCACCGGCATCCACTTCTCTCTCGTGAGTTTACACGCGCTTATAGGGTGAAACCCCCGTATCGGACGAAACGTCGTGAATCTTCCGAAGAGGTGGGTTCTACCTTGTTGTTTTATGTTCCTATGGCCTACCCTAACACAACCAAGCACCTAGTTCCACAATGCTACCCCCTTTCGACGCCGTTACCGCGTGTTTCCGTATAAGTCCGGTATTTCTCCAGCGGGTCTAGGGTTTCACCGGAGGGGGGCTCCGGAGCGTCTGGACCCCAACACAAGCAAGTTTATGCCATAGCATGTTATTATAGGTGTGTTGTGTGCTTTTGATGCCAAAGATTTCACTCCGGGGTGTGGGCCGCTTCACCGGCATCCACTTCTCTCTCGTGAGTTTACACGCGCTTATAGGGTGAAACCCCCGTATCGGACGAAACGTCGTGAATCTTCCGAAGAGGTGGGTTCTACCTTGTTGTTTTATGTTCCTATGGCCTACCCTAACACAACCAAGCACCTAGTTCCACAATGCTACCCCCTTTCGACGCCGTTACCGCGTGTTTCCGTATAAGTCCGGTATTTCTCCTGCGGGTCTAGGGTTTCACCGGAGGGGGGGCTCCGGAGCTTCTGGACCCCAACACAAGCAAGTTTATGCCATAGCATGTTATTATAGGTGTGTTGTGTGCTTTTGATGGCAAAGATTTCACTCCGGGGTGTGGGCCGCTTCACCGGCATCCACTTCTCTCTCGTGAGTTTACACGCGCTTATAGGGTGAAACCCCCGTATCGGACGAAACGTCGTGAATCTTCCGAAGAGGTGGGTTCTACCTTGTTGTTTTATGTTCCTATGGCCTACCCTAACACAACCAAGCACCTAGTTCCACAATGCTACCCCCTTTCGACGCCGTTACCGCGTGTTTCCGTATAAGTCCGGTATTTCTCCTGCGGGTCTAGGGTTTCACCGGAGGGGGGGCTCCGGGTCTTCTGGACCCCAACACAAGCAAGTTTATGCCATAGCATGTTATTATAGGTGTGTTGTGTGCTTTTGATGCCAAAGATTTCACTCCGGGGTGTGGGCCGCTTCACCGGCATCCACTTCTCTCTCGTGAGTTTACACGCGCTTATAGGGTGAAACCCCCGTATCGGACGAAACGTCGTGAATCTTCCGAAGAGGTGGGTTCTACCTTGTTGTTTTATGTTCCTATGGCCTACCCTAACACAACCAAGCACCTAGTTCCACAATGCTACCCCCTTTCGACGCCGTTACCGCGTGTTTCCGTATAAGTCCGGTATTTCTCCTGCGGGTCTAGGGTTTCACCGGAGGGGGGGCTCCGGGTCTTCTGGACCCCAACACAAGCAAGTTTATGCCATAGCATGTTATTATAGGTGTGTTGTGTGCTTTTGATGGCAAAGATTTCACTCCGGGGTGTGGGCCGCTTCACCGGCATCCACTTCTCTCTCGTGAGTTTACACGCGCTTATAGGGTGAAACCCCCGTATCGGACGAAACGTCGTGAATCTTCCGAAGAGGTGGGTTCTACCTTGTTGTTTTATGTTCCTATGGCCTACCCTAACACAACCAAGCACCTAGTTCCACAATGCTACCCCCTTTCGACGCCGTTACCGCGTGTTTCCGTATAAGTCCGGTATTTCTCCTGCGGGTCTAGGGTTTCACCGGAGGGGGGGCTCCGGGTCTTCTGGACCCCAACACAAGCAAGTTTATGCCATAGCATGTTATTATAGGTGTGTTGTGTGCTTTTGATGCCAAAGATTTCACTCCGGGGTGTGGGCCGCTTCACCGGCATCCACTTCTCTCTCGTGAGTTTACACGCGCTTATAGGGTGAAACCCCCGTATCGGACGAAACGTCGTGAATCTTCCGAAGAGGTGGGTTCTACCTTGTTGTTTTATGTTCCTATGGCCTACCCTAACACAACCAAGCACCTAGTTCCACAATGCTACCCCCTTTCGACGCCGTTACCGCGTGTTTCCGTATAAGTCCGGTATTTCTCCTGCGGGTCTAGGGTTTCACCGGAGGGGGGGCTCCGGGTCTTCTGGACCCCAACACAAGCAAGTTTATGCCATAGCATGTTATTATAGGTGTGTTGTGTGCTTTTGATGCAAAGATTTCACTCCGGGGTGTGGGCCGCTTCACCGGCATCCACTTCTCTCTCGTGAGTTTACACGCGCTTATAGGGTGAAACCCCCGTATCGGACGAAACGTCGTGAATCTTCCGAAGAGGTGGGTTCTACCTTGTTGTTTTATGTTCCTATGGCCTACCCTAACACAACCAAGCACCTAGTTCCACAATGCTACCCCCTTTCGACGCCGTTACCGCGTGTTTCCGTATAAGTCCGGTATTTCTCCTGCGGGTCTAGGGTTTCACCGGAGGGGGGGCTCCGGGTCTTCTGGACCCCAACACAAGCAAGTTTATGCCATAGCATGTTATTATAGGTGTGTTGTGTGCTTTTGATGCAAAGATTTCACTCCGGGGTGTGGGCCGCTTCACCGGCATCCACTTCTCTCTCGTGAGTTTACACGCGCTTATAGGGTGAAACCCCCGTATCGGACGAAACGTCGTGAATCTTCCGAAGAGGTGGGTTCTACCTTGTTGTTTTATGTTCCTATGGCCTACCCTAACACAACCAAGCACCTAGTTCCACAATGCTACCCCCTTTCGACGCCGTTACCGCGTGTTTCCGTATAAGTCCGGTATTTCTCCTGCGGGTCTAGGGTTTCACCGGAGGGGGGGCTCCGGGTCTTCTGGACCCCAACACAAGCAAGTTTATGCCATAGCATGTTATTATAGGTGTGTTGTGTGCTTTTGATGCAAAGATTTCACTCCGGGGTGTGGGCCGCTTCACCGGCATCCACTTCTCTCTCGTGAGTTTACACGCGCTTATAGGGTGAAACCCCCGTATCGGACGAAACGTCGTGAATCTTCCGAAGAGGTGGGTTCTACCTTGTTGTTTTATGTTCCTATGGCCTACCCTAACACAACCAAGCACCTAGTTCCACAATGCTACCCCCTTTCGACGCCGTTACCGCGTGTTTCCGTATAAGTCCGGTATTTCTCCTGCGGGTCTAGGGTTTCACCGGAGGGGGGGCTCCGGGTCTTCTGGACCCCAACACAAGCAAGTTTATGCCATAGCATGTTATTATAGGTGTGTTGTGTGCTTTTGATGCCAAAGATTTCACTCCGGGGTGTGGGCCGCTTCACCGGCATCCACTTCTCTCTCGTGAGTTTACACGCGCTTATAGGGTGAAACCCCCGTATCGGACGAAACGTCGTGAATCTTCCGAAGAGGTGGGTTCTACCTTGTTGTTTTATGTTCCTATGGCCTACCCTAACACAACCAAGCACCTAGTTCCACAATGCTACCCCCTTTCGACGCCGTTACCGCGTGTTTCCGTATAAGTCCGGTATTTCTCCTGCGGGTCTAGGGTTTCACCGGAGGGGGGGCTCCGGGTCTTCTGGACCCCAACACAAGCAAGTTTATGCCATAGCATGTTATTATAGGTGTGTTGTGTGCTTTTGATGCCAAAGATTTCACTCCGGGGTGTGGGCCGCTTCACCGGCATCCACTTCTCTCTCGTGAGTTTACACGCGCTTATAGGGTGAAACCCCCGTATCGGACGAAACGTCGTGAATCTTCCGAAGAGGTGGGTTCTACCTTGTTGTTTTATGTTCCTATGGCCTACCCTAACACAACCAAGCACCTAGTTCCACAATGCTACCCCCTTTCGACGCCGTTACCGCGTGTTTCCGTATAAGTCCGGTATTTCTCCAGCGGGTCTAGGGTTTCACCGGAGGGGGGGCTCCGGGTCTTCTGGACCCCAACACAAGCAAGTTTATGCCATAGCATGTTATTATAGGTGTGTTGTGTGCTTTTGATGCCAAAGATTTCACTCCGGGGTGTGGGCCGCTTCACCGGCATCCACTTCTCTCTCGTGAGTTTACACGCGCTTATAGGGTGAAACCCCCGTATCGGACGAAACGTCGTGAATCTTCCGAAGAGGTGGGTTCTACCTTGTTGTTTTATGTTCCTATGGCCTACCCTAACACAACCAAGCACCTAGTTCCACAATGCTACCCCCTTTCGACGCCGTTACCGCGTGTTTCCGTATAAGTCCGGTATTTCTCCTGCGGGTCTAGGGTTTCACCGGAGGGGGGGCTCCGGGTCTTCTGGACCCCAACACAAGCAAGTTTATGCCATAGCATGTTATTATAGGTGTGTTGTGTGCTTTTGATGCCAAAGATTTCACTCCGGGGTGTGGGCCGCTTCACCGGCATCCACTTCTCTCTCGTGAGTTTACACGCGCTTATAGGGTGAAACCCCCGTATCGGACGAAACGTCGTGAATCTTCCGAAGAGGTGGGTTCTACCTTGTTGTTTTATGTTCCTATGGCCTACCCTAACACAACCAAGCACCTAGTTCCACAATGCTACCCCCTTTCGACGCCGTTACCGCGTGTTTCCGTATAAGTCCGGTATTTCTCCTGCGGGTCTAGGGTTTCACCGGAGGGGGGGCTCCGGGTCTTCTGGACCCCAACACAAGCAAGTTTATGCCATAGCATGTTATTATAGGTGTGTTGTGTGCTTTTGATGCCAAAGATTTCACTCCGGGGTGTGGGCCGCTTCACCGGCATCCACTTCTCTCTCGTGAGTTTACACGCGCTTATAGGGTGAAACCCCCGTATCGGACGAAACGTCGTGAATCTTCCGAAGAGGTGGGTTCTACCTTGTTGTTTTATGTTCCTATGGCCTACCCTAACACAACCAAGCACCTAGTTCCACAATGCTACCCCCTTTCGACGCCGTTACCGCGTGTTTCCGTATAAGTCCGGTATTTCTCCTGCGGGTCTAGGGTTTCACCGGAGGGGGGGCTCCGGGTCTTCTGGACCCCAACACAAGCAAGTTTATGCCATAGCATGTTATTATAGGTGTGTTGTGTGCTTTTGATGCAAAGATTTCACTCCGGGGTGTGGGCCGCTTCACCGGCATCCACTTCTCTCTCGTGAGTTTACACGCGCTTATAGGGTGAAACCCCCGTATCGGACGAAACGTCGTGAATCTTCCGAAGAGGTGGGTTCTACCTTGTTGTTTTATGTTCCTATGGCCTACCCTAACACAACCAAGCACCTAGTTCCACAATGCTACCCCCTTTCGACGCCGTTACCGCGTGTTTCCGTATAAGTCCGGTATTTCTCCTGCGGGTCTAGGGTTTCACCGGAGGGGGGGCTCCGGGTCTTCTGGACCCCAACACAAGCAAGTTTATGCCATAGCATGTTATTATAGGTGTGTTGTGTGCTTTTGATGCCAAAGATTTCACTCCGGGGTGTGGGCCGCTTCACCGGCATCCACTTCTCTCTCGTGAGTTTACACGCGCTTATAGGGTGAAACCCCCGTATCGGACGAAACGTCGTGAATCTTCCGAAGAGGTGGGTTCTACCTTGTTGTTTTATGTTCCTATGGCCTACCCTAACACAACCAAGCACCTAGTTCCACAATGCTACCCCCTTTCGACGCCGTTACCGCGTGTTTCCGTATAAGTCCGGTATTTCTCCAGCGGGTCTAGGGTTTCACCGGAGGGGGGGCTCCGGTCTTCTGGACCCCAACACAAGCAAGTTTATGCCATAGCATGTTATTATAGGTGTGTTGTGTGCTTTTGATGCCAAAGATTTCACTCCGGGGTGTGGGCCGCTTCACCGGCATCCACTTCTCTCTCGTGAGTTTACACGCGCTTATAGGGTGAAACCCCCGTATCGGACGAAACGTCGTGAATCTTCCGAAGAGGTGGGTTCTACCTTGTTGTTTTATGTTCCTATGGCCTACCCTAACACAACCAAGCACCTAGTTCCACAATGCTACCCCCTTTCGACGCCGTTACCGCGTGTTTCCGTATAAGTCCGGTATTTCTCCTGCGGGTCTAGGGTTTCACCGGAGGGGGGGCTCCGGGTCTTCTGGACCCCAACACAAGCAAGTTTATGCCATAGCATGTTATTATAGGTGTGTTGTGTGCTTTTGATGCCAAAGATTTCACTCCGGGGTGTGGGCCGCTTCACCGGCATCCACTTCTCTCTCGTGAGTTTACACGCGCTTATAGGGTGAAACCCCCGTATCGGACGAAACGTCGTGAATCTTCCGAAGAGGTGGGTTCTACCTTGTTGTTTTATGTTCCTATGGCCTACCCTAACACAACCAAGCACCTAGTTCCACAATGCTACCCCCTTTCGACGCCGTTACCGCGTGTTTCCGTATAAGTCCGGTATTTCTCCTGCGGGTCTAGGGTTTCACCGGAGGGGGGGCTCCGGGTCTTCTGGACCCCAACACAAGCAAGTTTATGCCATAGCATGTTATTATAGGTGTGTTGTGTGCTTTTGATGCCAAAGATTTCACTCCGGGGTGTGGGCCGCTTCACCGGCATCCACTTCTCTCTCGTGAGTTTACACGCGCTTATAGGGTGAAACCCCCGTATCGGACGAAACGTCGTGAATCTTCCGAAGAGGTGGGTTCTACCTTGTTGTTTTATGTTCCTATGGCCTACCCTAACACAACCAAGCACCTAGTTCCACAATGCTACCCCCTTTCGACGCCGTTACCGCGTGTTTCCGTATAAGTCCGGTATTTCTCCTGCGGGTCTAGGGTTTCACCGGAGGGGGGGCTCCGGGTCTTCTGGACCCCAACACAAGCAAGTTTATGCCATAGCATGTTATTATAGGTGTGTTGTGTGCTTTTGATGCCAAAGATTTCACTCCGGGGTGTGGGCCGCTTCACCGGCATCCACTTCTCTCTCGTGAGTTTACACGCGCTTATAGGGTGAAACCCCCGTATCGGACGAAACGTCGTGAATCTTCCGAAGAGGTGGGTTCTACCTTGTTGTTTTATGTTCCTATGGCCTACCCTAACACAACCAAGCACCTAGTTCCACAATGCTACCCCCTTTCGACGCCGTTACCGCGTGTTTCCGTATAAGTCCGGTATTTCTCCTGCGGGTCTAGGGTTTCACCGGAGGGGGGGCTCCGGGTCTTCTGGACCCCAACACAAGCAAGTTTATGCCATAGCATGTTATTATAGGTGTGTTGTGTGCTTTTGATGCCAAAGATTTCACTCCGGGGTGTGGGCCGCTTCACCGGCATCCACTTCTCTCTCGTGAGTTTACACGCGCTTATAGGGTGAAACCCCCGTATCGGACGAAACGTCGTGAATCTTCCGAAGAGGTGGGTTCTACCTTGTTGTTTTATGTTCCTATGGCCTACCCTAACACAACCAAGCACCTAGTTCCACAATGCTACCCCCTTTCGACGCCGTTACCGCGTGTTTCCGTATAAGTCCGGTATTTCTCCTGCGGGTCTAGGGTTTCACCGGAGGGGGGGCTCCGGGTCTTCTGGACCCCAACACAAGCAAGTTTATGCCATAGCATGTTATTATAGGTGTGTTGTGTGCTTTTGATGCCAAAGATTTCACTCCGGGGTGTGGGCCGCTTCACCGGCATCCACTTCTCTCTCGTGAGTTTACACGCGCTTATAGGGTGAAACCCCCGTATCGGACGAAACGTCGTGAATCTTCCGAAGAGGTGGGTTCTACCTTGTTGTTTTATGTTCCTATGGCCTACCCTAACACAACCAAGCACCTAGTTCCACAATGCTACCCCCTTTCGACGCCGTTACCGCGTGTTTCCGTATAAGTCCGGTATTTCTCCTGCGGGTCTAGGGTTTCACCGGAGGGGGGGCTCCGGGTCTTCTGGACCCCAACACAAGCAAGTTTATGCCATAGCATGTTATTATAGGTGTGTTGTGTGCTTTTGATGCCAAAGATTTCACTCCGGGGTGTGGGCCGCTTCACCGGCATCCACTTCTCTCTCGTGAGTTTACACGCGCTTATAGGGTGAAACCCCCGTATCGGACGAAACGTCGTGAATCTTCCGAAGAGGTGGGTTCTACCTTGTTGTTTTATGTTCCTATGGCCTACCCTAACACAACCAAGCACCTAGTTCCACAATGCTACCCCCTTTCGACGCCGTTACCGCGTGTTTCCGTATAAGTCCGGTATTTCTCCTGCGGGTCTAGGGTTTCACCGGAGGGGGGGCTCCGGGTCTTCTGGACCCCAACACAAGCAAGTTTATGCCATAGCATGTTATTATAGGTGTGTTGTGTGCTTTTGATGCCAAAGATTTCACTCCGGGGTGTGGGCCGCTTCACCGGCATCCACTTCTCTCTCGTGAGTTTACACGCGCTTATAGGGTGAAACCCCCGTATCGGACGAAACGTCGTGAATCTTCCGAAGAGGTGGGTTCTACCTTGTTGTTTTATGTTCCTATGGCCTACCCTAACACAACCAAGCACCTAGTTCCACAATGCTACCCCCTTTCGACGCCGTTACCGCGTGTTTCCGTATAAGTCCGGTATTTCTCCTGCGGGTCTAGGGTTTCACCGGAGGGGGGGCTCCGGGTCTTCTGGACCCCAACACAAGCAAGTTTATGCCATAGCATGTTATTATAGGTGTGTTGTGTGCTTTTGATGCCAAAGATTTCACTCCGGGGTGTGGGCCGCTTCACCGGCATCCACTTCTCTCTCGTGAGTTTACACGCGCTTATAGGGTGAAACCCCCGTATCGGACGAAACGTCGTGAATCTTCCGAAGAGGTGGGTTCTACCTTGTTGTTTTATGTTCCTATGGCCTACCCTAACACAACCAAGCACCTAGTTCCACAATGCTACCCCCTTTCGACGCCGTTACCGCGTGTTTCCGTATAAGTCCGGTATTTCTCCTGCGGGTCTAGGGTTTCACCGGAGGGGGGGCTCCGGGTCTTCTGGACCCCAACACAAGCAAGTTTATGCCATAGCATGTTATTATAGGTGTGTTGTGTGCTTTTGATGCCAAAGATTTCACTCCGGGGTGTGGGCCGCTTCACCGGCATCCACTTCTCTCTCGTGAGTTTACACGCGCTTATAGGGTGAAACCCCCGTATCGGACGAAACGTCGTGAATCTTCCGAAGAGGTGGGTTCTACCTTGTTGTTTTATGTTCCTATGGCCTACCCTAACACAACCAAGCACCTAGTTCCACAATGCTACCCCCTTTCGACGCCGTTACCGCGTGTTTCCGTATAAGTCCGGTATTTCTCCTGCGGGTCTAGGGTTTCACCGGAGGGGGGGCTCCGGGTCTTCTGGACCCCAACACAAGCAAGTTTATGCCATAGCATGTTATTATAGGTGTGTTGTGTGCTTTTGATGCCAAAGATTTCACTCCGGGGTGTGGGCCGCTTCACCGGCATCCACTTCTCTCTCGTGAGTTTACACGCGCTTATAGGGTGAAACCCCCGTATCGGACGAAACGTCGTGAATCTTCCGAAGAGGTGGGTTCTACCTTGTTGTTTTATGTTCCTATGGCCTACCCTAACACAACCAAGCACCTAGTTCCACAATGCTACCCCCTTTCGACGCCGTTACCGCGTGTTTCCGTATAAGTCCGGTATTTCTCCAGCGGGTCTAGGGTTTCACCGGAGGGGGGGCTCCGGGTCTTCTGGACCCCAACACAAGCAAGTTTATGCCATAGCATGTTATTATAGGTGTGTTGTGTGCTTTTGATGCAAAGATTTCACTCCGGGGTGTGGGCCGCTTCACCGGCATCCACTTCTCTCTCGTGAGTTTACACGCGCTTATAGGGTGAAACCCCCGTATCGGACGAAACGTCGTGAATCTTCCGAAGAGGTGGGTTCTACCTTGTTGTTTTATGTTCCTATGGCCTACCCTAACACAACCAAGCACCTAGTTCCACAATGCTACCCCCTTTCGACGCCGTTACCGCGTGTTTCCGTATAAGTCCGGTATTTCTCCTGCGGGTCTAGGGTTTCACCGGAGGGGGGGCTCCGGGTCTTCTGGACCCCAACACAAGCAAGTTTATGCCATAGCATGTTATTATAGGTGTGTTGTGTGCTTTTGATGCCAAAGATTTCACTCCGGGGTGTGGGCCGCTTCACCGGCATCCACTTCTCTCTCGTGAGTTTACACGCGCTTATAGGGTGAAACCCCCGTATCGGACGAAACGTCGTGAATCTTCCGAAGAGGTGGGTTCTACCTTGTTGTTTTATGTTCCTATGGCCTACCCTAACACAACCAAGCACCTAGTTCCACAATGCTACCCCCTTTCGACGCCGTTACCGCGTGTTTCCGTATAAGTCCGGTATTTCTCCTGCGGGTCTAGGGTTTCACCGGAGGGGGGGCTCCGGGTCTTCTGGACCCCAACACAAGCAAGTTTATGCCATAGCATGTTATTATAGGTGTGTTGTGTGCTTTTGATGCCAAAGATTTCACTCCGGGGTGTGGGCCGCTTCACCGGCATCCACTTCTCTCTCGTGAGTTTACACGCGCTTATAGGGTGAAACCCCCGTATCGGACGAAACGTCGTGAATCTTCCGAAGAGGTGGGTTCTACCTTGTTGTTTTATGTTCCTATGGCCTACCCTAACACAACCAAGCACCTAGTTCCACAATGCTACCCCCTTTCGACGCCGTTACCGCGTGTTTCCGTATAAGTCCGGTATTTCTCCTGCGGGTCTAGGGTTTCACCGGAGGGGGGGCTCCGGGTCTTCTGGACCCCAACACAAGCAAGTTTATGCCATAGCATGTTATTATAGGTGTGTTGTGTGCTTTTGATGCCAAAGATTTCACTCCGGGGTGTGGGCCGCTTCACCGGCATCCACTTCTCTCTCGTGAGTTTACACGCGCTTATAGGGTGAAACCCCCGTATCGGACGAAACGTCGTGAATCTTCCGAAGAGGTGGGTTCTACCTTGTTGTTTTATGTTCCTATGGCCTACCCTAACACAACCAAGCACCTAGTTCCACAATGCTACCCCCTTTCGACGCCGTTACCGCGTGTTTCCGTATAAGTCCGGTATTTCTCCTGCGGGTCTAGGGTTTCACCGGAGGGGGGGCTCCGGGTCTTCTGGACCCCAACACAAGCAAGTTTATGCCATAGCATGTTATTATAGGTGTGTTGTGTGCTTTTGATGCCAAAGATTTCACTCCGGGGTGTGGGCCGCTTCACCGGCATCCACTTCTCTCTCGTGAGTTTACACGCGCTTATAGGGTGAAACCCCCGTATCGGACGAAACGTCGTGAATCTTCCGAAGAGGTGGGTTCTACCTTGTTGTTTTATGTTCCTATGGCCTACCCTAACACAACCAAGCACCTAGTTCCACAATGCTACCCCCTTTCGACGCCGTTACCGCGTGTTTCCGTATAAGTCCGGTATTTCTCCTGCGGGTCTAGGGTTTCACCGGAGGGGGGGCTCCGGGTCTTCTGGACCCCAACACAAGCAAGTTTATGCCATAGCATGTTATTATAGGTGTGTTGTGTGCTTTTGATGCAAAGATTTCACTCCGGGGTGTGGGCCGCTTCACCGGCATCCACTTCTCTCTCGTGAGTTTACACGCGCTTATAGGGTGAAACCCCCGTATCGGACGAAACGTCGTGAATCTTCCGAAGAGGTGGGTTCTACCTTGTTGTTTTATGTTCCTATGGCCTACCCTAACACAACCAAGCACCTAGTTCCACAATGCTACCCCCTTTCGACGCCGTTACCGCGTGTTTCCGTATAAGTCCGGTATTTCTCCTGCGGGTCTAGGGTTTCACCGGAGGGGGGGCTCCGGGTCTTCTGGACCCCAACACAAGCAAGTTTATGCCATAGCATGTTATTATAGGTGTGTTGTGTGCTTTTGATGCCAAAGATTTCACTCCGGGGTGTGGGCCGCTTCACCGGCATCCACTTCTCTCTCGTGAGTTTACACGCGCTTATAGGGTGAAACCCCCGTATCGGACGAAACGTCGTGAATCTTCCGAAGAGGTGGGTTCTACCTTGTTGTTTTATGTTCCTATGGCCTACCCTAACACAACCAAGCACCTAGTTCCACAATGCTACCCCCTTTCGACGCCGTTACCGCGTGTTTCCGTATAAGTCCGGTATTTCTCCTGCGGGTCTAGGGTTTCACCGGAGGGGGGGCTCCGGGTCTTCTGGACCCCAACACAAGCAAGTTTATGCCATAGCATGTTATTATAGGTGTGTTGTGTGCTTTTGATGCCAAAGATTTCACTCCGGGGTGTGGGCCGCTTCACCGGCATCCACTTCTCTCTCGTGAGTTTACACGCGCTTATAGGGTGAAACCCCCGTATCGGACGAAACGTCGTGAATCTTCCGAAGAGGTGGGTTCTACCTTGTTGTTTTATGTTCCTATGGCCTACCCTAACACAACCAAGCACCTAGTTCCACAATGCTACCCCCTTTCGACGCCGTTACCGCGTGTTTCCGTATAAGTCCGGTATTTCTCCTGCGGGTCTAGGGTTTCACCGGAGGGGGGCTCCGGGTCTTCTGGACCCCAACACAAGCAAGTTTATGCCATAGCATGTTATTATAGGTGTGTTGTGTGCTTTTGATGCAAAGATTTCACTCCGGGGTGTGGGCCGCTTCACCGGCATCCACTTCTCTCTCGTGAGTTTACACGCGCTTATAGGGTGAAACCCCCGTATCGGACGAAACGTCGTGAATCTTCCGAAGAGGTGGGTTCTACCTTGTTGTTTTATGTTCCTATGGCCTACCCTAACACAACCAAGCACCTAGTTCCACAATGCTACCCCTTTCGACGCCGTTACCGCGTGTTTCCGTATAAGTCCGGTATTTCTCCTGCGGGTCTAGGGTTTCACCGGAGGGGGGCTCCGGGTCTTCTGGACCCCAACACAAGCAAGTTTATGCCATAGCATGTTATTATAGGTGTGTTGTGTGCTTTTGATGCCAAAGATTTCACTCCGGGGTGTGGGCCGCTTCACCGGCATCCACTTCTCTCTCGTGAGTTTACACGCGCTTATAGGGTGAAACCCCCGTATCGGACGAAACGTCGTGAATCTTCCGAAGAGGTGGGTTCTACCTTGTTGTTTTATGTTCCTATGGCCTACCCTAACACAACCAAGCACCTAGTTCCACAATGCTACCACCCTTTCGACGCCGTTACCGCGTGTTTCCGTATAAGTCCGGTATTTCTCCAGCGGGTCTAGGGTTTCACCGGAGGGGGGGCTCCGGGTCTTCTGGACCCAACACAAGCAAGTTTATGCCATAGCATGTTATTATAGGTGTGTTGTGTGCTTTTGATGCCAAAGATTTCACTCCGGGGTGTGGGCCGCTTCACCGGCATCCACTTCTCTCTCGTGAGTTTACACGCGCTTATAGGGTGAAACCCCCGTATCGGACGAAACGTCGTGAATCTTCCGAAGAGGTGGGTTCTACCTTGTTGTTTTATGTTCCTATGGCCTACCCTAACACAACCAAGCACCTAGTTCCACAATGCTACCCCCTTTCGACGCCGTTACCGCGTGTTTCCGTATAAGTCCGGTATTTCTCCTGCGGGTCTAGGGTTTCACCGGAGGGGGGGCTCCGGGTCTTCTGGACCCCAACACAAGCAAGTTTATGCCATAGCATGTTATTATAGGTGTGTTGTGTGCTTTTGATGCCAAAGATTTCACTCCGGGGTGTGGGCCGCTTCACCGGCATCCACTTCTCTCTCGTGAGTTTACACGCGCTTATAGGGTGAAACCCCCGTATCGGACGAAACGTCGTGAATCTTCCGAAGAGGTGGGTTCTACCTTGTTGTTTTATGTTTCCTATGGCCTACCCTAACACAACCAAGCACCTAGTTCCACAATGCTACCCCCCTTTCGACGCCGTTACCGCGTGTTTCCGTATAAGTCCGGTATTTCTCCTGCGGGTCTAGGGTTTCACCGGAGGGGGGGCTCCGGGTCTTCTGGACCCCAACACAAGCAAGTTTATGCCATAGCATGTTATTATAGGTGTGTTGTGTGCTTTTGATGGCAAAGATTTCACTCCGGGGTGTGGGCCGCTTCACCGGCATCCACTTCTCTCTCGTGAGTTTACACGCGCTTATAGGGTGAAACCCCGTATCGGACGAAACGTCGTGAATCTTCCGAAGAGGTGGGTTCTACCTTGTTGTTTTATGTTCCTATGGCCTACCCTAACACAACCAAGCACCTAGTTCCACAATGCTACCCCCTTTCGACGCCGTTACCGCGTGTTTCCGTATAAGTCCGGTATTTCTCCAGCGGGTCTAGGGTTTCACCGGAGGGGGGGCTCCGGGTCTTCTGGACCCCAACACAAGCAAGTTTATGCCATAGCATGTTATTATAGGTGTGTTGTGTGCTTTTGATGCCAAAGATTTCACTCCGGGGTGTGGGCCGCTTCACCGGCATCCACTTCTCTCTCGTGAGTTTACACGCGCTTATAGGGTGAAACCCCCGTATCGGACGAAACGTCGTGAATCTTCCGAAGAGGTGGGTTCTACCTTGTTGTTTTATGTTCCTATGGCCTACCCTAACACAACCAAGCACCTAGTTCCACAATGCTACCCCCTTTCGACGCCGTTACCGCGTGTTTCCGTATAAGTCCGGTATTTCTCCTGCGGGTCTAGGGTTTCACCGGAGGGGGGCTCCGGGTCTTCTGGACCCCAACACAAGCAAGTTTATGCCATAGCATGTTATTATAGGTGTGTTGTGTGCTTTTGATGCCAAAGATTTCACTCCGGGGTGTGGGCCGCTTCACCGGCATCCACTTCTCTCTCGTGAGTTTACACGCGCTTATAGGGTGAAACCCCCGTATCGGACGAAACGTCGTGAATCTTCCGAAGAGGTGGGTTCTACCTTGTTGTTTTATGTTCCTATGGCCTACCCTAACACAACCAAGCACCTAGTTCCACAATGCTACCCCCTTTCGACGCCGTTACCGCGTGTTTCCGTATAAGTCCGGTATTTCTCCTGCGGGTCTAGGGTTTCACCGGAGGGGGGGCTCCGAGTCTTCTGGACCCCAACACAAGCAAGTTTATGCCATAGCATGTTATTATAGGTGTGTTGTGTGCTTTTGATGCCAAAGATTTCACTCCGGGGTGTGGGCCGCTTCACCGGCATCCACTTCTCTCTCGTGAGTTTACACGCGCTTATAGGGTGAAACCCCCGTATCGGACGAAACGTCGTGAATCTTCCGAAGAGGTGGGTTCTACCTTGTTGTTTTATGTTCCTATGGCCTACCCTAACACAACCAAGCACCTAGTTCCACAATGCTACCCCCTTTCGACGCCGTTACCGCGTGTTTCCGTATAAGTCCGGTATTTCTCCAGCGGGTCTAGGGTTTCACCGGAGGGGGGGCTCCGGGTCTTCTGGACCCCAACACAAGCAAGTTTATGCCATAGCATGTTATTATAGGTGTGTTGTGTGCTTTTGATGCAAAGATTTCACTCCGGGGTGTGGGCCGCTTCACCGGCATCCACTTCTCTCTCGTGAGTTTACACGCGCTTATAGGGTGAAACCCCCGTATCGGACGAAACGTCGTGAATCTTCCGAAGAGGTGGGTTCTACCTTGTTGTTTTATGTTCCTATGGCCTACCCTAACACAACCAAGCACCTAGTTCCACAATGCTACCCCCTTTCGACGCCGTTACCGCGTGTTTCCGTATAAGTCCGGTATTTCTCCTGCGGGTCTAGGGTTTCACCGGAGGGGGGGCTCCGGGTCTTCTGGACCCCAACACAAGCAAGTTTATGCCATAGCATGTTATTATAGGTGTGTTGTGTGCTTTTGATGCCAAAGATTTCACTCCGGGGTGTGGGCCGCTTCACCGGCATCCACTTCTCTCTCGTGAGTTTACACGCGCTTATAGGGTGAAACCCCCGTATCGGACGAAACGTCGTGAATCTTCCGAAGAGGTGGGTTCTACCTTGTTGTTTTATGTTCCTATGGCCTACCCTAACACAACCAAGCACCTAGTTCCACAATGCTACCCCCTTTCGACGCCGTTACCGCGTGTTTCCGTATAAGTCCGGTATTTCTCCTGCGGGTCTAGGGTTTCACCGGAGGGGGGGCTCCGGGTCTTCTGGACCCCAACACAAGCAAGTTTATGCCATAGCATGTTATTATAGGTGTGTTGTGTGCTTTTGATGCCAAAGATTTCACTCCGGGGTGTGGGCCGCTTCACCGGCATCCACTTCTCTCTCGTGAGTTTACACGCGCTTATAGGGTGAAACCCCCGTATCGGACGAAACGTCGTGAATCTTCCGAAGAGGTGGGTTCTACCTTGTTGTTTTATGTTCCTATGGCCTACCCTAACACAACCAAGCACCTAGTTCCACAATGCTACCCCCTTTCGACGCCGTTACAGCGTGTTTCCGTATAAGTCCGGTATTTCTCCTGCGGGTCTAGGGTTTCACCGGAGGGGGGGCTCCGGGTCTTCTGGACCCCAACACAAGCAAGTTTATGCCATAGCATGTTATTATAGGTGTGTTGTGTGCTTTTGATGCCAAAGATTTCACTCCGGGGTGTGGGCCGCTTCACCGGCATCCACTTCTCTCTCGTGAGTTTACACGCGCTTATAGGGTGAAACCCCCGTATCGGACGAAACGTCGTGAATCTTCCGAAGAGGTGGGTTCTACCTTGTTGTTTTATGTTCCTATGGCCTACCCTAACACAACCAAGCACCTAGTTCCACAATGCTACCCCCTTTCGACGCCGTTACCGCGTGTTTCCGTATAAGTCCGGTATTTCTCCAGCGGGTCTAGGGTTTCACCGGAGGGGGGGCTCCGGGTCTTCTGGACCCCAACACAAGCAAGTTTATGCCATAGCATGTTATTATAGGTGTGTTGTGTGCTTTTGATGCCAAAGATTTCACTCCGGGGTGTGGGCCGCTTCACCGGCATCCACTTCTCTCTCGTGAGTTTACACGCGCTTATAGGGTGAAACCCCCGTATCGGACGAAACGTCGTGAATCTTCCGAAGAGGTGGGTTCTACCTTGTTGTTTTATGTTCCTATGGCCTACCCTAACACAACCAAGCACCTAGTTCCACAATGCTACCCCCTTTCGACGCCGTTACCGCGTGTTTCCGTATAAGTCCGGTATTTCTCCTGCGGGTCTAGGGTTTCACCGGAGGGGGGGCTCCGGGTCTTCTGGACCCCAACACAAGCAAGTTTATGCCATAGCATGTTATTATAGGTGTGTTGTGTGCTTTTGATGCCAAAGATTTCACTCCGGGGTGTGGGCCGCTTCACCGGCATCCACTTCTCTCTCGTGAGTTTACACGCGCTTATAGGGTGAAACCCCCGTATCGGACGAAACGTCGTGAATCTTCCGAAGAGGTGGGTTCTACCTTGTTGTTTTATGTTCCTATGGCCTACCCTAACACAACCAAGCACCTAGTTCCACAATGCTACCCCCTTTCGACGCCGTTACCGCGTGTTTCCGTATAAGTCCGGTATTTCTCCAGCGGGTCTAGGGTTTCACCGGAGGGGGGGCTCCGGGTCTTCTGGACCCCAACACAAGCAAGTTTATGCCATAGCATGTTATTATAGGTGTGTTGTGTGCTTTTGATGCCAAAGATTTCACTCCGGGGTGTGGGCCGCTTCACCGGCATCCACTTCTCTCTCGTGAGTTTACACGCGCTTATAGGGTGAAACCCCCGTATCGGACGAAACGTCGTGAATCTTCCGAAGAGGTGGGTTCTACCTTGTTGTTTTATGTTCCTATGGCCTACCCTAACACAACCAAGCACCTAGTTCCACAATGCTACCCCCTTTCGACGCCGTTACCGCGTGTTTCCGTATAAGTCCGGTATTTCTCCTGCGGGTCTAGGGTTTCACCGGAGGGGGGGCTCCGGGTCTTCTGGACCCCAACACAAGCAAGTTTATGCCATAGCATGTTATTATAGGTGTGTTGTGTGCTTTTGATGCCAAAGATTTCACTCCGGGGTGTGGGCCGCTTCACCGGCATCCACTTCTCTCTCGTGAGTTTACACGCGCTTATAGGGTGAAACCCCCGTATCGGACGAAACGTCGTGAATCTTCCGAAGAGGTGGGTTCTACCTTGTTGTTTTATGTTCCTATGGCCTACCCTAACACAACCAAGCACCTAGTTCCACAATGCTACCCCCTTTCGACGCCGTTACCGCGTGTTTCCGTATAAGTCCGGTATTTCTCCTGCGGGTCTAGGGTTTCACCGGAGGGGGGGCTCCGGGTCTTCTGGACCCCAACACAAGCAAGTTTATGCCATAGCATGTTATTATAGGTGTGTTGTGTGCTTTTGATGCCAAAGATTTCACTCCGGGGTGTGGGCCGCTTCACCGGCATCCACTTCTCTCTCGTGAGTTTACACGCGCTTATAGGGTGAAACCCCCGTATCGGACGAAACGTCGTGAATCTTCCGAAGAGGTGGGTTCTACCTTGTTGTTTTATGTTCCTATGGCCTACCCTAACACAACCAAGCACCTAGTTCCACAATGCTACCCCCTTTCGACGCCGTTACCGCGTGTTTCCGTATAAGTCCGGTATTTCTCCTGCGGGTCTAGGGTTTCACCGGAGGGGGGGCTCCGGGTCTTCTGGACCCCAACACAAGCAAGTTTATGCCATAGCATGTTATTATAGGTGTGTTGTGTGCTTTTGATGCCAAAGATTTCACTCCGGGGTGTGGGCCGCTTCACCGGCATCCACTTCTCTCTCGTGAGTTTACACGCGCTTATAGGGTGAAACCCCCGTATCGGACGAAACGTCGTGAATCTTCCGAAGAGGTGGGTTCTACCTTGTTGTTTTATGTTCCTATGGCCTACCCTAACACAACCAAGCACCTAGTTCCACAATGCTACCCCCTTTCGACGCCGTTACCGCGTGTTTCCGTATAAGTCCGGTATTTCTCCTGCGGGTCTAGGGTTTCACCGGAGGGGGGGCTCCGGGTCTTCTGGACCCCAACACAAGCAAGTTTATGCCATAGCATGTTATTATAGGTGTGTTGTGTGCTTTTGATGCAAAGATTTCACTCCGGGGTGTGGGCCGCTTCACCGGCATCCACTTCTCTCTCGTGAGTTTACACGCGCTTATAGGGTGAAACCCCCGTATCGGACGAAACGTCGTGAATCTTCCGAAGAGGTGGGTTCTACCTTGTTGTTTTATGTTCCTATGGCCTACCCTAACACAACCAAGCACCTAGTTCCACAATGCTACCCCCTTTCGACGCCGTTACCGCGTGTTTCCGTATAAGTCCGGTATTTCTCCTGCGGGTCTAGGGTTTCACCGGAGGGGGGGCTCCGGGTCTTCTGGACCCCAACACAAGCAAGTTTATGCCATAGCATGTTATTATAGGTGTGTTGTGTGCTTTTGATGCCAAAGATTTCACTCCGGGGTGTGGGCCGCTTCACCGGCATCCACTTCTCTCTCGTGAGTTTACACGCGCTTATAGGGTGAAACCCCCGTATCGGACGAAACGTCGTGAATCTTCCGAAGAGGTGGGTTCTACCTTGTTGTTTTATGTTCCTATGGCCTACCCTAACACAACCAAGCACCTAGTTCCACAATGCTACCCCCTTTCGACGCCGTTACCGCGTGTTTCCGTATAAGTCCGGTATTTCTCCAGCGGGTCTAGGGTTTCACCGGAGGGGGGGCTCCGGGTCTTCTGGACCCCAACACAAGCAAGTTTATGCCATAGCATGTTATTATAGGTGTGTTGTGTGCTTTTGATGCCAAAGATTTCACTCCGGGGTGTGGGCCGCTTCACCGGCATCCACTTCTCTCTCGTGAGTTTACACGCGCTTATAGGGTGAAACCCCCGTATCGGACGAAACGTCGTGAATCTTCCGAAGAGGTGGGTTCTACCTTGTTGTTTTATGTTCCTATGGCCTACCCTAACACAACCAAGCACCTAGTTCCACAATGCTACCCCCTTTCGACGCCGTTACCGCGTGTTTCCGTATAAGTCCGGTATTTCTCCAGCGGGTCTAGGGTTTCACCGGAGGGGGGGCTCCGGGTCTTCTGGACCCCAACACAAGCAAGTTTATGCCATAGCATGTTATTATAGGTGTGTTGTGTGCTTTTGATGCCAAAGATTTCACTCCGGGGTGTGGGCCGCTTCACCGGCATCCACTTCTCTCTCGTGAGTTTACACGCGCTTATAGGGTGAAACCCCCGTATCGGACGAAACGTCGTGAATCTTCCGAAGAGGTGGGTTCTACCTTGTTGTTTTATGTTCCTATGGCCTACCCTAACACAACCAAGCACCTAGTTCCACAATGCTACCCCCTTTCGACGCCGTTACCGCGTGTTTCCGTATAAGTCCGGTATTTCTCCAGCGGGTCTAGGGTTTCACCGGAGGGGGGGCTCCGGGTCTTCTGGACCCCAACACAAGCAAGTTTATGCCATAGCATGTTATTATAGGTGTGTTGTGTGCTTTTGATGCCAAAGATTTCACTCCGGGGTGTGGGCCGCTTCACCGGCATCCACTTCTCTCTCGTGAGTTTACACGCGCTTATAGGGTGAAACCCCCGTATCGGACGAAACGTCGTGAATCTTCCGAAGAGGTGGGTTCTACCTTGTTGTTTTATGTTCCTATGGCCTACCCTAACACAACCAAGCACCTAGTTCCACAATGCTACCCCCTTTCGACGCCGTTACCGCGTGTTTCCGTATAAGTCCGGTATTTCTCCTGCGGGTCTAGGGTTTCACCGGAGGGGGGGCTCCGGAGCTTCTGGACCCCAACACAAGCAAGTTTATGCCATAGCATGTTATTATAGGTGTGTTGTGTGCTTTTGATGCCAAAGATTTCACTCCGGGGTGTGGGCCGCTTCACCGGCATCCACTTCTCTCTCGTGAGTTTACACGCGCTTATAGGGTGAAACCCCCGTATCGGACGAAACGTCGTGAATCTTCCGAAGAGGTGGGTTCTACCTTGTTGTTTTATGTTCCTATGGCCTACCCTAACACAACCAAGCACCTAGTTCCACAATGCTACCCCCTTTCGACGCCGTTACCGCGTGTTTCCGTATAAGTCCGGTATTTCTCCAGCG